>CM059349.1:437544-1037544 GCA_030324255.1 Phytophthora capsici | reverse complement strand
GTCGCCCTGACCGTCCAACGTGCCGGATCCCTTGACGGTGAGGGAATTACCGGTGATCGACACGAGGGGGCCAGCCCATTTTGCGGTGCCGAAGGTAGTCGTACCGGTGAAGTTGATGGTAGCGCCGTCCTTCGCCTTACTCAGATCAAGCGTGACACCAGCGGGTACCGTAAGAGACCCAACCGTGATGGTACTGCACGATGAAATGTCGGTGCCACTCTGGTAAGTTCCAGTGAGGTTGCAGGGGTCTCCAGCCTCCGTTCCTTCGCGCAGCATAGGCGAGCCGTTCGCAGTGAAAGCGAAAAGTAACAGACCTACGAGCGTACCAAAAGTCTTCATCGTGGGCTGAGAAATTGTAGTGTCGGACCGGAGGGAAATTGAAGAATGAACTAGATGGCGGAACAACCAAGTAATCGCCAAGTCATGTAAATCCTTGATTTTGAGTCAACAGTTTGAGAACGGACGGACGGCACCGAAATGGGATCTGTCGTTGGACTTCCTCTGAAGTTGTTCGTGCAAAATGGCTCAAATCACCATGCCGATGGTCGCACCGTTGGGTACGAGCCACGAACGCGCAAATCGGTAACCGCTTCAGAGATGCCACGAAAGGAGGTGAAGTCGTACGGTTGGTCTGCACGTACAGGCAGTCGTCAACTTTCATCTACAACAACTGTTTTTGCTGAAGCAAGTTGTTGTTCCGTCGAGCGTGAGTCCGACTTACTTTAAAGCAGTTATTTGTGTGCAGATTTCAGTCGAACCTTTCCAATGGCTTTCCGACTAGGCCCACCTGTTCCCTCCCCATTGACAAGGAGCCAACTAAGTGCTCAATAGGCCAAGTGGTCCAATTGGCCATTGAGTCTCAAGATAAACTTGCTACACCACGTTCTTGTCGCTCTTAATCGCTTAATCGCCATCTCGTTCGTGTCGTCGGAACGTTCGGAGGATCTGCCGAAAGTCGCTGAAGAGGACATCAGATCGCAGCAATATTCAGTCTTGGTTATTGATTTTTAAACGATGTGGCTGTTCTACGTGTACGCTACTCTCAAGCTTCTTTGCTTGATCTAGTGCCAGCCCTGCTCAACATGTAAATGGGTTCTCGGTTATAGCGGGTGAAGACTTCTTAGCAGTTGATGCCACTGGGTTGACCCTTGCAGACGCCCTTCGCTCCAGACGCAGTAATACCCGAGAACTTCCAGTTTGACACGACCTTAGGGTTCACGACGATATCGTAAATGTTTTGGGCAGAGCCGGTGAGGCCGTCAACAGTGATGTCCGTAATGGTAACTAGACTCGTCGGTGCGCCAGAGTAAGCGCCCTTGGAGCGACTGTAGTCGGAGTGGATCGCAATGGCGTTCTCTACATTCTCCAGCTTATTGTTGATGTACTTGACATTGGACACCAATCCCTTCAAACCAATGACAGTCTTGATGCGGAGACCGTTGTCGCTGTTGGCGATCGTGTTGCCCTCCACCATGAGGCCCGTGACAGTAGTCGACTGGTCTACAGCGTTACCACCAAGTGAACCGATAGAGATACCATGGCTGCCGCTGCAGTAGTTGTTCCGGAAGAAGGTGTTAGTACTGGACTGCATGGCGAGACAGTCGTCCTGGTTGAAGATTTTGTTGCCTGAAATGGTAACGTGGTCATTCTTGGTGAGACCAAAGCCGTCCGTGTTCTTAGCGATACCATTGCCTGAGCTCGAGTCAAGTGTGAGGCCGCTGACCGTCGTGTCAATGCAAGTGACGATGCTGAACGTACGGAACGGCGAGTTTTTAAGCGTGAAGCCCGAAACGGTCGAGCCGATGACGTTCTGCAGCTTGAAGAACACTGGACGCGTGATTGACGTGCCTTGTTTCCAGTACCAGGAGCCCTGGCCATCCAGAGTGCCTGAGCCCTTGACCGTGAGTGAATTGCCGCTAACACGCACCAACGGGCCTTCCCACTTGGCGGTTCCGAAGGTTGTCGTGCCGGTGAATTCAATTGTGGCCCCTGCGCGGGCCTTGCTCAAGTCTAAAGTGACGCCAGCGGGGACAGTGAGAGGCCCAACAGTGATGGTGCTACAGGACGAAATGTCGGTGCCCGCCTTGTACGTCCCGGTGAGGTTACAGGGGCCGCTGGCCTCCTGTTCCTGGCGGATCATGGGCAGACTGTTGGCTGTAGTAGCGAAGAGCGCAACGGCAGCGGCTAGAATGGAGAAGAGCTTCATTGTCTTGGAGCTTGAGGTGCTTCGTTGGCTGCAAATTTAGAAATGAGACTGAATCAAACGGATGCACCTCTGAGCCACTGGGTACTTGGGGGCTTGTGGATTGTACAAGGTCATCGTTCGCAGCGGTTCAAGTGTATCTGTACGACCACGATCTGAGGCGTGCTAAACCGGGCCATTTCGTTCGTACGTACAGACATTTCGCGCGGTATTTGCACAGAAAACGCCATCCACATCTTGCGACTTATTGCCCAGAAACTGTGTTGTAGCATCGCTCCTTAGCTGCATGTATTTGGTACGGGATAGTTGACGAGTATTTAGCGTACAACTCTACCCAGTTGTTGCGAAACATCTAACTTTTCAGTGGCACCTTTAGTCTCAGCAGCCTCGAAAGGAGGATTGTGGCTTTGCGCCGCGTTGTACGTGTACATTTACACACCTCGCACGTGCGATCTTAGTCGCTTAATCGCTTGTGAGCGATAAGGATGGGGCGGGTTCCGATGCTTAGAACGGGTCTACGAATGAAACCTCGCTCTGTTTCTGAAAGCATTCGGTTTGTGGGGCAGCACAATTTTGATCCTGGTCGTGTACACATTCGTTGGGCTTACTGAGAGAATACTACCTACCGTAGTTGTAAAATTAAGTAAATCACGGATATGCGTGTAGTCCTGTAATTAAATGTCTACTGTACGAGCACATCGTGAAAAAAGAACAAATTTGCAAACATCTACACATTATTTACAATCATTTGATCTCTTTGGTCTTCAATCGACCACTAAAACTAGACAAGGTGTTGGAACCGCTGACACTGGTTGTTCAGTGGAATGAGGAGAGAGGTCCGTTCCTAATGAAGTAGATTGAGAAGTGATGTATTCGGCAAGGTTATTGAGAAGATGCTGATCTGGTGTCATCACTGGTCAAGTTGTCTTCACTACCTTCCATGGGTTGAAGCTGGATGTTCCAACACTTCCCCGCCAGCGCTCAACTCTGGCAGTTTGATGACTCCGAATGCTTGTCGTAGTTCTTGGAATTTGACTGCAGGCAATGCCTTAGTGAGTCCGTCCGCTAGCATTTCGTGGGTTGGGCAATACTGAAGTGTCAACTCGTTTGATTCGATTGCCTCTCGTATGGCAAAGAATTTGCAGTCCACTGTCTTTTGTGCTTCGGAGTTCTTCCCATTGGTAAGTCGCTTGATAGTTGACTTGTTGTCGATCATGGCTTCAATTGGAGGGTAAACGGTAGTTTTCTCGATCTTGGACATGATCATTGACGTCCATCTTGCCTCTTCGACTGCATCATCTGCAGCGATATACTCAGCGATTGTCGAGGACTTTGAAACCACGCGCTGTCTCTTGGTATGCCAGTACACTGGGCATCCGTAGGCGTAAATGACTGCGCCTGACATTGACTTGCGGCCTTCCTCGTCGTTCGCCCAGTCTGCATCAGTATACACTTTGAGTCGAACAGCTCCTTGATTTCTTCGATAGACAATTCCGAGTTGTTTGGTGCCCTCAAGATACCTGAAGATGTTCTTCACCGCGTCCCAGTGTACCTTCGATGGGTTGGATGCTTGTGCAGCGGCCTGATTGACAGCAAATGAGATGTCTGGTCGAGTCACCCGGGCAAGGTATAACAGTGCTCCCACTGCCTGTCTGTAAGGAACATCTTCAGCAGCTTCATCCTCTTCAGTCCGCTTGTAGAGAATCATTCCCTTGTCCATCGGGGTTTTCCGGGGTCGACATCCATCCATGCTGAATCGGCGAAGCACTTCCTCAGTGTATTGTTGTTGATCCATCGTCGTGATCCCGTGCTGAACGTCCATGTTAATTCTGATGCCTAGAAACCAGTTCACGTCACCCAGGTCCTTAATGCCATACTTGTCTTGAAGTGCGGTCATTATGGTCGTCAGTGCTTCTTCATCTCGATAGCCTATGAGCACGTCATCAACATAGATCAGAATGATTAGTTCTTCTGTGGAGTGAATGTAAACGCAGGGATCTTCTCGTGTCGCCACAAGTCCACACTGTATCAGGAAACCGTTGAGTTCCGCATTCCATTCTCTACCTGCCTGTTTGAGGCCATAAAGTGCCTTCTTGAGCCTCCACACGCTCGTGGGACTGCCCTCCTCGAATCCCTTTGGTTGGCGAACATATATCGTCTCTTTCAACCATGCCTTCACATACGCCGTAGGGACATCGCCCTGGCGCACGCGCATGCCGGTCTGGGTCATGAGTGCGAGGAAGGTGCGGATCGAGTTCAAACGGGCCACGGGAGCGTAAGTTTCAAAGTAATCTTTCAGGAATTCTTGTGTGAATCCTTGTGCGCAAATCCGTGCTTTCAAGCGTTCAATCTTCCCATCTCCACTTCGTTTGACGCGGAATGCGACCATGCTGCCGATGATGTTGACATCTGACGGCGGCTCTACCACCTCGAAGGTGTCGTTGTCACGCAGGGCTTGTATCTCCTCGTAAATGGCTCGTTCCCACTTAGGCCAGTCCTTTGATTTCTTGGCGTCTCGAAGGTTGATTGGCGCCTGAATGATCTCATCCAGTGTCGCTCCTGCCGCTGTCAATGCTCTTCCAGCTATTCTTCCAGCTATTCGGGCCGAGCGTCGTGGCAGTGTGTTCCCATCACCACGTTTCGTACTTGGTTGAACTTGCTTCTTGCTGTCAGCGTCACTCTCTCCGTTTGCAGTCGTGTCGATGTCGGCTTCGACTTCCCCGCCTTCCCCGCCTTCCACTATGGTGAAAGGGTCTTCTGCACCGTCGGTACTTTTCTCAGATTGGGCTTTGGGAGGCTCGAGAAAGACGACGCTTCTGCTGTGCACTACCCGGTGGCCTCGTCCTGTGACGTAGACAAAATAGCCCTTTCGTTGGGGGTCGCTACCGAGGAAGACTCCTGTGCGTCCTTTGGGTCGAAATTGGAATTGCGTTGATCGTTGCTCAGGTGGTATTAGTACCACACATCGTTGGCCAAACGTTTTCACGAACTTGAGGTCAGGCTTTCTTCCCCAGAACCTCTCGAACGGGGTTGCCGACTTGTCCCCCTTGGTAAGCACGCGGTTGCGTGTGTGAACGGCGCTTCGGACGGCATACTCCCAGAGGTAGTGGGGCAGGTCTGTCTGAAGCATGAGGGCTCTCGCACTCTCCGTTAATGTGCGATGCGTGCGTTCGGCCACCCCATTTTGATGATGTACCTCAGGTTCTGACATCTCTGTGGATATACCTTGTTCGTCGCAGATTTTCTGGAATTCTCCACCCAAGAACTCCCCACCGTTGTCCGAACGATACACCTTGATGGTCTTTACGTGGTCAAATCGGCGATTTACAATGTTCATGTACGTCTGGAAGCTCTTGGCTGCATCACTTTTGTGTTTGAGGAAATATACTGACGTATGCCCCATCCATTTCAGCGCAAGATAGTACCGATTCCCATTGTAGCTGCGTTGGAAGGGACCTGCGAGATCTCCGTGGCAAATTTCATCCTTAGCATCAGGGGAGCGAGTGGACTTCCGTGGGGCTGGTGCTCTGGTGATCTTGCTTTTGACGCATATCTCGCAAGTTTGCTTTGGAGTGGTTGGTCCAACGATCTTCATGCCCTTGACGGTCCCGGATCTCGACAACTCGCTAATGGCTCGGTAGTTGAGATGGTTCAGGCGTTGATGCCAATCCTCGATGGAGTTTGGGCGCAATGCTGTGCAGGCCAGTTTTGGTGGAATGCTCAGAGTGTAGACACCACGCGTTACTTCTCCACGCAGTACCGGTTGACTATATACCAGGCATTCTCTGTCTGTGAACTCGACCTTCATCCCGCTGTCGATCAGTTGCTTCACGGAGATCAAGGTCTGGTTGAAACCAGGTGCGTAGATGACGTTGTCTAATACGACGTCGTTGATCTCGCTGAGCTTCATTCTTCCTTTCTGTTTACCAATTATGAGATTTCCGTTTGCCAGCTCTACAGCATGCGTTTTGCATCCTTGCATGTCATGAAGTCTGGACAGGTCGCCGGTTATATGGTAAGTTGATCCTGAGTCAATTATCGGGGCACTGTCAGCAATTCCCGGGTCATGGATGCGACGAGGGGTTCCTGGCAGTTCCCGCGAACTTCAGGCTTTCTCACTTGAGTCGGATGCTTCCATGTCGGCTTCCTCCTCTGAACTGGATTCTTGAAGTCGTGGCTTGTTACTGGTGGCCGTAGATGAGGCCGCTCGGGCTGCCCCTTGATGACGTCGGACGTACGTGTCATGATAGCCTGTTGTATGCCCGTACTCCCCGCATTCGCCACATCGAGCTTTGGAGTAATCTCGACGGGTGTTCTTTCCAGGTTTGGATGCTTGGTTAAACTTCCCCGCCTTCGGTGCTCGGTCACGTGGTGGAGTTGATTCAGAGATCCTCCGTTTCCCAGGACTAAACGATTGCGGGTTCCGTGGTGGTAAGACGCCTTGGTGCTTCGCTAGCGTGCACAGGCGGCGAATGGCGCGATCCATTTCATGGAGTGGCTTCGAGGAGTCTTCTCTGATGATCATTCGTAGGGCATCAGTGTGCCGTTTCCACGCGTTGGCTAAGAAAGCACTTAGTGCCATGTTGTTGGTCTCCACAGTCTCCGATCCGTCCACCGAAGTGGCGGCAGCAATAGCCCTCAGGCGCAATGAGAATTGGTGATACGTTTCTGTGGGTCGCTTGCGCTCGTTGGTCACTAGCTCGCACACCTGTAGTCTGGTCAGTCTGTTGCCGAATTCGCGCTTGAGATGTCGACCCAGGCTCTCAAGATCACGTCCTCGTAGGTCGTCCTTGTTGGCGAGGTACCAGTCTCGAGCGTTGCCGCTGAGGCTGTGAAAGAATAGGGCGTTTTTCGCTGGTTCTGATAGATACACGCCGTGTATGTCTTCTTCCATGCTCAACAGGAGTGAGAAGCTATTGAACCACGCAGCGGCCCCCGCGTCAAATGCTCCCGGGGCTACATTGCCACTGAAAGGCTCAATCTTGAAGGACTTGAAGACTCGATCATATCTCGGAGGTTCTGGCGCGTGCCGGTTTCGGTCGAAGCTGGGAGAGTCGTGAATTTGATGATCACTGACGCGCCGAGGAGACTGCTGGTGCCTTTCAACTCGATCCTGCCTCAGGGGCGCTTGGTGGGTGCTCGAGGAGGCTCGGTAGTGGCGTTCTACCATGTCTCCGTCGTCGTGATGTTGTGGCTGTTGCGGTGTGTCGGGGCTTGACACAGATCCGCAAGGTTCGTTTTCCTTGTGCTCTTGGTCCTCCATGGCAATTGCGGCTGTTAACCTGTTGGAACCGCTGACACTGGTTGTTCAGTGGAATGAGGAGAGAGGTCCGTTCCTAATGAAGTAGATTGAGAAGTGATGTATTCGGCAAGGTTATTGAGAAGATGCTGATCTGGTGTCATCACTGGTCAAGTTGTCTTCACTACCTTCCATGGGTTGAAGCTGGATGTTCCAACACAAGGAACACCGTCTCTCTAGATGGAAAGGCTGTTGGGCAGACCAGCAATCTTTCCCTTCACCGAGGCGCTCACCTTCACATCCGAGAAGGCCCACGCAGACACCACCTTGGGGTTAGCGACAATGTCGTACAGGTTCTTAGCAGAACCGGTAAGACCCGAAACGGTAACGCCCGAGATGGTCACCTGACTGGTAGCAGCACCCGTGTAGCCACCCTTGGCCTTACTGTAGTCCGAGTGCATCACAATGGCGTTCTTCACGTTCGATAGCTCGTTGTTCAGGTATTTGACGTTCGTCACGAGGCCCTTCAGTCCGATAATGGTCTTGATACGGATGCCATTGTCACTGTTCTCAATGGTGTTGCCCTCAACGGTGAGGCCCTCAACGGTAGTGGACTGGTCGACAGCGTTGCCACCGAGCGAGCCGATAGAAATGCCGTGGCCGCCACAGCAGTAGTTGTTGCTGAAGACGGTGTTAGTACTGGACTGCATAGCCAAACAGTCATCCTGGTTGTAGATCTTGTTGCCGGTGATCGTGATGTGGTCGTTCTTGGTCAGGTCGAAGCCGTCCGTGTTCTTAGCGATCCCGTTGCCGGCTCTGGAGTCGATAGTGAGGCCGGTGAGCGTCGTATCCTTGCAGGTGACGATGTCCGACACAGTAGACGAAATGACGTTCTGCAGTTTAAAGAAGACTGGGCGAGTGATCGACTGGCCCTGCTTCCAGTACCAGGCTCCCTGGCCGTCCAGAGTGCCGGAGCCCTTGACCGTAAGATCCGTTCCGCTCACACGCACAAGAGGGCCCTCCCACTTTTGTGTACCGAACGTGGTAGTACCGAGGAATTCAATAGTGGCGCCAGTCTTGGCAGCACTCAAGTCCAGCGTGACACCGGCCGGGACGTTGAGTGAGTTCACGGTGATGGTGCCGCACGAGGAGATATCCGTGCCAGCCTTGTACGTGCCCGTGAGGGTGCACCCTTTGCCCGAAGGTGATAGACTAAACTCACTACCGTATAGTCTTAGTAATAGGCGACAAGGGTCGAACAAAGTGTGTAACAATGAACCCATACAAATCCTAAGATTTAAAGCTGACTTGACACAGATTTATCAACCATTCCGACGCCAAACGTCAATGTAGTGCTTCAGTTTTGGTTTTAAGTATCATCGTTATCACTATCATCTTCACTCTCACTACATTCGCTTCCAATGTCGTCCTCGGAGTTGATCTCTTCTTCTGTAATTTTGAAGCGTGCAAGCTCAGCAACAACACTGTTGATATCATGAACACTGTCTTCATCGCTGCTGACCTCGCGAACATCCGTAAGAAGACCCGCCCTAGCAAAACCGCTTACTATGGTCTTAGCGGACAGATTCGACCAGCACGACGTGATCCAATCCGTTATGACAGATCTACTGGGTGCAACTAGCGAAAACTTTTCCTCGTCGAGTTTTTTCTTAAACCAGCCACGGTTTTAGCTGATTTCGCTTGGTCTAGTTCTGTCCGTGCCACGTTAATTTGAGCCTCAATTTGCTCTTTGCGACTTAGACGGTCGCATTCACCATCGTTGTAAGAGCGGAGTTGCTGTCGAATACTCTCAATCCACAGGGCTCTTAGCTGGCTTTTAAATGGTTTATTCCACGAAATATCTGCAGGTTGACACACGTAAGTGTATTTCGGTGGAACTTTAAGCAGGACAACGTTGATAGAAGCAGCGTAATCCAAGACAGGTTTAGTCCAGTGAGCGCTACAATCATCCCAAAGTAATAAAATATTCTCCAAACGATTTTCACGATTCGCAAAGTGATACTCCAAAAACTTCACCGACAGTTTTTCATTCCACCATGCTGACTTGTTACCGTAAATTTTACAGGGGAATTTGTCTTGAAGACCTTTAATTTCGCGCCAAACTCGTGTACCGAATCCGTTTCGAAATTTGTTGTTTTCTTGTTGTTTCTCGGTTTTTTTGGCTGGCGTACTTTTGAAGAGAATAAATGTGTCGTATTTGTTTCCATCCCAATCTCCAAGTAGCATTGCAGTTGCTCTCTCTTTGTCTTTATTACCACAACGAATCCACACGGTTTTGGTGCCTTTATCGGTGATTGTTCTAGTTGGGACGTACTCGAAAAACACGGCTGTAAAAAAACATTATTTAAAAAAAATTCTATATAAATTGCAATAAAGTTCACCTTTTCGGCAAGACCATACGTACCGGTTTGATCAGCGTTAAACACTTGGACACAATTCTTCTCAACAATTGTCTGCATTACCTTCCCTCTAAATTCCCTTGCAACCTCTGCTGCATCTGCAGGCGTGGTCTGACCTTGACGCGTTTTTGACCGAAGAGAAAGCTTGTGGCGGCGCATAAACAAATGCATCCATGAAGCTGAGGCAGAGAATTGAGTGTCGTCTAGCCCGGATTCTGCTGCAACCTCTTTACCTTTTAGTTGTAGCATTGTGCGCGAGACGGGAGCGCCGTCTTTACGAAGCGAGTTGATCCAGAAAACAATTTCTTCTTCTGCTTTTTGAGAAAGAACTGTAGCCATTCCACGCTCGCGGAAGTTGAGGTGACTGGAGTGACCGCTTTTGCAAGCCACTATAATTTTGGCTTCGTTGGCTCGCCACTTGCTGATGAGCTGCTGCTTAGATCGTCGCTCTTTTCCCTTTAATGAGCCGTAGAATTCGTCTAGAGCCTCTCCAGGAGTATGACCAGCATTGATGTAGCTGAGGACGTCCTGTTTGTGGCCGTACGCGACTCGTACGCGCTTGTACTGCTTTCGCTTCTTCTTGGTCCCCTTGATAGAAGGGCGGGCCATCGTGATGTCACATTGCAACATCGGAATTAGAGTCTTCAAAGCCTATAAATAGCACACTGTAAACTGTAACCAACTGTTTTTTTTTCTGGAACACTATTGGTCAAAACATTATGTCGCTTAGGACCAAACGTCGCCTATTACTAAGACTATACGGTATTGCCAGCCGGTAGTCAAGAATCTCTTGTGAAATATTACCAGTGATTAACCTTGGATCGGATCTTCGAGAGGAAATCTGTTCCACTGACTGGGTTATACTACGTAGTATTAATACATGTACTTACTGTACATCAGTGAACGAACACCGTTATGCGGTAACGCGAGGCTAACAGAAAAGAATGAATCTTGGTACAGTGCGTACATGTACGTATAGTGGCCAGGTCTCCATGGCCACAATGTCCTCGTTGTACATGTACACCAGCCAAATTTTCTTGAACCACACAGCTTTCAGATACTTGCGCTGTAAACACAATTTCGGGGGAAAGATTGCATCGTTCAAGCTATCGGAAACGTAAAACTACAGCGTCGTGATCGCCAATGTGTTCTTGAACCGATGGTGCTACCGAAAAGTTTCCCCATTACCAATTCAACGAGTGGCTGCTCGATAGAACGCAATCTCGGTGTAACATCAAGTTTATTCTTTGACTCTCACTCTATCGACTCCTGGAAACTTCTAGGCAGCTACACCCCCAGGGGCACCGTTGATCTTTCCCTTGTTCGCCGCCTTAACCTGGATATTCGAGAACTTCCAGCTAGACACTGCCTTCGGGTTCACCTCGATGTCGTACAGGTTCGTGGCAGTACCAGTAAGACCCGAAACGGTGACGCCCGTGATCTGGGCCTGGCTTGTAGCCGCTCCCGTGTAGCCTCCCTTGGACTTGCTGTAGTCCGAGTGGACGCAAATGGCGTTCCTCACGTTCGAGAGCTGGTTGTCAATGAATTTGACGTTCGAAACGAGGCCCTTGAGGCCGATAATCGTCTTGATACGAAGCCCGTTGTCACTGTCGTGGATGTGGTTGCCCTGCACCGTCAGACCCGATACCGTCGTAGTGCGGTCCACGTTGTTTCCTCCGAGAGATCCGACAGAGATGCCGTGGCTGTTGTAGCAGTGGTTGTTGGTGAAGAATGTGTTGGTACTCGACTGCATCGCGAGACAGTCGTCTTGGTTGTAGATCGTGTTGCCGGTGATGGTAATGTGGTCGTTGGAGCTCAAATCGAAGCCGTCCGTGTTAGTAGCGATGCCGTTGCCAGCTCTAGAGTCCAGCGTAAGACCCGTAAGGGTCGTGTACATCGAATCAACGATGCTGAACGTGCGGTAAGGCGCGTTCAGGATCGTAAAACCAGAAATGGTCGAGTGAATCGCCTTGTGCACCTGGAAGAACACTGGGCGGGTAATCTGCTGGCCCTGCTTCCAGTACCAGGCGCCTTGACCGTCAAGTTTGCCGTTACCCTTAACGGTGAGATCCGTTCCACTCAGAGTCACAAGAGGTCCGTTCCATTTCAGCGTCCCGAACGTAGTAGTACCCGTGAATTGAATGGTAGCTCCACTCTTGGCCCTACTTAGATCCAGCGTCACACCAGCAGGAACACTAAGGGATCCGATAGTGATGGTACTACACTGCGAAATGTCCGTGCCCTTCTTGTATGTACCAGTGAGGTTGCACGTACTGGCAACCTGTTGCTGCTGGACTTGGTTACCACCCTCGGCTTCTTGGCGAAGCATGGTCGAGCCGTTAACAGTGGCTGCAAGGAGAGCGAAGGCAGCGAGGGAAGCAGAGAGAAGCTTCATAGTCGGTAGTTTACTTTGGTTGGTGTGCTTGACTGGAGGCAAATTGGAAAGTGAGGACTTTGGAGCTATGCTGCTGTACGAATTACCAAGCCAAAATTGAGTCAGGTCGCCGTTCGAACGGCAACCATGAGCCGATACACCTGCACTTGAGTTGTACAGTAGCATATCGCAGTTGTGTGCTCAAGTCGACAAGCCGAACAGAAGCATAACAAAGGCATTTCCTTTTGTCTGAGGTGGTGCCGCACGGTTGAGTCGACCCGGGAACAACGCCAAGAAATGTCAATAAAAGGTGCTACAAGTTGTTGTACACCTGCACTGGATATCGGTACTGTATGCATTCATTATGCTAAGGGCAAGTGGTTTTGAGGAACAGAGGCTCGATTCGCTCGTGCTGACGGAGGATCATACACTTGGATGTTGTCGTTCAGAAAAAAAGATTAAATAAAGAGTCATTGCGAGTCATTGCGAGTGTAGAACATCAAGTTTATTGTATTGTTGACGTGTTTATCTGTAGACAGCAAGCTGGTAGTTGTGCGTTTACACAGCAAGACTGTTAGGCATACCGGTGAGCGTACCCTTGACCGAAGCGCTCACATCAATGCCCGAGAACGTCCAGTCCGAAACCACCTTCGGGTTCGTCTTAATGTCGTAAAGGTTCTTCGCTGAACCCGTAAGACCCGAGACCTTCACACCGGTGATCTGCACCTGGCTGGTAGCAGCACCCGTGTAGCCGCCCTTGGCCTTGCTGTAATCCGAACGGATCACGATAGCATTTTTCACGTTCGACAGCTCGTTGTCGACGTACTTGACATCGGACACGAGGCCCTTTAGGCCGATGATAGTCTTGATACGAAGACCATTGTCGCTGTCCACGATCGTGTTGCCTTCGACGATAAGACCCTGAACCGTAGTGGACTGGTCAACGCTGTTACCACCAAGAGAACCGACTGAAATACCGTGACTACCACAGCAGTAGTTGTTGCTGAAGACAGTGTTCGTACTGGACTGCATAGCCAAACAGTCGTCCTGGTTGTAGATCTTGTTGCCCGTGATCGTGATGTGGTCGTTCTTGGTCAATCCGAAGCCGTCCGTGTTCTTGGCCAGACCGTTGCCGGCTCGGGAGTCGATCGTAAGGCCGGACAGTGTCGTGTCCTTGCTGGTGACAATGCTGAAGGTACGGAACGGCATGTTCTTGATGGTAAAGCCAGAAACGGTTGAGCTGAGGACGTTCTGGAGACGGAAGAAGACTGGACGAGTGATCGCTTGGCCTTGCTTCCAGTACCACATTCCCTGGCCGTCAAGGGTTCCGGAGCCCTTCACTGTTAGGTCCGTTCCGCCGACAAGAACAAGCGGGCCAGCCCACTTCTGCGTACCGAACGTGGTAGTGCCGAGAAACTCAATGATGGCTCCCTTCTTGGCCTTGCTCAGGTCGAGGGTCACACCGGCAGGAACAGTGAGCGAGTTGACTGTGATGGAGCTGCAAGTCGAAATGTCAGTTCCCTTCTTGTACGTTCCAGTGAGGTTGCAGCCCTTGCCCGAAGTTGTCGGTGACTGCTGCTGCTGTTGCACCGGATCCTGCTGCTGTTGCTGTTGCTCTTCCGGGGCTACCTCCGGCTTAGGAGTTTTTCCTTTCTTTCCCTCGGCAGTTTGACGGAGCATGGGGGAACCGTCAGTAGTAGCAGCCAGGAGTGCGAAGACAGCGAGTGCAGTGGAGAGAAGCTTCATCGTTGTTGGTTGTGCTTGCTCGAGAGGGAATTGGAAAGTGACGTCTGGCGTCCAGCAGCGCTACGAGTGTCTCCTGAACCAGTGAGTAAACGCGGACTTGAGGGCGTAACCATCAGCTTGCTACGTTGCCAGACCCTAGTGCCCTCTGATAAGACTGCAACGCCATCTGCTCGATTTGCCGCTCCACTCGCTCTAGCTTGACCGTTGCGATCTTCGATGGCGAGCACTTTTCTGGTCGACACTTTTTAATACATTTTAATCCTTGAGGTCGATGAGGCAAGAGAGCGTTCATGCCAACCTGTCGCTTGCAATCAAGCGAGAATAACAGCCGTTAATGATGCTCGAAAGTTCGTGGCATGGAGTCCGACACGGACTGAGTCAGCGAGCGCCGTTCCAAACTGTCATACGATGTTCTGTAGATGCTTGTCGACCTGACACGTGCGGCAGTGCCTCGGAGCCCGAGTGTGGCTTGTTGCGGAGTCAACAATGTGGGCGACGGTGATTTTGGCACAAAGTCGGCACTCCACCTACCATCGGGTTACCGAGAAACAGACGCCACCGACCATAATTTGTTGGTCACTGACGGACTTTCATGCATTATATTTACATGAATTTATACCGTGATGGTGCGTGGAATCTGCAGAGGGTCTCCGTTGGAGAAGTATTCGTTAGTAGTACGCATGTCGTGTATGCTATAGATTATGACAACGTACCTGTAGTGGTTTTGGGGGTGGTTGGTATGCTCCTCCAGTATGTAAAGATATTCAGATTGACAAAAGTCAGTGCAGGTCAGCATTATCATGCATGTATACTGCGGCACTAAGGCTCGCCAAGTCAACGCTGTCAACGCTGCTTTCGTTGAACTTATAAGTCACAAAGTGCACGTCAATGTTCACTTCCTACAGTGTACGTAAAAAGTAAGTGCATGCACATGTATCTGTTACCGGTGCATGCATTTTTAAACAATATAAAAAATTGATTTAAAATACAAAAATAACAAACAAAAGCAAAAATGAAATTTATTGAAGAACGTACATCAATTTTATTCTATTGGCCCAACCTTCTATTGGTCTGCTCTCGACCGGTGAGATGCCAATTGACAAGACAATAATGCAAGGCTTTTCCTTTTACACGTCGATGCTGTTAGGTTGGCCAACAGCCTTGCCAGTTGCAGACGCACTGACTTCAATTCCCGAGAACGTCCAGTCCGACACCACGTTAGGGTTGGCAACAATGTCATACAAGTTGGTGGCTGAGCCAGTAAGGCCCGAAATTGTCACGCCCTCGATCGAAACGGAACTGGTGGGCGAACCCGTGTAGCCGCCCTTCGATTTGCTGTAGTCCGAGTGCATGACAATAGCGTTCTTCACGTTCTGGAGCTTGTTGTTGACGTACTTCACGTTCGAAACCAGACCCTTCAGACCGATAATGGTCTTGATACGGATGCCGTTGTCGCTATCCTGGATGGTGTTACCCTGCACAGTGAGGCCCTGGACCGTGGAGCCCTGGTCGACAGCAGCTCCACCGAGCGAACCGATCGACACACCGTGTCCGCCACAGCACAAGTTGTTACTGAAGACAGTGTTGGTGCTCGACTGCATCGCCAAACAGTCGTCCTGGTTGTAGATCTTGTTGCCCGTGATCGTGATGTGGTCGTTCTTGGTCAGGTCGAAACCGTCCGTGTTCTTAGCAAGACCATTGCCGGCACTCGAGTCCAGCGTCAGACCGCTCAGAGTCGTCTGCTTGGACGTGACGATGCTGAAGGTGCGGAAGGGCGAGTTCTTGAGGGTGAAACCCGACAGCGTCGAGCCGACGACATTCTGCAGACGGAAGAACACTGGGCGCGTGATCGACTGGCCCTGCTTCCAGTACCACGCGCCCTGGCCATCAAGAGTACCGGATCCCTTCACCGTGAGGCTGTTGCCACCGAGAAGCACAAGCGGACCTTCCCATTTGGCCGTACCGAACGTTGTGGTACCGGTGAATGTGATGGTGGCGCCGCTCTTGGTCTTGCTTAGGTCCAGCGTGACACCAGCAGGCACAGTGAGGGAGCCGATCGTTACGGAGCTGCAGGACGAGATGTCGGTGCCCTTCTTGTAGGTTCCCGTGAGGTTGCAGCCGCTGCTACTGGTGCTTGTGCTGCTCTGCTGCTGCTGCTGCTCCTGTTGCACTTGCTGCTGTCCAGTCTTGCTCTTGCCTTCAGCCTCCATGCGGAGCATCGGGGAACCCTCAACGGTGACGGCGAAGAGCGCGAAGGCGGCGAGTGCAGCGGAGAGAAGCTTCATCGTTTGGTGCTCAATCGGTTGTTGTGGTGAAGGTGCTTCGACGAAGGAAATTGGAAAGTGAGATCGGTGGTCAAGTTGGTTTGAATCGATCCGTACGAACGAGTGTCCCTACGGTTTACTGGATAATCCGTAGGTTTGAGCCAGGGCCGTTTGTTCGCTGTGGTGTTCGAACGGCATAGCAAAGGTTTAAAGGCTCTCTTTAAACCAGCTGCCTTACCTGATGGCTGTGGTTGACCAGAGCACGCTCGGTGCTTAACGTCCGATGACAACAAGTGGTTTCAACGAATTTGGCGACTGTGCTAAACGTATAAACGTACCGGGCACTCGTACAAGTAACGCCTGTACCCCCTCAGCCTGAGACCGGGACTACATTTCACCGAAAAATAAAATAAAAAAAGGTGTCAACGCGAGCTTCGTGCAGCATGAACCATGCTCATGCTTCCATGCACTTCCACGCTAGAAGAGGTTGGATTAAAAACTTTTTTATCGTTATTAATCCAGCACATCTCGACAAAACGGTAGTCGCACTTCGAGCAATGGGAGCACCGTGCCTGAGGACGCCATGCTTTCATTGTCGTCCATGCGAGAGCTCTTGCGATCTGCTACTGGCAAGCTGTCGCGACCGAAAAAAATCAATGCGAGCCAGCCAGCCATACAGCAGGTTAACCCGCTGCCATCGTCGCCAGCCGTTAACAGCTACAAGTAGCTAGGAGATACTCTGAAAATGTAAGTACATGTGCATGTACAGAAGAAGAAAACAGTTTGATCGGCTCCTTGCAAGTAGGGAAACTTTGTTTTTGTTGAATGAGTCATTAAGAGTAAGGTGGCAGCTATGTACTCCGATCTAACGAACTGTAACAAACCATCGGGTTATTGAGAACCAGACGTCAGTGGCCATCAACGTGTCAACATTTTTTCCGCCCTATGTCGAGGGCGGATCTGCACATCATGCAGGAAATGCACCTGGAAGTGTCAATGGACTGGCGTTCGTTTGTCTGTAAAACATTGAGTCTATTTTCACGATACTCTTCGCTAAGGCGCTACTCCTTTCGTAGCTACAGTACCGCTTGCTTTAGTAGATTTGACACGGACAGGAAACGAACTGGTCACAGAAAGACAGCAGAAATTAGCACGAGATGCTGCTAGGCTGGCCACTGCATGAGCCAGTCTTGGACGCAGTCACTGTAATGCCCGAGAACGACCAGTTCGACACCACCTTCGAGTTCACGACGATGTCGTACAGGTTCGTTGCCGTACCGGACAGACCCGAGATCGAAATGTTCTCAATCGTCACTTCGCTGGTGGGGGATCCTGTGTAGCCGCCCTTGGACTTGCTGTAGTCGCTGTGGAGAACGATAGCGTTCTTCACGTTCGACAACTTGTTGTTGGTGTACTTGGCGTTGGAAACGAGACCCTTCAGTCCGATGATAGTCTTGATGCGGATGCCGTTCACACTGTTGACAATGGTGTTGCCGCTTACGGTTAGGCCCGAGACAGTGTCGGACGAGCTGACAGTTGAACCACCGAGCGATCCGATAGAAATACCGTGACCACCGCTGCAGTAGTTGTTGCTGAAGACGGTGTTGGTGCTGGATTGCATGGCGAGACAGTCGTCCTGGTTGTAGATCTTGTTACCGGTGATGGAGACGCCGTTGTTGCCGCTCAGGTCGAATCCGTCCGTGTTCTTAGCAGTGCCGTCACCTGCACTGGCGTCGAGAGTGAGTCCGCTAATGGTGGTCTTCTGCGAGTTGAGGACACTGAAGGTGCGGTACGGCATGCTCTTGAGGGTGAAGCCCGACACAGTCGACGACAGAACCTTGTTCATGCGGAAGAAGACGGGACGGCTGATAGACGTCCCCTGCTTCCAGTACCAGGACCCCTGGCCATCGAGAGTGCCGGATCCCTTGACAGTGAGGTCACTACCAGTAAGCAGTACGAGGGGTCCGTCCCACTTGGCCGTTCCGAAGGTGGTGGTGCCGGTGAACTCGATCGTGGCTCCAGTCTTGGCCTTGCTCAGGTCGAGCGTGACACCGGCAGGAACGGATAGAGATCCGATGGTAACGGTGCTGCAGGACGAGATGTCGGTGCCGGACTTGTATGTTCCGGTGAGGGTGCAGCTGCTGCTTCCTTCTTCAGCCTGTCGGAGCATGGTGGAGCCATTGACAGTAGTAGCAAGAAGGGCGAGTGCGGCGAAGGCGGTGGAGAAGAGCTTCATCGTTTGTTGTTGAGCTGGGAAGCAAATTGGAAAATGATGTTGGAGAATGAGGGCGAGCGTTGGAAGAGAGTTCTTGTACGACAAAGGCATCGCTGATGTCAAACACGCGCTGTTCGCGCTCGGATAGGTTGGGCATGGCCTGACACATGTTGAGTCAAGATGAACCGTCATGTAGGCAGTCCCCGGCTGTAGTGTGAGGTGGCTATTCAAGCCTTGCTCACTCTGCATTGGGCTTGTACAGTGCACTCGCCTAGCTGGTACGTTACTCATGGAGTCCATGAGTAGCCAGGAGTTAAACAACCGTCCATAGAATCTATAGAAGAGAACAATCTGTAGAAGATAGTCATGAGGATGCTAGAGCTCTTGCTCTGCTTTCCTCACTCTTAAATCTACTCGGCGACCAACACTTTAGGAAGTGCCAGCTTCCCTATCACTGTGTTAACGTTTTAGTAGCGGAACGCGTTACAAAGTCGACTTTAGTGAAAAGCGGTTTCACTATCAAAAATGGAGACAAGAAGATCAAGCAAGGACCGTAGCACGGCGCAAGATCGAGAGAGCAACTCTGCACACCCCATCTTCACGCCGGTGTTGGCCCCTGAAGTCTCGTCGACCTCCCATGCTGCTTTGGTCAAATGGCGCAAGGAGCGAAAGGTCTACGAGGACATCATGAGAGCCCGTTGTCAGACATCTGGAGAGGACTTCAAGGCGATCACAAGATCCGTGAAGGATTCTTTCGACCGGAAGCTCCTGGAGACATGGTGTCGTCTTCGCTGGCAAATCGCAGTGGACGATATTGATGACGATCGGCTGATTACAGAGATTGATGGCATTATCAACTCTGTCAAAAACCACACTTTACCAGACGTGCAAGCTCTATTTAAGAAAGGTTTGCACCTCAACTTGAAGGAGAGTGACGTGAGCGAGAGAGTGCTACAGTACTTCATCTCTTGTGAGCACATCATTGAGGAACACGGACTGCATGCTTGTTTCAAGTCAGAGACTGGCTTAAAGGAGAAATGCAGCTTGCTGATCGACTGTATCACTCCCGAAGCTCTTAAGGAAGAGGTGAAAAATGCTTTGCGATTCCAATCACCTGGTGCCAAGTCTGATGAGTGTCAACTACACAATTTAATACTGGAGAAGGCATTAGAGCAAGACAGGGAATTTCGACGCTCGAAACACAAGCGGGGTCCCGATGACATGCAATTGCAACGTCACACTCAAGATCAGGATAATAAACGGATCAAACGCAGGGCTGAGTCAGAGCATGGCAATAAAAGAAAATCTGGATCGAGCAAGACAGATACTGCTTCTAGAAAACAACTGCACTCTGATGTAAGAAGGAAGCCACCTGCTGTACCAGATTCAGGATGTTTGAAGTGCGGAGGCCCACATTGGGTATCAAAATGTCCGGAAGCCTCTGAAGCTGAAAAGAAGGACTTGCCTAAACAATTTCACAAGAATAAGGGCAAGGCATCTGATGGAGCGGGTATGAAGCGACTTCGTGAGGAAAAATGAAATGAGGCGGGCACTATTCTGCTGAATGGTGTCCTCCGAAAGCCTTACTGTGCAGACACTGGGTCGGACCGATGTCTAATCAGTACCAAGACCTTGGAAGAGCTGAATACAGTAATGGAGAACAACATATCGATCAAAGAACTGGAAAAACCGATTAAGGGCCGTGCAATTGGGGGACATTGGGTCGAAGCTGATAGAGCTGTAGACCTGGTCATTCAAATTGGTACAGCCGCTGGAATCGTGGAACCCCAGGAACTGGTTGAGTGCTTATTGATTGATGATGACGATGAAGAATTTATCGTAGGACAAGATTTATTGAAGTCTTTGGGGATCGATGTCACCAGATTGCTCGAGCAGCTTGCCGAACCACAAGTTGACGACGAGTTTGACCCTTACGATAACTTCGAAGACAAAAGAACTGAGCCACCAGATATTGCAGAGATCCTGGAGCATTTAGAAAAACTAGTCGATAATGCGATCAAAGCTGGATTTCCGGTGGCACAACGAGACGAATTAGAGGAGTTGGTGCGGAAGCATGACATTTGGCGAATTGATCTGCGTAACGATCCACCTGCAAAGGTACCGGCCTATGAAATACGACTGAAAGAGGGTGCCACACCTTACAGATGCAAGTCGAGAAAATATTCGCCGGCTCAGAGCAAATTTATGCGAGAGTTTAACGAGAAACTTGTGGAACTGGGATGGGTCTATCGGAATCAGGCCAGCCGTTGGTCGTGCCCTGCACTTCCCGTCAAGAAACCAGGTTCGGATGGCTTCCGGCAAACGAGTGACTACAAACCTTTAAATGCAAGAACGGAACCCATCGCTGGAGTAATGCCAAATCTAGACACCAAGCTGCACCATGCAAAGAACAAGAAACACTACGGACTTTTTGATTTTATCAAAAGCTTTTGGCAGCTGCCATTGGCGAAGTCTAGTCAAGAGATTCTATCGTACGCAACAGATGAAGGAATTTTCACACCAACTCGAGTTCCACAAGGCAGTTGTGATTCGGCACTACATTTTCAGGCAACGATGGAGACTTGTTTTGCAGAGTTGCTTTACAAGTCACTGTTGATCTGGATAGATGACCTTCTGCTGTTTGCGGATACAATTGATGAATACTTAGTTGTTTTGGACAAGTTGTTCTCGACTATGTCTCACTACGGGTTGAAGTTCAGCGTCACTAAGACGAAGCTTTACCAGCAGTCAGTTACGTGGTGTGGGAAGGTAATTTCAAAAGATGGTATCACGCATGACCCACGCCGTGTTGCTGCTCTTTCTAATATGCCTCCACCAACAACTGCCGGTGAACTTCAGCAATTTATTTGCGCTTCCAACTGGATGCGCGATAGTTTAATCGACTATGCTCGTACTGTTCAACCACTGCAGCAATGTTTGGACCGAGCACTTGAAGGGAAACGAAAAACCAAGCGCGTAGCGTCGGGAATTTCACTTCAATTAAGCAAAGAAGAGCTGGCAAGTTTCGACCAAGTGAAGAAACTATTAGCTAACACTGCCATGATGGCTCACCCCAAGGACAATGCGACGTTTGCTTTGTTCTGTGATGCATCTGATGTTGGCTGGTCGGCTATCCTAACTCAAGTTGAGACCTGGGATCACGACAAGAGCGTTATTGAACAACAACATGAGCTGTTAACATGTAAAGGAGGCACGTTTACAGGAGCGCAGCTACATTGGTCCGTCACTGAGAAAGAAGCCTACCCTATAGTTTCTGCCTGTGATGACCTGTACTACCTGCTGTTGCGGCCTGGCGGCTTCAAGATTTTTTGCGATCATCGCAATTTAATCTACATGTTCGCTCCCGACCCCGAGTTGAAGAAGCATGTACGAGGGAAACTACTACGGTGGGCGCTCAAACTAGCAGAATACCGGTACACCATCGCTCACATCGAAGGTGATCAGAATGTGTGGGCCGATTTAGTGTCTCGCTGGGGCGGCACCAAGCCGGTGACTATCACGCGGTTTAAGAGATTGACTCGGATGCAGACTCAGTCAAAACGGCAGCTACTGTTGAGACCACTCGACAAAGACTCGTTTGTTTGGCCTACTCTGACTGAGATCGCTGCTATACAAACAACCTACGCTCGTGACAAACCTGAGGGTAGTACCAAGGACAATGATGGCATATTCAGATCCAACAGCAAGATTTGGATACCTCAAGCGGCAAGTGGTCTAATACAGAGACTATTCATCATATCGCACTGCGGACCGCAAGGTCACCGTGGGGAAGCAGTCATGCTGAACCACATCAAGAAAATATTTACGTTTGAGAAAATGGTACAAAGCGCAAGACGGTTTTTGAAAAGCTGCCTACTTTGTCATCATGTAAAGGGCGGGGGAGTGGTGCCACGTCCATGGGGACCTCTCTATCGTGCAAACAAACGGAATGAAGCTATCAACTGGGATTTTCTATTTCTTGGTGAAAGTTTCGGGACAAGTAAATACCTGCTGATTATAAAAGACAACTTCAGCCATTTCTCCGAGCTTATACCCTGCGACTCACCTGTAAGTGCAGTGGCAGCCGAAGCGATGCTCTGGTGGCATAGCCGTTTTGGGGTACCTACAACATGGATCAGCGACAGTGCTAGCCACTTTAAGAGTGACGTACTGGCTCTACTCAGCAAAGCGATGAAAGCAAAACAGGACTTCGTTATCGCATACAGTCCATGGTTGAACGGCTCTGTAGAGCGAATCAACAGAGATGTGCTACAAGTATTACGAGCCATGATACTGGAGTACTCTATTTCCTACCAAGACTGGGTATATCTGATACCACTCGTACAAGCCAACCTAAATCATTCACCTGTGCAGTCGCTAGCTGGGAAGGCTCCGATTGAGATTTTCACGAGTCTTCCATGTCCAAGTCCAATTTCAACGTTGTTCGTCCCCGGCTATGATCCTATCAATGTGGACACTTCAATAACCAGCATTGATGAGTCACTGACAGCACTGAGGATGGCCATTGAAAAGATGCATCAGGAGGTGACAGACCAGCGCGAAAAAAGGACGTTGCTGAACAAGAAACGTGCTGAAGGTAATCAGATGGTGGATTTCTCGGTGGGAGATTACGTTTTGAGATCGAGGGTGGATGAGAAGAAAAAGAACAAACTACTGGTGACCTGGATGGGACCATACGTTGTCACTAAGTGTAACACATATTCATTCACCGTCAAGCATCTCGTCACTGGGAAAGAGAGCAGCGTCCACGCTTCCCGTCTAAAGTTCTTTGCCGAAAGCGACTTGGAGGTGACAGAGGAGTTGCGTGAGCATGTTTCTGCACAAGGTGTAATATTGAAGGTGGAAGCTATCCGTAAACACCGCTGGAATCCAGACATGCGTGATTTCGAGTTGCTAATCGGCTGGGAAGGCTTGGAAACCATCGAGGATTCCTGGGAGCCTATGAGGGTCATGTTTGAAGACATAGAGGTGCTTGTTAGTACCTATGTGGACAATGCCAAGGACAAAAAGCTTACAGAGCACTATGACTTGCTGAGGGCGTGAATTGATGTGTGCAGTGCATACAGAGCGATAACGCGCTAGATGCAAATCGACTATGATACACCACGTGTATTAGAGTCATGAGTAGACTGGAGTACCAAGTTGGTACTAGAGTCATCGAGGTTACATGTGAGTTGCATAACTACACGTAAACTGTATTAGCTTACAGTATAACAAGAATGTAACTAGTTGGTTGCACTTTTTGTTATAACTGTCCTTCTATGTAAACCTGTTTCAATGGTACAGTAACCTGTGGTTACGTCATTGTTACAAGGTTATGTGTTAATATAACCTGTAGGTTATGTTACATAGTTACATAGTGTAACCTGTTGGGTTACAAGGTTACAGTGTAACATTAAATGTACCCTGGGTTATAACTTATAACTTATAAGTTATAATTAGGGGAACTAAATACCCATTTAGAGCTTTAATCGTGAACAAGGCTTGGGAGGGAATTGTAGTGTGAGGTGGCTATTCAAGCCTTGCTCACTCTGCATTGGGCTTGTACAGTGCACTCGCCTAGCTGGTACGTTACTCATGGAGTCCATGAGTAGCCAGGAGTTAAACAACCGTCCATAGAATCTATAGAAGAGAACAATCTGTAGAAGATAGTCATGAGGATGCTAGAGCTCTTGCTCTGCTTTCCTCACTCTTAAATCTACTCGGCGACCAACACTTTAGGAAGTGCCAGCTTCCCTATCACTGTGTTAACGTTTTAGTAGCGGAACGCGTTACACGGCACACAACTGCAAAGGTTGTCATGCATTTTACTCAGAGTTTTGCTGCCCGTGTGATCGCTTCGTGTTCAACAGATGAGCTTGCGCGCTGTGTCGAAATCGTGTCATTACCGCAGCTGGTGATAGTTGCGGAACCAGGTCCATCACGACGAAGACTTCTTCCTCCTCTCTTTGTGGCTAGTTAATGCATCATGCAGTACATGGTACATTGATGCCATGGAGATCGGTGAATCTGTGGCAGTAACTTTTAAAGCTGGGCCCTGCGAATCCCCGCGCACGATGTAAACCCACACTCGTTCCTTTTGGATCACGATCATTAATCACCTGCTCGTTATGACGACGGCAAAGAGCAGTTCGACGTCACTATGGCCACAACGACAGGATTGGTTTCCGTGGCATCACCCGGCGTAAAGCAGGTTGCAGTTCGCACGAACGCTGTTCCAGCTTGGGACTCCCAAGGGCTTGCAGTTTCTGGACATGCATTGATTACCGCAAATCGACGGTGATCTATTGATTAGCGTCAGCTTTGACATCGATTTGCATTTGCGCGCCAAGAAAAAAAGATGTTGGCCTAGTCGAATAGTGCCGAAGATATGCAGGAGACGAAAATTAGCGCAAGTACACAACTCCTAGTGTGTTTCTATTGTTTGTAAATGTTTTGGCCGCACCAAATTTGCATCGCAACTGTAGCAGTGGACAACGTTTTTCAAACAAGCAGCAACGCATACATTCAATTATTCTCTATTCTGAGAATGCTCAAGTCAGAATTGGGAACGAGGTTTAGTTGGTAGAGCGTTTGTCCATTACGTTCTACTTGCAGCTATGGTTTTGTTGTTGAATTAAAGAGCTACGTGTATTAGGTATTTATATACGCCCGACACATACACACTCATGCTGATCCAATGGTGAACTCAACTTAGTGGTGTCCATTGTTTCCACCCAACCAAATGTCGTGCGTTGCTATCGTGCGGCTGTACGCCTACTAAACTCTATCTAAAAAGGTCACTTAATCCCCTACTAACTCTATCATGAACATGCTCAATATAATTCGCTAGCTGGTATGTGCATCGATGATTCATTAGCGGCAATTAACTAATATTTCCGGAGCTGTCGTGTACTAGCAGTGTATGTATCTTAAGCCGATCGCTGGCGAGCACTCGGGTCGAGTGAGGAACCCACTGGGATGCCGATCTTCTAGGATTTTTTTTATCAGCCATCCATGCATCATGTATCTTGAACAGGTGTATACGAGCTTTGCTCTACGAACAACGACACGTTTTTCATTTTGATCTCGATCTCAGCCGACATCAACGATGGTCGTTTTCCACTTACGACAACATTCTGCACCACTTTGTTTCTTTGCGCCGCTGGGATTGGCTCAGTGGATAAAAATGAAGTTGCCTTTGGTAAGCGCAGCAAATCGTTTTAGAGCTGAACCTTCGAGCTTTAGACGTTAGGGACAATGTGGCTAGTCGATTCGGACGCAAAATAATAACAGCTCCAAAGATCGCTCCTTGGTCGGGTAGGTTGATGCCGAGCTCAATCGCTTGCCATTACTAGAGCTATGCAATACCGAAGAAATCCCAGTGTCTGTGAATGAACATTCAATAGGACAGCATCACGATGATCAATAACGTTCAACAAATGTGCAGCCACGCGCGCCTCCTCATTTCCAGGCGGTGTCACGAATCGTACGATGCGGTGCATGTATCGTGAAACAGCCCCGTAAACTTAGCACCGTCTCAATTGCAGTTCGTCATGCTGCTCAAGTGCAGCCGCAATTGTACGTAAATACAGTACAACCTTCGCGTGGCTCAACAGGACGATTCAAGAGACCTATTTGTCAAGAAGTCTTTGGCCTGGCGACAACCACTACTCACCTGTCAGGAATCTACAAAGTTCACTTGTCTGTGTCGGGCGGCCACAATCGGTAGCAGTACAGGGTGGTAGCGTATATGTCCACTACGGAGAACTCGAATAGCCTGCGAATTAAAACTCGTTCTCATCGGCACCGACATCTCATCCTGCAGCACCGTTACCATCGGATCTCTATCCGTTCCTGCTGGTGTCACGCTCGACCTGAGCAAGGCCAAGACTGGAGCCACGATCGAGTTCACCGGCACCACCACCTTCGGAACAGCCAAGTGGGACGGACCCCTCGTACTGCTTACTGGCAGGGATCGGAAAATAAAATAAAGAATTGAATTGCACTTGAAACTCTCCCGTAATAATCATTGCAATACTCAAGGTCTCAATAATAAATAAAATATATTGACTTTGTATCAATAAAATCAATATTCGATGAAGTTTATGTGCTTTATTGTATGTGCCTCATTTAGGTGCGATTTTAATGTGCCAATAATAATAATTTCAATATCTTGTTTGTCAGTAATAAATATTCTAGTCGGAAAATACAATAAATATTATAATAATATTAAATTATTTTTTTCCAATCCCTGCTTACTGGTAGTGACCTCACTGTCAAGGGATCCGGCACTCTCGATGGCCAGGGATCCTGGTACTGGAAGCAGGGGACGTCCATCAGCCGTCCCGTCTTCTTCCGCATGAACAAGGTGCTGTCGTCGACTGTGTCGGGCTTCACCCTCAAGAACATGCCGTACCGCACCTTCAGTATCCTCAACTCGCAGAAGACCACCATTAGCGGACTCACCCTCGACGCCAGTGCAGGTGACGGCACTGCTAAGAACACGGACGGATTTGACCTGAGCGGCAACAACGGCGTCTCCATCACCGGTAACAAGATCTACAACCAGGACGACTGTCTCGCCATGCAATCCAGCACCAACACCGTCTTCAGCAACAACTACTGCAGCGGCGGTCACGGTATTTCTATCGGATCGCTCGGTGGTTCAACTGTCAGCTCGTCTGACACTGTCTCGGGCCTAACCGTAAGCGGCAACACCATCGTCAACAGCGTGAACGGCATCCGCATCAAGACTATCATCGGACTGAAGGGTCTCGTTTCCAACGCTAAATACACCAACAATAAGTTGTCGAACGTGAAGAACGCTATCGTTCTCCACAGCGACTACAGCAAGTCCAAGGGCGGCTACACAGGATCCCCCACCAGCGAAGTGACGATTGAGGACATTTCGATCTCGGGTCTGTCCGGTACGGCTACGGACCTGTACGACATCGTCGTGAACTCGAAGGTGGTGTCGAACTGGTCGCTCTCGGGCATCACAGTGACCGCGTCCAAGACTGGTTCATGCAGTGGCCAGCCCAGTAATGTCAAGTGCTAAGGAATGGATTCTTGGCTCGTGTGTCACAATGTTACGTTAGATGTTGATAACCTACTTAGTAGTCGTCAGCAGAATATTGATGTTACTTTAGAAGATTTTCGTTGTCTAATTACTGACCGAATATTTCAACATTAAAAAAAATGGTAACTTCAACTTCTGAACCAGTGGGCTGGTCGACAGAGGCGCCTATCTCATTTCAGTGCGGATTTGCTTCATCGATCTTGAACCAGCGCGACGCTACGTGTTTCCTGAGGGGACAGATCGACCACGATCAAGCACGTTCGCCTTCTGGTGTCACGAGAAATCGATAATCGGGAAAGCCTGGAATTTGGCATCATGCAGCTGCTACTAGCGAACAGCTCTGCCAGACACCTTGTAGTATTACTACACAGCGCAGCACCAACCACTACCACACCCGCGGAAAGCAATACGTCGTAAAACTAATAGATCTCGTGAATTTGGCGAAATAAAATTATATAAAAACAGTAAAGTGGTTTTATCCTATCAATTAAAATGTCACTGAAGTGAAATGAATTTTGAAACCTTTTACTTAAGTACTTTTTTATAATAGTAAAGCACTTCCGACAGCTGTGGTTTGGATGGAGATTGCCCCAGTTCGTCCACGAAGTAGGACCGGTAAATCCGTTTGTTTATTTGTTCGAGATCTAAACTCTCTTGATTTGCTACTATGTGGCGTTTTTTCAGCTCATCGTTCATTCCAAACATACGCTACCACCACGCCATACGAGAAGGATACGCTTGACACTTGGGCTAACTACCACCGGTGTACATCAGGGCTCGGAAAATACCGTATCTTATTGTACGGCCTGCTTACATTATCCGTAATAAGTTATTCAATAACCACACAAACAATAGATAATTATTGTTCAATATAAAATATATTGACGGTGCGTTTTTCACTGATTGTCACTATCCACCCCCATTTAATGACCTAAAAAGTATTAGTATTTTCACAAACCGATTATAAAATTAAATGTAAAATAGTAGTACCCTCACTCAAAAGTAGCTATATCACTCAACTTAGCCTTTGTCGTTGGGAAGCGCTCCATTACGGGGTCTAACTATGCTCGAACGTTGGCAAATGTCAGGTCCTCTAGCTGAACCTTCAGGATTAAGTATATTGTCTGGGCAAGCAATAATATCAGACAGTCTTACATTTCAATAGTTAATTATTCCGTACAAAAAATATGAATACTATTGGTATGGAATTATTTTTTTCCGAGCCCTGGTGTACATAGTGCAGATGGCTCCCACAGGAGCCAAGACATCGCTCTGCCAAAACTTGAGCCGCCCCCCGACGCTGTTCGAACACTACGCCGAGAAACGGTGCCTGTCTCAACTCAACGCTTGCCCCTGCTCAAGGCAGAACCACCGATAGATCCAATTCAGCCGTCAGTCTCACTCACTTTTCAATTTACCTCCAACGGAGCAAGACCGACACATCGCAACTCTTCGCACTACAGCAATGAAGCTCCTCTCCGCTGCCTTCGCCGCCTTCGCACTACTCGCCGCCACTGCCGACGGTTCCACCATGCTACGTCAAGAAGCTGAGAGTAAGCACCACAAGCAGAACCAAGTGCAAAGCAACAGCGACACCCAGCAACAACAGCAGCAATCGAGCACGACAAGCAGCGGGAGCAATGCCCAGCAGCAGCAACAACAATCAAGCACGACGAACAGTGGCAGCACCGGCACTGCCCAGCAACTGCAAAGCAATGCTAGTAGTGCCGCCGGTACGGGTTCTTCTACCGGCGTCGTCACCGCCAGCAGCGGCTGTACGCTGTCAGGAACGTACAAGTCCGGCACTGACATTTCGTCTTGTGCCGTCGTCGTCATCGATTCGCTCTCCGTCCCGGCTGGAGTTACGCTCGACTTGACCAAGACCAAGAGCGGAGCCACCATTGAGTTCACGGGCACCACTACGTTTGGTACGCAAACGTGGGAAGGCCCACTTGTACTGCTCAGTGGCAGTGACCTCACAGTTAAGGGCTCTGGCACGCTCGACGGTCAGGGTGACTGGTACTGGAAACAGGGCACGTCGATCAGTCGGCCCGTCTTCTTCCGTCTGCATGCTGTCACAGGCTCCACACTCTCGGGTTTTACACTCAAGAACTCTCCCTTCCGTACGTTCAGCATCCTCAACTCTGAAAAGACCACTATTAGTGGACTTACGCTTGACTCGAGCGCTGGCGACGGCACGGCCAAGAACACGGACGGATTCGACCTCAGCCGCAACGACGGCGTCACCATCACGGGCAACAAGATCTATAACCAGGACGACTGTCTCGCCATGCAGTCCAGCACCAACACCGTCTTCAGCAACAACTACTGCAGCGGCGGCCACGGTGTCTCCATCGGATCCCTCGGGGGAGACTCCGTCACGTCGTCCGACACTGTCTCGGGCCTCTCGGTTACTGGCAACACTATCGTCAACAGCGTCAACGGCATCCGAATCAAGACCATCATCGGTCTGCAGGGTCTCGTTTCCAACGCCAAGTACACCAATAATAAGCTGCAGAACGTGAAGAACGCTATTGTGATTCACTCCGACTACAGCAAGTCCAAGGGTGGCTACACGGGCTCAGCCACCAGTCAGGTGACGATCCAGGGTGTGACCATCTCGGGTTTGTCCGGAACGGCCACGAACCTGTACGATATCGTGGCGAACGCGAAGGTAGTGTCGGACTGGACGTTCTCTGATATCACGGTCACTGCGTCGTCCCAGGGCTCGTGCAGCGGCCAGCCGAGCTCCATCACGTGCTAAAAAGCTTGTTCTCTACAGGGCCAGTCGGGAGCCCTGCCCTCGTTTTGATGTGGACCCATGTTGTGATTTTTTTCTTCAGAATAGATGTACATTCCAGGTGTCCTCTTCAAGTGTCCATGTAAACTACCGTTCAAATAATGTTACAGCTGCTGTCGACGGTATTGCAAATCTCAATGTCTTTCACGAAGAAAAAATGGATTGACTCGACGGAGAACATTACGAAGACGCTCTCAGGCTCGATACGCACCCATATGACTCTCAAGAGGGACGAATTCAATGGGCAAACGCTGGCCTTCTAGTTTACTCGAAGCTAGGCATGTACTCGAACCCATGCTCGTCCTGGTCTACCGAGACAACATGGTGAAGTTTGAGACAGTCCCAACTTCAAGGAACAACCTTCGCGGCGCTTTGGGCCACCAGTTTGGCGCGATTTGCTGTCGGCCATGTGGAAAACAGGCAAGTGGCGTTGTGTCGAGCGTATGAAGATGAGTCAAGTCCAACGCAGATCAACAGCGACGCTGCTGTATTACGCCTCGGACCCCTGTTCTCAGTGGTGTACCCGTCTCATTCTTCAATTCGCCTCCCAGCCCACCCGCCTCAAGTATGAAAGTCTTCACGCACTCCCTTGTCATCGCCCTGCTTGTCGCCGCTGTCAATGGGTTCGACGTGACCCAAAGTGACATTACCCAGCAGTACGAGGCTAGCCAGGTTGGTCAGGTGTCCCCGGCTAGTCAAGTGGGCGATGAAACGCCGACCCAGTCGGGCCAAGTACAGCAAGACGACAGCTGCACGCTGTCCGGAAACTACATCGAGGGCACCAACGTCACTCACTGCAGTGTCATTGTCGTTGATTCGCTTTCCGTCCCTGCTGGTGTAACTCTGGATCTGTCCAATGTGACGAGTGGCGCTCAGATCCAATTCCAAGGCACTACGACCTTCGGCCAAAAGGTAAGTCTTCTCAGTATGTTCATTCAGATCTGCAAACGTCTAACTCTCTCTATTCAATGCAGCTTTGGGACGGTCCGCTTCTGAAGCTCAAGGGTACCAACCTGTCCGTCACCGGCCCTGGCACCCTGGACGGTCAAGGATCCTGGTATTGGCCGCAGGGTCAGAACGTCACCAAGCCCGTCTTCTTCAAGTTAAACCGAGTCGTTAACTCGACGCTATCGGGCTTCAATCTTGTCAATGTGCCGTACCGGACCTTCAGTGTCGGTAACTCGAACTACACGACGATCGCCGGCCTCACGCTGAACTCCACGGCTGGAAACGGCGTGGCGAAGAACACGGACGGCTTTGATCTGAGCAAGAACGACCACTTCACTATCACCGGCAACCGTATTTACAACCAGGACGACTGTCTCGCCATGCAATCCAGTACCAACACTGTCTTCAGCAACAATTACTGCAGCGGTGGTCACGGTATCTCCATCGGATCGTTGGGTGGAGACAAACAAGATTCGTCAACCACTGTGGCAGGTCTGTTGGTGAAGGGCAACACGATCGTGGACAGTGACAATGGCATCCGTATCAAGACCATCATTGGACTGAAGGGGCTCGTGACGGATGCGTCGTACATCAATAACAAGCTCGTCAACGTCAAGAACGCCATTGTGCTGCACTCGGACTACAACAAAACCAAGGGAGGGTACTCTGGCATCCCTACTAGTCTCGTCAACATCACCAACATCAAGATCGACAGTCTGTCTGGATCCGCTACGAACCTTTACGACATTGTGGTGAACCCAGACGTGGTGTCGAACTGGGAGTTTAAGAATGTGGCTGTGAATGCCACGAACAATGGCCAGTGCAAGGGTGATCCGAGCAACGTACTGTGCTAAGGGATCTCAAAGGAGACGACACACTGCGTTTTTGCCGTACAAACCATACCTGATTGTTCTTAACCCAGCGGAAAGCACGTTCATCTCGTAGAGCCAGTGGTGATACATTCCAAGGTTTCAATAAATACTAACTCTGTCTAACACTACTCCACACTTTAGACCCTGACTAATTGACGCTGTAAAGGTGCAATCGACAACCAAAAATGCACTGGCGAAAAACACCAAGTTGCTTTGGATTTGCTGTATGCAGGGTGTAGGGGCATCGTCGAGGCACAATCGCTTTTCAGTGTCCCCATCTCACGACCGGACAATTTTCGTGTTGACGGGCACGATAAACTGCTTTAGACAGTCCGATCTTCAAATACCAGTGCGTGTCAGGACTTCGCTGTACGGTTGAACCCCGAGTTTTGTCCAATTCGTGATATCCCATGTGGAAAACAAGCAAGTGTCGTTGGTCTCCAAGTCCGAACGCCCTCCTCATCGACCACTGCAGTGTGAGTACGCGTTTTAATTTAATCTATCACCGAGAAATAATCAGCGATGCGTCCGTGTGGGTGATACCAACTCTCATTCCTCAATTCGCCGTCTCACAGCACAATGAAGCTCTTCACGTCTACGATCGCCGCTCTCGTTCTTCTGGCTGCTATCGCCAATGGAGACGACGTGGGTCAGAGCGAGATCGACCAGCAAACACAAGAGTACCAAGTGGGGCAAGTGTCTCCGGCTAGTCAGGTTGGCCAAGACTCGCCGGACCAGGAGAGTCCGGTGCAGCAGGACGACGGCACCTGTACGCTGTCCGGCACCTACGTCAACGGCACGGACGTCTCGCAGTGCAGCTCCATTATCATCGACTCGCTGTCTGTGCCTGCTGGTGTGATGCTCGACCTTACCAACGTGACGGAGGGCGCCAGCATCAAGTTCCAGGGCACCACAACCTTCGGCCCAAAGGTGAGTGCGAAGGGCTTATCCACGTTTTTCTCTTGTTTCTCATTCTGTTGTTTATTGTTGTAGCTGTGGGAGGGTCCGCTTATTAAACTCACGGGTAAAGACCTCACTGTAAGCGGCCCTGGAACACTTGATGGCCAGGGCTCGTGGTACTGGCCGCAAGGTCAGAAGGTTACGCGTCCGGTGTTCTTCCGCCTGAGCAGAGTTGCCAACTCGAAGCTGTCCGGCTTCAGCATCAAGAACATGCCGTTCCGCACGTTCAGCATCCTCAGCTCGAACTACACGACTATCTCCGAGCTGCTGATCGACTCCCGAGCCGGTAACGGCAGCGCCAAGAACACGGACGGCTTCGATCTGAGCAGGAACGACCACGTGACGATCACCAACAACCGAGTGTACAACCAGGACGACTGCTTGGCGATGCAGTCCAGCTCCAACACTGTCTTCAGCAACAACTACTGCAGTGGCTCCCATGGTATTTCCATCGGCTCACTGGGTGGCCCTGAACAGAACGTCAACACGACCGTCTCGAACTTGCTGGTCAAGGACAACACGATCGTCAACAGTGACAACGGGATCCGTATCAAGACCATCATCGGACTCAAGGGGCTGGTCACCAATGCCACCTACTTGAACAACAGACTGGAGAACGTCAAACACGCCATCGTCATGCACTCGGACTACAACAAAACCAAGGGAGGGTACTCCGGTCTCCCCACGAGTCTCGTCAACATCACCAACATCAAGATCGACGGTCTGTCTGGATCCGCTACGAACCTGTACAACATTGTGGCGAACCCAGCTGTGGTGTCGAACTGGGAGTTCAAGAACATCGCAGTGAACGCCACCAACATTGGCCAGTGCAAGGGAGGACCCAGCAACGTGCAGTGCTAGTAGTCGTTTACACAGAGTGAATGTTCACTTCAACTTGTGCCAGTATCCAGGTACTTGATTAGAAAGGGCGAATCTACCGGATATGAGTCGCTTACGAGCTATCGTGGCGCTGTCTACTGCATTGACGGCGCTGTTAACTGTAACGATAGCGTTTATTATCGCACGGACGAACCACGTGTATGTGGGAGGCTTGGCGTGGCCGTTCATCTCGGATTTAGGGCGTGGTATGAAGTACTGTGCATTGATACAGTTCTCAACTAACGGGATCTATTGACAGACCCTCCTGGCTCCTACGTGCTGTTCTTTGGTCTCAATATTGTGGCTCTGCTGCTGGGTCTCACGTGGAGCTTTAACCACGAGTACAAGTACCGCTTCCTGCAGCAAAGTCTCGACAACGGCCAGGTCTCGACAAGTCTATCTTCGTTGTCGTACGTGAGCTGCATCTTCGGGGTCGTGGGGGCTTTTGGCCTGCCGGTATTCGCGTCCTTCAACACGTCACCGACGCTGCACTACAACTCGGCCTTTGGGTTCCTACTGTGCGAGACGGTGGCCATGTTCACGAACGTACGGAGCTGTTGGATGTCCTGAACGACACGCTTCTAACGTGAAATTCATGTTGCAGACGTACTTAAACTACCAGATTTTCCTGGTGAAGCGCTCAGAGATGGATACAGGCGTCTTCATCACCGACCGATACGGTCCACGTAGCGTGTCTAGGATCAAACTGGGGGAACTGCAAGCGGTTAAGCGCGGGTTTCTCATTGAATTGTCGTGTGTAGCTCTCTATACGATGTGCGTGATTGTGTACTCGCCAGTGCTGTACAACAGCTCCGAGGCTCCACATCTCACGATCGCTCAGGTAGGACAAGACTTTTGTGCTTGAATTGACCGTAGATTGACGTGAATTAGTGCATCGCTCTGAATCTCGGGGAGAACTACTGCAGCTCCACGATGCGGCTTGACGACACGTACACAAAGCTCTGGAACTATGGTAAGCCTGCAGTATTATCCTGATCAATCCAAGTATTGATGGGTCTTGTTACGTAGAGAAAGACATTGCGGTGCACCAAGTGCGAGCACTCGCGCAACTCGGCTGCATGTTGACGTTGGTAGGGTACACGCTGAGCTTCTTCGCCGACAACAAGGAAGAAGAGAGCATCAAGGACAAGGATCGCACGGATGCCACCATCATTTACTATCAACACAGTGCGTCCATACGCAGTCCACGGAGATCACGTAAAGAGAGTCGTCCGCGACGGAGCAAGTCCACAGTCAGTGAGCCATCCAAACATTCCCCCAGTCTTCCGTAGCACCGACTGATGAAAATACACGTAGTCGTAACCCCCGTCATTATTGAAACCCACTCGTATCACTAGGCGTCCATGGCGTTCCCGTACCCAGTGAACACGCGGATGACAGCGCGCAACGTCGACAAGGTTCAGCTCGAGCGTCGGCGGCAGGAAACGAACCACAACGCGCTGTACAAGTTCGCGCAGAGCAACCAGTTGCAGGCGCTTCAGAACCAGTCGGACGCGAATGTGGCGTCGCGCCGTCGCACCAACCACGCCGCGCAGCTTTCGGCCGAACGGATGCTAGAAGAGTCTCACGCTCGGAAGATCAGTGAACAGCAGCGTGCAGCTCGAGAGCGGCAGCAGAACGAGGCTTTAGCCCACGCGCTTGAGACCACGAAAAAGACCCAGGAGCAGCAGGAACGAGAGGTGCAGCGCATCTGTGAAGCCAGTGAAGAGCTCCGCGAGCTCGAGGTGTTCCTCAAAACGGCCTACATGAACAAGGAGCGAGCGACGCAGCAGTTGGAGCGCGAGACGTTGGCCGCTTTAGATCGTCAACGGGAAGCTGCTATTGAACAGCAGATGGAGTACGACCGACAGCGATCGCTCGTGGAGATGCAGAACCAGGAGCTGAGGAAACGCGTCGAGGCTGAACAGGGCAAACACGTGCTCCAGACGCAGATGCTGCAGCGCCAGGAGCTCCGGCGTGAAGCTCAGATGGAAGCCGACTTGGAACGGATGAAGATCGAGAAGCTCATGCACCAGGTTGAAGCGGAAGACGCAGCCGAGCTGGCACGAAGGGAGAAATGTCGCCAACAAACCCGTGAGATGATCGAACAAACTCATCGCGAACGTCAACTGATGAAGCAGCAGCAGGTTGAATCCGCTCGCCGGGAGGACGAGGCCATTGCAGACTATCAGCGACGCGTGGAAGCTCGGGAGGCGGGTATCAAAGCTGCGTCCGAGGTCAAGAAGGCACAGGAAGACGCCATGTTTCGAGCGGTTGAGGCCGAGATCCAGGCCAAAATGCGCGAGGACGAAGAGATCGAACGCCTGCGTGATGAACTCTGGGAGGAGGAACTCTTGCAGAAGAAACGTGCCCAGGAAGAGGAGAAGATCGCCGCCAAGCTCCAGGCCAAGGAGGACATGATGCGCAGTAACGAGATGCAGATGCTACTCAAGCAGGAGCTGCTGGCCCGCCAACGCGCCGATGAAGAAACCTTCAACGAAATGCTCAAGGAGAGATTTCGCTCCGAGGAACGACGCGAAATGGAGCTGGCAGCCTTCCGCAGGAAGCAACGCGAGCAGTTTGTGGACGAGATTGCTCGACATCGCGCGCTCAAGCAGGAGATGGTCTATGCCGAGCTTCAACGCGAACGCCGCGAGCGAGAACGCCAGGAGCAGGACGAGAACTACAGACGCCAGGTGGTGGAGGCAGCCAAGCAGCGGCTGCTGCGTGAACACGCCGAAGTCTTGCAAGCGTATCTGCCACGGGCGTTGCGGCCTTCTTCATCGTCATCTTCAGGCGGCTCGATCTTCCGTTGACTCGCTAATGGAACCTTCATTCATGAATTATAAGTTGCTTCCTTTGCCCAATAACCAGCATGTGTATTGATTCTTTCAGTGCCTACACGTTTGAATCTCAGTTAGCCAAACCACCTTAGCTCCAACGAAGGGAACGGCATCGTACTTACACCTTCTGCTTACTTCGTTTGGTTCACTGGATGCTTGATATGGTCGCTTATCTGTAGAGTTTGAGCGAGCGATCCATGGACGTAGACGCCAGGAAACTCGAATCCGGAGCAAACTGAACGCCCGTGACGGCAGCCTTGTGATCGCTCAGCGTCTTGACCACCTCCCACTTATTCTTGGTTACTTCCTTCAACACCTGCACGCTTTGTGCGCTGGCGACAGCAAGATGAGAGCCACTGGCATCGAAGTTGATCGCGTTGATGGCTCCCAGCTTCAGCTTGGGGTTCTCTTTCTTCAGGTCCAGCTCGAAGAAGCTCGTGGCCTTGCGCAGATCCCAGAGCTTCACCACACCGTCCTCGCTTCCCGATGCTAGATGATAGCCATTCTCCGAGAATCCCAGCGCCGTAACAGGCGCAGCGTGGCCCTCGAATGTCACCACGTTGGACAGCGAGTTCACGGCCCACATCTGCACCAACTTGCTCTTCGCCGCCGTACCGAAGATCCCTCCATCCGGATGGAAACAAGCGCCGCGTGCCTCATTCGCCGCCTTCTTCGGCTTGCCAGCAGATGCATCAGGCATCGACAGCTCGCCATTAAGTGTATAGCGGGTGAGTAGTTGACCGCGACGCACATCGTGAATAGCCCACGTTGCGTCGAGCGAGCCAGACAGCACGTAGTTGCCCGTGGGGTGGATAGAGGCACACGTCACCGCGTCCTCAAAGCCGTCGAGCGTGTATCCAACGCCGTATCCTTCCTCCTGTGGGGTCCAGAGCTTCACCGTCTTGTCGTGCGACGCCGTGAGCACCATGTCGGCCGTCGGGTGGAACTCCACATGGCTGAGCTTCTTGCTGTGGCCAGTCAACGTAGCCACAAGCTGCTGCTTCTCGGTGTCAAAGATCTTGGCGTGTTTGTCCACTCCACCAGTAGCTACCAGCGCCGGTCGCTTGGCGTCAATAGCCACGCACGTGACGCCGGGCTTGTCCGAGTCGTGCAGCGTGTGGCTCGAAGCCACTTTCCAGTCCTCCAGTCCACTAAGCAGAGCAGCACGTGCCGGACCGTCCTTCTTCTTGAAATCCTTGCGTTTCTTGGCCAATTCCTTCTGCTTCGCCTCCACGGTCGCCAACACTTCAGGTGTCAACGCGGCGCCGTCCTGACCTGTACCCATGTCGACGTCATCCTGTTCCGGTGCGTTGCCGGCCGCTAAGTGCGTCACACGCTCCTTCAACGTCGCGTTCTCTGCGTTCAACCGGGCGATGACGCGGCAGGCGGCGTCATGTTGGTACAGTGCGTGGCTCAGCTCCTGCCGCGTCTGTTCCAGATGTTGCTTGAGTGTGAACGTCTCGAGCATCACGGCGTCCCACTCATTCTGGAACGTAGATAAAAGCTGCGGGATACTGGCGGCTTCGGGCGCGAAGGCCGCGGCTGAGGGCTTGGAACCGGTCGACGACTTGGCGGACGCCTGCAGATCCAGCAGGTCTTTACTCGCGTCCAGTTCTTCGCCTGTGACGGGGCAGCGCTGTTGGTTCTGCTCCAGGTACTTAAGCAGTAGGCGCTTCTCGAAGACGTGGCCGGACTTGAGGGATACGACGGGCTCCACGGGCACTTGGCCGCTTAGACTACACAGCATCATATTGGCGCGGGGTATTAGGGAATGGATGGAAAACAATAATTCGGACTTAGGAGAGGAGAAGATAGTTTACGGTTGGGAATGTATTTTGTAAAATACCATTGAATAATAAACAACAATACACAATAGATTGTCCCTCCATTTAGGTAACCGTCAAGTTTTGGCTCAAAAGGTCGCGTTATTTATCCCGAAAGCAAACTATGGCTAGATTCCATGTTACTCGTCCCAGTGCCCACGTCTCTCTCGCCTGCCACCGCTGCACCTGCCACCGCTGTGTCGTCCGTCGTGAACTCTGTATTAACGTTACCAGTGGCGAATCCTCCGGTGTTGCAGGCCTCTTTCGTGCAGCCGGTATGTCGAGTGGGGACGGCAATACTATTGTCTATTGGCAATATTTCTCTTCATGACTTGGATGGAGGAGCCGAGCAACTGTCCGTAGCTTTGGCAGCGGGGATCAGGTCAGATATTGTATCCGTTTTCTTCAATAACCAGCTTTTGCAGCCGAAATCTATTGATTCCAGCACAACAAGTGGTACCCATTCCGAGTATACAATACCTGTACCGTCGTCTTCAACGACGGGGATTGTTAATTCTGAGATCCTGATCACAGCGGTGGATTCAACTTTCAGAGGTAAATTCAACGTCTCTTTGACGGCGACGTCCCGTGAGCTCTTGTCTACGAATGTGACCACAGCTTCAACAGTGACTTCGGCTGAGGTGGGGTGGTATACGGAGCCTGTTGTTTACTACAGCACTCCCGTGGACTTTTGGTTCGAGAGCAAGCAAGATGCACCTGTGTCTATTACACTTAGCTCTATTCGTGAGAGGCTGTTGTCAGATATCTCATTGAGCAGTACTGGTGGCCTAGAGTATGGTCAATGTCGGCTTTCATGGGATACAAAACGTGTCCAGGCAGTATTTGTGGACGGGGAGAGGACGCTGTCACAAGATCCCGTAGGTGGCAGCTTCGGCGCGCTCGTATTTGCAGAGGACGAGACGTTCGAGTTCGGGTCGTCGGATACTATGGTCGTGGTTCCAGTCCAAGGGTACTCAGGCGAAGTCACAATGGCGATGACTGTTAACGCGTACGTGCCGGTGTTAGGCCAAGTAATTGTGCTGTCAGCTACTGTGCGAATATCGGTGACACCCGTTTCAGCTGCTCGCTTGTTCTCTACGATGCCAGACGGGTCTGAGGTGATTCGCCACGGATTTAATCGTGAATTGGACGTGGTGGTGAGTGAGAGCGCTGCGTCGAGCGTGTTGCATCGTTCAGACCCAGCGATCGTGTCTTTTCAGGTCGATGCGGCGGACGCGGTTGTGCGCATGGAGGATCCGTTCTGGCAATACGATAGTCCGGCTGTTGGTGGCATTCTGAGCACCATTTTCGTGGTGGACGACCGGAGCGCGAGCGTGAACGGTACGTTGCGTGTGTTGCCTCCTCGTGACTATGTCGGCAGCTTGCCGATCTCCATACAGTCCGTGGCTGCAGAGAGCAACTTGATTCCGTCGAAGCTCGTGACTAGTGAAGGCGGCAGTAGTGTCGACCATGCGTGGCTGACGGTCTTTTCGACGTCTATTGTCGATGTGATGTTGCAAGCAGAGTGGAACCACGCACAACCACCCCGGTTAGGAATAGAGTACGCAAGCTCGAGGGTGTACGAGGACGAGTTGGCTATGATGTGGATCTCAGAGCTGTCGGTAGCAGAACTGGATGCCAGGGCTCCGGATCTGAACCTTTTGGTGGAAGTGTTACTGCCGCAGAGTTGCCATCTATCAGTGTCTGTGAATGGGCTGACGATGTTGGCGAGCGGCAATGAGAGGATGAATGATGTCGTGTACACGGTGGTGCAAATTCCAGTGGACTCGAAGGCGGTTTATGTCGCAGCTGGTCCGAATCATTGCACTCGCGTCAACGTTCTCCTCCGTGCGTCTGTGTACGCGTTCAATAGCTGGAACTGGACGTTAATCTCGGCGATCTTAGAGTTCCTGACGGTTGCAGTGAATCCATCGGTATCTGTGGCGATGACGGATATGTCTGTCAGTGAAAACGGTGCGTTTTCGGGTACGGTTACGGTGGTGCCAACGAAAGCAGAACTGTACTATCGAGTGGAGGTGTACGTCCCAGAGTCTATTATGATGGCGGGTGATGCTAGCTCCAGTACAAGTTGGAGTACACATACTGCTGGAAGTGCCGGTAAGTTACTGTCATCTTTCTCAACACCATCGGGATTTGGTGTTGGCGAGTCTGTGGTGATCCCTTTGTCACTGATTCCAGCTAAGATGCTGTCGGGAAGTCTGAGTGTGGATGTGGTCGTGGTGACGTCGACTATGGACGTGGACCAAAATCTCTTCACGTCTGACTGCTATCTGTATGCCTCCGTTAGGAAGGACGTACCCGGGTGCCTTCCTTCTATTTCGTCAAAGTCAATAGCTGTGACATCCCAGTCGATTGCGTTGGAATTTTATCCAGTAGCGCAGGTTACAAGGCTCGTTGTGTCCCCAGAGATTCGATGGATTGAAGAGAATGGTGAGGCGTCCACTACAATAAGCAATTGGACTCTCGCGGACGTCGATGGGTCTGAAAGCATGGACATTCAACTTCAGTGCATCTTTCCGGCGTGGCAAAAGGTGATCATAAACGGTAATCCTTCAGCGATAACGAGCACAGGTGACTCCACTACATACGATCTACTTCCACCGGGATACAGCAGCAATGGACGTACCAGTGACCTGAATCTACAACTGATTCCGCCAGCGTATTTCTCTGGGTATATCGACTGCAGTTTGACTACACATTCCATCGACTCGTTGGTCTCTCAAGACACGTATCAGGTCCCCCTGGGCGTGACGGTATATCCTGAAGCCACGGTTCCTCTCATTTCGATGACGATGACAACGTTCACAGCGATGGAAGATGACGTGGTCATGTGTGACTTTGTGGAGGCATCGCTAGTTGATACGGACGGATCGGAGGCGTTGTTCTTGGTCGTAGATCTTGGGGAGTACGACCCGTTCGTGACTTCTGTGACGTGGCGATCGAGCGAGTTGGTGTGGCCGTTTTGGAAGTTGGAGGATGGTAACGTTCCTGCGACGGTGTACAGGAGCTCAGCACAGCGTGCTGTGGCTGCTGAACAGTGGCGTGTGGATATGAGTGGCAGTGTGGAGATCGAGCTAGTACCAGGCTACAGCGGTACAGTACAGCTGAGTATCACCAGTGTCGCGGTTGAGAAGATCTTTTTGAAGGCCTCGAATACTCCAATTGCTAGTGCCTCCCCGATTGACATTACAGTTTATATCACTCCGATCTGCCACGCCGCTAACATGACTCTGAGCCCTGTATCGGCAATGACGCAGCCGTTAATGGAGGTTCCGATTCAGGTGGCTGGTTCTACCATTGACACGGACGGCTCCGAGGTGTTATCGACGCACGTCACAGTGAATCGGTCGGCGGTGGCAGGTCTTTACGTACCAAATGCTTCAGAGAACTTGCTCACAGACACCGACACCGTCACACTCCCGGACATCCCTGCGCAGGCTGTTTTCCACGTAAATCGGACATTTACAGTCGTTGCACGCGCTGATTTCGTGGGTTTCTTCATGGTGAACGTGACTATCATGACGACGGAGTTGGCAACAGGGGAAAGCAGATCGGTTTCCATGATTACGACTGTCCTCGTGACTCCAGTTGACCCTGTGGTCCGTGTCAGCGCAGCAGCTCGTGGGCTTTGGAACGAGTTCGTGCACCTGCCGTTCCAAAGACTAGATGGACATCAAGAAGTCATTAACCGCGATCATTTCCTGCTTTATGTGGAGAATCGGACGCAGGTTGCGGATATTTACGCTGGTTTCCAGCGGTTGATCCCAGTTCCACTTGGTGACGTCGACGTGTATGAGGTTCCTTATACCTTACAAGACGCCGTTAGTGTGCGGCCTCTTGAGCATTGGTACGGATATTTGCAGCTCTTCGCGATAGTCACGACGGTGGCTTTCGACATTGCAGCAGCACCCAATCGAACCGCATACCCAGGGACTGGAGATGGTATTGAGATCATGGATTTAGCCGTCACAATCTCCCCACAACCGGTCTCTCCATCGTATCACTTTGCTGCATCGGACGACGTTTCTGTGGCCGGAAAACCCATTTCCCTTACGTTTGATGCTGTACCTCCGTACGATGCGTGGGGTAGTTCCTTAGCAGGAGGGCTGGTGACCCAGTTGGCTCTGACTCCACTAAGTGTCATGGGGTCTGTATTGACGAAGTCCTCCGTTACAGAAGACAGAGTCGATGTGCATGGACGTGGAGCGTATGGAGTGTACTCAACGGATACTCTATCCAACGAAAGCCACCTTCACTTCCTCGTGGATACGAAACCTATGTACACCGGAGCTTTCGTCGCCACTGCGACTACGAACACGTCGGATATTCTCCAACAAGGCGTTGTGACGGACGTCTTTAACCTCAACATACAGCTGATAGGCGAACCGGACCGGGGGATGTTGAACTTTGAAGCGATTCGAGTTTTCCACGTGAAACACAACCAGAACGTCACTTTCCGCCTGGCAGACTTCGGATTGATGAGTGAACTCACAGATCTAGAAAGCGTGCAAATGTTTCTACCAGCGGACGTAGTGGACGCGGTGACTGTCGGTTCAACGCAGGTAATTGGTGAAGTGGATTCACACTGGGGAGCGGCTACGAGTTTTGGTGATTTACACTACGAACTGTACGGGAGTAAGGGCCCCCCGTGCCTCCCTACGGAGCCTTCCTGCTCAGTGAACCGCGTTGTGACGGTAACACCGCGTATGTCCTTCGACATGGCAATGAGAATGATCTCTAGCGTTTCAGCCAACAGCTCGAGCTTTAACTCGCTCTCGGCCGTCACGACGTTCGCAAGATGCCGAGTGGTAGTGGCTCCTGCCCCGAATACTACCCCGCTGCTAGCACTGAACAGCACAACGGTGACGATGGTGGAGGACGTAACTGGTGCATTTATCCTGGTTGAGGCGTCCACTCCAGACTACGATGCCTCTAAAGTTGTGGAAGTGGAGATAAGCTTTGACCCGCAGTATCTCGATGGGATTCAAGTGAATGGGACGGCTGTAGCAACACCGAAGACTGCTGGAGTTGTTGTGCTGATTCCTCGGGCTGAAGCTGTCGTTAGTGCAAAGAATCGGGTCGTATCACTTGTCCCTCACCGAAACTACGCCGGTAACTTCACTGTTCAAGTCTCCGTCTCGAGTCTCGAGCTCTCTACAGACGTAAGTTACCGGATCTCAACGAATGTATCAGTGAATGTCAGTGCTATTGCAGACCCACCTGTGCTGAAGCTTAGCTCGACTGATATCCGCGTGATCCAGGGCGTTCCTGGCGAGTTAACCAACATTTCAATTGCTTTGACGGACGACGATAGCTCCGAAAGTCTTCGGCTGGAAATGATTGACCCCAGTGGATTTCTACAAGCTGTAGAAGTATCTGGAGGCACGAAGTTGGTGAAAGACAGCGAGGGGAACAGGTTTGTACTGACTCCGTTACCTGCACAATCCAACAACCTGCTTCTTCGACTCATTGGAACAGCTTCATGGTTCGGATCGACGCAGCTCCAGCTCAACGCGGTGTCTCGGGAAACAAGCAACGGAAATGAAGCTGTGAGCTCTATCAGTGTGACGCTTACAGTTCTACCTGTGGCTGATCCACCTACTCTCATAGTAGAGCAGACCCGTGGACAGCTCGCACAGGCGGTGCGGGTCGGTCTGGTCTCTGTGGGGGTCCCAGCTGAAGGCAAACTAAGTGTGACCAATTTGACGGTTTATCTGGTCCCTAAGTCGACGGACGTTGTGGAGGTCAAGTGGCAATCGCAAGCGCTCTCACTAGAGAAAGATCCTAACGTTTCAAGCTCCGCAGTGTACCGCCTGCCATCGAACAGCACACTGAAGCAGCCGATGATTACCGTCAACACTGTCAAGTGGGTAAGTTCGATCAGCTTCGAAGTGGTGGTCGTGTCTTCTATCAACGTTTCCAGTACATCTCAACGAACATCTAAAGTTGCGACCGTCACGTTTGGAGCTCTTGAGCTGTCCGCCACGAGCTACAACTTAACGGAAGGTGCAAACGCCACACTGTCCGTGACAATGCTCAGTGCTCCTTTAAGCCTGGTAACAGTGACGTTCAGCAGTAGTTTACCTTTAAAGGTAGTGACTACACCGGCATTTGCTACATTCACGACCACCGACTGGAACGTGACCAAGAACGTTCAAGTCTCAGCAGTGAATAACTACGTGGAAGACGCCGATGCACTCGCCACGATCTCGACGGTCACAACGTCGACGGATCCAGTCTACGCCAGCTATCTGATCCCCAACGTCTCCGTCCAAGTTCGGAACGATGACGTCGCGGGTTTCATAGTTTACCAAGGAAACAACAAGACGAATGCTCCCGCTTTGGTTGTGGCGGAAGCGCGTGTCATCAACGACACGTACAACATCGTGCTTCAAGCGCAGCCTGCAGCGGATGTTTCCGTGACACTTACGCCTTCTGTATCGATTCTCGTGGTGGCGCCTACTAGCGTCACGTTCACATCAGCGACTTGGAATGTCTCGAAAGCGATCGCCGTCGCGGCAGATGGCAACGACGTGGTCGACGGCGATCGCTTCGCGACCATTTCCTCGGTTGTAACGAGCTCTGATCCCTTGTATGCTAAAAAGACGATCGCAGTTTTGGACGTCAAGATCACGGAGATAAAGGACGCTACGCCGCCGCCGAAGATCCTGGACGCCAAGTTCCTGGACACGGCTATCGGCTTATCGATCACGTTCGACCGTGCAGTATACCGTTCGACGGACAGCTTCGCGTGCAGTGTGCTGTTCGACCTACCAGCAGCTGATTCTACCGGTTACTGTGGTGCGTCTCCGACTTGTACATGGCAAGCAGGTTCAACGTCGATCCGGCTTGTGTTTGGCCAAGGCGCTAAGGTCGTGCCGGGGAGTACATTAGCGCTTCGAGGGAACGTGGTGAAGTCCACTGCAGCGGCAGACCTAACGACGCCTGCGACTAACGTCACGATCAGTGCACCGGACAAACCTCCACAGCCTCAAGTGCTTGTGAACGGCGCGACGTCACTTGGTATGTGTGATGACCTCTTCTTGGATGGCTCCAGCTCAACTGGGTCGGGTGGACGCACGATGACTTACACTTGGAAGCTGGCGAGCTCAACCGGTGTGACTTCTACGTCTTTAGAAGCCGTCACAGCTTTACTTGCTTCTGCAGCGACTACAAACAACGTTACGATCAAGATCGCTGCTTCTGGACTGGACGCAGGGGGTACGTACTCGTTCGTTCTCCAAGCGAAGAATTTCTTCGGGAAGACCGGCAATTCGAGTGAGATTTTGGTTAAGAAATCGGCCACGGCGCTGCCATCCGTAGCGATTAAAGGTGGAAACACACAGAGTGTGTACAGAGCCAACGAACTCGTGATCACTGCGTCTGCCAGCTACCCTTCCTGTTCTGGAACGATCTCGACGGATTCAACAGACACCGCAGTGTCAACAGGAGTTGATATGACCTTCACGTGGCTTCAAGTGGCTGGAGATCTGGCCGCGTCACAGTTTAAATCGACGAGTCCGAACCCGCGAGTGCTTAAACTACCAGCCAGAACGCTAACTGTGGGGGTGAACTACGTCTTCCGTCTGTCTGTGGCAATGACGAGCAATCCAAAGGTGAGCAACAGCGCCGACGTGCAGGTCGCAGTGCTGCGTACAGATTTGGTGGCGTTGATTGCGGCCGGAAATCGATCGATCGGAGTGGAGCAGGACCTGGTCCTCGACGCGTCGCTGTCTGTCGATCCCGATGACGTTGCGAATGCTGTGGCGTTGAAGTACGCGTGGGCTTGTTGGACTATGAGCTCGACTTCTCAGTCGTACAACGTCCCGTGCGTGACTGCTACCGGGTCAATGCTGGTCCTTGATACACAGGCGAAAATCACTGTGGCTGCCAACACGGTGAACCCGAACGCAGTGTACAAGTTCACAGCGACGGTGTCGAAGGATTTCCGGTCAAGTACGGCCAGCGCCTTCATCACAATGACACAAGGCTCACCACCGCAGGTTTCAATTGAACCCTTAGGGGCTGCCAAGGTGAATAGTAACGACCGAGTTGTTCTCAAGGGGAAAGCGGTATCTAAACTCCCCGTGATGAAGACGGAGTGGACGATTGTAGGGGCTTCAGATGCGACGATGAAGTCAATCTTCGCTGTGCCTCAAGGGCGTCTGGTAATGCTACTAAGCGAGGGAAAGCTCATCCCTGGAGTCTCATACAAGTTCCAGCTCAACGCCACGGATTCCTCTGGACAAATTGGCTCAGCTACGCTTATAGTTGTGGCCAATTCACCTCCAAGCAGTGGGTCGTTAAGCGTCACACCGCCCGTAGGCTACGCCCTAGAGGACAAGTTCTCCGTCGTTGCAAGCGATTGGGTCGACGAGGACTTGCCGCTCAAGTACACGTTCAAGTACATCAAAGGCTCTGCGTACTCTGGAGAAAGCGAGATCGCTTTAGGAGCTTCAACACCTGACGCGCTCTTCGTCTCGCAGTTAGGACTTGGCGGGGGTAATAACAACACTATCACACTGGTAGTGTACGTCCAGGACGCGTTAGGGGCATCGACGCGAGTGACAAAGGAGATCCAAGTCAAGCAGATGCAGGTAGCAGCAGCGGACCAAGCTGCCTATTTAGCCAACAAGACCAACGCAGTGTTAGCTGAAGCCTTGACCGGAGACCCGGGGAAGGTTCTCAACACGATCAACGCCTTAGCAGACATGGTCAACGGCAAAGAGGAGACGCCCACAACGCCAACTCCAGGACCGACGCCACCCACAGCGCTCAAGAGCTGTCCGACTTCTAACCACGTCGAATGCGCTGGCAAGGGGAGCTGCTTGAGAGAACCGCACGGCTGCTTGGCCTCCAACTTGGACTGTACTGTGACGTGTGAATGCACCAGCGGCTACTACGGTGACAACTGCGCGTTAGATGAAGCGGCCATGGCAGCGAAGAGTGCAGCTTTAGGAAGTCTTCTGGGAGCTATGACCAGGGCGTCGGCGTCTGTAGATGTGACGGACGTGGGGGCGTTGGAGCAGCAGGCCGCTAGCGTCGTGACGCTGACTAAAAGCGCCAGTATCTTGGACTCGAGCTCGCAGCAACTGGTCCTGAACTTCATGGAGAACATCCTCGCAGCTCCAGTCCTCACTCCTGCAGCCACCACGGCAGTAGGAAACACGATTTCGAACCTGCTGGAGATCGACAATTCCGGCACGAAGAAAGCGACAACGAGTCGACGCCTGGAAGACACAAGTACGGGTTCCAGCAGTACAAACACTTCGGACGAGTTCTCTGCTGAAAAAAACCGCGTCGCCCAGGTAGCAAGTACAATCGGGAAACTGCAAGCAGCCATGATCTCGTCTGCGGTCGCTGGAGAAGATCCGGTAACGCTAGTGACCAAGAACCTCCGACTCGTGGGTGCGCGTGACACTGCGTCGCAATTTGAAGGCCGACAAGTTCAGCTCCCTCTTACAGACGAACAGATCGCAGCCAACTACACCCCCGCTTCGACGACTGTCCCGAGTGGCTTTGCAGCGTATGTGACTAACCAAACGACCGGTAGCAGCTCCAGCGGAGACGATGAAGAGGATCCAGTGGTTGATTTCCAGTCCAGTGTCTTCGCTAAGAACCCGTACGCGTTCGACAACACGTCGATCAACTCACGCGTCATGACTGTCAAGGTGAGCAGCAACGGGGAAGAAGTGGTTGTGAACGGACTGAAGACGCCCTTCCGCTTACTCATGCGCAATCTAGAGCCGATCACGTTGTCTTCCAACACTTCTGGTAACGGCACAGGTAGTGGCAATACTACAGTTGGAGAAGCACAGATCTATACGTTCTACTGCTTGGAAGGCACCGTCGACATCAAGTCTTTCAACTGTGCGGACATTGTGGAGCCCATGACAGTGCAGTGCAACGGGTCCAGCTACGCAGGTGAAGCTACGTGTCCAGTACGACAACCAGCCTGTAAGTATTGGGATACTGTGAATGGAACGTGGTCGTCGGACGGATGTAAAGCTGCCGGCACTACAGACGACGGACTGTACACGATCTGCGAGTGCACCCACCTGACCGACTTCAGCTCCGAAGTGAGCCAGTCTGTGAGTCTCGTGACGGCGCATTTCATGAACGTGGTGACTCATAAGGTGACGGCGGAGGATGTGGAGCAGAACCTTCTCCTCATTCTCGTAATGGCTGGGTTCTTCTTCCTCTACATCGTCTCGTTCTTCTACGTGAACCGCTGGGACTACAGAGACCGTCGCAAGGCGATGCGCACGTCACGACAGATGAAAAGAGGCACAGCCGCGCCGGAGAAGGTCAAGTTGCGCTCTCTGTTCCAGGAACCAGAGTACGTACAAGCTAAGAGCTGGCAGTCGAAGCTGCGTGCTGTGGTCTTTGGCTTTGGACGTGGCTTGAAGCAAAATCACAAGATCTTGTCCATCATATTCAAGTACCACGAGAGCTTCTCACGTCCACAGAGACTCACGATCGTCTTCACTCTGGTGGCCAGTAAGATGTTCACGAACGCACTGCTGTATCAGCTGAGGAGAGGACCGAAAACACTCGGTTCTGCTATTGTAAGCGCGGTGATCACGACACTGTTTATGCTGCCGGTGGGCTTTGTCTTCATGATGCTGTTCAAGAAGGCCGGTCGGATGCAGAAGCAGGTTATCCGGTATCAGGTGGAAGACGACGCCGGTAACGTCGTGGAGGTGGAGACGGACGCGTACGGCCGGGCAAAGGAGTATTCACCTGCAGAGCAGCTCTCAATGGACTTTGAAGCGCTGACGCGTAGTGTGAACATGAGTGCGTTGCGTTTAATCCACGATAAGCTCCAACAACCGAGAGAAGACGCATCTCGAGACCCGCTGGAAACACGTAGCGGCCAGGTGTGCCGCGGTATCTTCCTGGCCTTGTACAACCGCGAAGCGGGGTCGAAGTCTAGCGCCAAAGGAGACGTGAATGACGACCCGTTAGCTGGTGTCTTAGTGCAGATCAAGTCGCATTTACAGGAGCAGAAACGGCGTGGAACTACCGAGGATACACGTCGACAATCGCGGTTGCTACGTGCTCTACCCCCTGCTGCCCCAATACTACCGCCCCCGGTTGCGCCGATCGATGAGGAGGTAGACCCAACTACCCGGAAGACGTTAGCGGTGAACCAGCTGTGTACGATGCTGAAGCGGGACGGAGGTGAAGCTCTGATCAACAGTATGCTCAAGTTCGACCCGCTTCTCGTTTCTGCTGCTTCGGCTGCATCCATCGCGGAGATCTGCAAGCGTCTGGACGTCCTTGAAGAGGAAGAAGAGGTTGAGACGGCAGAAGACGAGGAGGTGAAGGCTGTGCTGGCGTTGGAAGCCTGGCTGGTCAAGTGTCACGAATGTTGCGAAGCGCAGGACTCCAGTGCACGTGTCGTTGCTGCTAAGGCTCAAGCTGAGTTGCAACAGACCGAGAAGGAACTGAGGAAACTGCGAATCGCCATTGGGAACCAGTTCGACCGGCGCGTCACGGAAGCGGTGAAGGAGATTAACAGCCCCGACGTGAACGATCTCATCGCCAAGACACGACAAAGCGTGCGCCGCGTCTCGCGCCGGCCTCCTGGTGCCGTCAAGGCTGAAGCGAACGCCCGAGATGACAGACGTCGAATCACGGTGACCATCAAAAAGGAGACGCAGGGAGTGTTGAAAGCCAATAACAAGCAGGTCGTCGAGAAGCGCAAGGCTGTCAAGAAGGCAAAGCGTGCCGCTGTGACTGAGCAACGGCAGTTGAAGTGTGAAGCCAAGCACGAGCAGAAGAAGATCCTCGAAGGACTACGCGGCGTCGCGCGGCTGAAGAAACGCTTGCGTCTGTACTTGGAGGCACGAGAAGAGCGACGTGTAGCTGCTTTACCGCTGCATTTACGCGAGGCGTACGTTAAGGAGAAGGAGCAGTTGAAGAAGATCCGACGTACGTCACGGCTACTGTACAACGCCTTCCTGCGCCGGCAGCCGGCCCACCAAGCCAAGCCGCTCTTCCCGGAGTGGGTCGTGTACCTGTCGTACAGCATCTGCGCCGTCTGGAGTGGCTGGTGCGTCTACTTCGTGCTCATGTTCGCGTTCACGATCGGCAGTGTTGAGGCGCAGTTGTGGGTCACGTCGGTTCTCTTTGGTCTAGCGCTCACGTACCTGCTTCTGGACCCGGTCAAGCTGTTCTTCCGAATGGGCCTCATGCCTATCGTTGCGGCTGGAATCCTCACGAACGCAGGCTTCTTTAGTGCTCTCAGCTCAGAACCGATTGCTCTAGGAGCCGCTGCAGTAGCGGCAGGCGCTGGTGGGATGGCTGGATACATCGCCAAACACCATGCGGAGAGAAGAGAGCGTCGACTGTCGCGTCAAGTTACAAAAGGGAATAAGCTCCTCCCAGTGGCGGAGAAGGAGGCAGAAGTGGTGGAAATAACTGGCAAAATGAACACGGATGAAGATAGCGACGACCAAGTGGAGCAGGTACAAGCAACAGACCACGCACGCTTAGGAGTGCGTGACAGTGTCTTCAGTGAAGCCGCTTCTAGAACCAACACACTCGTTGAAGACGCTCCCGTTGAGATGGTGCGGCCAAGTGTCATACTGGATCCACCGCCCGAGAGTCTTCCAGTAGACGATCAGGTCGAGCTGCAACAGACCGAAGACAAGACAGCGCACCGGTCGTTGCAAACAGTATCGTGCCGTGCGGGCTGTGGGATGTCGATGCAGGCTCGAGGCCGCGATGCCCACGAACGCAGCCACTGCCGACTGACCATGTGCGAGTGTGGGAAGATGATCCTCACGCAGTCTCTAGAGTTTCATCGGCTGCACGAGTGCACGGAAGCTGACGACGATGACAGTCCCGTTTCTCCGAGGGTCATTCCAGCGGAACGCGGTCAGGTTGTGCCGTGTCGACTGCCAGGCTGTACGGAGAGTATGCGCGTGGGTAAACGGGAAGCCCACGAGCGCCACGAATGTACGTTCAGACTCGTGCCGTGCCCGCGTTGCGGCATTGAAAAGCGAGCAGCAGAGCTGGCGACGCACATTTCCAGAGCTTGCGACCAGCGACGTCAATCGCAACTGACGCTTTGTGTCTGTGGTAGGATGATGAGGACGGAGGCGATGGACACGCACCGGAAAGAGTGCAGCGGCCGAGCTAGAGCGGCAAGTGTTGGATCACACACAGGTGCACGCGTTCCGATCATGGATTGCGCTTCAGATACATCAACGGTGGAGATGGAGTCTTGTAACGACGAGAAGCGAACGCAGTCGCAGCTTTCTCTCTGTTCCTGTGGTAAATTGATGATGAAAGGAGCTGTGCATAGCTGTACGGCAGGTGAATCGACTGGACGTGAATTGCAACCGCTTTTAGTGAACTGCCGACTGCCCGGATGCAACTCGAAGGTTCGAGCAGCTCTTCGTGAAATTCACGAGCGTCAGGAATGCTCCTTTAGGATGGTAACGTGCAAGAACTGTGGCGTGGAGAAGCAGGCGGTTGATATGGATGTCCATGTTGCCATTGAGTGCGAACCAAAGCGTGTTCGAGGGCCTCCGATACCCGGAACACGTACAAATCGATCCAAGTCACTGCAGGTGAAGCCTGAGCTCTCGCCACCTCGTGGTCGACCTGTAGGGCCTACGTTTTCATCACTGGAGTCGGATGCAACTTCCCCTATTCGACGCAAACAAGTGTCTGAAGCCGGATTGTCCGCGGCTCGTGTGGTGCCGTCGCCACGTGACGATCAAGTTGAAGCGAGATGGAAGTCAAGTTGAGACGCGCCAACGTCTGCTAAGGTGAATGGATAGGCACATTCTCCCGACAGATCCGTGCTTACGTTGAGGGTCAATACCTACATGTACGTACCGGTACATGCAATTGTGATGAACGCTGGACTGTACATGCACCGCATCAACATCCGACAGAGATCGAGCACATCAATGTTGATTCAACGTGTACTACATGTACGCAGTAATAGAGGACCACATCATTGATGTGATATCATGGTTGGGAAATCTACACGTATTATTAATATATTTCATGGCATGCAATCGAGCTGCAGGACGACGAGCTTCTTGTCGAAATGAATTCACTTCGTATTTTACTTTCAAGCGTAACTATACTACCGACAGTATCTCTTACGAAGAGTCTTAGCTCACTTGGCGTCAAGGTGATAGTTTTTGTACAATTCTTTAATCCGCTTCCTATCCTCAATCTTTCTCAAACTGGACATCTCCATCCTGGGATAAACCATATTCAAATCCACTTCTGAGGGCCAGTCTTATATCTTTCCACGATAGCAGTGGCCTCACTCTTCATTTACCACCACTAAACCAAGAGTAGTTCCTTCATGCGTTCGTCTTTCCTTGTGCTGTTAGGTGCCACCCTGCTCCAATCTATTAACTCGACCTCTTTGGCGGAAACCCACATTACCAGCAACGTACAATTGCACTCTGAAGATATCGTGAGACGCTTGAGGTTCGCCCCAGAACAAGTAGAAGAGAGAGGCTTGACTGTGCCCAAGTTTCAGGATATTGTCAACAATCAGCAGCTCGCGTGGTGGCTGAAGAGAGGAAAAACCACGGACGACGTTTTCGCCAAGTTAAAACTGAATTTGGCAGGCTCCAGCATCTTTGAGAACCCCAAGTTCGTCGCCTGGATAAAATACGTGGACGATTTCAACTCGAAGCACAACAAAGGAATCTCAGCAATTCCAACATTGTCGAAGCAATATGGGGACGATGTTTTGGCCAAAATGCTGCAAAAGGCGAGACAAGATGAAACCACGAAAGCCACAGCCACGAGGTTGCAAACGGAGCAAATGGGGATCTGGAGAAGCCAAGGGATCAGCAGTGACACCGTTTTCGCAACGTTTAAACTGGACGAAGGGATTGCGAATCTCCTGGCGAATCCAGGTTTCAACATTTGGGCCAGATACTTGACCGAATTTAATCCTGGCAAGAAAACGACGATATTCAAGACGCTGGAGGATCATTTCTCGCAGACGCTTCTCTCTCAGTTGTTCATTGCAGCGCAGAAGAACCCACGCACGGAGAAACTGGCCACAAGTCTGCAGAACGTGCAACTTCAAGGCTTTCTGGAACGAGGAGAGAGTCCAACCGTAGTTTTTAAGCTGCTACAGCTGGATAAAGGAGCGGATAATCTGTTCGCTAACCCGCAGTACAAGACGTGGCTGAATTACGCCACCAGTGTCCAGAAGACCAAGTCGGATGCAACACCTGCACCCGTTATTGACACTCTTACAGCTCACTACACGGACATTTCACTGGCAAAGATGATTACCACAGCAAAGGCCACCGAAGGAACCAAGAACATGGCTTCATACGTCGAGAAATCACTCGTTAACAAGTGGGCCATGGACGGGAAGGAACCAGCGTATGTCTCCAAGCTTTTATGGACGTCTGCGACGGATAAAAAGACACTGGAAGCTGTTTATCTGGAACAGTTGATCATCCACAGCACTGCCAAAGTTTCTGCAAAATTACAACTGGAGCAGGTTTCACTCTGGATGGGCAAGAAGGAGACCCCAGATGCAGTTTTCAAGCTGCTGAGACTCAACAAAGGCTCGGAAAATATTTTCAAACGTCCTCAGTTTGATACTTGGCTCCGTTTTGGCATTATGTTCAAGAAAGAAAACCCCGAGAAGTCGAAAAGTGTTTTCTCGACACTTTCAGCCCATTACGACGATCTCTCGCTGGCAAAAATGTTAAAAGCAGCTAAAGAAGACGTGGGCACGAAGAAAACTGCGGAGTATGTGGAGCGAGGGCTTCTGTCCAAGTGGGCGGCTGATGGGAAAGCGCCAGCCTACGTCTTGAACAAACTGGCAACGGACAAGCAGGATAAGGAGCGCGTACTCACGTTATTCATGAAGGAAATCCGAATCGTAGAGAGAAAAATCACCAGAGCAGAGAGCTAGTCTCCCCGTGGAAATTTAGAGCATCATTCCTCCCAATTCTCGTCCAGTATCGAGATAAAATGCTCGACCAGTACGCGGTGGATTTGTCTGTGGAGTGAGAAGACTCGAACCATATCAACAGTAGATGACTGAGTCTGCAGGTGACTGAGCCATTCCTTCGTTGATACTGGGAGGGGATGAAGCTGTTCTTTCGGTTTTTGCTGGTAATTCCCGTCGTAAATCTCAAGTAGACAACCAAGTAGATAGCACAAACCGCTTCTCTTTTGCTTCTTTCTCGGACCGAAGAGTTTGACGGCGGGTGGGTGGTTTAAGCTGTAATAACGACGCCACTTGGCTCTGGAGACGTCTTTAAAGCTAAGTTGCGAACTCCACCTCATTTTACAGCTCATACCAGCCGCTAAAAAATTGACAAGGGTTCAGCTTACTTAACTGCGTCATACGCCTTCAGCACGCAGGGACGTGTGACACGCCCGTGGCTTGCAGAGGGACGAATCGGGTCCGAAGGCCGTGCTTGAGAGGGACTGCGGATGATGAGGTAAAATGGAGAATGAATTTAAAGATTAAGACTGCCGTGCTCTAGCCTACTTCATCTAGCTCTAGCTCTGACAATCTGTGGTTCGTACTTGTGCATTCAGTTGCCCTCCGATCTCCACAGCATAGCGATCGATTCTTCCACCCGCAACTTGCGGTGGAACCACCCGGGTCCACCCGTGTCATGCTCCCCCCATGAAGAAGTGCTGGTTAGCACGGGAAAATTCGGCGCAAGCTGACCTGTTGTTGCGTAGCACCTTTGTCAATGGTGACGGTACCGTTATCGTGGACGATCTTGATAGGAAATGGTCCGTCAGCTACTCGCTTGAGCTTGGCTCGGAAGTGTTTGGGAACTCGTAGCATCACCTGATCACCTGGCTTGTAGAAGTGTTCGAGTCTCTTGTTGTTCTCGCGGTCGTTGTCGATGAGGATCGCGTTGAACCTGCGCTTGGACATGTAGCTCCAGTTGGCGTCGTGCAGTTGGCGCGAGATCATGTCCTGCCCAAACACAAGTTGGCCAGGGAAGCGTTGAGGATGCTGTGATAGCTGGCTCGTACTGCAAAAGCCGCATAGTAGATCACCTTCCTCCAGTCGGCGCCCTCGTGGCAGCGGAGGATATTGCCGATCTCCAGATGCACTCGTTCGCAGATCGCATTGGCCTGCGGGTTTTTCACGGTAATCGGCTTGGCTTTGATCCCGTAGCTTCGTAGCAGCTCCTGAAACTCGTCGCCAGTGAACTCTGGACCCTTGTCGTGAATGACCTTACGAGGTCTCGGATATCGACACAGCCACTCACGATCGAAGCTTTCTGCCGTTGTTAAGGATTCTTTGTCGGGCTGGACGCTGACCTCGAGCCAACGGGTCGCCTGGTCGATCATGGTGATCCCGTAGCCGTTTCCTTCGTATGGACCAATGAGGTCGACATGAACTACGTCAAATGGATTGACGGTCTTCAGTGTTCTTGGTGGGAGAAGCCCATAGTCCTGTTTCCCACCGTGAAGCTTGGCTCGCTTGCAGGTCACGCACTTCCTGACGAACTTGGCGATAGTGGACTCCATACTCGGCCAGTAGAACGTGTGCCGCATTGTCTTGAACTGCCGTTCGCTGGCAGGATGTCCCAGGTTGAGGTGGTACCAAGCGATGAGATCGTCACGCAGGCTTTCTGGAGCGAGCACGCGCTTCTGGTATGCAACCAGGGTACAGCCCAACAACGGAACGAGCTGGTAGTCGGGGTTATTGTTGCCTGCCAAACACGCTGCCTTTATCTTCTGAATCATCGCGTCGGCTTCTTGGTGCTGGCGGATAACGGGCCCGTGCATGACGCACTCAGGCTCACTGCTCGCTGCGTAGATCTCCTCATACAGTGACTTGTACTCGTTCACTGCGAATCTCATTCTCGAGAACGCGTCGGCCCCCACGTTCTTCACTCCTTTAATGTAATGAAGCGATAGGCGGTATTCCGAGAGCAGCAACTTCCAGCGCTTGACCCGCAGGCTCGTTTCAGTGGGGTAGATCAAATTCTTGTGATCCGTATGCACGATCACCGGAAAGCCGAGCAGCATCGTACGATATTCTCGAAGTAGCTCTACAATAGAGAGCAGTTCCAACTCCATTGTCGTGTAGTTGAGTTGATGCTTATTCAAGGTCTTGGAGTAGCAAGCGAGGATCTTTGTCTCCTGCATTACTAAGCCTCCGAGCTGGGTGCCGCTCGCGTCTGCATAGAGCTGGAATGGTTTATCGAAGTCCGGAAACGACAGCAGCACAGCCTCAGCGAAGGCTCTCTGGATTGCTCGAAAGGCTTCCGTGTCACTGGGGAGCCATGTGAAGGGCACCTTACTGCTCGTGAACCTGTGCAGTGGCTTGCACAACGTGGTCTTGTTGGGCACCATGTCCCGGTAGTAGTTGATCATTCCCAAGAAGCGTCGAAGTTCCTTACGGTTCCTTGGTACTGCGATCTGCTGGATTGCCTGTATCTTCTTGGCCTGAGGTTTGATACCTTCAGCAGACAGCGTGTAACCCAGGTAGTCGACTTCTTCGCGTAGTATATGGCACTTCTTTCCGTTAAGAGTGACATCGTAACGGGTGAGGCGCTCAAACACGATGAGTAGGTGCGCCAGGTGCTCTGTTTCGTCCTTCGAGAACACCAGAATGTCGTCCAAGTAAACGACTACAAACTCCAAGTCGCCAAAGATCTGCTCCATACACGACTGGTACTCATCGGGGGCGGTCGAGATACCCATCGGGAGTCGCTTGTACTGGAACTTGCCGAACGGCAAGCAGAACGCCGTCAGTGGACGGCTCTTTCGTGCGAGCCTCCGAGCGTAATAGCCAAGGTTAGCGTCAAACGTTGAGATGCACTTTGCCTTCGCAAGACGCATCAGTATCTCGCGGATGCGTGGCACGTAGTAGGGGCTTCTGCGTAAGTACTTGTTCAACCATCTGTAGTCAATAAGTAGTCGAAGCGAACCATCTTTCTTCACTAAGAAGAACGCAGGCGATGCCATCTCCGAGTCGTAGATCTGCTCCAGCACGTCTGCATTGATGAGTCGCTGGATGGCTTCCTTAGCCTTCGCTTCCTGACTGCGTGGAATGGCGTAGGGCTTTGCATGTACCGGCTTGTAGTCCGGGGATATTGGGATCAAGTAGTCATCAAAACGCATGCGACCCAAGTGACCGTCGTACAACGTCCGATGTTGGATGAGCAAGTCCAAGTACTGCTGAGCGAGATCGGCGTCCAAGAGGTCGGGGACCAGCTGCTCTGGCTCGACTGCGCCGTCGGCGAGCTCCTTCGTTTCGTCTGGGAACTCGTCTTCGTGCTCATCAGGCTCACCAAGTTCACTCCTTGCCGCAGAGTGACCCGTATTGATGCGGTAACTGTTCTCGTCCCATTGAACGACCTTGTCCTTGAAGTTGAGGACCAGACCGAGAGTATTCATGATGTCGCGACCAATGACCATGGTGTCGTGACTGTCTTCAATTACTTCGAAGCGGTGGGTGATGACGGAGTCCGTCTTTAATGTCGGGAAGGTGAACTGCACCATCGTCGTACCGCTGCTAGTCACAGAGCCGTTCATCGTCTCGAAGGTGGTAGGTGAAGCCGAGATAAACTTTCGCCCTAGGTTTACATTGGCAGCCAGCGTTGTGCCGTTAATGATGCTCTTCGAAGCGCCGCTGTCGAGGAGGGCGTCAAAGATCTGTCCACTGCGCTTTAGCTTCACCGGAATCCGTAACGGAGCGCTTGCGGGCCGCTCCGAGTTCATCACTAGTCCGACGAACTTGAACTCTTGGTCCTCACTGTCATCTGAGTCTGAGGCTGACTCAGAGTCCCTGTGGATACGAGGGTATCTAGCCTTTCGCTTACTTGAAGAAGTTGTCTTCGTTTTAGCGCTCTTCTGCTCAGCTTTCTCCTTCTTTTTGACGGTGTAACACTCGCTGGTGTTGTGCGAGCTCGTTTTGTGAAACGAGCACCACTTTTCACCTTTGGGCTTCCCTTCGAAGCCATTGCCACTCTTTTTGCCGTCCTTGTACTGGTTCTTGGAAGAGTCCTTGTCTTTGTGTTGGTCCTTGGACCGACCTTGGTTATGTTTGCCATGTTTCTTTTCACGTGTCGAAAGCTGCAACTCCGCCTTCTCAATGCGTGAGAAATAAAGCACAAGCTCGCTGAACCTATCATGCACGATTCCGGCAGCTGCTAGCTTGTCTTGCCAGGCACGCGGCATTCCTCGCTTAAGGTAGCGGCACTGCTGCACCTCTGGCACTTCTTCTGCGTTCAGCGGAAGCTCAGCGAACATGCGGACGTTCTCCTTCAGGCGCTGAGAGAACTTCACGACGGTCTCGTCGCGGTGTTTTTTCATGGTCCATAGTTCGTTGTCCAAGTCCTCACTGAAGTCTGCCGGAACCGACAACAGACCGACGTCCGCGAAGAACTCATCGAAGCTCCGCCCCGTGTTGACTGCGTCGATGGCGGCTTGCTCAACTTCAGGCTCGAGATCTCCGTCGATGAGAACAACGAGGTTGTGAGCTTTCTGCTCGTCGGTCCACTGTTTCTTGCGAGCGAGACTGCGAAATTGGCTGCTCCACTTGAGCCAGTCGCGAGCACTTCCACCACGGAACTTCTTAATCTTGATGGCAGCCGTCTCTGCCGGAGTAGTAGCAGTAGCCGGCGTGATCACCATCGTGTAGGTCACGAACTCGGCCTTGTCCGCGCGCCCCATAGCTGATGAGGCGTTGAGCTTGATAGGGTTGATTCTCTTGTTTCCGATTTCCAAATTTGATATATCAAAGTGACACGCCCGTGGCTTGCAGAGGGACGAATCGGGTCCGAAGGCCGTGCTTGAGAGGGACTGCGGATGATGAGGTAAAATGGAGAATGAATTTAAAGATTAAGACTGCCGTGCTCTAGCCTACTTCATCTAGCTCTAGCTCTGACAATCTGTGGTTCGTACTTGTGCATTCAGTTGCCCTCCGATCTCCACAGCATAGCGATCGATTCTTCCACCCGCAACTTGCGGTGGAACCACCCGGGTCCACCCGTGTCACGTGATAGAAATTTTGCGATTTTGAGACGTACGACTGGGTGTTTCGCATCATAAAACAACCGTAAGCTTACACAGTAACAGTAGAATGCATTTCTGAGGTAATCTTCCCGTAATTTTTACGCTGTGTTTAATCAGACTGATTGAGCATCTTGGCAAACATGGCAGTGCCAATAATCGCCCCAGTAATGATGCCGACGCTAACGACAGCGATGACGGCCTTGGACGACTTCGAGTGGCGTGTCCTCTTTAACTGCGCGCAGAATTTGGGACGATTGGGTTGATCTTGACGGCGTCGAGTGCAGCATGTGATAATACGCAGCAACTGGTGGAACGATTCGTTCCTCCGTGTCCGCTCTGTGCATTTTCCTGAGACGAGTTAGCGCCTTCTTCACTTCCATCTTCTTCGAGTCCGAGGAAGGATCAGTGTTGGTAGCATCGGTACAGGTAATGAAAGTCGACACGAGAAGAATCAGGTACAAGCTGAATCGCATGGCGGGAGTAGGGAAATAGGAGCAGGAAAGTTGGAGAATGACCGGTGGGGAGCAAATTGATCGATACTATTAGATAGAGAGGAAGTCTTGCGTAGGTCTGATGACTCCCCGTGCCTGAGTACCGTATACATGCATGTATTTTAGTGTGAATAAATTGTCAGATGGGATACCGATTGTATATTTTGAATACACTATTAATACAATTTCTGAATTCAAGAATCTACTACAGATTTTCAAAGAACGTGGAGCAACTGCAAGGTTTGTTAATGCTGGCTTTTGGAATGCATCGAACGATTGGCAATTGCTGTTTCGGCCATCTTTTCTTTTTGACAATAAATGATCAGGTAACGCTTTCAACGGATACACCATACTAGAGGACGAGACCCAAAGTATGATGAATCTCGAGTATGTTCTTAATTATCTTTTGAGCAGAGACGACTCTACAATCTTGAGCAGCGACCAGCACTAACGACGTTAGTCCTCCTTGCTGATCAACGTTATTGTTTTCCACTAGAACAGTCACCACCTCCAAGTTTACGCTACCGACGTCGAACCTCAATGGAACCCCACCGCAGTAATCTCTATTTGTCTTGCGCATTCGTATCAGTGTGGTAATTCTTGACTAAGTATTATATCGTCCTTGCATCAACATTTCAGATTGGATCACTTTCCAACTTCCAGATATAAAACCAATTCCAAGTGTCCTACAGACTGTAGGCTACAGAAGTAGGAAGCCCAATGGTGTCCGCCCGTCCTTATCCACTTTGAATTCATCGCACCGTTCTTCACTAAACCTTCATCTTTCCCTCCTTAACTGCGAGAATGAGAGTGTCAACTCTTGTCTGTCCAAGTCACATCGACATGCTCCACGAGATATTCCACGATCTCTAAGTTCCCTCTACTGGCTGGCTTTTTTTCTACTGTCCGATTCATATCGGCGTCGTGATGCACGAGATCTTGAGAATCTCTAAATGCCCGCCGCTGACTCAGTGACTGCAAGTGTTAGTATTAGCCACTTCTGTTCTCTCTTACGCCTTGGCCTAGCAAGAGCCGCACTACACCAAGACGACCTCCATCGACAGCGGCATCTTTCCTTTCCCTGCAATGGAAACTTCACACCGTCTGTATAAGCCCTCCATATTCCGTCAGGATTGCAGCTCTTGGTCCATGATTAGGTCTTTGTCCTCGCTAGCCAGCAATCTTCATAGTCAGAGCCATCAGTGATGGCTGTGGTGATGGCATCACCACCGTCGTCGCCCCAATATTCATCCATCGCTCATATTTCTTTTAAGTATCCTCTCTAAAGCTTACCACTACGCAGTAAACAAACTCTCACACCAAAAGACGAGCGGAAATGCAATTGCAGTCCCTACCATCGCCCCCACTTGTGTTGCTAAACCGTTCCACTGGTACACACGTCGAGCGAAACTTGTCGAATGCTGTATTTCTGAAGTGCTCACGTAAAATACAAATGGTGAATTACAATTCCCAGCATACGTATTCCAAAGCATTAACCACCAACCTCCAGTGCGTTTTAGTGTGAGATATAACATCGTTTGCGTGTATGATGAGCCGACAAGGTAAGATATGTGGACCAGTAGTGCTGCATTACATCAAGCAGATCGTCAGCAAGAAAGAATACCTAATCGAACCAAGCCAATAATTCCAACGTACGTAATAAATAACCGCTTTCGTAGTTGCTTAGAATCGGCTTGGACGTGAGTGAGAAGGTCAATAGAAGCGACTGTCGGGGGGAATACAACGGCAGTAGCCATGAACAACTTGCCACCACATAGCATAAAGCTCTCACGATCCTTACCGCTAGAAGTACCAGCACAACTGTCATACTGCGAACGTAGTAAAGTCGCAACCACCTTCACACAGGAAAAGTTAGTAAGGAGCTACTTCACAAGTATCCCACCACTACTCACGTTGTGGCCACACTAGCAAGTGGAGAAAGAGTAAGGGCAGCAATACTAGCTGTGGTCTGGAACCTTGCTGTCTCCGTTTCAACGTTGTCCACCGGCTGTATCATCAACCAAAAATCACTAATCAGCTTCAAAAAGGAAATATTACAGACCTTACCGCAAACTTCTTGTACACATAGGGCATCGTGGAGGGCAGCCATCCAAACGAGAAACCTGCCAGTACAAACTGACAGACTAGCAACGGCCACACCAGCCCAAACACTTCAGCTTTTGACATGCTTTTCGACGTTACGGTGGTCGTAGAACTGGGACAACTGCCACAGGAGCTTCTTGTGAGTAAAGAATCCTCTTCTGTATCCCTCTCTTGAGCTTCACAGTCTGCTTTCTGCAGCTCTTTCTGAATAGATTGATCTGCCAATTCCTTTACTTCTTGAACCCACGGATGCCACTGCAAGAAGGCGAAGGCCGCCAACGACACACACATTAAAGCCGCTACACAGTTACCACATCGTTAGTATCACTCTACTTCATTCTATTAAATTCTACCTACCACAGATAAGGTAGAATGCTGTCACGGAGAACCTTCGCACACCACCTGGGTCCTGCACGAGACCCAGAACTGCAGCCACAGACCCACTGAGACCTTCTCCAGTAGCCAACGCGCTCGTGAACAGTGGTGGGTAACTGGCCACATAAGGGTAGAACACTACACTAGAGGTAGTACTCACCATACCTCCGAAATGGGTGAGAACCAACATGGCTATACTATGACCGGAAACGGTGTAGCTCCATAGAAAACTCAGCAGCACAGCCACAACCAGGCCTTGAAGTAAAATCCACCAAATTACGCTACTCTGACTCGGTCGAGACTTCAGGAACATATAGAGTAGCGGGTAAATGTTGGCTGATTCCAGGGCGACGACACTGTATGCGTAGATGGCGTAGTGCTCCGGTAGTTCGTGTAGAAACGCACCAAGCTCCACATAAGTGGCGTTAGTGAGAAGCCACGAGGCCAACCCCAGACCAACGAAGGCCGCGAATGTAGCCGCTTGTTGATGGCGAAGAGCACCATGAGGTCGGGACTGGTTGTTTCTGGCTGGGGCCTTCAGCGGCTCTTGCTCCACTTCCACGGAGTCCATGACCACCATGGTACTTTATTCAGTTATGCATGTCATTTCGACTAAGTACGATCACTTTACGATTTGACCATCACTCTTTCTTATCAAACTTCAACAGTTACAACCATCACTCCTTCCTATAAAACTTCAAACTACACTTACGACCATCACTCTTTTCCGCATTCAACTTCAACACTTACAGGTACACGGAGGACAACATGGCGCTGGACGAAGGGCGAGGTGCTTGGCTGTCGTCCAGTGGACTGGGACTGGGGACGAATTGGTGCACGTTGTTAGTGCTTGCAACTCCATGGACCACCGTCTCTCCCCAATGTTGCGCTGTCAAATGCGTTAACACGAGATGATCCGCTACATGTACGACACTCGCCACTCTGGAGAGAACCACGTCACACACTACTAACAAAGGCATTGTAACAGGTAGAAGACTTGACGCTTCACCTCCAACAGCAATTGACCACAGAGTACGAGCCATCGCCAGCGTCACACGCGTACTCCCTCCAGAGAATGAGCTCAGTAGAGACAGAAGCCCAACGGAGAAATAGTCCCCAGTGCTTAATACGATCTCTTCAGACGTCGACGTCTCCATAAGCCACAGCAGCAACAGTGGTAGGTACAACGCACGGGCGTTTCGAGTAAGAGAAGATGTCACTGCTGTGGTTAACTGAGCACCAGAACGGGTGACTGTTTGCACACGAGAGAAGCACTGCATCGTCACTGGAGCCGAAAGAGCGACGTTGTTGGTCGTGAACGAGAAGAGAAACGACGGGACAAACGCTCTGGTCGTTGTAAGCACAGAAAATCGGCTTGAAAACTGCCTCAACACCATCGGAAGCACGAGTACAGCATGCAGAACGACTAAAATCAGCACGCCAACGATCAGAGATGCCATTGGAGACGTAAACGACCGCCACTCTCGATGGTGAGCCAAAATGTTCCCCAGCATAAGCGAGAAGAACCCTCCCGGCGCCAGATACTTCTCCATTAAACGTATCAGCCACTCCAGTGCCAGCTGTAGTTCCATCACGACTCCAACGATATAATGACGAGACCGGTGCGGATCTGGGGCATTACTTCTTGCTGTCTCAAACATTGCAGCTTGAGCATCACGTCGTAAAGCCAAGATCCGCTTTCCACACACGAAACCTAAGAGGAGAGCGACTGCTATCATTCCGCCCAATGTAGCCATTTCATCAGTCTCCGGGTGAGCGAACGGGGTCATGATGTTGTCCGGAGTGAGTTGTGACAGCAGCGATAGAGTCATATTCGTCTCGGACCCCAGGGCCTTCGGATAGTATGGATTGGATGGAGGTGTAGCCAGCACTGCAGTAACTTCTTGCAGTGCGAACACAGCGGGACCGCTGTCTGTGATGCCAGTGGAGTTGGTGGTGACTTCTTGATACAGAGGAAGAGTCAAGGAAGAGTTTGAGCACGCAAAGACATCGTGGCCAAGATCCTGTAAATACTCCTTTTCACCCGAACACAAGAGCCCCACAGCTCCAAGAGGCAAAGAAGTGGCTCCAATGGCATCCGATAGCTTCGCAGCTCCTGTACTGGCTGTGCTGCTCTGTCCACGAAACCACCCGAAGTGATGAGTGAGCCACAAGGCCAGGATACCTTCCAGAGAAGCTAAACTCGCCAGCAGTAGAGCATATCCGATCGATCGGAAGCTGATAATCAGTTCTGCTTTATCCGCACAACCCACGAGATCTGTGAGACCAGTGACAACATAGCAAAAGAGAAGGAGCGTCGTCACAGCACTCCACACACGAAGGAACAAGTGTCCAGGAAGTAGTAACCAGCGAACTCCAGCAGCAAAGAACAGTTCTCCGTTACTCTCTTGGCGTTCGTGAACTTCATCCGGTGACAAGTTGAACGCAGAGGAGTAAAACGCTACGATCCGTACGAGAATTGCTCCAAGAGACAACCCGGCCACTGCACAAGTAGCCAAGATGAGCCACTGCCGGACCCACGCTTCATCACTTTCAGCCTCTGCTTTCTTGTTCCGTTGCCCCAGTGAATTATTCAGACCTGGAACTTGGAATGGCGCTTGATAAAACCCATTGTGGTCATAAGCCTTGGGTAGTGAAGCAGGAGCTGTACACTGGGACTGAGGAGAAGTCACTCCAGGTTCGTTCAGCTGAGGACTTCTACCAGGTAAGAATCGCCGTAAAGTACTTGCTAATGAGGCTGACAAACTTTGCACTCGATCGGCAAATGTGGGTCTTTGTGCGTAGGAAACTCCGGATGCATCGAAGTGGTCCACTCCCGAGCGCTTTAACCCATTCAACCCGCTCTCTGCTTTCCAGTGGAAGCCACTTGCTGTAGCAGCAAACGCTACGGGGGATTTCCCTGGCCCCCCACTGCTATTAAACCCGTTTGGAGTTGCCAGAGACGTCATGAAACGAGAAGGAGAGAAAGCAGGAGACTCAGGTGCTGACAGTCGTGGTAAAGTCGGGGTCAGTGACACGTTCTCAGCTCGTCGTGCGAAGGATCTGCCTCCACTTGCAGCTTTCGGTGTTTTCTTGGCGAGAACCTTCGGCCGTTGACAGTCTCCTTGTGGGCTGATGACGTAGTTCGGAGCCATTGGTACATCCGATGGTATTGATCGAGTGGCAGTCGTTCCTGTACTTGTTGTGCCCGCTGTCATCCCCATCCGGCTTTGTTTCGCTGAATCTTCGCGTCGAACAGGCAAAGGCACGTCCTGTTCCAAGTGCCACCCAGGCTTCGTCCCTCCGTTGCGTAGATTCTTCAAATCGATGATCTTGGCTTTGTTATCGGCGAAGTCGAAGTGACGAGGCTCCTGCTGGGCGTCATCTACCAACTGAATGACTGTAGTGCGAGCTCGAGTCTTCCGGTTCGTCCAACGATGGACTTCTCGCTCGTCGATGTCGTCCACGCTCTTCTGGTACGTCTTCTGGAAGAATTCCTCCACTTTCTGTCGGGATTCGCGCTGCATCATGCGACTGTCACTAATTGAACGCTCCAACTTGACACCTAGCAGCTCGAACTTAGCTGCATCCTTCTTTTCTTCCGTTTTAGCTTCTGCTGAAGTGTTGCGCGAGGCTTCGAGGCTGTTAACGGAGCCTCGATAGACGCCGGTGAAGTCGAGACGATCCGCTGTTCCCGTGGAAGAAGCCACAGAAGACCGAGTCATGTTCGACATGGCTAGGGGAGAAGCAGAAAAGGACGGAGACCCAGCACTTCCCTTAGACAAGAGCGTGGACGAGAGCGAGCCTCGACCACGATTCAAGAGGTTAATCTTCAGTGGGGGACTCAGAACCGGTAGAGCTCCCAGAGCGACGTCACCAGCTTCTGTTTCTTCCGAACGAGTGTTCGTACGAACATCTCGAGTTTTAATAGCAGCAAGAAGCGCAGCAGACGAGAACGTTGCAGCTCCAGTCGAGTGGGACGATGGCTTGGCAGGTTTAATCTCGGTACGAGGATTAGGAACAGCGAGTGATCTGTACAAGACCTGAGTCTCTTGGCTTGAAGGAGGAGGCTTAGCCGCATTGAAGGAGGCGAACGGGAGCTCATCACTTGCAGTTGAAGCTTGAGACATTGCAGACGACGCCAAAGAGCTCCCTAAGCTTGTGCCATGTGCACTGTTAGAGTCTTCATCGTGATACAAGCCCTCACGGTTCACCAGTCTACTGAAGCTTCGGTCCAGCCCCGATGTAGCCTCTACCAAGTCGCTGTAGCTGTGATCCAGAGACTGAGTGCTTGACTGAACGTCCTGTGAGATGATGTCGCTGCTACGTCTTTCGTTCTCGTCTCGGCCATCGTCGCCTAAGATGGCTACATTCGCGAACGAGTCATCTCCGGACGCTCTCGAGTCGAGAGACAGCGAACTGACAGAGGAAAAGCTTTGCTGGTCATCCACGAAGAAGTTTACTTGACTATAGAAGCTGGATGAGTTTGAAGCTGCGGAAGCTCGCTCTTGGAATGTGCTGAGTCGAGGGCGTTGTTCACTTTCAATTGCGGACGTTCGTGGCGATGGATGGCCGGTTAATGGCCCCAGTTCCTCGTCAAAAGCGTGCTTGCTCTCTCGAAAGTCAAGGGCCGAAATTCGCCATGACTCACGCGTGGCTGTCAGTCGACGCTGCGATGCGAAGCCTTGAGCCGAACCTGTTGAAGCAGCGCTGGACTGTCGAGAGAGAGAAGGTATCACCTCTGCTGTCGTCTTTGGAGTTACTTCAACCCCTTTTACTAGCTCTCGAGTGTCAGACGTTGGCGGTGTGAGCACGCAAAGGCTGTTGTCTTCCTCTGTCTCTTCATTTAATTGAAACGAGGAATCCGCAGTTTCAAAGTTGAAGGCAGCAGCGTCACTAGATCGGATGAAGCTTGAGGCCGTCGGACTCAAGAACGACGGTTCTTGTTCATCGCTGACACGAGGTGACTTCTTACCAGCACTCAGAGCTGTGCTCTCCTCCTGTATCTCCGAATCGACGGCATCTTGCACCTCGTCATCTGTGCCTGGCAGAGTTACGCGATACACGAAGCTGGTCTCTTCTTCCGCTGCTGCGCTTGCTGGACGAGTGTAGCCGAACACAATCTCAGGAACATCCTCGTCCAATGTCGGGCGATACACGAAACTATTGTCCTCAGTTGCTGTGCTACCGGTAGTCTCACTGCTGATGGCCTCACTGTCGTTCGGTAAGGATGACTGGGAGCTAGGAGCAACAGCAGAGCTTTGTTTCTCCTTCTCGGTATCAAACATTTCCTGGGGAAGAGCTTGGCCGCTGTCACCCTCCTGTTGTACTGGGCCCTCTATTACTTCTCGACTATCAGCAAGAGCCGGACTGCTGCCGCTCTCCGGTTGTGCCAGGCCCTTCAATTCTTTTTCCTTATCATTGGCTTGAAGACTCGGACGATACACGAAGCTGACATCGACGAAGCTGTTTGCATTCTCCTGTGTCTTGCTCGGAATTTCTTCGTCATCTGGCAGACTCGGTCGGTACACAAAGCTGCTGTCTATGAAGCTATCACCTCCTCCAGTGAAGCTGTGTTCATCCGAGAAGCTCGGTCTGGGCTCATTAAAGAAACTGTCGCCCTCATCATCAAAACTGGGTGGTCTTGACGCCAAACTCTCCTTCTGAACTGCAACAGGCTCGACGAAGCTATCGCCTGAGAAGCTGTTAACGTCACTGAAACTAGGGTCTGCATGCTCTTCAGTCTCTTCTTCGTCTTCACTCTCTCTTGGTTGTGCTGCTGATTCATTTCTCTTGGCTTCTTCCACTAGTTTCCTCGGCCCATTGAACTCGTCATCGAATTCTCCTGGCTTGGCTAATGTCAGTCGGAAACTGTTTCCAGACCCGCTTCCTTTTCTCTCATCATCCAGTTTCATCTCCACGAACATTTGATCATCCGCCTGCTGCTGCATCCTCACTAGTTTCCGAGTATCCGCATCATCTTCGTCTTCTTCTTCGCTACTGTTACTCCCATCCGACAAGAAGTCCGCAAAGGCGCTCTCTGTCTCCCGCACACTCGTCTTCCTCTTGGGCTCAGTAGTCTCTGTACTACTCGACTTTATATCATCAAGATAGCCCTCCGCTGTACTACTTGTAGCTCTTTCGACCATCGAGACGAGATCCATGACGTCCTCCACCGTAACAAATTCCTTAACGTCTTCAATTTGAGGCTTTAATACCTCAATATCCATCAACTTGGCAGGTCCAGCTACTTCATAGTCCTCCGGTTTCTTCATTGTCAGTCGGAAGCTGCTGTCATTCGAGTCCTTGAGCTTGAAAGGGACTTCACTATACATGCTGTCGTCAGCCTGTTGCTGCATCCGCAGTAGCGCTCTCGAGTCAGCGTCGTCCTCATCCTCGTCACTGCTGCCGTCCGACAGAAAATCAGCGAAGGCGCCTTCAGTCTCTCGCGTTGACACAGCGCAGGACTCGCGGCTTATAGTGCGTCGAGGCTGAGGAGCTGCAGCCTCCGCCATGGCAAAGAGAGAAGTGGAGCAGAGCCCTGAACCGCATCATGTGGGCGGACTGTAAAGGAGTTGTGGGGGCAGGTAAAGTGTTCTGGTCGGAGTGGCATCTGGCGGATGATTCTTTCAGCTCAACGATAGTAAAATATCAACAATCCAACTGGTACAATAATATGAATGGAAAGGTCTATTGATACTTTTTAAAAGGATGAAGGTGGTGGGGTCCATCAGATCTGATGAGAGGAATTATCGCCACAGGATTGGAGTCCTCGGTCGAAAGATGGTGTTGTTTGATAATCTTCACGTGGACCACCAGGGGGAGAACACACAGAGGGAGAGATTCACACAATCAAAGAAAAAAACTGCTAACAGATAAACACTGTGCCGCTAAAACTGAAGTGAAGAGGAAAAGCAGAGGAGCGCCAAAAGCTCTTTTCTCAACCATTCATACGATAATGTTGCGCATGGTGTGGTTACGTGAGGTTTGACAAAAATAATGTTGCACGTAGTGTGGTAGACAAACGTACTGATTTAGCAAAACCCAAGGCAATCTGATGCTGCACTTGTAGTACAAGTTGTACACTTGACTTGAACTTCTCGTCTCCATTGAAGACTATGGCCACCTGAACTCACCAATGCAGATATTAACAACTATATATCTACATCTAATGGGCCTACATTGCTGTAGTAGTCAAACCCCTATCCGGTGTGCATCCTGAATATCCCTCCATTTCCGTAATGTTCGAGTGGGAATCCAAGAATCATGATGGATAACATAATAAACTTGCCCTGGATAAGAACTCGTTGTGACTGCAAGACAAACGCGAGCTGAGATAGCCCTGATACACCAATCAAGCGCTGAATCAGCTTCAAATACATACCCAAGAAGAGGATTTCGATGCCACAAAGCATGAATAAGTGGCTGGCAGAGCTCACAACAGCGTCAAACGACGTCATAAATCTCATCGTTGCAAAGTATTGGCGGTTTGGAAGACAATAGACTGCTGTCAAGTAGATTCCTGCAATACTCAAAGTCAGCACCCACTTCGAACGTTAAAGTCTCAACTTACTAACCGTAAAATGACAGCACAAAGACCGTTATGTACGATCGAAGAAGAATGACCTCGGTCTGATGCAACGTCGACGTAACACAGACAACAAAAGCTGCATCTGAACGAGCGCTACCACCGAGGGAATTGCACGAGCGACTTGATCGAATGCGGCCATTATTGGAGCTCATTGCTAGTGAGGAACGCAGCGTGATATCAGGCTCCGAATGTAGTTGAGCGAATGTCTGGACAGTAGCTGGGCTAACTCCGTTTGCTCCAAGATATCTGCTGCGTTTACGCTGCCCACTTGTTCGTGAAGAGCTTTGAAGAGCCAGCAATGCATGATGCTTGTTTACAAACGCAGCATCCTGGTATTTCGGATATTCCGAGAAGAATCGGGATGGTATCTTTCGATGCAGATATTTAGATACCTCATCAGCCTGAGCGATAAGCAACGTGGTGGAAACAATATCGCGTGGTGTAACAGTCGACGATTTGCTCATTTGTTCCTGTGCAGTGCCAATCTGACGAGCATCTTGCAGGATTCCTCGACAATTAAGCACCATGTGAAATGAGTTCACTGCCACTACGGCAGCTAACATCTCCAACGACTTGGCGTTCTGCAGACACATCGCCGTAAAGAGGGCATGGTAGAAGTGGCCAATAGTGCAAGCCACCGTCCCTACAACATCCAAATCATTCTTTGCCACGAGCCAAAGCAGATACCGTACAAAGAGCTTGATAACTGGAAGGAGCAACGAAATCCACATCTGCTGACTCGGCTTCAACGCCATAAAGAAAGCAGTGAAGATCGGATAGATAACAATAGGAGCCACGACCATTGCAAGCCACTGATCGATCTTCTCGAGACGGGGCTTGATTCCAGGATTATGAAGAAGCCGCATCTCAATTAACCTCCCTAGAACCCCCATGGGTATCATCGGTGCGAACTGTGACGTCGGAACTGGGAAAATCCCCGTAAGAACGATAAGAACAATAATCGTCCCAGTCGAGACTGTCCCTAACAATAGTCCAAAGCCAAGCGAGAGTTTCCATGACTGAATTGGCAGTTGAGCGATGCAGTTTGGCTTGATGAAGAAGGGGACGGAAGTCACAATCGACGCAGTTAAGAAGTTCCGCAATAAAAACGGGATCGATCCGTGGAGACCCGTAGCTGTATCCGATAGTGGGATACTTTCAACCACAATATTGGTAAGTATACACGGAACTGGAGTTGATAGCAGGATCAGTATCATTTGCCATGTAGTAGCTTTACGTCGGAACTGATCGAACGCGTCAAGTTTGGAGATGGTGTACTCGCCCGGTAGTCGACCACTGAAATGTTGGACCCATCCAGTCAGATCCTTACACACCTGTGGAATACAAGACGTTGGGCGCTGGGCAGACGCAGTATCAGCAGAAGTCGGCGCTACAGCAGCCATTTCTGGTCTTAAAACAGCAAGTTGAAGTTACATCCTATCATAATTCATACGAAACATGACATATGAGAAGTTGTTTATTACTCGCCAATTGGAAAATATTTGAGTATCTACCAATCATATACATTTGTTTTTGACTGGCGGCTAGCAGAGCTTTTGCCGCTCTCGGCCTCTTCCTATTCATTCCCAGTTTCAAGTCCGAATCCATCATGGTGCGTAGCGCTGCTCGATTCTGTAGGCGACTGTAGGGGCCGGTTGTGGACGCCCCATACATGAAGAGGAAGCTCTACGTGTGCTCTTTCACGTCATGCGAGTTGCTCTTTCGACCGTCTCCAACTCGCCCCACAGTGGACCAATACGTGCATCAATTTGCTAACTTTTTGTTAATTCCGCCCTATTGCAGTCGAAGAAAACCGCGACGAAGGAAGTAGAGGAGGTGGTGCGCGTTGGCCCCACGCTCAAGGAGGGCGAGCAGGTGTTCGGTGTGGCTCACATCTTCGCCTCGTTCAACGACACGTTCGTGCACGTGACCGACCTGTCCGGCCGTGAGACGATCGTCCGTGTGACCGGCGGAATGAAGGTGAAGGCTGATCGTGACGAGGCCTCGCCGTACGCCGCTATGCTTGCCGCTCAGGACGTGGCCGCCAAGTGCAAGGACGTTGGCGTCACCGCTCTGCACATCAAGATCCGCGCTACGGGCGGCAACCGGACCAAGACTCCGGGCCCCGGCGCGCAGTCGGCCCTTCGTGCGCTTGCTCGCAATGGCCTGAAGATCGGACGTATTGAGGACGTCACCCCCATCCCGACGGACAGCACCCGCCGAAAGGGTGGTCGCCGTGGTCGCCGTCTTTAGGCGCTCGGGGCACGGGACTCGTTCTCAAGCTTACTCGCTCGCTGGTGGACGTCTGGAGCAGCTGCTCATGGGCTGGGAAGTGCATGTGGCTATCCCCCTCCGCGTTTTCTCCTGGGGCTTCGAGTGTTGCTGGCGCCGCTGCTTTCAACTGGTTTGTTAGTTTAACCACGAGACTGTAATGGAATCACGTCTGCTTTACTCGAAAATCTGAAGCTTCTTTGTGTCTTTTACTGTTGTTGTTCTACACGGGCTGCAGCAGACATCCAAGCACTCCCGGGCCTCTCCACGTCTGTGGTGTTAGCTCCAGTGCCAGTAGCTCAGCCTGTCGACGCACCAGAACTCGAATTCCGCTACCAATGTTGCGTTGCACGATGTCTCTCACTGCTGCAAGTTCGCGATGGTTGCTAGCGTCGGCTGTACCGAAGCGCAGCACTTGGTCCTGGGGCTGCAGCCCTGCCATTTCAGCTGGAGACTCATTTTGCACGCTCTCGACCACTGCGAAGGGCAGCAGATCTCTTTCTTCGGGCTTCACCTCCTGTAGTTTCTGCTTCCACTCGGTTTCCAGTTGCTGCATGTGCTCAGCAGCTTCATCCACTTGAGTCTTCACAGAGTTTTCAACCACCTTCGCTTGAATCTGACTGCTTTTCGCTTCAAACACTCTGTAAAATGTCAAAACTTAGGTTAGTAAACCACCAGTTCCTTTAAACCAAGATATACAGTGTCTTACTTGGGTAGCAACAGCTCGATCTTCTTCATGATCAATTGGTGGTCTGTCTGTTTGAGTGCCAGTGTGTGGCGCAATTGACGCACACGATAGACGTCAATGTCCGCTCTAGGGAAACCCTCGGCGTCCACCAGTGGCCCTTTAACCCCTGGGCTCCCTCCCGACGTTAACTCCGCCACTACAGCATCAATTTCCTCCTCGATCGCCTGTTTCGCCTGCACAGCGGCCTCGTACTCGGCCACTACGTCTGCCATCTTGAAAATGAGAGTAGCCCCGATTTAAGGGTACGAATTAGCGACAGTTTAAAACACTTGTACGAATCAGAGAAAGTTTAATACACTATTTCATTACTGTCATGGGGCTCTATGCGTGTTACCTGCTGACGCCTGTGCAGCCCCCACAGCGGTTTAAGTGTACGTACATTGGCTTCACGATGACACCAACACGCCGTATACGTCAGCACAATGGAGCAATAACTGGCGGAGCGAAGAGGACGGAGAAGTACCGACCGTGGTGAGAATGACAAAAGAACCTCTTGATAGTGATAATTACTAATTAGAATGTTATTCCTATAGGGAGATGGTTGCTGTCATTCATGGTTTCCCGAGCAAGTTCCGAGCTCTTCAATGTAAGAAAAAGAAAACTTATCACTAACCTTGCTTTAAATTACTTATCACTTTTTTGTATTGCAGTTGAATGGGTATGGCAACATCCTACGAAGAGTAAAATTACGAAAACCCCATTAGGGTTTCTACGAGGGTCTAGAGGCCTGGGAGCTCCTCGATCTGTCAAGCGGAAGCTGGTAGAAATGCTGGAGATGGTGAATCTCGAGCCTTTTAAGCAGTTGCAGCTCTCTGTAACGTTTACAAGTGACGAAATGCACAACATCGGTCGAGAATTGGGGGTCAGATATTCCTCCGCGAAGTGCGAGACTCGAGCTTTGGAGAGTTTTGCTACTTTGGAGAATGATGTGGCGTCTACAGCCTCCAAGTGTTTTATCTGTGAGTATGAACTGTATCCGGAAGAAGAAGGAGAAGCTGAGGAAGCGGTGGGGTGCTACCATGGAGGCTGTGGGATGTGCTGCCATTCGACGTGTTTGCTGGACCATTTCCGGACGATGAGAGATGATAAAGAAGAAGATAACCGTACTGGGGAGTGCCCTAATTGCCAACGAGCTTTAGAGTGGAGGCTATTAACGCAGCACCATGAAAAGAAGACAAGAAGAAAGGGTAAAAGAAGAAAACAAAGCAAGAAAAAGACTCGAGTTGCAGAGACAGAGACAGATGAAGGCGACGTGAACGCAATCAGCGTTTCTCCCTCCTCTCCGTACAATTCCGATGGCTGGTTTGAGAATGAATTGGAAAACGATGACGACGACAAAGAAACCTCACGTTACAAGGAGTTAATTGATCTCACGATGGATTAAATCCAACTGGAGCTTCAGTCATCGTGGAATTTAGGGATGCACATGGCTATTGGCGAGCAGGGGGCAGTGTAGCAGTCGGAATCCACCAGTTCGCAATCTTCACGCTCGCTGCAGCGATCAGGCGAGCACACGTCCGTGCAGTACGCCACTACAGTGCCGTCGGGTTCGCTTTCTTCTCGACACTCAGTGAACGTCGGACAAGTGAGGGTCTCACACGTGAGTACTGTATCAGCGTCACATTCGCCGTCATGAATGACAGTCAGAGCTCGTTGAGGGTGTTGGCATCTCGCGTTGGCAAAGAGACAGAGATTGTCGTGGGTCTGGCCGTCGGAGCCACATACGGGTGCATACGTGTACGCACACGGTCCAGGGATGCAGATCTCTTCGTTGGTAGTCACTGGGTTGGCTGCCGTGCGAACTGCCTGCATGTTCGGTGGACATTTTCCTGTTCCAAAAGGTTTCACGCTGGGGTTTCTGCATCCAGCGTACTCCAGAAGACACAAATTCGCGTACGTGACGCCGTTGGAGCCACACACTGGGTCGTACACACGTTCACACATCGGGTTGCACTTCTCCACTGCTGGAACAGGTTTAACATCGACTTCCAAGACGTTCAAGAGACTTTCAGTCTTTTGCGTTGGACATTCCCCGTGTGAAGCCTTTTCGAGCTCTGGATGTTGGCATTTCGAGGCTAAAAGGTGGCAGTCGTTGATGTACGTGACTCCATCTGACCCGCAGACGTTGTCAGGCGTTAATTTGCACCTGAGATCGCAAAAGACTGCTACAGCGTCTAAATCGGCGCTGGATGCACTGCTCGAGGCGGTTTTAGAGCTGTCTTTGGGTGGACACTCGCCTTTCGACTGGATAAACAGCGTGTCTGCGTTATGACCCGAGGCGCAGAAAGCAGCAGCAAAGACGCAGTCGTTGGGGTACGTGACACCATCAGAGCCGCAAACGGGATGGTTCGAGGTTTCTTCACACTTGAGGGCTTTACTGCAATCCACTGCGGCTGCTGCTGTTTTTCCAACGCCGATTTCTAGAGTGGAAACGCCCACGACGTCGTCGTGACTGGAGCTTTGGGCGTTTACAGCACAACAAGTGAGCCAGAGCAGGATGATGATCTTCATGGTGAAGCTGGTCGGCCAATTTCGAGAATGGCGGTGATAAGAGCACGTCTATTCTCGACAAGAACTTGAAACGGACCCGAAAGCTCACTTTGAAGCTGTGGGGAATTTTGTGACTCGACTGCTGGACATCGAGAAAGTGTACAATTGGACGTGTAAATTCCTGCAAAGACACGTCAAAAGCTGCTAATTACTCAATTTCTCGTTGTGATTGAATGGCCATGAACTCGGTGCACGTCGCACCAGTATCCGAACGAGAAATCCCTGATCGAGTGCGAGCTGGAATGACGAGAATTCTGAACTGTATCAGCCGTTTTGCAGGACGTCTACCAGGCCAAGCTTCAGTCAGTAAACTCGACTCGTTCCAGCGTTTCCAGCAGGGAACGTCCTATTCACATGCAGCTCTGATCCTTTTCGTGACGCCTCTACCTTGGTTAATTCTCAACCTTCTTCTGGAGTGTATCCCTCTTAACGAACCCACTGGCTTTTGGGCATCAGGGAACTACCAATTACGAATGTTTCTCACGTCCATCCTGTCTAGTATATCCCCAGTGATCCAGAAACTCGATTGTGTCCCTGATTTCCCTATCCGATCGGTGCGAGCGTTGACAATGTACGGTCTTTTCGAAGCAGCCATTTGCATTGGTACAAACGCAATTATCTCGTTAGCTGCAGACATTTTTCCCGTTCCGTTCAGCCAGTTCACTGTCATTCTCCCCATGGCGATAGGTGGTCGATTGGTTTTCTTCCGTCAATTACCCGACGATCCGCAATTCCACGCGCTAAGTAACAAAGTGAACCAGTGGTTGGGCATGGAAACTCTTCCGATTCTGGTTTATCCGGTTTTCACAGCGCTTTTCACCGTTTTAACTCCTTCTCAGCAACTTTGGCTCTCTTTACTGCTTCCAGTGCTGAAACTTGCTGTTCGAGGTGCACTTTGGTCTGTGGCGAAGAATGACAACGATCTTGTGGGGATTATTACGTGCTGTGTGGGGCATTTGTACCACGTGCTTTTCACCGCTACGATCCTACAGAACGCCAAGTCTCTCGAAACATTAGCAGTCATTGTGCTTTTCAGTACGGGTCAAATGCTCTTCAACTGTCGGTATATCCTGGCGGACGCTACTCGTGTCCTAGATGCTCGAATGAAGGCGAAAGGCAAGGAAGTTGATCTGAACATCCAGGATAACTTAACGGTAGCGTTAAAAAACGCTCAGGTCATGCGGATCGCTCAGAATCTGCACTGGAGAACGCCATCCCTGCTTCTGTCCACCTACACGGGATACCGAGCACCTGCGTTTATGGAGCACAACCAGGAAATGCTACGAGCAGCCACGCTGTACAATGCTGCTCTTGTATACAATAACCCGAAGCAAGCTGGTGTACGAGGACCTCGGTCGAATATCGGACCTCTTCAAGTCATCACAGTGAGGAAAATATCCGCGAATTCGATGAGGATTTCTCGAATTTTACCATGGGCAGACGCTAAAAAACCAGTTCGACAATCTTCCGACCAACCGATACGGTTGAAGTCTCTTTCATCTATCGCCCAACCACGATCTCTCAGTGATCCTAGTCCTTGGACCAACGCTGAAAGGGAAGAAGCAGTATTGGGACGACAAGAAGCGGTTATCCATGAAATCGCCTCTGCGTTGCACCAAACCGAAGTGATTTTACTGCGCTCGTACATTACTATCTGCATGACGGTGTTTTACGGTACGAATTACTTTCCCATTCACTTTATTGTCTTACTTACTGTGTTTGTTGGCATCAGTTGTCTACATTCAAGTGGTCTTTCACCTTAGCAACCGACACTACTTTGCCACCCTCGTATCTCTCACGACTAACGAAGCTGTACGCAAAACGATCCAGAGACTTGTGCTGCTCTGCGTCATGGAGATTGTGTTCTTAGCGATTTATCTCGTACTAATCTGGAGGCGATTGGGGATCTCGGGAATCTACCAACTCGCATTCGTCTTGTGGTCGCAGAGGTTCCTCGTACAGGCCAAACTCTACGTTACCATCGTCATTCTGGGCTTCCCACTCACTCACAACGGAAACGACAGCATTCTGCGCTTTCGATCTTCTGGATGACTGAAATGGTTACAATATTTGGAAGAGTCTGCCGGACGACAGCTTCGTGTCTGTCATGAGACTTGAGATCTTCTTGCCTCGAGGAAGCAGATTGAGGCCGAACACCGTCTCTTGAACTGATCGAGTGTGATTTCGGAACGGGGAGTTTTGGATTCTTTGATTAACTGATGGGAACAACATAACCACAGGATTAATCCTAAAACCAAAACTACGGCGCGTCCTTGAACGTATTGTAATGCCGCGTCACAACCTACGAGATCACGTTGCACGTCAGCAGCCTAGACAGAATCTGAATTCAGCCTCGAGTTGAGCATTTTGACTATGGTGGCAATGTCGTAATTCTCCAGGAGCCTATCGAATAGCGTCACCTTGTGAGCGTTTGGTTCAGGTTGGCATAAGCTTTACTGTACCAAGCCCCTGTGAATTCGTCCGCGTACCTCGTCCAGATCTTAATGCCTGGGTTATCCAGCAAGTTCATGGTTCCTTCGTCCAGTTTGTAGATTTTGAATTGAGTTGGTCAGTAGTGGACCTTCGCGTTTCCAAAGACTCATCTGTTCGCCCTGCAGTTTCGATGCTAGTGAGGAGGTTTTTCTCCTCTTCTTGCAACATAATCGACAGATCATCCCTCCAAACTGTCGTACCAATGTAGGGAGCATCGAGTTCGTGGTCTGGTGTTTCTGGTTGAAATCGTCCACGTATTGATCCCAAGCGTAGGAAGTTTGGGTTCTCAGACAACTTGTCTCCGGCCTTGTGGAGCTTCAGTTTGATGAACACGTCGTCGATTTCTTAAGGTACTCAGACAGCTTCTTGTCTGTCGGGGTCTACATCTCCACGTCAAATCTACTCGAAAGAAACGTGACCAGAATGTCCATATTTAACGCCAGAGTGGTTGCAAGTGAGGACACAAAAAACAATGTTCTATCGTCTCCAATCCTTGACATGTTGGTCGAAAACACTGCTGAATTGTTGGATTGAGCGTTGCCAGGAAGTACAACGGTGAGCTCACGGTTAAAGATCAACAACACCGGTAACATGTAGCCAAGCAAATTAGCCAGTTCCTGGTGGTATGACATGGTAATGGTGGGGTACATGTACTGTATGACCAAAAGATTAATAGAGGTAATTAATCCTAAACCGAAACTACGCCGCCGCCTTATACTTATTGTATAACCCCGTCACAAACTCCTTCTTGGCAGGCGATGACGACCCCAGGTTCTCGACAACAAATTTGAGCGGTTTTCCGTCCGTAACCCACCTTTTGATGAGATCACGTTCCACCCCACCAGCCAAATGCTTGCCGTAAGCTGTATTCGGCCTCGTTTTGAGCATTTTGACCATAGCGGCAGTGTCGAAATTCTCCAGGAGCGTATCGATCAGCGTCGCCTTGTGAGCGTACGGATTCTGCTTGGCGTAAGCTGCATTGTACCGAATCCACGTCTGCAGTTGGGGACTACCAAACACATCGTCCGCCCCCTTGTTGAGTGACAGCAGCTGGAAGGCCTTCTCCGGAGGTACAAGATCCTTCAACCAATAACGAAGTTGCTGGTTCTGCAAGTCCGACGCCAACTTCTCCGTACTTGCGACTGTTTTCCCGTTGATCAAGATTTTGGATAACGCCTCGTCCGAATACGTCTTTTGCAGCTTCTTGAAGAGAAGTGTGGAGTCTCCAGGGAAAAGTTCGTCTGCGTACCTCATCCAAATTTTGATGCCTGGGTTTTCCAGCAGATTCGTAGCCCCATCATCTAATTTGTAGATTTTGAAGAGCATGTCAGTAGTGAGACCTTCACGTCTCCAGAGTTTCATCTGTTCGCCCTGAAGTCTCAACGCCACCCCGTAGGTTTTGTCTGCCTGCTTGGCCTTTTCCAACATAATCGACAGATCATCGCCTCCAAACTGTCGCACAAGCGTGGGGAGCATCGAGTTCTGGGTCTGGTGTTTCTGATTGAAATCGTCCACGTATTGAGCCCAAGCGAGGAATTTCGGGTTCTCGAACAACTTGTCTCCGGCCTTGTTGAGCTTCAGTTTGATGAACACGTCGTCGAATTCTTGGTTGCTCTTGAGGTACTTGGACAGTTTCTTATCGGTCATGAAACTGGAGATTTTCTTGCTTCCAGGGAGGAGATTGAGGCCGAACCCCCTCTCTTCGTCCGTGTACTGGGTCCTTAAGAGCCGAGTTGGGGGAGTGTCAATATTACCAGTTATGGCGACGCGGGACTTGTCAGCTGAGACTGTATTCCCGTTTGTGACGAAGGCAACGACTGCAAGCACAACGATATAATGAAGACGCATGGGCTTGACTGATCCAGAGTTACTTTCGCAGTGAACAACGTTTGGAACGGAGAGAAACAAATTTTGGTTGCAAAATGAATGGAGCGGTTAACTTCCAAGGCCCCGTTAGAGCCGGAAAAGGTTCTTCCTTCGATTCCAATGCAGAAAGCAGTGCAAGACTGGTATGTAAACCTCTTTTTAAATCGTGTTTCAAAGTATTCAACTCATGGCTGCAATAACTTATGCAAAATACTATTCAGAATTGTACGGGAACTTGCTGCCGTTTACGAAGTTCGTAAACGTGTACACTGTATGTACATGCACCCTTCTTGCACATGCACATGACAGTTGTAAGCTTACGAAGTTCGTAATATTACTGTAGGCTCCAATCTGGAGGATCATTGTTTTGAGTCCTAGTAGATTTTATTTGGTTCCTCATTAAAATCCAATGTTGGTTGTCATCTTCGAAATGACATATAAATGATCAAGTGCCAACTACAAACGAAGCCTGATGCAGTCCAACGACTAACCTGTTAATCTATTTATTTCACTTCGGAGACGAAGACGTATTGGCCCGTATCGAAACTGTCCATCCAATAGAGAGTTACGCGACCGACTTTGAGCAGCTCTTCCAGGCCTTGTTCCGACTTCGCCACTAATGGCGACTCTTTTGCCAAGTTTATAGCACCTTATATTAGATTCACTAAAGGTTCACACCTTCGGGTACCTTTTTTAGAATGCCATGTCATTTCCCTCAAGGTAGAACTCTCCATTCCAAACTATGTTCACTTTTTTTTTAAGGTAAGTCTGGACGAGGTAATGTAATCGTCAGCGAATGGACAAGCTTTTAGTTCGAATCAAACGAATCTAATTGTATACAGCGAGGAATCGAAACTCGGATCTGGTATATAAATTGCAAAAATGATTCTCTAGATTGGAGCCTACGAATACAGTCGTGCACCTCGTTTTCGGCCCCGGTATGGCTTAATAACCTGCACAATCTAATGATTGCGCCACATGCATTGCGCAAATGAGTTGCCCATCTCCTTTGGACCAAATGAGACGGCGTCAAACGAACTGATCCTTACGAACCATTTGGAGTTTTCGAGAAAAACGGCTTTAAAGATTGGCCACTGAAAATCGAACTTAATTGAAATTTTGCAAACACGGCCTTTTCCCACAGAGACCCATTTTCTTGAGGTGTATCGAAAGCGATCTTGTACTGAAGCGAGCAATGGACACGCGTCAGCCCCCCTCCTCCACGCCGACACCACCCACCAGTACTCATGCAAGCCCCAGCGTGCCGTCCGAGCAGGACGTTGTCGTTCCTGGTGAAAGAAGGCTGCTTGGATCGCTGAGACCAGACCCAGAAGGCTACAGTGACGCGCAGTCCGACGACAGTGTGTGGGAGCCTGTTTCCGAAGGGTCGAGCGGAGAGTCGAGTGCTGAAGAGGTTCAGGATGGACTGTCGGATGAGGAGTCTGGGGATGAGTTTGTTGAGGACAGAAGCATCAATTCGTTTGGCGAGGACTTTCACGACAAAGTGGTCAGCTTGATTCAGCAAGACAAGTGCGACGATCGTTGCCTCCAGGGGAAGGCTGCTGAACTTGAGGATTTCTTGCGCTCGACATCAAACATGACCCCCCAGGAGAAGAAGCAGAGCGTTCTGACTTCGTTGGCGATGCTAATGAAGACAGACACCGCAGTGCGGCGTCGGGGTACTGGGAAAAGACAAGTTTTCACGTACTACCTGCCACTGGTAGGCCGTGTTTGCAAAGAGGCGTGGTGTGCAGTCTACAACGTTTCCCCGGCTACTATCACTCACTACCGTCGTCAGATTCAACGCGGCACCTTCTCCGTCAAAGTTCACAAGGGTTTATTAAACATGAACGCATCTAAGATCGAAATCCGCTGGTTGGTGAACTGGTTTCGGTCATTTGCCTCGACCCTAGGTGATGTTGTTCCCGTGAGAGTTCGCGCACAGAAAACTATCGATGGAGAAGTTCGCAAGCAGTATACGGATGAAAACTACACGCTGTTACCTGCATACTTTACCTGGGATCAGCTCTACGCTGAGATGAACGCCTACGTGCTTGAGAACGACCTGGACGTACGAGAACCCAGGCCTTCGACGTTTCGAAAGCTCTTGCAGCAGTTTTGTCCGACTATTCGGATCAGGTCTCCTCGTAGCAATGTCTGTGACTTGTGTGCTATCTTGCACACACGCATGCGGTCGTGTATCACAACGGAGCTTACTGAGGAGCTTGGAGTTCACACTGAAGCAGCAAAGAAGATGAGGTACGGATGCAAGCATCATTTCGTTTTAGATGGGATCCAAAGATCATTTGGTTTAACTGTGAACTTTTTGTTTAGGCTGGAGTACAAGAAAGATCTGGCATCCGTGTCGGAGGATCACGCAGTTATCGTGATGGATTTCAGTCAAAACTTGACCCTCCCTAGCGTCGCCAGTACGCCGTCCCAGTGGTACTTCTTGTCCCTGGTGAACGTTTACGTCTTTGGAATCTACTACGCTAACAAGGGTATCCAGTACAACTACGTCTACGAAGAATCGGTTGCTGGGAAAGGGACGGACGAGGTCAACAGCATGCTGTACCACTTTATCCAGCGGATCGTGCTGGCGAACGGTCATCGGAAACTCACTATCTACGCTGACAACTGTGGATATTTAATAACCTCAATGGTTCACTCACTTCACTTCACTAAACAACAGCTCATTTTAAATTTTGTCGCAAAACGCCATGGTGTGGTGAAGTGCAGAGCGATCAAGGTGGTAGCTGCCATTGATTGATCGAAGAAGATCATGAAAGATGCTGCGCGATCAGATCAGATCTGAGTCAACCTGAGACTGATTCCGATTGAGTACCAAGTTTTTGGTACCCATCAGGCAATCAAAGGTAAACACTGGAAGAAGGTTGAAATTCAGGAGATGATCAAGAATGCAGATCGAGATGATGCAGTCATTTGAGTACACCGACGTGATCAAGATCATGGAGCAATCATTTCGAAACATCTCGTGATCACCAGCGATCTAGATTCCTGATCGACATGGAGCAATCATTTCGATACACTTCGTGATCGCCAGCGATCTAGATTCCTGATCGACATGGAGCAATCATTTCGATACACTTCGTGATCACCAGCGATCTAGATTCCTGATCGACATGGAGCAATCATTTCGATACACTTCGTGATCGCCAGCGATCTAGATTCCTGATCGACATGGAGCAATCATTTCGGTACACTTCGTGATCGCCAGCGATCTAGATTCCTGATCGACATGGAGCAATCATTTCGGTACACTTCGTGATCGCCAGCGATCTAGATTCCTGATCGACATGGAGCAATCATTTCGGTACACCTGAGCGATCAAGAATCCTGATCGACATGGGGCAATCATTTCGGTACGCTTCCGCGATCAGCGTCGATCAAGATTCGCATGTACCAATTAAAGGGTACACTGGTTGAAGTTCAAGGTAGCCAGTCAGCTGCGAGGGGGATGGGCAGATGATGGGAGGAAAGGGAAGGGATAGGAAAGATTTAAGATGGTTAACAGAGAGAGAGATTTTCCTTGTAGCACGCAAGTGGTTTTCCGAAGAATTCCAAGGCTGGGAAGTATATTGGCCCCCCTTGACGAAGGAACCCAAGACGCTCAAGAAGAATAAACGCACCAACATCTGGAAAGCTTGGCCAGGTCTACGCTTCTCTCTCCACCACCCCCCCCAACTCCACCGCTAACAGTAGGCGGCCCAAGCATCGACATTGGAAACACATTGGCCCCCTTTGGAACAACACAAGCCCGAAGGACAACCCAGAGTGATCAAGTTTATTCAAGGCCTGATCTACTCTACCCTACGGACGATCAAGTGAAGAAGTATCCACAAGATCGTCAACCGACTACCCCTGAGTGCCGTCCACACTCCAACTCAACCAAGAACAAACCACCGCTTGGCCCCTTCCAGGTCACCCAGGAAGAGCGCTAACCCCGCCAGGTCAACGGGTACACAAGGTGAGAAGATCTTCAGACCCCACGGTCTATCGGAGTACCCCCTCCGTCAGTTGGCAGTCCGGCCCCCTGTGTGTGAGTGCCCCTCGCGTCGAATTTCTTCGCGAGCCACTACACCACAATGGTGCGCGTGCCCGGATCTTCTGGTGACCTTGGATATCACCGTGAGTCCAGTCAAGAAGAGGCCAAGATCAAGGTTGAGCCAGGAAGTATCGGCGCGTCGACGGAAGGTGTATCGCCGTCGTCGCATCTGAAGAGTGAAGAGTACACCGAACGTCAGAGCCCTGGGAGGAGCTCTGGCGGGGTCAAGGAGGAAGGTTCAGCGATGGACCTTGAAGAAAAACCTCACCCTCCTCCCTTGGGCCCTTCGGGGCCCCCCGCGGAACGCGACGCGAGTCGTAATCCGCCGGATGAAGATCCATCCGTGAAAACGGAAGGACCTTCACCCAAAACCACCACCCCCACTCCGCTCCCCTCCTCGAAGAAGTCGAAGAAGGCGACGCCGAAGCCCGCGAAGATGAAGCTGAAAGCACCCGACGCGGACGAGAGTGGTGATGCCAAGACTTGGACGGAAGACGAGCTGCGTGTCGTCCTCTACCGGAAGAAACTCCGCGCGTTCTTGATCGACGACCCGGTCATGAAGATGATGAAGCCGAAGTTGATCGGCGACCTTCAAGGCCCGGTGATCAAGCCAGCCAAGCCGGTAGATCAAGCGGCGGCGATCAGCGCTCTGATGCGCATACTGAAGGAAGCGGGTATCGTGGCCGGGAACTTCAACGCCGAGGAACTGCTCGAGCTTGATCTTGCCACCCTTGAAGGATCCACCAAACACTTGGTGAAGCTGCTCACACCGTTGGTTGGCGCCGTTATCTCGACCGCCGACCAGGGGCTGACGACGACATACTCGAGCCAGTCCGGATCACCCCACTCCTCGTTCGCGTCTGCGAAGACATCTGCGAGAGTGTCGGAGGCGGGATCCGATAGCTCGATCGAGCTGAGCAGGATGACGCTTGGACCGGCTGGAGCAGCCATGCTGGAAGCCAGGAAGAAAGAGTCGGATCTGGCACCGGTGTCGACCGCAGCATCCAGTGGTAGCCTTCAATCATTCTTCAATGCCGCGATGGATCGCTACCAGAAGGAGCAAGAAGCTGCCGTCGCTCGGACGCCGCGCATACCCGATCTCCCGAAGAATGTCGGCACTCAAGACGTCGACATGGAGTCGGTCGGATCACATCATGATCATCCAGAAGAATACGATCCAGATGACTTGAGTATCGAGGTTCCGCGCGTCAACGCTGTGTCGTCCGCCGATGCCACGTCATCTGCTGGCAACTCCGCAGTTCCCCGAGTCAGGATCTCCGCGATCTCCGAGCTGAAGGAGTTCTCCGGCAAGGACTTCGACGAAGAGAAGGCCCGAAGCTGGCTGAGCAAAGTGAAGTCCGCCTTCGCTCGTGATCAAGCAACCGACAGCGAGAAGTGCATTGTCTTCAGCAACCTCCTAGTCGGCCCCGCACGAAATTGGTACCAGCAGCTGGGGAGAACCACCCGCAGCAAGTGGAACGATTTGCTTGGCGACTTCCGAGTTGAATACTGTGGTCTGGGCGTGTCACTCGCGAGGCAGTATTACCACGCGAGGAAGCGATCGGACGAGAAGCCTCTTGAGTACCTTCACCGGCTCACCGTGTTGGGTCTGCGTGCGAAGTTGGAGATCAAGAGTGGTCCGGCGTCCGTGAAGCGCGAGCATGTCGAACACTTCATCGAGACCCTTGATGACCGCGAGTTAGCAGATCAGCTGACTCTGCTGCGCATCACCGATGGAGACTCCCTTGCCGAAATACTCCGTGCACGTCAGCGTGCTAAGGTCCGCCAAAGCAAAGCTGTCGCTGGGTCGAACAAGTTCCGGCAGAAGGCACCAAGCGGCCCACCGCAAGCTGCCTCGAAAACCACTCGCGCCGTCCGCGCCATCCGAGCCTCATACGACAGTGCCGGGTCAGGATCTGAACTGGAATCAAGCGGATCAGAGGATGACCGAGCCCCGTCGCACGTCTACCTGGCCGCTGCAGCCGATCACCGGAAGCAGGAAGCCCAACACCCAAGTCGTTGGGAGGAGAACAAGTCGCCGGCCCGAACCGACCGCGAAGATGGATCGCGCCCGGAGGAACGCCCGCCACCGTGCTCGCACTGTGGATCCACGAGGCACTCCGATCTTGGATGCTGGAAACGCCTGACCTGCGAGAAGTGTGGCCGTCGTGGTCACCCGGCTGATCACTGCCTGTACGTGTGCCGTGCCTGCGGCAAGCTCCACGAAGACGGCAAATGTCCGATGGAAGAGTTTTACAACTTGATCCGCCAGTGGTACAACCCGACGCGACACGCCGGAATGCTGCCATCCAACGCGGAGAAGATGTTAAACTAGGACGCTCGCCAGGTTTGAATCTGGTACGAGCCGAGCGTTCTAAGTTCTGTATTTTTGCATACGTTGAAAGGCAGCCGAAGGCAAGAGTCAGTGAGACGACAACACCGATCAACAATATACGTGGATTTCATGGAAGACGTACCGCTGCGATAGCGAGTTTGCGGAATGATGAGTTCTCCCGATCGGAAGTTGTGATGGAACTGGATTTAGCTGACGGCGAATTGCGTGGATACTGGAAGGATCACCTGCCTGATGTGGAGCACGGGAGACCAGCGTTAGTCAGCAATGCCAAGATGTCACCATCTGATTCAGCTGGAGATCTCTTACCTGGCGAGTCGCGCGGTTACTGGAAGTATCACGCTCCTGGCAAGTGGTTCAAGCAGGCCAAGGCCACCGGCAAGATCAACAACTCCAGAGCAACCCTGCTTCTGGATTCCGGCGCTGAAGTCTCAATCGTTAGCACCGCCTTTGCTCGTAAGGTTGGCTGCATCATTGACGAGAGTCAGAGACAAGATTGCATCGGAATCGGGGAGAATGTGTACTCCACCTTGGGACGTACCACGATCAAGATCACGCTGGCCGGTTTCTTGGTTTATTTCTTTGATGCGTGGGTTGGCGACATGGTCGGACAGGACGTGATCCTAGGCATGGACTTTATGATCCCAGCCGGTATTCGTCTTGATCTGGCCGACGGGACTATGTGCCTCCCGAACGAGGTGCGGATCCAGTTGACAGGTCGTCGCCCTCCGTATGGCCGCAGCAATCACGACATCGCGCTCGACGACAGCGTTCACCTGGAAGTCGGAGAATCTGTGGAGATACCGATACGAAAACCCCGAGCGTTAGAGCGAGAGAAGTTGTGGATTGCCCGTGGAGAAAGATGGGTACCTTCCTTGGTGAAGGGCCTTGGCCGGACGCAGTACTTGAAGATCACGAACATCAGCGACAAGAAGCTGATGTTGCAGAGACTCACACAGCTGGGACTGTGGCTGGCTGAAGACCTCGTACCGCGGACGCCTGGACTCATCTCCGTGGGATCGCGTCGATATGCTGAGTGGCAGAATCTTGCGTACGAAGCCACCACTGATCAGCAGGAGGAAGCGGAACCCGAGCCGACGTACATGGGACCACTAGTGGATCGACCGATGTACGACACTCCGAAGGGTATCCTGAAGCGCGAAGGGTCCAGTCCGAAACCTGAAGTAGCTGCTGTGACGGTGAAATGGGCTGATCCAGTTGACTCGACGAAAGGTCAACATGAACCAGAACCGGAGTCGATGGTCGATCAGAAGTTCAAGGGGGAGTCGATCAGCCCGATGATCGACGATCCGGAACCGAGAGTCGACGATCAGCCGCTGATCGGTCCTGCGACCGTTGCGATCGATGATCCAAAAATGGAGCCAGAGATCGAGGTCGGCGGGACGCCCGAAGACGACGAAGTCTGCTACCATGAAGGGAAAGACTTGATCGCCGAAGATCTGGAGAATCAGATGGCCATACTCCCGGAGGTAAGTGCCACCACGGAGGAAGTCAAGATTGAAGATATCCAGATCGAGGAAGCAGAAGGAAAAACGCCGGAGCAGATCGAACGCCTGAGGCAGATCATCTGGAACCGTCGACACCTCCTGATCGGGAAAGGGAACGCCCTCCCTCCAGCGGCGCGCGGTGCCGTCTGCGACATCGATGTGGGTAACGCAACCCCTGTCGCCCAACGTGTGCGCCGTGTCGCTCCACAATTTCGGGAGAAGCTGTCGGACTTGATCAAGGGACTGTTGTCAGCAGGGATCATCACCCATTCGACCTCACCTTGGGCATCCCCAATTGTCGTGATCATCAAGAAGAATGGGGTCGACATCCGTCTTTGTATCGACTATCGGCTGGTGAACAGCTTGACGAAGCTGATGGTGTACCCCATGCCGCTAATCAACGACCTCTTGGACGATCTGGATAAGGTCCTCTGGTATTGCTCGCTGGATATGGCGAGTGGGTTCTGGGTAGTCAGTATGACGGAACGAGCCAGGCTGATCTCTGCGTTCATCACCCCTTTCGGACTCTTCGAGTGGACACGCATGCCCTTCGGATTGAAGAACGCCCCGCAGATCTACCAGCGCTTGATCGACAACGCGCTGTACGGACATCTTCGTATCAGAGCTGATCACGAGTCGACGAAGCTGATCGACGTGTTTGAAGACGGGGAACCTGAACCTGAGCTGAAGCCGTCTGTCCTCGGCCGACGGTCGTACATCGACGATATCTTGGTGACCAGCTCCGACTGGGATGGTCTCTGCGAGAAAGTCGAGCGGCTCCTAGACACCTGTGATCGATGGAATCTGTCAATCAGTGTGGTCAAAAGTTTCTGGGGATACAGCAAGGTTGCGTACCTGGGACACCAAGTTTCAGCGGAAGGTCTGGAGGCGAGTCCGAAGGATCTGGAAGCACTGGGGAACTTACCTTTCCCGACTTCACTTCGATCGATGCAGTCGTTCCTTGGGAGCCTGAACTACTACAGCCGGTTCATCGAGGACTTCTCGATCTACGCCGCGATCTTGTACGAGCTGCGCGAGGTAGATTTCCATGAGTATCGGCTGAGGAACGAGAGAGCCGAGGTACATCAGACCGGGGGCGACGAGTCGCCAGAAGACGATCGGTGGGCGAGAGCGATCACCGCATTCACGTTGTTGAAGGCCAAGATCGTAGCCACGCCGATCCTCCGACACTTCGATCCTGATCGAGAACCTGTGGTCGTGTTGTACGCGAGCCAGTGGGCGATCTCCGCCGCGCTCATGCAGGAACATGATGGCGTGTACTGGCCAGTGACCTTCACCAGTCGCACCTTGAAGACCAACGAGCTGAATTACAGTACGGTCGACAAGGAGGTCTTGGCCCTGCTTCGAATGCTGGATGTGTGTTACACCCAACTGGTTGGCCGACCCATCAAGGTCTTGTCTCGACACTCCACGCTTGCTTGGCTGTTGAACTCGTCAGGACTTGATGGACGGCTGGGCAAGTGGGCTGCATTGCTGTCAGGATGGACGTTGGAGATCGTGAAGTGTTCCAGAGACGAAGACGAGATCTTAGGCGCACTCGCGGCTAGTATCACGCCCCGATCGGAGATGGATGATGCCCTGATCGCTATCGCTCCGAGGAAGCAGCCGCGCAAGCTGATCATCACGCCGCCGCCTACGGTGGAGCTGGATGAGGACTTGCTGGTCGTCTCCTTTGATGGATCCGCTAGCGTCAAGCGAAAGGTCGGTGCGTTCAGTGCCGTAATCTGGAAACTCCCTGAGTGGACGGTCGTTTCTGCGGCGTCGAGGTTCGCACCAACGATCACTGTTAACGAAGCGGAGTATCATGGCCTCCTGCTGGGACTTGATCTCCTGCCGACATCAGACCGGGGGCGGATCGTGATCTGCGGTGACTCGAACTTGATCATCCGCCAGATGCGTGGCGAGATCGACTGTAGGGCGCCCAAACTCCAGCTGCTGCGGCAGAAGGCGATGGATCAACTGAGGGCTTGGCCAAAGCACGAGTTCCTACACGTCAAAAGAGAGTGGAATCAAAGCGCAGACAAGTTAGCCAACACAGCCCTACAGCAAGAGTCAGGCGAGATCGTTACCTCGGAAGCTGATCGGCAGGACCTGATCACGCTCAATCGCCTGGATGAACTCCTGCGGCCGAAGGAAAACGACGCCGCTGTCCGTGTGTCTGCTGTCACCCGCGCGGCTGGTCGACGACATCAGGTGCAGCCAGAAATCCTGCAAGAAGCGATCGTACAACAAATGAGGGTTCAGCGGATCGTGCAAGCTCAAGACGAAGAGATGTGGATCGTGCACATGAAGGCTTACCTGCAAGGCGATGTGGCCAACCTGTCAGCAGAAGATGCGAAGATCTGCGCCAAGATCGCCAGCGAGTATGATTTGGACGAGAGCGGATTGCTGCTGTATTGTCCGACTGGATCGAAGTCGAACGCTGATCGAGATCCGATCGTCCGCGTAGTAGTGCCTGAGACGCTCCAGCCTGATTTCCTGCATCATTATCACGTTAGCCTAGAAGGAGGACACCAGGGAATCGGAAGGACATACGAGCGGATCAGGAAACATTTCCATTGGCGAGGCCTGTTCAAGAGCGTACAGAGATACGTTGGTGAGTGTGTCGATTGTGAGACCGGAAAGGGACGTCCACTGGTGCAAGGTGAATCGCCAGGAAACATTCAAGCCACGTACCCTTTCCAGGTGATCGCGATGGATCACATTCCGTCGTTGCCGAAGTCGTTCAAAGGGAACACGGAGCTGTTGATCTGGATCGACCTGTTCACAGGATACGTGATCGCGAAGGCGAGTAGTTCTCGGACCGCTCAGACGATCGCGGAGAACTACGAGGAATGTGTTTTCCGAAGATTCGGCGCCAGCGAGGTGATTCGACATGATCGAGAGCCGGGCTTCATGGCTGACTTCTTCCGTGCGTTCAACCGGATCGTAGGGCAAAAACAGAGCCCTACTATGGCGTACCGGCCGCAGAGCAACGGTTCCGCGGAGCGAATGGTGCAGACGCTAACACGTTCGCTGAAGATGTACGTCGCTGACGTTGATCAGCGAGACTGGGACGAATACGCCGAGCGGCTCACCTTCGCGCTCAACACGGCGCACGATCGCACACGTGGAGACACTCCGTTCTATCTTGCACATGGTTGGGATCCTCGATCAACGCTGGAAGCCGCCTTGCCGATCGGTAACACTGGTCACCGCGATCGGGACGCCCGTCGCTGGAGGAATCACATTCAGGAGCACTATCAGCGTGCACGTGAACACGTGAACGAACGTCTCCGCGATGCCATTCGAAGCCGAGCTGATCGTCACAATGAAGAAGTGCGTCCACATAAGATCGAAACTGGGTCGCAGGTGTGGCTGTATCTTGATCGCGTGAAGATCGGTTACGCAAAGAAGCTGGCGCATATGTGGCACGGGCCGTTCCGGGTCGCTGAGTTGATCGGCAACCACGCTGCTCGCCTTGAGATCGCCGGATCGGATTACAACGTCTTCCCGATCGTCCACTTGTCCAAGCTGAAGCTGATCAGGAACTTCCTGATCGACCGAAGATACGACTTGTTGATCCTGACGCTGATCGCTTCGACTTTGATGAGGCGCTCTTGCCGGAGGATAGCTGGGAGACGGCGCTCGAAGACGATGAGTACGAGGTGGAGCGGATCGCCGATGTGCGAACTGGCCGGAGGACGCGTTATGGCCGTGTGCACCGTGAGTTCCTGGTACACTGGAAGGGCTACGAAGAGCCGTCGTGGGTGGATGAAGCCGACTTGAACTGCGGCGCCTTGCTGCGTGAGTTCGAGAGGAAGAGGGCGAACCGCAATCGCTTTAACGTGATGCAGTCGCACGAGGAAGATGAAGGAGACCCTTCGCAGTAGTTGGGATGCTGCGAGAGGGAGAATGTGGAAAGAAAGGTGTGCGGGAACGTCGCATACCAGATGGGTGGTGGATATTTGTGGAAAATCAGTGTTGTGAATCGAAGGGGCTGTCCCCCGCGATGGGCCCAAAGGCCCTTACATGTATATGAGGAAAGTGCATGAAGAACAACTATCAAGAAGATCAACCTGCCCGACCTAATCCTGATCACTGTCGTCGTCGCTAGAAGCCGCCGCGAGCCGAAACTTGCCGTCTAACCGCGCGATTTGAAGACCAGGGTGGCCCCGAGGATTGTCCCTGAATTGATTGCGCCACGGGTCAGAAGTATCAGCGAGCGTGAGAGCGTCCAATAAGTCGGTAGGAGCTGCCTGAGCTCCGAGGCCAGGATACCATGTGCCGGCTTCCGCATTCTTGCGGGGAAAATGAAGGAGGAACGGATCTAGGAAAAGATCGAAATCGCAGTGACCTTGGATCATCCCGTGGAGGATGAACTCCAGAATCTTCTTCCATCTTGCGCCGGCCCTCGAGCGCCTTTGCTTCCGTTCACGGTTGAACCGATCGAGATATGGACTTGCCCGCCGCATCTCCGCCGTGAGAGTGAAGTGGTGTGTCGATTCCCATAGCGTCTGAACGTGGTCGTCTTCAAAGGAGGTGTACTTCAGGGCGAATTGCCCAAACCACCCGGTCAGGTCGAAGGAATGGGGAATCACGGGTGTCTGCAGCGCTGACCAAGGCTCCGCGCGGTAGAGAGCCCGTATGTTGGCCTCAGTGATCAGCTCGGGATGCCATCCCGATTGTGGAGGGCGTCGCAGCCGAGGAGGGAAGAGCCAAGCTTGGGGACAACTCCAATCACGGAAGAGAGCGTCAATTGTCAACGATCGCACGCTGATCAACCGCGTCTCAACCACGGGCCAAGGTGTAACGTCCCTACTAGCGAAATGCCGGGGGCGCCCGTAGCCTGGGATCCACTGATCACGACTGATCACAGTTGCCGGAAGACGATCAAGGGCGCCGTCGGACAAGAAGCCACTTGATTTTGAATCGTCACTGCCATGGGAATCACCTGACGAACTGCTAGGGCTGGAACCGGGGGAGCTGGGACCCCCTCCTGCTGGCTCAGCACCGCTCGACTGGGCGGTTCCTTGGCCTGGCTGTGACTGTGAGCTTTCTCGATCAGATTGGCTACCGTCATCACTGTGGCCATTACCCGCGTGATCGCCATCGCTGTTGCCCTGCGACTCTCCATCACCATCGCCGTCCACATCGTCGTCGGAGTCGATCTGGATCGGCTGTGCAGAAGACCCAGATCTAGGTGAAGATCGTGGCTTCTTGGAAGGAGGTGGAGAACTTGCGGACGAAGATCGACTGCGTTTGCTGGACGGAGTCGGCGGAGGTGATGGAGTTGGTGCTGGCGATGGGGTTGGCGCTGGTGACGGAGTTGGCGCTGGTGATGGAGTTGGTGCTGGCGATGGGGTTGGCGCTGGTGATGGAGTGGGCGCGGGTCTGGTAGGTTGTTTTGGCGGTCGACGAGGCGATCCAGCACTACCAGAGGGGCGAGGCTGGACGAGGGAAGAGAGACCAGCCAACTGTTGGCAGATTGAGTCACGCTCGATCAGCAAACGATCACGTTCTTCTTCTGCAGCTGACCGCCGTTGTCTCTCAGAATCCAAGTCGGTTTGCAGGGAGGCGTTATCCGTCCGTAGGCGCTGAATATCACCAACAGAGACCTGAAGATCAGCCACTTGCCTCTCGAGACGAGCCACTGACTGACGAGCAGAGTCAACGTGTGTTCCTAGGAGACCACAACAAGTCAGTGACGATCGGGGGGACGATAATCAGGCGCACAAGGAACTTACGGTATGACTGCAGGTCGTCGCGCGCGCGATCACGATCACTACGCGCCCGTCGAAGTTGGGTTTCACGGTCTTGGAGATCAGCCCGGGCTTGATCGCGATCACTGCGGGCCTGATCACGTTCTGATGCAACGAGATTCAAGTTGGCATCTGCACTCGAGCGGAGGTGGACCAGATTTTGTTGCGCAGCACCGAGCTGACGTTTCAACTGCTCCGTGGCAGTTTCTAATGCCTCTTGGGAGGCGGTTAACGCGCCGTTCGTAGCCTGCAAGTCGGTTAATTCTCGCCGAGTGCGCAAGTGATCGTTGATTTCGGTAGCCAACCGAACTTGGAACCGATCACGAGCAGCGATCGCTCCTGCCAGCGCTTGTTCCAGATCAGCACGGGCGGCCGTCAACGAATTAACTTCACCGCGCAGTCGCTGGAGATCTTGGGAAGCAGCCGGTATCCGCAACAATGCCGCAGTCAGCTGATCAGTCAGGTTGCTGATCGTCGAGTTCAAATCGGCCACGACGTCGCTGTGCTGTTGCTGGACGCGCTGAAGTTGATCTTCGAGGTCCGCGATCCTAACCCGATCGCCCTCATGACCAGCCAGCGCGTTAACGACGTCATCGAACTGTTGCCGGGATTCACGTAGATCGTGGCGAACAGCGTCGTACCGCTCTTGGCAGAACTGCACGAAGGGAGACGACAGTTGGACGGCTTCACGGATCTGGTTCTCCAAGTCCCTACTGTGATCTTCAACTGAACGAAGTTGCCGCCGAAGATTCGCGTAGTCCTCACGAAGCTGCTGGAACGCGCCCTCACGCTCCAAGGCGGTCTCGATAGCAGCAATACTCGAACGGAGAACGGGTGTGTCCAACGGAAGGGGGGCGACGTTCGCGTCAGCTAATGGAATGGCCAGCTGATCAGAATAGGCGAAGGAAGATGCGGCGCCTGCAGCATCAGCGCGGTCAGGAATAACTGTAGCCGCACGAGGAGATGCAGCCGAAGACCCTGCGGTGACACCTGAGAAACCAGCAGAAGCGGAGACATCGGCCGCGGAGACACGAGAAGTGGATGAAGGGATGCTCTGACTGTCCTGACTGCCGCCCATCGCCGGACCTGCAAAGGGAAGAGACGTTAGCGAGGCGAAGGAGATTGCAACGGGTGAATGATGCGCACCAGTATGTTCCGGACTGGAAGGGACGTCAGCAGCGGCGTCTCGAATAGTCTGTGCACCTATACAGCAACTGGAATGTCAGCGAGGCGGTCAGAAGAAAGTACCGAAACTGAACGTGCCTGTACTGCCAGGAGATTGACTGCCGGATGCCGTGGATTGGCGCGGAGAAGACATGGAGTATGCAGCTCTGCCGGTGGGAAGAGATTGGGAAATGTGACTGTTGTCCGTACCGCAGCCACTGTATGGCGTTGGTTTGGACAGGGGGCGATTGTGGTGAAGTGCAGAGCGATCAAGGTGGTAGCTGCCATTGATTGATCGAAGAAGATCATGAAAGATGCTGCGCGATCAGATCAGATCTGAGTCAACCTGAGACTGATTCCGATTGAGTACCAAGTTTTTGGTACCCATCAGGCAATCAAAGGTAAACACTGGAAGAAGGTTGAAATTCAGGAGATGATCAAGAATGCAGATCGAGATGATGCAGTCATTTGAGTACACCGACGTGATCAAGATCATGGAGCAATCATTTCGAAACATCTCGTGATCACCAGCGATCTAGATTCCTGATCGACATGGAGCAATCATTTCGATACACTTCGTGATCGCCAGCGATCTAGATTCCTGATCGACATGGAGCAATCATTTCGATACACTTCGTGATCACCAGCGATCTAGATTCCTGATCGACATGGAGCAATCATTTCGATACACTTCGTGATCGCCAGCGATCTAGATTCCTGATCGACATGGAGCAATCATTTCGGTACACTTCGTGATCGCCAGCGATCTAGATTCCTGATCGACATGGAGCAATCATTTCGGTACACTTCGTGATCGCCAGCGATCTAGATTCCTGATCGACATGGAGCAATCATTTCGGTACACCTGAGCGATCAAGAATCCTGATCGACATGGGGCAATCATTTCGGTACGCTTCCGCGATCAGCGTCGATCAAGATTCGCATGTACCAATTAAAGGGTACACTGGTTGAAGTTCAAGGTAGCCAGTCAGCTGCGAGGGGGATGGGCAGATGATGGGAGGAAAGGGAAGGGATAGGAAAGATTTAAGATGGTTAACAGAGAGAGAGATTTTCCTTGTAGCACGCAAGTGGTTTTCCGAAGAATTCCAAGGCTGGGAAGTATATTGGCCCCCCTTGACGAAGGAACCCAAGACGCTCAAGAAGAATAAACGCACCAACACCTGGAAAGCTTGGCCAGGTCTACGCTTCTCTCTCCACCCCCCTCAACTCCACCGCTAACAGTAGGCGGCCCAAGCATCGACATTGGAAACACATTGGCCCCCTTTGGAACAACACAAGCCCGAAGGACAACCCAGAGTGATCAAGTTTATTCAAGGCCTGATCTACTCTACCCTACGGACGATCAAGTGAAGAAGTATCCACAAGATCGTCAACCGACTACCCCTGAGTGCCGTCCACACTCCAACTCAACCAAGAACAAACCACCGCTTGGCCCCTTCCAGGTCACCCAGGAAGAGCGCTAACCCCGCCAGGTCAACGGGTACACAAGGTGAGAAGATCTTCAGACCCCACGGTCTATCGGAGTACCCCCTCCGTCAGTTGGCAGTCCGGCCCCCTGTGTGTGAGTGCCCCTCGCGTCGAATTTCTTCGCGAGCCACTACACCACAATGGCACGTCGCCCGTCCGCCTATTCTACATTGAATCTCGCCAATAAGCAAAAATTGTGCAGGAAGGCAGCCACAGAGCCATCATAAACACTGTCTCAGCTCACTCAGTGGGCCACACAAGAGTTTCCAACCCACGTGAAGCGCTCCACCCTCCAAGGCATTCTAAACCACAAGAAGGACTACGAAGACGTCCGGAATGCTCACTCTCTCCGCAAAAGGTTTTGCACGGCTTCGCAGCGCTCGTCCGACGAGTATCTCATGAAGCGGACCGAGGCCTACAAGCGATGGCACGGCAACGCCACACTGGTATTGTGTCAAAGATAGATTTGAGATTTGTACTTAATTAAGGTAATACAAAGTAGTACATTTGGATTCCATTTGTTCCTGTATAAACATTCGCAGCTCGTAGACTCTATATGGCCCACCCCGCCGAATACGAGGTGCACGACTGTAGTGTATTTCGAATTTGGACGATGTTGCTACCACAGAATTTAGAATGTCATTATTTGACATTTTACGGTATTTTAGGATGGATGTCATCGCACTCAAATCTCGAAAGAAGCACATTTTCAAAGTTCCAAAACCTCTAGCTGCGTCAAAATGGAGCCTATTCAGACAGCTCGGACCTCATTAGAATGCTCAAGCCAGTAGGCACGATCCGAAGGGACTGAAAAAATGCGATAGCGACGTGATCTTGAGATCTCGAAGGAAAGCTTGGCTTGAATTCTAGAGCTCGAATTCACCCCCTTCCTGAACCCTAACCACTGTCAAAAGCATATTGGCCTCGAACAGAATTTACACCAAAACTAGAATGTTTCGAATTTCGTAAGTACATGTGCAAGAAGGGTACAGTGTACACGTTTACGAATTTCGTAAACGACAGCGACAATTGTGGATTGTATCTTGGCTAAGTTATTGCAATCAAGAGCTGAATACGATTAGAAAGAGGAATATATACCAATCTTACACTGCTTGCTGCATCACAAACTGTGGTCATCCGGACCAAAGGAAGAACCTTTTCCGGCTCTAATGGGGCCTGGGAAGCTAACCGCTCCATTCATTTTGCAACCAATTTGTTTTTCTCCGTTCCAAACGTTGTTCATTGCGAAAGTAACTCTGGATCAGTCAAGCACACTACTGTCATGCGTCTTCATTATATCGTTGTGCTCGCGGTCGTTGCCTTCGTCACGAACAGGAATGAAGTCTCAGCTGACAAGTCCCGCGTCGCCATAACTGGTACTCATCCTATTGACACCCCAACAACCAGACTCTTGAGGACCCCGTACACGGATGAAGAGAGGGCGTTCGGAAGCAACCCAATCTCCAGTTTTTTACCGATAAGAAACTGTCAAAGTACCTTAAGAGGAACAGAAAAATCGACGACGTTTTCAACAAACTCAAGCTCAACACAGCCGGAGACAAACTGTTTGGGAACCCGAAATTCCTCGCTTGGGCTAAATACGTAGACTCTTTCGATAAGAAGCACCAGACCACGAACTCGATGCTCCCTGTGTTGGTGCGACGGTTTGGAGGTGGTGATCTGTCCATTATGTTGGAAAAGGCCAAGCAGGCGGACAAAACCTACGTAGTGGCGAGACTCCAGCGTCAGCAGATGGCATTCTGGAGACGAGAAGGTCTCACCACCGATCAAGTCTTTAAATTCTACAAACTGGACGACGGGGCCACGAATTTGTTGGAAAACCCAGGCCTCAAGATCTGGATGAAGTACGCGGACGATTTTATCAACCCTGAAGACCCCACTCTTGTAGTCAAGAAGCTACAAAAGACGTATTCAGACGAGGCTTTAGCCCAAATCTTGCTTAAGGGGAAAACAGTTGCGAGTACGGAGAAGTTGGCGACGGATTTGCAGCTTCGTCTTTGGCTGAAGGACCTTGTGCCTCCGGAGAAAGTTTTCCGGTTGCTGTCACTCAACAAGGCGGACGATGTGTTTGGTAGTCCCCAATTTCAGACGTGGATTCGGTACAGTAAAGATTATGCTAAGCAGAACCCGCACGCTCACAAGGCGACGCTGATCGATACACTCCTCGATAACTTCGACACTGCCGCTATTGTCAGTCTGATCAAAACGAGGCCGAATACAATTTCTGGCAAGCATTATGCTTCTCAAGTGGAACGTGATCTCGTTAAACGATGGGTTGCAGAAGGGAAATCTCTCGATTTCGTCGTCGCGAAGCTGAGGACGTCGACTACCAATCAGAAGTTCGTGGCGGGGCTTTACAATAAGTACAAGAAGCTGCAGACGCCGGCGTAGTGTTGGTTTTAGGATGAGTCAGTTGTACCCATTTCATAAAACCAATGAATCAAAAGCACAGAATGCTGTCAGCCCCGTTGTAGTGAGTGGATAGCCTAGAACGAGTGAATATCTGCGATCTCTACTTCTTAGAAAGTGTCTTCATTACGCCACTCTTTAGACTCTTACGGATTCACAACACAACGAAAAGAGAACGTTTAGCTCCCTGAAGGTAAAAAGATCTCGAGCCTCCTGTCAAGAGCAATCAAGAAATCGATGGCGTTTTCTCCTCAAACGGAGAGAAACTCATTCCAAACTTTGATTTTAAACTTTGGGATTCCAAACAGTTTTGAAAAACTAACTCAAGCTGAAGAATAAGTTTTTCTCTGGCTACGTTGAGCTTCAGTTTAGTGAAATGGCCGCTCTTGAGGAGAAATCGATCAACCAATTGCATAGCTAACCGTTCACTGTGAATCACAGCCAGTTTACGGGTACATGCAGTGAACTTGACGTACGAAATGCAAGGAACTCGGCTCCGCGACTGAGATTGCGAAATCACCATGCACTGTCAGTACCTTCCAGAAATCGGAAAATAATAATTGTAGTATCCGTACAATTTTTATTGTTCCACTAGAATATTTATTAAAGACGTGCAAGAAATTGAAATTATTATTATTGGCACATTAATTAAAATCGCACCTTTATGATAACCAATATATATTTATTCAAACAATTAAATATATTGTATTTATTTTTGAGACCTTGAGAATTGCAATGATAGGGTTTCGAGTGCAATTCAATTTTATTTTATTTTCCCTACCTTGTGAAAATTGCTTCATGTTGTACCGTATTCTTGATGTTAAATGTCACCCCCACTGTGCCCCCTACCCCTCTATGCGAAAAAACCCCGTGTGCAGCAAAAAAACCTTATACATCTTCAATGAGGAAGCGATCAACTACATCATCGTCCCAGCTCACTTCCCCGACAGACTTATCCACGCATGAGAGCTGTACTAAAGTTTCGGCTAGATCATTGTCTACCATACCTTCATTGTGTGGTCTGCTCGGCGTATCTTGGCGCTCGTCAAATAGCAGCGATATCCTCTTAAATCCACTCTAAGAGTGAGCAAATGCAGTGGGAGGAATGTCGTACATCTTGGCAACCTCACGCGCCTCGATTGCAAGCATCTGGGCCGAAATAGGAACTCCATGCGAGCGGAGTGCTAACAGCCACTCCAAAATGTCCAGCTCAGCCTCATCAGGAAGTGTCTTCGCAGCACCATGGTTGCGAAAGCGCTTCATGTGTGCTGTCCGCGTGTTGTCGGCCATCGTTTTGATGTGGAGGCGGTTCTCTTTCCAGCGCAATATGACACGCTTCTTCGTGTTGTACGTTTTACTACGTAGCTCAATACCAGGCCAGAACGTCTGAATAACTGCAGATAGTGTAGCCTTGTCGTAGTGCGCCAGAACAGCAGCCTTAAATGTGAATGTCTCCGACGTGTTTTTGAACAGCTTCGGCTTTCTGGGCTTGCCTTTGACAGACACTCGTCCGGGCATTGAAGGAGCTGGCGGTAAGTGGTGCTAGGTTGGAGCTTGGAAACAAAAATTAGCAATGGTAGAACTCAAACTACTACTGCGGGACTAGAGCCCTGTAACAGAAGGGTTGACTCGTGCGCGCTAAAACGAATGGCGTCCGTTCAAAATTGGGTGACAATTAACATCAAAACCCATATGTTTACAATGCTTGCATTCTATTGGTTCCTTGGTGTAGGTGACAATTAACACGGGAGGACAATTAACATCAAGAATACGGTAACTCTGTAACCTTTATTTAGTCGCGCGACTGTGTTCATGTTGCGATGGTTGCTGTATCCCCCACAGCGTCAGACGTGCAATTCTTCCAGAAACCAGTAAAGCGAAGAGTTCGAGTTCTCAAGACTACTGCAAATTGGATTCTACGAGTAGCTGGGCGACTTCCAGGGGGGTACACAATAGCCAAACTGGACGCGTATAACCAATTCCGACGTGACGCGTCCGCTATTAGAGTTCTTACCATTATCCTGGGCTCTGCAGTCCCTTGTTTCCTCTCCAGCCTCTTGATCGAAAGTATCCCATTAGCTAATCCAGTTACGGGCTTGTGGGGATCTCTCCATTTCCAGGTTCGGAATTATCTCACAGCGACCATTATGACTGCCATGCCAGTGACTCTGAAACTCAATTGTATCCCTCAATTGTCAACGACTTCATGGAGATTCATCCTCTGCTATGGGATGACGACGGCTGGGGTAGCGATCGCTAATAACGCGCTGATTTCCTTAGGTGCACGCGTTTTTCCAGTCCCATTTACTCAATTTGCCCCCACTGTACCGATGGCTCTAATTGGAGTGCTATTGAATCGCTTCTTCCTCAAGAAACCAGAGGTTCAAGAGCGAGCAGAGAAGATCGACCAATGGCTGGCGATGGATATAGTCCCAATTTGTGTTTACCCAGTCTTCACTGCCGTCTTTATGGCTATTAAGCCGGCTCAACAACTGTGGTTGTCCTTATTGCTACCAGTTATCAAGCGGTTGCTCCGTTACGTGGTCTGGTTAATCATGAAAGACGATTTCGATCTTGTAGGTCCCACAACCTGCAGCGTCGTTCACCTGTACCACACCCTCTTTACCGCGATGTGCCTGCAAAATGCTAAATCAATGGAGACTTTGGCGGCTATTGTCATGGTGAACACCCTTCAGATGCTGCTCAACTGCCGAGATATCTTCAAAGACGCAGAAAAGCTGAAAAGAACGAGAAAGCAGCTGGAGAATATGACAAGTACACATGACGATGTGGTTTCGACAGCGTTAGAAATGGCGAATCAGCATCAAGTGGCCACTCTCCTTCACCGGAAATCGCCCTCTAGACTCGTTTCCAAGTATCCTGGTTACCAAACTCTGTCATTTCAATCGAGGTATCACGATCTCTTACTAGAGACGGACCCAGCCAGGATTGCCAACACTTCAAGTATGGACCGGAGTATTCGTCGGAGCAGTAGACACCGCAGTCAATTAACCACCAAAGGCGTGTCGCCACCTTCAGTTGAACAGAATTTCACGCAGATCATCCCGTGGATGGATAAATCTGCTACATTTAGTGGGAAATCGATACGTATGGCCCGTACTCAATCAAGAGAAAACCACACCAGACTGAGTGAAACGTACGTCATCAGCGTTACCTCTGCGTTGCACCAGACCGAGATTATTCTGTTGCGGTCGTATATTACCGTATTTATGTTATTCTTTTACGGTAAGTCTTGCTGTATCTGGACTAAAAGCTGGATAAAATATGCTGACTTACATTTCTGACTCTTAGGAATCTACCTCGTTGTAGTTTACTGGTTACCCAACCGCCGATACTTCGCCACGATGTCGACTATGACAACATTTGAAGCGGTGGATAGCATCCTTTTCCATTTCCTATTACTTGGGGGCTTTGAATTGGGATTCCTAGCGACATACTTGGTCTTGATTTCGTATCAATTGGAGGTCTCGGGACTTCGCCAACTTGCTTTCGTGCTCTGGTCCCAGCGAGTTTTGCTTCAAGCGAAGTTCATTTCGCTGTCACTGATGATTCTTGGCTTCCCACTCGAGCACTACGGCAACGGCATCATATACAAACTCAGAACAGGATAATCCGACTTTGTTAAAAATGATGAAGAAGGTTTGCACGATGTTGATTTGCATCAACAACCTTTCGATATGGAATAACTTTACTGCTTCCGATTCTCCCTGGCTGATCGCCGGCTGTATCGTTACATCAACGTCAGGACGTCCTCATGATTCTGAACTAGAAACATGGCTACAATTTCACACTTCAACTAGTCGGAACTAGCGTCACTTACTACCTACTTACCGCTTACTTTTCTGATCCGGATCGCCAGAGCCAGTGCTTCGAAAAGCCACAAGTAACGGACGATAAGGTCCTGGAGCTCTTCGAGGTCTTCCTGCGCTTCTTTTCAAGCCCGTCACATTGCAATTCACCTCCAACCTGCGAGCATTAAGCAACTAAAGTCCAATGGCACCTTCACTCACGTCTGAAGCATTGAATTCCACCGTCAACACTCAAGAATCGACTCAGACTCAGTCCCCACCAAGTTCCTGTGGTAGTGACGATGGTCGTCAAGAAGAACTGGAGCACTTGGGCGTAGCAGATACCGTACTTAACGATGACAACTGGATTTGGCTGCGAGAACTACTGGACCCTGTACGTGACGCAGCAGTTCGCAGTCAGGCGAAAGTTTTCTTCGCTCGGTTGTTCAAAGCTTCGGACTCAGCTGAGGTGGAAACGACGTTGAGCGAGATGGAAAAGTGGCGAGAAGCTCTTGGCAAAGAGGGCAAGAGACGTCGTGAGCAGCAATTGATTCGGGCGCTTTACCTGCTGGGATACGACAAGAACATGTCGATGACCAGATAGAGTTAGAGATAGCACTTACAGGGTTTTGGATCCATTTTGCACCTAATAAAGACATAAATACAGGTGAATAACGTGTTCAAAGGGCTAATTGGGATCGAGGACAAATACTGAGCTTGTCGTCTAGCGAACTGGGTCGGGTGTATCTGTGATTTAGGAGCCGAAAGCCTCGTCAGCCTCGTCTATTTTCTTGAACTCGTAGTGCCCACGGCCGTCGAACTGCAAGCAACAAAAGTTAGTGTAAATTACCAGGTAGAAACAACATTCAAGCAGAGTACGCACCCGTAACACATATTCGTGGTACGTCCACAGCGACTTGCGATGCGACACAGTGAAGAGCGTGATATTCTGTTCCCGGCAGTAGCTGTACATGGCACCTTCAACGTCGACGCTGACAGCAGAAGTACACTCATCCAGAATAGCGAACTGAGGCTTGTGATAGAACAAACGCGCCATGGCCACTCGCTGCTTCTCCCCGCCCGACAAGACATCAGCCCAATCGTGAATAACATCCCATCCACCTTCTCGTTCTACAAGATGACCCAGCTGAACCTTCTCCAGGTAGTGCATCAAGTCTTCATCTGTTCTGCCACACGCCTGCATCTCCTTGAGCGAATGAGGGTAGATAATCTGGTCACGAAGCGATCCTAACGTCAGGTACGGCCTCTGGGGGATGTAGAACAGTCCATTACGCTCCGGTTTCGTCAGCTGACCCCCGAACATCGGCCATAGCTCGCCAAGAATACGGAAAAGAGAGCTCTTGCCACAGCCGTTTGGACCTGCTACCACCACGTTCATACCGGACTTAACCTTGATGTTAAGTGACGGCACCAGTACATCACCGTTAGGGGTTACTAGCGGCACGTCTTGGAAGTGAATCACGTGGTCCTGATACTTAATTTCGCCCTTGTTTGGATACAAACCCAGCGACTCAGCGGAAGTGGACTGCTCCTTATTATCTTCCGAGAAATCATCATCTTCTCCCTTGAGCATCGTGCGCTGATACTTGCCCTTATCCAGATCCGTCAGCACTTCCATCATCTCAGTTACTCGAGCAGTAAATCCAGCAAGACGCGTGAGCTCCCGACCCGACAATACCAGGCGCCCCATGGCTTCCGACATCTTCAGCAGCATCTTTCCGGATCGGAAATAGTCCTCCATCCGCTCTGCATACGTGCTGTGCTCCAATCGCTTGTTCGACATATCTAGGAACGGTTTCGACAGCACAGCGTAGCCCACGACCGTAGCCAGATACTTGGCCACAATATTGTCGATCACACTCATGGAGAACCGGAACTGCTGCGAACTGCGCACCAAGTCGATTAGTCTGTTGAACGATTGGTCCAAAATGCGCTTCTCCCTCACATTGCCGTTGTAGAAGGCGATCTCCTCGCTGTGTGTGATGAGTCTGGAGTTCATGAAGCGGAAGTTTCCTTCCATCTGCTGTTCTGCAATGGTAAATCTGCTCGTGGGTTGTCTCAGCCACGTGAGGAAGAAGCCCGAAGCGACCAAGTAACTCAACATGATGATGGGACCTTCCACTCCAATAGAAGACGACAGTTTCACTGCGTAGATGGCGATATCCAGTAGAGGCTTGGACATGTTCGAGTACAGATCCGCCACAGAGTTACTGAAGCGTTCCACGTCCACCGTCAGCAATTGGTCAGCATTGGAGATACGATTGTCCAAGTTGGACACTTTGTAGTACACGAAACCCTTGACGTACTGCTCGTACAAATGTCTCGTGAGTCTCGTTCGAAAGCGCAGACTGAGCTCTGTGTGGCCGTACTTAAGCAGACTGTTGACACAGCTCATAGGCAGCATAATGGCCACAAAACGACGTAAATGCTGCATGAAATCCTTCTGGGAGCGGGAGATGATGGCTCTCTCAATGGCTGTGAATGTGTGCAGCACTACAATGTCAAATGACGTGCGAGCCACGAGCATTACAGCCACTAGAGCTGCAAAACCCACTTCAGCAGTGAAAGGCCCGGGCACGACGACCTTGAAGAGCCGCAGGAAGCGCCGGTAGAACTCCTTATTGACCGCCACTTTCTGTCGACTGCCCTGCTTCTTCGTCATGTACTCAGACTCCATCGTGAAGGCTGCGTTCGCCTTCTTTTGCCCATGTTCACGGATCGCAATAGCGAGTGCTACCTATAAATAGCCAAAAGGGGACACACCATTTCGGACACAGTTCAATATGACATTATGTGGGCTGTAGACAGCGTAGAAGTGTGGGGAAACCATGTACGTACGACAGACGCGATAGAGGCGGCACCTGAGGCAGCGTGAGACTTGGACAACACCGCCATGAGCGCAAAAGGGCAGGAATAAAAGAGGTCTTTGCGTCACACGACACTTTCGGTTGTGAGGCGTCGGCACCAGATGTCGGGATCCAACGTGAAGCACAGTATTTATTATGAAACTGCACATTTCTAATTTGATACATTTATAATGTATTGTTACTTTTTCAAACAAGGTTTTGTTTCTACTGGTAATTAATTAATCTGATTAGACAGGAAATAAAATGTAAAGTTACTTCTAGAACTGTACTTTCACAGCAATCCTATTGGCCAAAACACACTTTCGTTGACGTAAAACGCAAGTTCGTTGTGTACTGGTTTAACATGAATACGAGTTGAAGTTGTCCGATAACTTATTACCATCCAACCTTTTTTCATTAAACTGCTTCAACCGCTCGCTCCACTTCAGTTTTATTTATCAGCAATTTCAGTTTAACTTTTACTAAATTTCATACAAAACGACTCGTCGGGTGGTCCTTAAAAGCTCATGGAGAAGCCTCGAGTGACTCGTCCGAAATCCACACGCGCTCCAGGGCATTCCGCATCATCTCAATCACTCGGTAACAGCAATTCTCGCCTCCGTTTGCCTGGAGATAAACCAACAGATGAAGGGGATTGCGTCTCCAGCTCTTCGCAGACCAATTTCGACGCTCTGGAGCTTCTGGGACCTTCCCTATCGCAAGTTTTAACGTTGGTAAATCCTCCGCAGCCTCGGAAGCTCCAAGAGACGAGCGGAGGGGAATCCACAGCGGAGAATAACCAAAGCAGCAGCTCCTTAAACGCTAAAACGTCCGCTAAATTCGACTTGCGGCTCTCGAGATCTGCCGTTCTGGGTAAATTAACGGACCCAACCATCGACAATGCTCGCAAGACGCAGGAATACTTTGCAAAGCTACTGAGCAAGATCCAGTGCGAGGCTACGGGCCTTGTGCTGCTGCATGACGCGACAGTCGTCATCTTTTTGGAGACGACAGCCGAGCAGTTTGTAGCTATTCTCAAACAGCTTCAGCAACAGCGACTTATCGATGCCAGCTCGATGAAAGTCCTGGCCAATTGCGACGACCATGGCGATCGGATCCTACAGGGTCTGTACTTTAAGAAGATCGTCATGACTCGGAATGATTCGAGCGACTGGACGGATGACTCGGCAGCGCAATGTATCGTCGAGACGTTCCTGAATCTCCTGAAATTCATCAAGAAGATTGGACCAATGCCGCCTGGAGACATCCGCAAGTGTCTGACCAATCTCTCCAACACGGACCAGAGTTTTCTGCCCCCCAACGACCTCGTTTTGTGGTTGTTAGGGCGTGAAGAGCTCATGACTCTGGATGAATATGTCAACTTTGTGGACAACCCTGTTGCTGTTGAGCTTCAGTCCGAACGCGTGTGGCCCGTACACCCGATCATCCAGTACTAACAACCCGTAAGCTTGGGCTTTGGATAACACTTCGATATCAAAACGAACTTCTTGTTGACGGAAAAGCGAGAGATTATGCTGTTTCGAGCTTGTGCTGGTCGAACGAAACTTGTCCAATGACAACAAAACTCTTGGTAATCAACGTAAACCCGACGAACTCTCGTAATCCAGTGTTTGAAGTTGTATGATAGAGACAAAAACGTTATATGTTGGTCATTCTTGAATTTACCTTCTACTACCAACACTCCTTTCTACAATGTCTCTTGCCCTCCATGACCTACCGCTTCCTCGGGAACTCGGGACTTCTCGTCTCCAAATTCGGCCTTGGACGGACGTCAGCGACCAGTACACGCCCGATCGCTGGTACGACCTCATGGAACTTGTATTCCAGCACGGGATCAACCTCTTCGACAACGCGGGGACGTACGGTGACGGCTTGGATGAGGAGAACATGGGCTTCGCTATCCGCCAGGGTATCACCGACGGCGTCTGGAGCCGTGGGGACCTCGTCGTCACCACGGAAATGTTCTTCGGAGCGAAGCGATTCGATCTGGCGTCCTCAAGTCGATTGCCGAGAAACTGGGGATGACCTCAGCCCAACTTGCTCTTGCATGGTGCGTCAGCAACGAGAACGTGTCCAGTGTTTTGTTGGGGGTTAAGACTACGAAGCAGCTTGAGGACAACCTGAAGGTTCTGGAACTACTGAACAAGTTGACACCGGAAGTGAAGGCCGAGATTAATGCCATTGCTCCGCTTAAGAAGAAGACGCCCACGTCGAGGGAACAGCCGGTCTGCGCGCTCAGTACCTGTAAACGACTGCCAGGAAGCTGTAAGAGCGTTTCAATACCGTTTGGAGGAGCAATTGAATGTTGTTTCTTGTTTTTCTTAACCCTCCTTCACCATTCGATCACTGGTTCATTGTGCGAGTGAACCGGATAAAGTGGACGGGTGACTGTCTCCTTCCAACGTGCAGCCTCCACCTTCACAGTATCCATCGTCCAGTGTCTTGGCGACATTCACGAATTGACAGCCGCCACCTGGACACGAGGCCTCTGCAGTATTGTCAAAGATGCAGGCTCCTCCTTCACAGATCGCCTCCTTGCACTTCCTACCACGAGAAACCGAGTACGTTGCACCTCTATGAGTTGTTTTTAAACGTCAGGTGGTAGTGCAATAAGTCAAATGCAATAGGTTTCACTCATTTGAAGTAACACAAACCACCTTTGCACGACAGTGGAGTCGCACAGTTCTCGAAGAGGCAACCGCCAGCCACGCAGTTCTCCGTCTCGCAGGACGTCGGCACGTGAATGTACTGGGACACAAGGTCTTTTTCTGGTCTCTCGGATGCACGATCGCCCTCCACTACATAGAGAAAGAAGAGACAGAGAAGCAGGCAGAACCTCATGATACACTCGACTTTCAGATCCGTTATGGTGAATTTGCGTCCCTTCAAAATCAAGATATGGCTACATTAGGAATGATAGTGCAGACTAAAACTCCTCTATGCTCCTACAAGTGGCGTTGGCGTATGTGGGAGGCCCAATCCTTCTCCGGTGCGTGAGGTACGAATGGCAGAGCCTGATCAAGCTTGGCTTTGATCGCCGGGGTGAGTTTAGGCAACACTTCGAGAGCTTTCAGGTTCTCTTCGAGTTGAGCTGGGGTCTTAGCGCCAAGGAGGACAGTGCTGACGTTGTCGTTGCTGGCACACCAAGCAATAGCGAGGTGAGCCATCGAAACGTCCAGTTCTTCAGCAATTGGCTTCGATTTCTCTGCCTTCGCAACTCGTTCAGCGAAATCAGGGACAACCGCAGCCCATTCCGGCGTCCGGAGGCGAGAGCCCTCACTACCACCAGAGCTGTACTTGCCCGTGAGAGTACCGAACCCCAGTGGAGACCACGTCGTGAGGCCCAGCTTGTACTTCTTGTACAGATCCACATACTCGAACTCGACCTTGTTGCGCTCCATCAAATTGTACTCGGGCTGCTCTACAATCGGACGCGCTAGACCCAACCGATCGGCAATCTCACACGCCTCGGTGATCTGCGCTGCACTCCAAGAGCTGGTTCCCCAGTAGAAGGCCCAACCTTGATCAATGGCGAAGTTCATGGCGCGTACAGTCTCCTCAATGGGAGTGAAAGCGTCTGCGCGATGGCAGAAGAGAACGTCAACATAGTCTAGTTGAAGTCTCTTGAGACTCGCTTTAACCCCCTCGACGATGTGCTTCCGGGTTAAACCCTGTGCGTTGGGTGGCAGTCCATTCTCCGGTCCTTTACCAAACGGACCCTCAGGAAACCCCAATGATCCGTAGAAGATCTTGGTGGTGATCACGAGGTCCTCGCGGCTCCACGTCCCTTCAGCGATTCCCTTCTTGATGGCAGCTCCCATGTTCTCCTCAGCTTGACCACGACCGTAGATCTCCGCGTTGTCAAAGAAGTTGACACCGTGCTTGAAGGCCAGTTTCATCAGTTCATACCAATTGTCAGGCGTGAACTTCTCGTCATAGTCCATCCAACTACCGAGCGAAAGTTTGGAGACCAGTAGGCCGGAGTTCCCGAGGAAACGGTAGGGCATCTTGTCAGTGTTGGTAGAAGCCATGGTTGATTTCACTGTAGGGTTGTTGGTGATGAGGTAAATTTCAAAGTGAGGGACATCCAATGCTTCCAACTCTGCTGCAGCATATAGTAGTTTTATTAGCTCTACGGTAGTTGACCTGTGATAACGAGGAACTTCAATACGCCCCCAGTGTCGCTGACTCATCGATTACTTTACCAGTTGAGCTTTGATTGCTTAACCGCAATCGTCACGGTGAAGTAAGCAAATAATTTCATTGGTCAAAATGTTGAAGTGTTTACTTGGCCCCATGTCTCATGTCCTGGTATTCATAAACAGTCATAAACGTAAACTTGTCCAAGCAAAATCTACTCAGAACAAAATCTACTCAGAACCACTTTGGAATTCACCACCAACTACGCACAACAACAACAACAACTACGCACTACTACTACTACTACTACTATTTCACCCACCATGGCTCCTGCTTCGACTGACGCTAAGATGACCTACCGCTTCCTCGGAAACTCCGGTCTTCTGGTCTCCAAGCTCTCACTCGGCAGTTGGATGGACGTCAATGAAAAGTACACGGCCGACGCCTGGTACGACATGATGAAGTTGGCTTTCCAATACGGCATCAACTTCTTCGACAACGCTGAAATGTATGGCAGCGGACTGGCTGAAAGAAACATGGGAGCTGCCATCGAGAAGGGAATCGCCGAAGGAACTTGGTCTCGAGAGGATTTGGTCATCACCACCAAGATCTTCTTCGGACCCAAGGGATTTGGGGTGAAATCGGGTCCCAACGAGCAGGGATTGAGTCGCAAACACATCGTCGAAGGCACGAAGGCGTCTCTCAAGCGACTGGAGCTGGACTACGTGGACGTCATCTTCTGCCACCGACCCGAGCCATTCACTCCAATTGAGGAGACGGTGAGAGCCATGAACTTCGTCATCAACCAAGGTTGGGCCTTCTACTGGGGAACGAGTCAGTGGAGCGCTGCTCAGATCGTTGAGGCGTGTGAGATCGCTGATCGCCTTGGATTGATCCGTCCCATCGTGGAGCAACCGGTCTACAGCATCTTGGATCGCAACAAAGTGGACTTCGAGTACGTGGATCTGTACAAGAAGTACAAGTTGGGCCTCACCACGTGGTCTCCGTTGGCGTACGGTGTTCTCACGGGCAAGTACAGTGCTGGCACCCCCGAGGACTCACGCTTTCAGGAGAATCCGTTGTTCAAGACTTTTACACCGGATTTCGCAGAACGTGTTGTTAAGGCTGACAAGCTCAAGCCTGTTGCCGATAAGCTCGGTATCTCCTTGGCAGAGCTCGCTCTTGCCTGGTGTGTCAGCAACGAGAACGTGTCGACGGTTATGATTGGAGCGAAGACTCTTCCACAACTGGAGCAGAACCTGAAAGCGCTGCAGTCTGTGGACAAAATCACTCCAGAAATCAAAGCGGAGATCGACGCGCTGGTGCCGTTTGTGCCGACACTGGGGAAGTCGGACGGCGCTGAAATGGCGAGGGCGACGCATCTGTAGGCTGCCTGCTAACAAGGTCTTGGAGTTGGGTCGTTAGGTAGTGCTAAATGACTGTAATGTACCTCACCTTTCAATTCAAAACGAGCAAGGACTCGACCTCGGCGGCCGGCGGGAAGACGGCCACCACGGAGACGCAGGTGAAGTAGAGCGAAGTTTAATAATTAATCTCACAATTATTACGAAACACTTATCGCCTTGGTGCTGTGCTCATGGCACTGTACTGCTAATGGGCATCCGTTTCAGCAAGTGGTTCATCAACGTGTTCAGGTGTTCATGACACTCTTCATCATCATCATCGGGGCAGTGGGATTCACCTACATCGACGTGGACAATCTGTCGCCGTTCGTGCCGGAGTGTCAAAAGCGTTGATGGAGCCATGACTTACGGCTCTCAGGGGATCATCACCGGCACATCGCCACTGCAATCTCTCAACACGTTATGCGAGCCGGACACGAGCTGTGAGAAGATATCAACAAACTGGAATATAACTACTGGGGGGATCACGCAAATGCAGACTCAAGGATTAAGCGTCGGATTTGAGCTCAACCCGTCAGGTTTTCATTCTTCCTTTTGCTTTCTGGAGCTCAAGTTCATCCAACACACTATGAACTTTAAGCGGTTTCTGCTGTTGGAAGCGGTTCTTTTCCTCTTTAATAGCATCATCTTCACATCCGACGCAGACCTGAACCACATCTCAGCTGACAATAATGGTAAAACACTGCGCGGCACTGATCTATCCACGGAAGAAGAACGAGGTTTGTGGACGGAGCTCAAGTCGGGGGTGAAGACTGCGTGGTGGTCTCGTACCGGGAAGAGCGATGCCTATGTGAAGGCGAAACTGAAGCTAACAGGACTGGACGACGCCGCGATGAAGTCCAACAAGAACTACCACACCTACCAGGTCTATCTTTACAAGGCCGAAGGATTGAAGCTGGACAAGTGGGTGTATGAGAACATGGACACTCCATCGAAGGTCTGGAACCGGTTTGGTCTTGATCAAATGACTTCGGCTCAGCGCAAGGGCAGTCCGAAGTTGCAGACGTACGAGCATTTCGTCAAGAAATACGACGACGCTGTGTACAAGCATGGCTTCGCTTTCCACTTCCCAGAATCGAAGCCAGAGATGGAATCGACTTTGCGGATTTGGGGGGCAACCAACAGACCCGAGTCATACGTGAAGAAACTGCTGAAGATCGACGACGGAGATGATGAGGTCGATGCCATCACCCACTCGGTGGTCACACATTACAAGCCCGAAAGGGAGATCGCATCTCACCCGAATTACCCTTACCTCGTGGAATATCGGAAGTGGAAAAAGGCTTTCAAAGGTTATTAACGCAACGCGGTAACTTTGTCAGTACAGCAGAGCTTGTTTCGAATTGGCATTTGCAACATTTTATATCCTCAAACTGTTACTTTGAAGTGTTTGCACTGCGAACTCAAAGGTTCTTCGCTCGGATCAGGCTCAGCGGATCCGGTCCCGGTAGCTCCGGCACAAAGGGGATCAACTGGTCGATCTCCGCCTTAATCTCGGGGGTGATCTTGTCCAGAACTTCAATGACCTTGAGGTTCTGCTCCAGTTGAGTCAACGTCTTGGCGCCAATCATGACCGTGGACACGTTCTCGTTGCTCACACACCAGGCGAGAGCGAGCTCGACCATCGAAATGCCGAGTTTCTCCGCCACCGGCTTGAGTTTGTCGGCTTTCGCCACGCGATCGTCGAAGTCCGGGACGGCATCCTTGAAGAAGCCATCCGCCAAGCGGGAATCTCCCGGTTTCCCCGTACTGTACTTACCCGTGAGGACGCCGAATGCCAGCGGGGACCACGTGGTGAGACCAAGTTTGTACTTCTTGTACAGATCCACGTACTCGAAGTCCACCTTGTTGCGGTCCAAGATGTTGTAGACCGGCTGCTCCACCACAGGCCGAATTAGACCAAGACGGTCAGCGATCGCACAAGCTTCCGCGATATCCTCCGCCCTCCAACAACTGGTTCCCCAGTAGAAGGCCCAACCTTGGTCGATGACGAAGTTCATGGCTCTCACCGTCTCCTCAATGGGAGTGAATGACTCCGGTCGGTGACAGTAGATGACGTCCACGTAGTCCAGCTCCAGTCGCTTGAGAGACGCCTTCGTACCTTCAATGATGTGTTTGCGGCTTAAACCGTTCTCGTTCGGAGTTGTGTCTGCCATAAACCCTTTGGACCCGAAGAAGATCTTAGTGGTGATGACCAAATCCTCTCGAGACCAAGTTCCTTCCGCGATTCCCTTCTTGACGGCAGCTCCCATGTTTCTTTCAGCTAGTCCAGAGCCGTACGCTTCAGCGTTGTCGAAGAAGTTGATGCCGTATTGGAAAGCCAACTTCATCATGTCGTACCAGGCGTCAGCCGTGTATTTTTCATTGACATCCATCCAAGTGCCGAGCGAGAGCTTAGAGACGAGAAGCCCCGAGTCTCCGAGGAAACGGTAGGTCATCTTTTTAGCGTCAGTCGTAGCAGGAGCCATGGCGGGTAGAGTAGTAGTAGTAGTGGTAGTAGTGCGTAGTTGGTGGTGAATTCCAAAGTGATTCGGAGTGGTCTATGGACAAAGTGATTCGGAGTGGTCTATGGACATGAAGACCTAAAGGTTGAGTAACCATCCTTTGTTGCACTTCAACTTGCTGCCCAATCAGCGTCTGGGTAAAGTAATCTACTGCATATTGACTCTATGTCGATAACGGACTTTTCCGGGTGGTTAGCGGGCCGCTTTGGAGCTTGTTTCTTTATACTTGGCGATCAATTTGGATGTATTTACGTTATCGCGTAGCCAGATTATGCCTGCGCTAGTCTCAACTTAGCTAGTCTGCGGCATAAAGTGGTGTCCGCATACGTCGAGTCTCCCTTGTCCGGCAGTGCTTCGAGTATCGCTGCCGTCAGCTCTTTCCATTTCTTCTTCCCGTTTGGCCCTGTCGCAAGGTTGTGTAGTTCTTGGAGGTCCGAGTGCTTCTTGAGTCGATATCCTGTGCCGCTTGATACGAGATCTGCATCTAATACGAGTGGCAGGGTGGTTCGTGGGCGTCCACGCCATTTGCCTGTACCTGTTGCGAAGTATGCTTCCATCTGAATAAAAGCTGGAGTGTCTGTTGGGCGTCGCAATACGTGACCGAAAAGCTGGCATCGAGCTGTTGTGATGCGATGTCTAAGAGGTTGTTCCTTGCAGGCAGCGTAGAGATCTGCGTTAGAAATCCGTCGCGGGTATGTAACATTGAGTACCGAGCGGAGTTGACGGCGGTGGAAACTTTCGAGCCTGAGAAGTTGGGTCGTCGTGAGTGCCCATGTGCCGCTGTTATACAACAGTACTACGGTAATACATAGCAGTTATATAGCCGAACGCGTGTTTCATCCGTGGTATAGTGAGGTCTTAGCCAGACAGTCCATAGACGCCGAAGAGCTGCCGCCGCTAATGATTTGCGTCGAGAGACATCCTCTTCGTCACCCAATAGGGATCCAAGTTTACGTGTTGATCGCCAAGTCTCCTCCAAAGCCCGTTCGCGACGTGTGTATCCCGACGGGTTTGTACATCGTTGAACGGTTGTAATCTCTGTCTTCGATACGTTCATCTTGAGTGACCATCGGGCTAGTACTGCTGGTGCTTTATCTTGAATTATCTGGGCCAGCGAGGGGTCGTGGCAGATGAAGTCAGCATCATCAGCATAAACGATCATTTGCTTGAGTAAGTCTGGTGGCATGTCAGGGTCTTGTGCAAGATCACGGAGGGCGGCTTCTAAGTAGACTACAAACAGTACTGGAGATAGCGAGTCGCCTTGAGGAGTTCCTAGGTTGCTGTCGAATGGGGAGAGAACTTGATATCCATTTCGAAGTGATAACTTGGTGTTAGACAACAGGAGGCGAATAATCCGGATTTCATCATCGTGGAGGAAAGTCTGGAGAACTTCGAGTAGTTTTTGGCGGTCGATGGAGTCAAATGCTTTCGAGAGGTCTATACCCAATATCGTGGTCTCTTCGCGATATCGCTGAACGCGTGCTGAAATCCATTTGTGAGCCCATACTGCGTCTGAGGTGCTGCGGCCAGGGCGGAACCCACTCTGATGAGCAGAGAGATACTTGTCAACTGCGGGTTGAATGCGGTGGAGCACTACCAGGGAGATCGCTTTTCTAATACTATTGAGAAGAACAATGGGTCGAAGGCTTGATCAATCTCCACGTGGCTTGCCTGGCTTTGGGAGGCACAGTAGAGTGCCTTCTCCGAGGTCGATAGGTTCGCCGCGCTCGAAACTAGTGTTGAACAAAGTAGCTATGCGAGGCGCTAAGGTATCCGCTCCATACTTAAGGACCTCTCCTGGAATGTCATCTGGTCCTGACGCTCTACCGTTGTTCAGACGACAAAAAGCACGGTGAAGTTCTTCAGCTGAAATTGGACATTCGAGTGACCTTGGCTCGGTATCTGGGCATATCGTTGATCGTTTTTCATCATACAGCTGCTTGCGGAAGTGGCTTCGTACAAGAGTGTTAGTTGTTTGGTGATCTAGGATATGCTTACCTGTATTATCACTCAGGAGAAGTGGGTGGCCACCCTTCCTTGAGAGTTCTCGTACGGCAGCAAACATCTGAATGGAGCCATGTAGTTTTTCGATCCTAGTGATTTTTTCGTCGAGTTTCTGGTTTGCTAGGAGTCTGCATCGGTCTCTGATCTGGTGTAGAAGCACATTACGTTCACGTCGTAGTTCCGCGTTGTCAGTATCCTTATCGTTGAAGATCTTGAGGCGTAATTTGCGTTGTCGAGCTGTTAGTTGGGCCAATGTGGGATCGTTGTAACGTTGGTGTGAGAGCGGGGGTAAATCTTCGCCAATTGTGTAGGCAGCAACATGATGTACAAGATCGAGCGTCGCTTTCCATTGTTGATGAATCGGAACTTCAGGTTCTGGGGGAGCATCTGCCAAAGCCTGCTTGAGTGTCTCTGAGTAAAACGCGCGTGTTGTTTCATCGTTAATGAGTTTGTCTCTTGATAGTCGTAGTCGATACTCACTGGGCTTCCGTGCATGAAATCTCAGTCGTTGTACTGCTGTCAACACAACGTCTGCTGTAACCAACTTATGGTCAGATCCGGTAAGTGTACCTCCCCATGACTGAGAATCCATGCAGAATCGCTGACAATTCTGTTGACACAGGATATAGTCGATTTGATTGTATACACAGTAGTTGTCATATCGATGGGTCCAGGAGGTCTTGTTCTTGGCGCGTTTTTGGAAGTTCGTGTTAGACGCGAAGAATTTGTAGGTGTCACTGAAAGCAGCGAGAGCATGTCCATTTCGATTGCGGATTCCACGTGCATGACAACCTAGAAATGTTTCTCCTGTGACATGACGTCCAAGTTTCGCGTTAAAATCACCTGATATGAACGTCATGTCCCGGCGCGGAAGCTTGTCTATGACAGCGCGTAGTTCGGTGTAGAATGAATCGACGTCAGCAAGAGGAAGACCACTATGTGGGGAATATGCTGTGATGACGTTGATTCTTCCTGCTTGAGGTATTATTAGCTGCAAAACTCCAATCCGGTCGTTATGCGCCCAGCATCGGCGAAGATATGGTCTAACCCGCGGCGAAATTGCAAACCCAATACCGTAGCGTGAATGAGATGCTGGTAGCGTGAGTAAGGTGTACACCTTTTCAACTTCAAAATGGCAAATTCTTAGTTCAATGTGGCAAAATGTAAGTTCAAAATGACAAATCGAACAAAGATGCTGAAACGCAAAAAATTATATTCAGCATGTATACAATGAAGCAGACCCACCGCGACAACAACTACCGCAACCTTCCCCACATCAAGGTCCTTCGCCGTGACTACGTTGTCGACCTCCTTTCCTATAAGGCTGCTGAATATAATTTTTTGCGTTTCGCATCTTTGTTCGATTTGTCATTTTGAACTTACATTTTGCCACATTGAACTAAGAATTTGCCATTTTGAAGTTGAAAAGGTGTAGTCGCCTAGATGTATTTCGTCCAACGTGCTGATCTTCGTCTCTTGGAGGCCGAGTATATCGATTCTATATTGGCGAAGATCCTCTTGAAGGGTCTCTTGCTTGAGCCTTGAAGCTAAGGATTGAACATTAAACGTTCCTATACGAAGGCGGTTAGTTTGAGGAAGGTTAGCTGGGGGAAGCTGCGTAACAGTGTTAGTTGTGATTGAGAGACTCGCAAGGGACTTACAGACACCCGTGAGTGTCTGCCAGAAGCGCGCAGACTGCCTCATAGCAGCCAACGTGATCCGGGGGAGGGCGTCACCCCAACCCCTCCATCAATTTGGATGTTTAGATTATTCAGACCTGATGAATTCCAAGATGATTGCGAAATTCACCTTTTCTGGATGCTTGACTAATCAGTGCCGAATTAATCAGTGATGATTGCGATCCCTCACAGTGCTTTTTAATAATGACAGTACTTCTACACAGCGAACTGCAACCATGGCTTAGGATGGCAAAGCTGGAGAACGCCAGTATTCAATTTGCCAAGGACGCTCCAACTACCCTCCATCCAAAAATCACAACCAAGTGTCAACGATGTACGCAAAGGTGTGTCTCGCTGCTCTCTTCGCCGCTGTGGCCACTACTGCCAACGCCCAGGAGCCGAAGCTCTGCGAGCCAAGCTGCGATAATATGAACGTGGACCAGAACGCCTATGTCAGCTCGTGCTGCCAGCAGTATGAAGCCCATATTGGCACCAACTTCGACGCGTGCTGCGCTTCTAGCTGTGACATGAACAGCCCTTGCAAGTGGGAGAATCTCGGTTCAGCCTCCGGCGTAGTCTACATATAATTGCAGTTGTCGGCTAAATCCCTGACGAAAAGAATGCTATTCGGTAGTGGCTTGCTCTTGTGTCTGTCATTCTTTGTTGTCGATTGATGGTTAATCTTTCGTTCTTTTAACGCGTAATTCCTTCAACGTAATTCAGGGAGTTGAAAATGCGTATGAATAGAACGAGAGATTAAATTGCTGCTGCTACACATAGTAGATAAATGGGGGGCAGTTTTCCGTCACCATCAATATGCACAAAAGGTTGCGGTCCACCTACAGCTCGATCGATCGGGTGAGAGCAAGCTGTAGTAGCCACTGGGGGATATGTCGCCACCGTTACGGCGCTGGCGAATCTTGTTAGGCAGTGAAACCCGCAAGGGCGACGACAGCACAGTACATGAACTAAGATTGTAGTCCTCGGAATCCAAAGGTAATGACTCGACTCACAAACGTTTAAAGGATCCCTATCGTGAATAGGATGTGTGGGGACATATTTCCCCTCCAGCCTCGCACTGGGAGACTTGTCGGCTGGATATACCGAGCATTGGATGGTATCGCAGCGCGGGCCAAAAGGATTGAGGTGTGTGAGCTGTTCAGAGGACCGTTTACTCGTCAGAAATTAGTCGATTACTTTACCCAGATGCTGATTGGGCAGCAAGCTGAAGTGCAACAAAGGATGGTTACTTAACCTTTAGGTCTTCATGTCCATAGACCACTCCGAATCACTTTGTCCATAGACCACTCCGAATCACTTTGGAATTCACCACCAACTACGCACTACTACCACTACTACTACTACTCTACCCGCCATGGCTCCTGCTACGACTGACGCTAAAAAGATGACCTACCGTTTCCTCGGAGACTCGGGGCTTCTCGTCTCTAAGCTCTCGCTCGGCACTTGGATGGATGTCAATGAAAAATACACGGCTGACGCCTGGTACGACATGATGAAGTTGGCTTTCCAATACGGCATCAACTTCTTCGACAACGCTGAAGCGTACGGCTCTGGACTAGCTGAAAGAAACATGGGAGCTGCCGTCAAGAAGGGAATCGCGGAAGGAACTTGGTCTCGAGAGGATTTGGTCATCACCACTAAGATCTTCTTCGGGTCCAAAGGGTTTATGGCAGACACAACTCCGAACGAGAACGGTTTAAGCCGCAAACACATCATTGAAGGTACGAAGGCGTCTCTCAAGCGACTGGAGCTGGACTACGTGGACGTCATCTACTGTCACCGACCGGAGTCATTCACTCCCATTGAGGAGACGGTGAGAGCCATGAACTTCGTCATCGACCAAGGTTGGGCCTTCTACTGGGGAACCAGTTGTTGGAGGGCGGAGGATATCGCGGAAGCTTGTGCGATCGCTGACCGTCTTGGTCTAATTCGGCCTGTGGTGGAGCAGCCGGTCTACAACATCTTGGACCGCAACAAGGTGGACTTCGAGTACGTGGATCTGTACAAGAAGTACAAACTTGGCCTCACCACGTGGTCCCCGCTGGCATTCGGCGTCCTCACGGGTAAGTACAGTACGGGGAAACCGGGAGATTCCCGCTTGGCGGATGGCTTCTTCAAGGATGCCGTCCCGGACTTCGACGAACGCGTGGCGAAAGCCGACAAACTCAAGCCGGTGGCGGAGAAACTCGGCATTTCGATGGTCGAACTCGCTCTCGCCTGGTGTGTGAGCAACGAGAACGTGTCCACAGTCATGATTGGCGCCAAGACATTGACTCAGCTGGAGCAGAACCTCAAGGTCATTGAAGTTCTGGACAAGATCACCCCCGAGATTAAGGCGGAGATCGACCAGTTGATCCCCTTTGTGCCGGAACTGCCGGGACCGGATCCGCTGAGCCTGATCCGAGCGAAGCACCTTTGAGCTTGCAGTGCAAACACTTCAAAGTAACAGTTTGAGGAGATAAATGTTGCAAATGCCAATTGGAAACAAGCTCTGCTGTACTGAGAAAGTTACCACGTTGCGTTAATAACCTTTGAAAGCCTTTTTCCACTTCCGATATTCCACGAGATAAAGGTAATTCGCTTTTCGGACTTGTAATGTGTGACCACCGAGTGAGTGATAGCGTCGATCTCATCATCTCCGTCATCGATCTTCAGTAGTTTCTTGACCTTCTAAGGTCTCCGAAGAATAACCTCAGCATTATATCGTGAACGACTGACACTAGACACCGTCGAAGCCACATTATCCGTGTGAGCGTTTCATGTAAGTTGTACCATTGGATGTTGATCCTCTTCGTCTAGGTTGTATGCAAAGGTATGAATTTCTTCCATTCACCGGCTTTTAGGTCAGGAAAACGTGAGTTCATACCGAGAATTATAACAGACTTAAGAATCTATTATCAAAGGGTATAAAATGCTAGGTTAACTGTTAGACTACCAAGGCTTTCTTCATTTGTCGACGCTATTCCTGCCATCGCTTTTAACGCTTCTGCCCCAGTCTCACCGGTAGCCACGGTTTCTCCTACTTCGTTCCAATCTATTTTTCATCCCCAATCATGACTATCGTCGACACCGGCGCTTCGGACGACGCAGTGGTTGATCCAGTCCTGTCGTCACCCAACAAGCACAGCCCCACGGGGATGCACAAGGAGCTATTAGGCGACGCCCCCAAACGTCTTTCAAGCCGCTTATTGCAGTCCCGAGTGGGACGCGACAAACAGCGCTACGACGGCGACACACGGCTACTGGCCTGCATCGTGGTCTCTCGTCGTCGTGCGAACTCGGATGCGTTTCTGCTGATCTCAAGCTCCAAGCACCCAACTAAGTGGATCCTGCCCAAGGGGGGCTGGGAGACCGACGAGTCAGTTGTGGAGAGCGCACTGCGCGAAGCTGACGAGGAAGCAGGGGTGCGTTTCCTGTCTGTTCATTCGGCAGTCGTAGATGTTTTTAATTGTTCTGTTTGCTGCAGGTGACGGGCGATATTGTAGGTTCATTAGGGACCTTGGACTTCGCCAGCCAACAGGGCAAGTCATGTCGGTTCTACGGCTTCAGGCTTACCGCTACGCAGGTATACGAGGACTGGGCTGAGAACACCCGCCAGCGCAAATGGGTACGTTTACAATCTATACATCGCCAGAAGATCGCAATAATTGCTATTGATGAAAGCTAATCATTGCTATTGTTTAGGTCTCCATCGACGAGGCTCGGAAGCTACTACAGTACCGACCGGAACTGGTTGAGATGGTGGAACGCGCCGCAGCGCTGTGATTCATCAGTCTATTTAACCAGCTGCGGTATGCCATAGCCAACATTGTTCACAAAATACACATCATCGTCACCGAAAGCCTTCCGGTGCCACTAGTCGAAAAAGGCAACTTTGCTTGCAATCACTCCTGCAATTTGTGGCCCATTTCTGATCGAAGGTTGCGTCGTCGAGCGGAGAGCGAGTTGCCTTCAACGCGAGGCTGCTCCTCGTCGTCCACGCAGCATAGAACGACTGTGCAACTTGACGGCCGTTCCAAGCTGACGGCGCTTAAAAGTCGCACTGTACTATCTCGGAGTGTTGTAGAGCTGGCGTGCTCTCATTCGGCGGCAGTCGTGAGATCCTGCACCGCGATTGGAGCAACCACTTCTACATGGTGGCGACGTTGAGAGGCTCGAACTTGTCGATCGAGTCGCTACGCACCCACATTCGAGTCGCCCTGCTGTTCTTCGTTTTCGTGGCGCTGAACAATGCGGCGCTGTTACTTCGCCTGAAGGATGTCAAAAGCTGCCAAGCTGTTGGGGCTGCGTAATTGTGCAGTGCCTTCGTGTGGCAGGCCATCTGCCTGAATTGCCGCGCGATGCGAAAGAAATCGTGCTCTCTTCACGGCAGCAGTGGGCGTTCCAGGCCATGCGACGTTTCCTTTGCTGTGGGTGGTGGCGGCGGTGCTTCGCGTATTACTCACGAGCCAACCACCCTGACTTCTGAAACGATGGCAGCGAAACAAGACCAGAGTCTCAATGTGACAAAATGTGCGAGCGAGGGGATTTGCCTCGCCACTGGATCTCGCTGGTCTGGCACAGCAAGGGTCATCGCTGCTCATGGGAATCCTCCTGCGTGATCCTCCGTACATGTATCCCTATGAGTTGAGCGTGCATGCAGCCTCCGGCTAGACTGCCTGCAAGAAGCCCTGTTTGCCAGCTGAGTACATGTAACTACGTTTGCTTAGCAAACGGTCACTACCGCGACGTCTCGACCATGCGGTCGTAGAGGAAACAAGTTGCGGCGAAGCCGACCCAACGACGTTGGCCGGACCGGCACGCGGTAGCAAGGCTGCGGTTGGCAGCGGTTGCCACTACGTTTCCTCAACAACGTGTGGCTTCCAGTGTGAAGCTGATTTCCGTTGCAAGAATCAACTGAGGTGACACGAGCTTCACCCCGTTCGTTCGAGATGAGGGTGCCACACAACAGAGGAGCTCTTCGTGGCCGAAGGTTTCCACCGTTTTTCAATTGCAAGTTGAAGCGTTTCTGCTCTGACTCGTTACCTACCCCGCTATCCAGTTGACACATTTATGTACAGGGAGTCAGTCGGACCAAAAGTGAAAAACTGAGGCTGCCAAGCGCTTTCGCAACGGAGACTTGACTTACCATCGACTTGCGCTCAACAATATCTTTCGGCGCCGGCGTGTAGGGAATTCAATGTCTTGCGTGCGTCGCCCTGTCAGGGCTATTGACTGCACTCCTCTGCTGTCTTTTGAGGACTTGGAGCTGAAAATCCATACACGCGTCGCCGTTGCTATCGTAGCTATCGGATCCCAGGGGAGATCCCTCGCTGACGCACGTCCCACAAAGGAAGTGACGGCGATGAACCGAGCAGTGCTCGACCGCCGCATCGGCGAGCACCAAGTACCTCGCAGACGAGGAAGGAGGGAACTTCCTTGCAGAAACACGGCGTGAGAAGAAAGCGTAGGTGGCCGACCGCTATCGGCAGCATGCTGCAGTGCAAATGCCTGCAGTATTTGTAGACCTTTAGTTTCCTTGCAATTTAAGCGGATAGAAGGTTGGCAATTTTCATGCACGTCAACCCCGAAAACGCTTAAAAACGCCCTCTTGTTGCCACGACAATACGCCGACGGCACCCACCGCTCAAACACGCTGGCCATAGGCTCGTACTGCTCCGAAGCAATCCCTCAGTCGGCCCCGCACTGCGACACCATGCTGCGGTGGATTTCCTACGCTCGACGTGTCCAGCCGGCGGGCATAACGCCCTCCCAGCGTGAGGCTCGAGCAGGAATTCGTTCCCAACTGGCAGGGCACAACGCGACGGCATCAGCCTATTGGAGCAAAAATAGAACGCGGGATAGGGGTCGGAACTTGCCTCGTCTGGTCGTCTTGTCGCGATGTCGCCCTGTCATTGCTGGTCGTCCAGCACTGCTCCCTCATTTCTCGAAAGGACTAGTGGTGACACAGTGCTCTCCTTCCTCTCTAGGCCCTACAGCACCGTACAGCTACAGCTTCAGTCAATCGGTATCAATCAGCTACAGGGAAGGACTCTACCAGCCTTCGCCTTTTGAAAACTACCCCCAAAAAAATCCTCAATCATGCGCCAACGTACTAAGAGCGTAGTCAACGTCCGCGAGTACTTCCGCATGGACGGCAGCGGCGCTCCCGAACAGGAGGACGACGACGACAACGATGATTGGATGGCCATCGCCATGCAGGGAGCCCCCAAGAAGGTCGTCGTGGACGTGGTCAAGCCGCTGGGCAAGAAGGCACGCGCCCGCACGTCCACTTGCGATTCATTGGCCGAGACCGACGACGACACGGATGACGAGGAGGACGACGGCATTCTGCGAATCCGCGCGTGCAGCCACGACCGCCGCATCAGCTTCCAAGCCGACGTGAACGTAGTGGAGATCCCTGCGCGCTCGAGCTTCGACGCCGACTACAAGCGCCGCGTCTGGTACTCCCGTGACGAACTGCGTCGCAGCCAGGAGTGCTTCTAGGCCTGTGAGTCTACAAAGGAACGACGCAACCCCCCGCGACTTGGAGGAACATTTACTCTTGGGCATTTCAACGAGATCGGACCCAAAGGTGTCGTCTGGTCACGCCAAGAGGAGAGAACAGGGCAGGCAGGGAGAACTGCATTCTACGATACCCCCCACCGCGATGACGCCGGAATTGACCGGCGTCTGTCACGAGCTGGCGAGACTTCCGAACACTCAAGTGCTACGTCTCCAGCTCAGCTCATCGGAGGGTGTGTTCGAGGAGAGGCGGTCGGCCTGGAAGTCGCGCGCGCCAGTTGGTTGTTTTATTTATCGAGTCGAAGCGTAGGCACAGACACTTACTTGCATTGGTCGAAGGGTAGTGCATTGTCGACAGGGATCCGAAGTGATAGGGTCCCCTTCATGCGAAATACACTACAGTATCGCCTAGAAACAACCTCTTTTAAACGTACATGCAATTACTATTTATCTCGTCACCAGCGGCTGTTCATCTTTCCCTGTCCTTTGGACACCATTGTTGAGTCGAAGATGGCGGACGATACCTACCAGCAGTCAAATATTCACAGGAATTTCTTGACTTGAGGCCAGTGACGAAACGTAGTGACGAATGCTGCTGGCAACATGATGTAAATAGAAGCAAAGCGCTGAACTCAATGGTAAAGAAGCTCAGGATTTCATGCTCATTTAACCCAGACTGGGGCAACAGCTGGAACAGGGCCACTTTCGTCGCTTGAACGCGGCGAGCATTCATCCACGGAGTGCCATCATCTCTTCGTCGTGACGGCTGGAAGATGCATTACGCCGTCGTGCTGTAATCTTGATTCTTCAGGGCGTCATTATTTATTCAAGTTAAAAGGCTCTCTAATGCTTAATTCATTGCACAACTTTTATCATCAAATGAAGTCCCTCGATAGAGTGCCATCGTTACTTTAGTGAGTTGTTTATGACGCTAGGTGCATCATTGTAGCCATCTGCTGTATTGCGTTTCAAGTTGAAGGTGTTGAAGTGAGTTCATTTGATAGTTACGGGTGTAAGTTTTGAGTGGCTCTGCCTTCGCGGCCGACGGACAGATTTTAAGCCTGGAAGCTGGAGTTGGCAGCGAGACGCACGCGCAGGTTGGCTGCGATCTGGTCGATGAACTGGAACGTGTCAAGGTAGTGTTCGCGCTTCATCTCAGCGCCGTGGATGAGTAGCGCCAGGTCCTTCGTCATCTGCCCAGCCTCGACGCTCTCCACGATGCAGCTCTCCAGTTCTTCGCAGAACAGCTGTAGCTGGCTGTTACTGTCCAATTTGGCTCGGTGCAGCAGTCCCCGCGTCCATGCGAAAATGCTGGCGATCGAGTTGGTGCTGGTCTCGCCACCCTTCTGGTGGACGCGGTAGTGGCGGGTTACGGTGCCGTGCGCGGCTTCAGCTTCCATAGTCTTCCCGTCAGGCGTGAGCAGCACACTGGTCATTAGCCCGAGGGAGCCAAAGCCTTGCGCTAGGATGTCGGACTGGACGTCGCCGTCGTAGTTCTTGCAGGCCCATACGAAGCCTCCCTTTGACTTGAGGCACTGCGCCACCATGTCATCGATCAGGCGGTGCTCGTACCAAATACCGGCGGCCTTGAACAGCGTCTCGTACGACTTCTCGTACATGGCCTGGAAAATGTCCTTGAAGCGGCCGTCGTAGCGCTTGAGGATCGTGTTCTTCGTGCTCATGTACAGCGGCATTTTGCGCTCCAGGGCGAACTCGAAGCACGACTTAGCGAAACCCGTGATGGATTCAGCCGTGTTGTACATCCCCATGCCAACACCTCCGTCCGAGCCCTTGAAGTCGTACACATGGTACTCTTCCGGCTCAGCGCCACTGCGTGTGGGCGTGAACGTGAGCTTGAATGTGCCTGGCTCGTTGGCTACGAAGTCGATGGCCTTGTACTGATCTCCGAACGCGTGGCGGCCGATGATGATCGGCTCCTTCCACCCCGGTACAAGTTTGGGAATGTTCTTGCACACAATGGGCTCACGAAAGACTGTCCCACCCAGTTCGTTACGTAGCGTTCCATTGGGACTCAACCACATCTTCTTGAGCCCAAATTCTTCGACGCGAGCTTCGTCAGGCGTGATGGTGGCGCATTTGATGCCCACGTTGTGCTTCTTGATGGCGCGCGCGGCCTCCAGCGTCACTTCATCATTGGTGGCATCTCGGTGCTCGAGTCCCAGGTCGTAGTATTCGATCTTGAGGTCCAGGAACGGCAAAATGAGCTTCTCGCGAATGTCCTTCCAGATGATGCGCGTCATCTCGTCGCCATCGAGTTCGACCACCGGGTTGGTTACGTGGATCTTCTGGATGTCGGTGCCCATAGTAACGGAGGGTTTCAGCGGTAGGTGGTGAGTGGATACACGTGTGCACGAGGCAGCAAAAGCAAGAGTGAGAGCTCCAGGAAGTTCCAGGACTGCTCGTCAAGAGAAGCGCAATGCCAGACCGCCGGGATACGTCCTATCGAGCCGCTTACGTATGTTGAAAGCGTACTTAACCGAAAAAAAGAGCGAGTTCCAGATCTGTAACTGGAAGTTCAACTTCCAGTATTCTAGGGACGAATTCATTGGGTAAAAATGAAGCCACAAGCTATGACCAGTGTTGGATAAAGCCGAAAAAATCGGCTTTATCCATTTTCCCACTCAGCGGCGATTTGCAAAATAAAGCCGATGGCTACATCTATAAAGCCGAAAATAAAGCCGATATCTGAGCGATAAAGCCGAATGGCTACATTTGTATACTCTACCATATACGTCTTTTCGGATGTAGTTTTGTATACACGTTGGTGCTGCGTATATAACTTTATCCCCCCTTCCTCTTTACACAAGACACTAGCTACAGACTTCCTTCCAGCGTCAAACGTCCCTCCGAACTTCAGGCCAGGCACGAGATGGGACGTGCTCCCAAATTTGAGCGACAGCAGTTTCAAGATATCGGGCTACCCAAACAGAGTAACAGACAACAACTAGTGTGTAAGCACTGTTTGTTAGCATACAATAAGAAGGTGACACAAGAACGTCCTAAAGTTGTATCTGCACGTTCAACTACGTTTACAAATCACCTCAAGACCTGTCAGTTCTACCAAGAAGCTCTCAAAAGTGGTTGCGTCCAGCTGCCTCAAGTCGCGCCGGACGTTATAAACGGCTTCAAACGTCAACTTTCTGTGGCAAACGAGCGTGTAGAAACTTCTACAACAAGCTCTGACAAGCGTCAGCGCTACATCCGTGAGTATTTTGACAATATATTCACGGAGGAGAAGCAAGAAGAGTTCGAGCGATTGCTCATCCAGTTTCAAGCGGACAACTGTTTACCAGACCGATTCGTTGAGAAGGGTTCTACAGTGCGCCTGTTCACATTTCTTAACAGGGCCTGCGCAACCGCCCTTCCAAAAAGAAAGGAAATGACTCGGATCCTCGACAAATACAGTCACGTGGAAGAAGAAGAGCAACTGGTCGCTCTCAAGCATAGGATGGCTTTCAGTGGTGGGCGTCTAAATTTTTTGTCGGACGTATGGCAAAACGTTGCCAAAATGCATCTTTTGGGGTGCATGTTAGCCATTTTCGGAACTATCTTTACTTTTGGGCTATTTTCGACTGGATCGAGGCACGATGGTCTCGCAATTGGAGAACAAATGGAGTCCGTGATGACGGATGTAACTGAAAAAGGGTGTGAAATTGGAGCGGTTGTAAGCGATGATGCTGGACAGTGTGGTCGAGCTCGGCGCATTTTAGCGCTCCGTCACCCTCGTATTGCCTTTATTCACTGCTTCGCTCACGATATTAACAACTTGGTTAAATCGGTTTTAAACACGTCATTTCGAACAGTGACAAAGCAAGCATCCCTTACTACGGTAACGCTGAACGCGTCATCTTCCAAGTGGTTAGTAAGAGCCCAAGTTCTTGTATCTAGCACTTACGGAAAATCATTGGGTTTTATTAATTTGTGTGAAACCCGTTGGAACAGTATGCAAGGGTGCTTCGCATCACTTTTGAGGGTTGAGAACGCTCTTCGTCAATTTACGGCTAAGTATGAAGACAATCAGGATTTTCCCCAGCCACTTCTCGTTTTTAAAGATGACAGCTTTTGGGAAAAACTGAAGTCTGCAGAAGCGGTCATTCGTCCGCTTTCTAATGCGTCATACAAGCTACAACGTGATGAGAACACACTGGCGGATGTTCTAATATCTTATAGGGATATCTACCGTGGATTCCTCGGTAACTTGATTGATCTGGAGCTAGTTTCACTCGTGGAGAAGAGATGGCAGAAGTGTGAACAGCCTTTAGTTCTTCTAGCACTTTTCCTGCATCCTCATCATGTACAAGTAGCCGCTGCGATGCATGACGAATCACCACAACTACGGCTTCTGGAACGATTGTGTGGTTATGGTATTTATTACTATCGGCGGTTTGTCGCAAAAGACGATGAACACGACATCGAAAGCTTGCTAGCCGATTTTCATGCTTGGTATCGAGGGGTGTTTGTGGATCCATCGCTTGTCCGTTATAATGGGGATGTTGGTCAGTTTTGGAGTTTTGCGGGAGATGTTAAGCGGGGATCAAAGCTGCCAAAACTAGCCGCGGTCATCCTCTCCATTGCAGTAAACACAGCCACCTGTGAACGGTACTTCAGTGAACTTGCTGCAATCCATACCGCTAAGCGCAATAGAATGAACCCAGAGAAAGCTCGAAAATTTTCCTTAGTTCGCCAAGCTGTCCGGCAGTTGGATCGCGCCGAGTACGAGGGAAAAGAGCCTATGGATCTCAAGCGTATTGTTGACGCTACTGAGAGAGAGCGGGTTGACAATTATGGCACTGTTCCACCTGAAGGAGTTGACGAAATCCATCTTGTAGAACACCAGGAGCCGACAACGGGGGACACCGCTCCCTCCATTTCAATTGAAGAAACTGAAGAAATCCACCTTGTCGAACACCAGGAAACTCCAGGAGGGGACACGACTGAGTATTGGCAAAACATCTTCGACGTCTTGGACGATAACACTTCTGTACGGGATGGTGATCATTTCAATGACGTGTGTGAGCTTCCGGTAGCTGGTGGAGCTGATCAAATAGTATTCAACGGGTTCGACGAGCCCATTCCAGCACCAGACACAACAGAATTTCCTCGGACGAATGTCAGGACGTTTCCTCAGGAAAACAGGCTACTTGGTATTCGTGGGCAGAAGTTCAGCATTCAAACGCTCTTTTCGTCAGAGAAGACATTCGGCTTGACCCCGTACACGTCAAGAAACCCACAGTAGTCACCAGCTCCCCCAGCGCGATTTCATGCCAAATCATGGGCAACAATGGTTGAGCCTCCACCACTGACAGCGTTGTAGATATAAGATTCTCCACACGCTTTTGTAGCTCGCCTGTAGACGAAAGTTGAATTGAATTTCCTCAGCGAAAGTCTTGCACTATCACCACTGTCACTCACCGCTGCTGATGGTTTGTTCTCCATCTCCTGCTCGGCAAGAGTGTGACTTGAAGAGTCCCGTCGGAGACTCCTAAACCAAGCGCTCGTTCTTAATCGCGCTATTTTGCTGCTCCTGTTGTTGTTGCTGTTGCTGCAGCTTGAGCATTTGCTTCTTCTGGCGCAACTTCTGCGGACGCTTGTCGCCGAACAAGGAGCGGAACCGCGAGCGCAATTGCGACGCAGTGAATTTGGACAGAGGCGCGTACTCATCGACGCCCGTGCGACCCGTAGCCAGCATCTCCCAGCACACCTTGGACAAGTGACGACAACGAGGGTCCTTGACGGCGTGTTCGAGCTGTTGGATGATGTCTTCGCTCCAGGCGTCCATCTTCACCGGGTTGGTAGCTGGCAGCTCGAATTGGCGCAGGTACGCGTTCTGCAATTCAGCGGCAGTGAACTGCGTCAACAGAGCAAAGCGGTCCTCTTTCATGCCGCCAGTGGCAAGCACCGACCAGTAGATCTTCTTGCCGCGACGACACGGGTTGGGGCGCGGCAGGTTCACCGCTTCGTACAGCAGCTGCGTCTGCTCCTGTGGGAGCAGACGCAGCGGCATGTTGGATGGCACGGGTGACGACACGCCACCGAAACTCATACAGTTACCGAACACATCGGCCGTACCCATGAGGTTGACGCGGTTCGCGTCGTTCTCATGTCCAAGGGTGATGGCACCTGGCGCAGTGTATCGCTGCTGCTGCATTCTCTCGGCGTCCGTCGGCTCGATAAGCGCCTCCAGGAAGCTGTCGTACGCCTGTACGTCGAACTCGTTCTCGCGCTGGATGTCCAGCGGTTGAAGCAGCGCGCTCGAAGATCCAGCAGTGTACACGTTGGGGCCATGTGACCCGTACTGGTAGTTGGCAACCTGCATCTGTTGCTGCTGGTTGATAGCAGCTTGGACGCAGTGCGTCATGAGACGACTGTGACCGACCTTGAAGATAGCGAGTGCGCGCTGGTCGTGCAGGATGAACTCGAGGTCCCGCACGGCCGAGTAGCCCAGACGGACGAGGTACTCGGAGTACTCGAAAGTGCTGGCCTTGGGGATGCCGCAGAGCTCTAGCCATCGAGACACCGTGTAGGACGGTGAGAGCACGCCGGGGCCTTGGAACCGCCGGGCCTGGAAGTCACGGCGAGCCTGCTGCCAGACAAGCTGGGCGTCGGCAATACCGGCGCGCTGCAGTTCGCTCACGGCCACGAACGCCAGTCCAAGAACCGAGTCGAATCCGTCCTGCGCGAGGCGTTGCGCAGCCAGCGTCAACGCTGCCGAGTCCTGTGCGAGCTGCAGGTTCTTGAGGAAGGTGAGTACGTCGTCAGTGGACACCGCGGGCGCGTAATTCTCCGTTGTGTTGCTGTAACCAGCCGACGCAGCGGGATACGGACGAGGTGGCGGAGAGCGACAAGGAGGTAGAAGCGGCGTTGCTACCAACCTCGAAGCCGGCGAAGTCGAGCTTTAGCTCACCCGGCGTAGGGAAGGACGCAAGACTTGTATTGCCAGCGGTGGGCGAGGACGGCGCGGACGGGCGTTGGCGCTTGCGATTGCGCATCTGGGCGTCGCTGTCCAGCGGCGTGATGGTCACGGCGGCATTGAGCTGCTTGATCTCTGGCCATGAGGAGAGGCCGGCGCTGACCGCTGGCGGGGCGGACAAGGACGGATCCGCGACGACGTTGGCGGACTGGTGCTCGCTGGTAAACGGCTGTCCGGATTCGTCCGGATAAATGTCAGACGCCGTCCGGATTCAAAAGCCGCGGCTTTTTAAAATAAAGCCGCGGCTTTTTATAAAGCCGATCGGCTTTATTTCGGCTTTATTGAATAGCCGAAAATAAAGCCGCGGCACAATCCAACACTGCTATGACGCCGCCTCGTAACCTCCCTCGGACTGCATTTTGACTCAGTGGCCCACTGCTAAGTTAGAGCCACCACAGTGAAGCCGACTGCTTCGTTCTAGAGACTCTAAGGACTCTTACTTAGGAGCCTAACACGCAACATCTCCTTTGAATTATGGATGGCAGGTTTTGGTAGCCGTTGACTTGGTTCTTCTATGACGAAACCGTTTACTATTATCAAATAAACCTTCACGATAGCGCATCTGTTACACAACGAGGGTAGAAGATCGTGCCATCAATTGTCAATTGAGATCGGTCGACACTGTTTTCTTTCTGCCAGCGCTAAAGTGATAAGCAAAGCATTGCAAGCTCGAAGTTGAAGATAACTCTCATAATTTATGAGGCATCATCATATCAGCAGTTACAAGAGCCACGCAACGGGCAACACCCACCCCCTGGATATACTGGACTACCAATACATGTAGCTCTAGTCGACCGTAACTTTGAATTCATGAGGCAGAACACCTTTCGAAGTTTTGAAGTCCGTAAACTCAAGTCTTCATTTTAGTGCGCGGCATCACAGCCACTTCGAAAGAAAACCATACACACAGTATCTACAGTATATCAAAACAATAGCCGTTTATTGGCATGTTCTTCGCGTCCGTGACCGTCCAGTCGCAGCTTACTTACGCTCTGATCTCATGTCATCCGCCACAACATGTCAAGCGTGCCGTATGACTCCTTGGATATCCACCCCCGTCCTCGTTTTTGCTCCGTTTTTCCGCCAATCATGCATCTCATAAATCAATTATCCGCCAATGACATCAATTAACCCTCGTACTTAACCGCTTTGGACCTCTGTACCGCTCCATTATCATGTTCACTCCATTCTCTACCAAGCAAGTGCCAGTTCCGACCTCTGCGCTCGTGCAGTGCCTTTTCCAGCCATGGACACGCCCATGCACGCCATCAACGAGTCCAGCCTAATGCTGGGCAATGCCACAGGCAACGGCCAAGTGCTGGGGCTGCCTCTGAACTGGGTGGAGACCAATCGAGCTCTGAGTCTTCTCATCGCCTTCGCTTGCTGCGTGGTGGCCACTCTACTGAGCGTCTACAACATCATTCAGCACTTAGCGCACTACTCCAGGCCGCAATTACAGCGGTACATCGTGCGCATCCTGGTGATCGTCCCAGTCTACGCCTTAGGCTCGTTAATGTCACTGACCTTCGTGAATCAGGCGCTGTACTTCGACTCGATCCGCGACTGCTACGAAGCCTTCGTGGTCTACAGCTTCCTAGCGCTCGTACTCAGCTTCGCAGGCGGAGAATCCGTCTGCGTCTTGAAGATGCAGAGCGAGCCGGATATCCGCCACCCGTGGCCAATTAACCGCTGCTTTAACCCTTTGGGACGGGATGGAAGGCTGTTGAGACTGTGCAAGCGCGCGACCATCCAGTTCGTGTTTGTTAAACCTGTTTTCGCAGCTTTATCGCTGCTGATGCTGGCCTGTGGCAAGTACCACACCCTCGCGTACCAGTTGATCCTCGCGGTGGTGTATAATATCTCGTACTCGCTGGCGCTTTACGGTCTGTGGATCTTCTACCTAGCTACGAAACACATTCTGCAGCCGTTTAACCCTGTTCTCAAGTTCTTCGCGGTGAAAAGTGTCGTGTTCCTGACGTTCTGGCAGAACAGTCTGCTGGATTTTATCCCGGGGATCACCAATGAGCAGACGTTCGCCTGGAAGGATTTTATCCTGTGTGTCGAGATGGTTCTCTTCGCTGTTGTGCACTTGCTGGCGTTCAACTCGAGTCAATTTAAGAAAAATCTGGATCGACTGCCGGACTCAGAGGTGCTGAACAACATGAAGGAAGTGCTGAGCTTGTCCGACATTTTAGCAGATGCCTACCACAACTTCATGCCGTCCTACAGAGACTACATGTTGCAGCGAGGTGGGGAATCTACTGGTAGAGCGCGTAAAGGACGCAATTCATCAGGTTTCGGAGACACTTCGTCCTCAGAAGGAAGTCCCACGCCCATGGCGCACAATAACCCACGAGTGCCACGCTTTGTGATTGATGACGAGGACGACGACATGGAGGAGATTGACCTCGAGTCGAATGTGAGTACAGCTACGACGTCAGTGGAGTTCCTTGATAGTTCTGAGAAGGACAAACTACCAGAGCTTAAGCTGCCAGAGAAGAAGGAAACAGATGCGGACGTTATCATGGCCAACCCACAGGACGATGACCAGGTCAAGACGGAAGAGGCCGCTCTTGAGGAAGGTATCAGTGACCAGACTGACGTAGCAGAAGAACTTGAGGAGCCATCTCGTCGACGATCCAACAGCTCCCCTACTGCCGCTAGTGCTCTTGAACGCACACGGCACCAAGAGGACAGTGCTACTCTATAGACAGCAGATACCTGCTAGCTAGTAATATCCTATCGTATTGAAATCGTCACGAATACACGTAAATGTGCGTCAATAACTCCCAGAACTTGCTGTAAACGGTGTAGTTCACTTTACAGTCTACCATACCATGACCAGATCGTAGACTTCAACTGCTAGCCCAAGTATGAAAAGGAAAGTAGCGTGAGATCTTCGCAAAAGGAATTAGAAGAGGTAGTTACTGTCGTCTCCTCTAGAAATACTACGTAGTATGTAGAAATCATTCGCTGCTGAATGTGTCTGGCACGAATACTACTCGAATGAGTTGGAGCGTCAGATTCACCCATTGTATCGCTGTATGGAGCTTCCGTTGACCCCATTGCGCTGGTGTGAAGTCATGCTGCAACAGTATCAAGTCTAAAGAGACTACATGTAGAACTATGATACTTATTTTCCAATTTACTTCATCCAGGTAAAATTCCGTGTACAACTTTACTGCAGTGTCATCTCTAAACACGTTTCCCCCCTTGATCTGGTTGTAGTTCTTTCTTTGACTCGCGAGTCGAGTTGCCATGTGCTGTGGCTTTCGTTTTCTCGAGTTTACCGTCATTTTGCTCAGCTCCTGGGCTGCTGGGATCGTCACCAATACAATTTTCGAGATCGGCAGCTTGGAGACGTCTGGGGGGACAGTGGAGTCGGACAATTCCGAAGCTACCGATACCGACTATCAGACTTATTTCGCTGGCTATACTTTTGCAGTCGCCTTGTTCTTTACGATCGCAATGAAAATCGCCATGCAGTGCTGGACGTCGAAGAATTTGATCAAAAGAATTGGCCGTCAGGAGTACATGCTACGTGTCGGGATGGTCCTTAAACTGACCATTATGATTCTGGCTCCTGTGGCCTTTAGTGGGATGGAAAAGATGGAGCTAAAGACCAACAACGAACTCGTTACGGGTATGGTTGTGAGCTCGTCAGTACCTACATCGACTATACTCAAGAATCGCTGAAAGAGGAGTCCAAAGCGGGAAAGCGCGTGTTTGTCAAGAACTTTGCAGATTTCACGTCTGCTCAGATGATCGCCGTGCAACTTTTCGTAATGGACGAGTATTACATGTTGGGGATTTCTCTTGTGGCAAGTTTTGGCGTTGCGAGTTGGTTGGCCTGCAAATATGGGAAGGATCCAAGTGAGTATGAAGCGTACGTCGTTTGGGCTGGTCTTGGATTTAGGGGTTAGTGATCGAGAAAGCAGAGTTCAAGACACAAGAAGAGGTGTCTGTTGGGTATGCTTTTCTGTTCCTGCTGACATTGATCCTCCCTGTGATGAAGAAGAAATATAAAAAGCTGGAGAGTACAAGTTTTCATATCATAAAACACAGAACGACGCATGCGAGCTTCCGCGTGACCTCCAGAGCCCCAACTTGCCGTACCACGTTGTATAGCAGAAATACGGCATACTAATTCGTAAGGTGAGATAGATTTATAAACATGAAACCCACTACACCACCAGTCCAGAAGGTAAACTTCCATTTGGATCATATACGGAACGGATCTGATGTACTTCAAGTAACTTACTTCAAGTATGCCTTTTTCATCAATAAACAGGACTACTGGGGGTTGCACCCCCAGACCCCCGCGGTAGAAAAACAAGTTCTGATGCGTGTTGCGTGGGGAGCTCGTCGCTGGGCCCGCCTACGCAAATACCGCGCGGCCCTGCTTCGCGGGCACCCCGCGCGGGTTTGCTACGTCTTCGCTCCTCGCGCCCGCTCACTCCCGAAAAAGTGCAAGATTATCCCTGATCAAAAGCATACAAAATGAAGTAATACTTCAAAAAAAACTGATCCGTTCCATATATGATCCAAATGGGGTTTTTCCGTCCAGAATAACATGCTCTGAGTCTTTTGGGGTGGTCACTGCACCTGTAGGCTCTAGCAGCAGTAACGCAGCAGCTTGTCTTGTTGGTCAGGTCTTCCAGGTCCCCTTGAGCAGCTTCGACTTCAGCAGCAACAACAGAAGATAGCAGAAAGGTAAGTCACTTGAGTTCGAGTTGGTGATTTGCAAAGTGATTCATTAAAATGTTATCTTCACCTTTTCTCAGGAACGCACTGCTTCACCACAGAGCGAGGAGGGAAGCCCCAGGCACAAAACCCCCTTTGACCAAGTGGTCCATCAATCTATAAGAAAAGATCACTGGCCTTTCCTGTCAATCCTCCACCAGATTGACAGGCCTCGACACGAGCGTAAGTTCTCTGAGCTTTAGCCGAAAGGCTCATACTCCCCCGGAACTTATGCCTCCGTGTCTCCACTGGCATCGACTTTAAGTCGATCTTCCACCAACGTCCGACGCTTTGTCACGTCTTTTCTTCGGCGCTTCACCACGCCGCTCTCTGTGATTTTTACGCTGCACCACGTTTTCATCTTGAACGCCACGCTTTACCACGTTTGCCACGTCCTCGACACCGAGTAGTTCCCGCAGCTTTTCGAATTGCAGTGGCCCCAGCGCTTTTGTAAACATGTCTGCCACATTATCCGCTGTGGGCACATGCTCGATACACAGTTTCTTCCTTTCCACCAGCTCCGCTAACTTGCGGCTTTTCTTGGCATATCTTTTAACTCCATCGAAGTTACCTGCATCCGTGCACACCTTAATAGTGCTCTGGTTGTCCACGAACAGCTTGCCGATTTGCTGGTTGAACCCCAGCTCCTTTAGCAGCTTTCTCGCCCAGATAACATCCTCGACACACAGACTCGCAGCAACCAACTCCGACTTGCAAGTGTCATCTGTAACCGACGGTTGCATTTTACTCTTGAACCCAACACTGTACCCATTCAGCTTCACCACGTACCCCGAGACAGATCTCGATGTATCCGGGCAATTCGCATGGTCAGCGTCGCTATAGGCGCTCACTTGTAGCACCTTACTTTCTTTCGATTCCTCCACACAGTACACCAGTCCGTGAGTCCGAGTCCCATGTTAGTAACGCAACACTCGCTTTGCAGCGGCGAAATTCTCTTTTGTGTATCTCCCGCAGTATCGACTTAAACTGTGGTGTAGTGGCTCGCGAGGAAACTCGACGCGAGGGGCACTCACACACTTGGCGTCCGGACTCCCGACTGACGGAGGGGGTACTCCGCTTGCCGTGGGGGGCTCTGAAGACTTGCTCACCTTGTGTACCCGTCGGGTTGGACGATTACGCTCTTCTTGATGACTCGGAAGAGATGTCGGGCTTGATCTGGGTTGAGTGGGTGTGGACGGCACTTGGGTTTCGGCTTGACGGCTTGTGGCAACTCTTCACTTGCCGTCGGTTAGGGTGTGGATCACAGGGTAGCGTAGATCCACGGGGGGTCCTAGGGTGTGTTCACCAAAGGCCAATAATTCCAATACGATGCTTGACTGCCTCCTTCTGGCAGGGATCTTGAGGGGGGTGAGAAGGGAGCGTGGGCGACCTGGGCAAGCTATCCAGGCGTTCTTGCGCTTCTTCTTGTAGATCTCCGCAGTCCTTGGTCGTCAGAGGGGGCCAATATACTTCCCAGCTCTGGAATAGGTAGGACGCTTGATATATAAGAAGAACTCCCTCTCGTGTTGAGCGTTAACTCACTTGTTCTCTAGAAAGCAAAAAGACACACTTGTTCGCTAGCCGGCAAATTATACACTGATATGCAATTCCCTAAACCTCTCCCCCAAGCCTCGACGCCTCTCTGCCACACGTTACCAAACTGGCTCCACAATCGTACTTAGCCTTGACGATGCCTTGATCGCACCGCGATCACCACACACCGCGATCACCACAGCATGTACCATAATTATGGTACCTCGATCTTCCCTGGGGATCGCGCTTGGTGTACTCGAATGACTACACCATTCCTTGGGGATCACCGCGATCTCGACCTTGTGATCACTGCGATCTTCGACCTTGAGATCACCCTGGTGTATCGAAATGATTGTACCGGACTCCGATTGATCGCGTTCGACTTGTGATGGAATGATTGGGCCACGATCATGTTCGTGATCCCGTCGGACCGTACCATATAAACGGTACCGTGATCACGGAGACGGTGTACCACCAAAGTGGCACAGTGATCCCGAGCCGGTCCTTTCCGTCAAACAAGATTCCCACTTCACCACAATCGTCCCCCGCACGGAGAACGACTCGTACAGCGATCGGGACACGTGCGTCGCCATCACTCCTTGGAACCTCCGGCTCATGTCTGACTCTCCCGACGCGGGTGCCTCCCCTGCCCCTGATGGCTCTCCGATCTCACCCATAGCGACGGGCGCTGCTGCTGGTGCGTATTAAGCATACGATCCTTCCAGAACACCCTTCTTACCACATGTCGTCATTGATCTCCACTTAGCCACTCGTGACACTCCACCTGTTCCCCCTGGACAAGCTCCGCAACCGAGATCAGATGTCGCTGTCCATCCTGAAGACGGTGTGCCTCTTGTTTTGCGGCGTTGAAACCCCCTTCTGTTGGCTAACTCCTCGGCAATTTCTCACAGGTGCACCACCGCTTCCATCACGCCCTCTTCTGCAGCTCACCGACCATGCTCCATCCACGGTGCATCGGCTTCCTGCTGAGGTCGACGAGCACGCCCTCCGGCGTTCCATCGGCGATCTTCAAGATATTCTGGGACAATTGACGGCATACCAACTTCAGACTGCAGCGTACAATGATCTCCAACGAGAGTTCGAAGATCTCCAGCGTGAACATGCTCTGCTCCGTCGAGAAATCACCACGCTACGTGCCGAGTTGACGTCAACCCTGCAGCAGGCCGCTCCCTACGTGTCTTTCTGCCAGCGTCGCTATGATCTTCTGCGTCATCGCCTGGAAGAAACTCAGTTGCGACTTGCTGAGATGGAATCCGCCTTAGCAGTTCGTCGCGACAACTCCGTGGAAATCGCTTGTATTCGCGATCGATTACTCGCGTTTGAACACATGCACGCCGACGTCGTCGCCGAATATAACGAGCGCGTGGACGAACTGGAGGCTCGTTTGGCTTCAACTCGTCCTGCGATCAACACTAGCCAACTTGCCCAGGCGATCTTTGATCAAGACGTCGCCGCTGCAGAACGTGATGCTGCCATCGCTGACCGCAACTGCGCCATTGCCGCTCGAGATGTAGCTGTGGCCGAACGCGACTCCACCGTCGCCGATCGCGATTCCGTAATCGCCGACCGTGATTCAGCTGTCGCAGCTCGGGACGTCGCTGTGGCTGAACGTGATTCCGTAATCGCCGATCGTGATTCCGCCGTCGCAGCATGTAACGCTGCTATAATCGATCGAGACCGTGCTATCAAGGATCGCGAAGATGTTGAGGCGGCTCTAGCTCTAGCCCTTTCTGAACGCGATTCGGCGCTCCATGATCGCGACTCCGCTATAGTAGATCACGATGCTGCCGTCGGCGATCGAGATGCTGCTCTGGAGACCCGAGACAAAGCGCAAGCTGCTCATGCAGCAGCCAAGAAGGAATGTGACGTCTTAGCCAGTGAGATCCAGTCCCGCACCGCTTCTCTGAAAGATGCCGAAGACGCCGCTCGCCTCCTTCGCCAGCAGGTCACATCTATGGGCAGGCAGATCACTGATCTTCACGATCAATTAGGCCGTCACAAGACGAGCTCTCGGCGTGTCCTCGACCTCAGTTTGGCAGTGCGCGATGAGCTCCAGGCGAAACTCGATCAAGCTACCGACGATCTACACAGCAGACAAGCAGCTTTGGTCCGAGCGTTACACGCTCAGCGACGTGCTCAGCAAGACCTGATCTCCGCTCGTACGTGCCGGCGTCTGATCCTCATATTCTCACTCCGTCCAGTTAACCAGATCATGTTCTTCATGTAGGCGCACAGGCAGACGCTCAACGGACTCGGATCGCCAGTCTCGAAGGGCAGGTTGGATCGTCACAACAACATGAGTCCTCCGTACGTCGTCTGGAATCAGAGAAAACTGCACTCTCTAACGACCTCGCGGCCGCGCAACAAGCGCGGGCTGACGCCGAATCTGATCGCGATCAGGCGCTCCGGAATCAAGCTGACGCTGAAGCTGCTCGCGATCGTCTGCTCGCTGAACGGCGGACCGTCCAAGCGCAGTTGAGTTCGCTAGGTTCGCTCTTCGGTGTCCCCGTCCAGACGCCTCCTCAACCTCCTGCTGTCGTTAAAAGATCGTCGTCTCGCAGCCAGTCAGTTCCTTCACGGAAACCTTCGCCATCTTCGTCTCGCAAGAGGGGTCGGCGATCGTCATCTGGAACTCCTCGGCCCAAACGCCCACGTCCAAGTCCTCCAGTAACACGAAGCTCGTCGGGTCATCCTCCGGTCGTTGGTGGGTCTGCTACTGGCGGGACGCCAAGCAGTCCCATCATTCTCAGCGAGGAGGAAGATGTTGAAGCTCGATCGGACTCTGGGAGCGTTGTTGATGGCGATCAAGATGACCTTCCAGATCAAGACGATTACGAGGACGTTGATACCCCGGCAAACCAAAACAACTCTCAGGGTCTTGACAATGCCAACAAGAGCCCTGATAATCATGAGGACCAGGATCATCCAGGCTCGCCCGACAATCGTAGTCCGCCGGTTCCACCCGCCACTCCACCGATCGTTCCGGGGGGCAATCAGAAGCGTCCCCACGGAGGAAGCCCAGGTTCTGACGGCGATCCCAGTGACAGCAGCGGTGATGGCAGCAGCAGCTCTGATCCTCACCAGAGTGGGGCTTCGGACGGCAACGACGGAAGTTCCGATTCCCTGTCTTCGCATGGTTCGGACAACACTCTCCTCGCGGCCCAAGAGTACGACGATCTCCTGCCCACAGTGATCTCACGTCAGCGCTGGATCCCAGGCTATCGTCGGCCTACTGTCTATCGCCGTCAACGCGATTGCGATCCTTGGCCACTGGTAGAGATCAGCCAGCTATGTATCCGTCGACTGCGTTTGGACACGTTGGTTGCTCAGTGGACCCGTCCCAAGTTCTGGTTGTTTCCCCGCAATCCGCGTGCTCCTCCTGCCGGCAGTTGGCATCACGGGTTGATCACCGAGGCCAACATCCGTGCGCTTTATGCAGCAAACCCTCCACCGTGGGATGCTCTGCGTCGCATCGTGGTGCCTCGCTCGTTCGAGATGAGCGGCTGGTTCGCTGACTTTTGTCAGAGATACGAAGACTTCGAGGAGGCCAGCCGTCAAGTATTCTGGGAGACCACGCACAAACTCCCCATCACGCCGGCCATGTGTGCTGCCGAGCCGTTTCTGGAGCAGTACCGGAACGATTGCCGAGTCCGTCGGATGCGTGCCGGCCCTAGGTGGAAGAGGCTGCTGAAGCACTTGATGGCAGGTCTCAAGAGTGGCGAGTGTGATCTCGACCTCTTGCTTGATCCATACTTCCTGCACTTCCCAGCGCGTGGTGAACAAGTTTGCTGGTATCCCGGCCAAGGGGAGAGGCAGTGCCCTGCTGATCTCCTTGCGGCCCTCGAGATCGTTGATCGTGCTGACCCATGGCGTAACCAGCACCGCGCGAACATCGCAGACCACCCGGGATCACGCCTCGCGCGCCTTGACCGCAAGTTCTTCCAGGCCGATGATAGCGACTAGGCGTAGCTAGTCCTCCTGACGCGTAGCTCCTCGTCTTGAGTTCAGAGATTCTTTTTGAGATGTGTCCCTTCTTATACTCACATAAACATATATCCCCTCCTTCCATTCGTGCGGCCCTCCCACACGAATCAGTCCCCCTTTCGCACTTAATGCGACGGGGTTCCTCCCACTTCCTCTTCGTGAGACTGCATAACGCCAAAACGACTGCGGCTGACCTGACTCCTTTCGAACTCGCGAAGCAGAGCTCCGCAATTCAAGTCCACTTCGTCCACCCCAAGTCGGCTCGTCATATCCCTTCCAGTGCACCAAGAACTCACGACGGTTTCGTCCATATCGCGTTTTCCGAGATGACCGTACGTCCACAATCTTCTCCACTTCGTACTCATCTTCGTCTAAGTCTCGCTCCCAACTATCTTCTGGTAGGAATGCTTCATCGAAGTCGACACGATCTTCCTCGGCGATCACGATCTCGGTCCTCGGGTGGTCAGGGAAACGCTTAACGAGCTTGAGCTTCGACACGTGCACGATCGGGAAGATCCGATACTCCGTCCCCGCGATCTCCAGCTTCGCTGCGTGTTGACCAATCATTTCCGCAACGCGGAACGGCCCGTGCCATAGATGTGCCAGCTTCCGTGCGTAGCCAACCTTGACGCGATCCAAGTACAGCCAGACCTGATCTCCGGCGACAATGTTATGAGGACGAAGATCTTCGTTGTGGCGATCTGCACGACTCTGGATGGCTTCCCGTAGGCGTTCGTTTACCTCTTCGCGCGCTCGCTGATAGTGGCCTTGCACCCGATTACGCCATCTCCTGGGATCGCGATCGTGGCTACGCGTGTTCCCCACAGGCAGCGATGCTTCCAGCGTTGACCGGGGGTCCCAACCATGGACGAGGAAGAACGGCGTATCTCCGCGAACGCGATCCTGAGCTGTGTTCAATGCGAATGTCAGCCTCTCGGCATACTCGTCCCAATCCTTCTGGTTCATGTCGGCGACATACATCTTGATTGATCGCGTCAGCGTCTGCACCATGCGTTCCGCCGTTCCATTGGCCTGAGGCCTGTACGCCATTGTGGGACTCTGCCGTTGGCCCACTATTCGATTGAACGCTCGGAACACATCTGCCATAAACCCAGGTTCGCGATCATGCCTGATGACCTCGCTCGCACCAAAACGGCGGAAGACGCTCTCCTCGTAGTTCTCAGCAATCTGCTGAGCGGTCCGAGAGCTGCTTGCCTTGGCGATCACATATCCGGTGAACAGATCGACCCAGACTAGGATTTCCGTGCTCCCTTTGTATGACTTCGGGAGCGAAGGGATGTGATCCATGGCGATGATCTGGAACGGGTAGGTTGCCTGTACGTTTCCGGGTGATCTCCCTTGCACGGTAGATCTTCCTTTCCCAGTCTCGCAATCGGTACATTCACTCACGTAACGCTGAACGTCTCTAAACAGGCCTCTCCAATGGAAGTGCTGTTTGATCTTCGTGTAGGTCCTTCCTACTCCTTGGTGGCCACCTTCCAGACTCGCGTGGTAGTGATGCAAGAAGTCCTGACGAAGTCGCTCAGGGATCACCAGCTTGGCGATCGTATCCCGCTCTTCATCAACACCGTTCGTGGAGGACGGGCAGTACCACAGGAGATGATCTCCGTCAACTTCATAGGAATCGGCGATCTTCGCGCAAGTCCGGGCGTCCTTCGCCGTCAAGTCGGCCACGTCCCCAGTCAGGTACGTCCTTCAGATCGGCGATCCACTTCTCTTCGCCTTGGGCCTTAGCAATGCGTTCTAACCTCATGCTTTGCACCACAGGTTCCTGCAGGCATTCTGGTGGGGATCGTCGGCGCGCGGACGACCGAGTCACGGCCGCTACTTGGACGATCTCGTCCTCGTTCTTCGGCTTCAGGATCTCTCCCAACCGGTTGAGCGTGATCAAGTCCTCAACGACCTCCGCGGACGTGACGACTGTGCCGGCCTCGTTCTTCAGGGCCTCGCTAGCGAGTCGATCGGCGCTGCTGTTCCACTCGCGTTTCACGTGCACGAACTCGTGCTGAGGCCAGGACGCGAGCTTCCCCATTGCCTTCTCACGCAGAAGCTGTAGAGCCGGAGCCTTGCATGCGATCTCGCCGCGCATTTGTCGGATCACCAAGTTGGAGTCTCCACAGATCACCAAGCGTCCCCTGTCTAGAGGTGCAAGGAGGTCCAGGCACAAGAGCAGTCCATGATACTCGGCTTCGTTCACCGTCATCTCCACAGCGTATGAGGATGCCGCAGTGATGATCGACCACTCGGGCAACTTCCAGACCACCGCGCTGTACGCCCCGCCGCCGCGTTTGACTCGGGCGGACCCGTCGAAACTCACGACGATCAGCTCTTCATCTGGTTCGACCGTCGGCGTGGGCGCGACAATCACCTGGCGGGGTTGCTTCTTGGGCGCGACAGCGATGAGGGCTTCGTCGACTTCTTCTCGTGGAGTGATGCTCGCGGCGAGCGTCCCCAGGACTTCGTCTTCGCCTCTCGTGCATCGCACGATCTCCAACGTCCATTGGGACAGGAGAGCGGCCCATGATCCCAGCCGGCCTTGCAAGCCTGAAGACTTGAGGAGCCAAGCCAGTGTCGAGTGTCGAGTCAGCACCTTGATGGCTCGACCGACAAGCACGGTGTGGCAAACGTCCAAGATCCTCAGCAAGGCCAAGACCTCCTTCTCGACGATCCCGTAATTGAGCTCGTTCGTCTTGAGGATGCGGCTGGTGAAGGTCACTGGCCAGTACACGCCATCATGATCCTGCATGAGAGCCGCAGAGATCGCCCACTTGTTCGCATAGACGACGATCACTGGTGGGCGATCGGGGTCGAAGTGTTTCAAGATCGGGGTCGACATGATCTTGGCCTTCAGCATGGTGAACGCTACCGTGGCTCTCGTCCAGCGATCGTTCTCGGCCTTCTCGCGATCCACGTCCTCTGCATACGCCGAATACTCCGGGATCACCGTTCGGCAACGCAGTTCGAAGAAGTCCGACTCGCGGAGCTCGTACAAGATCGCGGCATACACGGCGAAGTCTTCGATGAAGCGGCTGTAGTAATTCAGGCTGCCAAGGAACGACTGCATCGCGCGCAAGGTATGCGGAAAGGGCAAGTCGCACAGGGACTCAAGATCCTTCGGGTGCGCTTCGAGCCCTTCGATCGAGACTCGGTGGCCGAGGTAGTCGACCTTCCGCATGCCCCAGGAGCTCTTCACCACGCTGATCGACAAGTTCCAGCGATCGCAGGCGTCTAGCAGCCGCTCCACTTTCTCGCAGAGATTGTCCCACGAGTCAGCCGTGACCAGGATGTCGTCGATGTACGATCGTCGACCAAGGACCGAAGGTTGGTGATCCAGTTCCGGTTCGCCAGACTCGAAGACGTCGACTTCACCTTCAGCTTCATCGCCGTTCCCAATTCGGAGGAATCCGTAAAGGGCGTTGTCAAGCAGCCGCTGATAGATCTGTGGCGCGTTCTTCAGGCCGAATGGCATACGAGTCCACTCAAACAAGCCAAAAGGAGTAATGAACGCCGAGATCTTCCGCGCGCGTTCCGTCATCTGCACCACCCAGAATCCGCTTGCCATGTCCAAGGAGCAGTACCAGAGCACCTTATCGAGATCTTCCAAGAGGTCGTTGATCAAGGGCATCGGGTACACCATCAGTCGGGTCAAGGAGTTCACAAGACGATAATCGATGCAGAGCCGGATGTCCACCCCGTTCTTCTTGATGATGATCACGATCGGGGACGCCCACGGAGATGTTGACGGGACAATGATCTTCGCAGCCAGCAAGCCCTTGATCAAGTCGGAGAGCTTCTCGCGGTACTGCGGCGCAACCCGGCGAACACGTTGAGCGATCGGGGCCGCTCCTCCCACGTCGATGTCACAGACTACTCCGACTGCTGCGGGTGGCAAGGCATTCCCCTTCCCGATCAAAAGGTGCTTCCGCTCCCAGATGATGTGCTTCAGTCGGTCAATCTCCTCCGGCGTGTTCCACTGGGGATCTCCGGCTTGGATGTCTTCAATCTTCACTTCTTCGGTGGCGCTCGCAATCTCCGGTAAGACAGCCATCTGATCTTCAAGGTCTTCCGCGAACAGGTTCCCGCCGTCATGGTAGTATCCTCCAGCGTCTTCCTGGATCTCCGCCGGTTCTTCCGCGACCTCAGGCTCCTTCGCTTCAGCTTCTAAGTTGAGGGCAGCTTCCGGTTCCTGTTCGCGTTCTTCGGAGTCCAGCTGAATCTCCGCCGGCTCCACTGCGACATCAGACCCTTTCGCGCCAGCTTCCAAGGTGAGGTCAGCTTCCGGTTCCGGTCCGCGTTCTTCGGAGTCCAGCTTGGCTTCGGTCGTCTCCGGCCTATTCACAAGTGGCTCAGCCCAACGAACCGTCGTCGCAGCAACCGTTGGACGAGGAGCCGTTTCGCCCCTTCGCAAGAGCTGCGTTGGGGTGGCGTACTCCGGCCGTTCCACTAACGGTCCGGACGTCTCAGCGGGAAGATCTTCGTCGTCCCGGCGATCAGTCGTCGCTTCAAACGCTAGAGTTTGCCACTCTGCGTACCGCCGCGATCCAACCGACACGTGTCCAGGCACTCGAGGCACAAGATCTTCGGCGAGCCACATCCCCAGTTCGAGGTTTCGTCCCAGGCGCAGCTCACAGTCGCTAACATTGGTGATCTTCAGGTGTCGCCTGCGGCCAAGCCCCTTCGACACGGTAGGTACCCACTTCTCCCCACGCACGATCCACAGCTTTTCTCGTTCTAACGCGCGTGGTGGTTTCAGGGGAACTTCGACAAATCCTCCAACGGGGATAGCAACGTCATCTTCTAGCAGTAGCGAGTGTCTGCTTCGACCGTACGGTGGACGCCGTCCTGACAACTGGATTCGGACTTCGTCAGCCAGGCACATCGTGCCATCCGCGAGATCAAGGCGGATCCCGGCGGGGATCATGAAGTCCATGCCCAAGATCACGTCTTGGCCCGACAATGGACCGACCCAGGCGTCGAAGAAGTACACGAGATACCCAGCTAGCGTGACCTTGATGGTGGTACGTCCCAGAGTCGTGTACGCGTTCTCTCCAATTCCCACACATTCTTGTCTCTGACTTTCGTCTATGATACAGCCAACCTTACGAGCAAAGGTGGTGTCCACAATTGAGACTTCTGCGCCAGAGTCCAAGAGCATGGTCGCCTTCGAGTTGTTGATCTTCCCGGTGATCTTCGCCTGCTTGAACCACTTGCCGGGCGAGTAGTACTTCCAGTACCCTCGCGATTCCCCGGGTCGGAGCTCCCACCCAATGTCTGGCGGGGGTCTCGTCAGCGAGTTCACGGTCTTGAGTTCGCCGGGCTCTGTATCCGGGGCATGATCTCTCCAGTATCCACGGGTCTTTCCATCAGCCAAGTCCAGTTCCATCACAACATCCGATCGCGCATATTCATCTCTTCGCAAGCTCGCGATCGTCGCGGTACGTTTCTCATGAATTCCACGTGTATTGTTGATAGGATCCTTCAGGGAACTGACCTTCGACTGTGCTTGCCTGTCAACGTATGCAAATATGCAGAACTTAGAACGCTCGGCTCGTACCAGATTCCAACCTGGCGAGCGTCCTAGTTTAACATCTTCTCGGCCTTCGAGGGGAACATCCCGGCATGGCGCGTGGGATCATATCCGTAAGATTCGGGTTCCGGGACATATTTTGAGGAGGTATTTAGGCCAAGAAGGAGATAGAGTTAGGAAGCATGAAATACACCGTTTGAAAGAAGAAGGAAAACGTAGTTTGCACATGCATGTCCTAAGCGGACCGACTGTTCTACACGGTCATGACGTCCACTTGGACAACTTGAACCGACGACGGTTCAGATTCCGGGACACGGAGCTTAATGACGCCTTTTCGTATGCAACGCTTCAGCCAGGCAAAATGAAAAATGGAGGCACAAATCCGCCATCAGCGTTAACGCACACTAAAGCCGACACGTTCGTGCGATCGTTGGACTCTTGAACATTTGCACGCATGTTTTTAGCAGCAAGCACCTTCTTTTTACTGTTGCGCGTTTGGGGACACATGCCGGTTTCGTCAAGATTCCAAATGCGTGAAGTTGGGATATCTGCAACAGAAGATAGCACTTCTTTGAAATTGTTGTAATGCCTATCTACGTTTTCCACAGTAGACGCTTTAGCCCGACAAACCTCCAACGACTGCGCACGTCTCGAACTGAAATCAACACTGTGCTTGACAACAAATCGCTGGATGTAGCTCTTAGACGGAAAATTTTCGGGAATTTCTCGACTGTACGAGCTGTTTTCGACGACATTGCGTATGAACAATCCAAGCTCGTCTTTTGTAAAGCATAACCCGTGTCTTGTACGCATAGTCACCGCTTTCACTACACCGCAAACCTCACCAGGAGACAAAATTGGCTCTGGACCATTCCGAGAGGTCAGCTCTACTTGACCGGATGTACGGCGATGGATTTTGCTTTTGCTGACACCAAACCGCGCAGAGGCTTCTCGTAGCGATAGCTGCTTCTCATTGACAGCGTCTACAGCTTGCCTGAGTCTCTCCATTTCGTCAGGCAAGTCATTTTCCTCTTCCATCTCGCACGACTTTTGGGGTCTGGTCACGCTTTGGCTTGGATCTTTGGCAGTGAATGGCCTACTGCCAGCAAGTTGCACACTGATCGAAAGCTCTTTTAATTGGCTAAAATGTTGTGCTGATGTTTCAGGAGAAAGCTAGCTGAAGCGGGCAACAAACCTTGTCGGATATCACCTGTCCCGGAACTTGGTGTCCCGGAACTTGGATCTTACGGATACCACTGACGGATCAAGTTATAGAACTCCTCCATCGGGCACTCTCCGGCTTCATGCACCTCGCCGCACGCTCGACAGACGTACAGGCAGTGATCACCAGGGTGTCCTCTTCTTCCGCACTTCTGACAAGTCAAGCGCTTCCAGCATCCAAGATCAGTGTGGCGCGTGGACCCGCAGTGGGAGCATCTCTCTACGCGATCGTCGTTCCGAGGGCGATGAGATTGTTCCGGGTTGTTCGCTGGTCCTTGAGCGTCACGGCGTGGCTGAGGCTGATCTTCGGACTTGTGCTGATCAGCGACCGCGGCAAGATAGATCTGGGATCTACTTCGTTCGAGGTCTGATCCTCCGGAGTCCGAGTCCGATCCAGAGCTGTCGCTGTCATGGGCCATGTGAATGGCACGAATCGCTCGGGCATGTTTGGTGGACGCTTGTGGAGGTGTTGACGATGACGACTTCTGGCGGTATTTCGAAGATCCCATGGACGCCTTTCCTTGCCGGGATTTGGCGCGCTGGCGTAGGCGCAATACGTCTGCCAGTGCATCTCCGTCCCCAAGGCGCAGTAGCGTCAGCTGGTCCGCGAGATCGCGATCGTCCAAGGTCTCGATGAAGTGTTCCACGTGTTCTCGGAGGGCAGACGGCGGACCCGTCTTGATCGGCAACTTCGCACGGAGTCCTAGCACGGTCAGGCGATGAAGATACTCGAGTGGCGACTCATCAGATCTCTTCCTCGCGTGGTAATATTGTCTCGCGAGAGACACGCGTAGACCGCAGTATTCGGCCCTGAAGCCATCCAGCAGGTCTTTCCACTTGCCACGCGTCGTTCTTCCCAACTGCTGGTACCAGTTCCGCGCCGGACCAGTTAGCAAGTTCCCGAAGACGATACACTTCTCGCTATCAGGGGCTTGATCACGGACGAACGCAGACTTCACCTTGCCCAGCCAGCCGCGGGCGCGATCCTCGTCAGTGTCTTTGCCGGAGAACTCCTTCAGCTCGGAGATTGCCGACATCCGGACTCGCGGGATCGCAGCAGCATGTTCGGCAGACGCGGTTGCTTCTGCTGAGGCAACGATTGCTCGGCGAGGAACGTCTATGCTGAAGTCGTCGGGATCGTACTCATCCGGGGATGCGTGGACTGACCCCACCGATTCCATGTCGACATCGGACGCCTCACGTGCTCTAGGCTCGCCGCGGTCCCTCTCTTCGGATTGCTCCTTCAGGAAACGTTCCATGGCTGAGTCGAAGAACGACTGCATACGGTCCGAGTTGTGGGCGTTCGTCGACGCTCTGGCTACGGGTACAGGATTAACGGGTATCTTCTCTTCCTTGATCTTCCTCGCCTGGATCATAGCGGCTCCCGATGGACCAAGGGTCATTCTCGTTGGCCCGGTGGGGTTGTCTGATCCGATGTCTGACGACACAGACGCCTTCGCGGACGCGAAACCGGAGTGCGAGGAAGCCGAGGTCGGGTATTCTTCCGTAGGCCCGAGGCTGGACGATGATGCGGACACGCCTACCAGTGGCTTCAGCAGCTTGAGCAGACGCTTGGCCGATTCCTCGACGGTAGTTATGCTGAGCTCGAACACAGCCTCAGCGTCGAAGGCTCCGGCGACGATCCCAGCTTCATCCAGCAGGTTCATCAGGCTGGTGATCGCGACCATGAGGTCGGGCGCCTTCGCAACGGGTGTTACAGGGCCTTGGAGGTCTCCAATCAGCTTCGGCTTCATCACGATCATCACGGGATCTTCTAGCAAGAACGCGTTGAGCTGCTTCCGGTAGAAGATCTTCTGCAGCTGATCCGGAGTCCAAGGCCTGACGTCTCCACTCTCCTCCTCGTCTGGCGCTCTCAACTTCGGCTTACCAAGCTTCGACGCCGACTTCTTCGCGGAGATGTGAGGTGTAGGGGGAGTGGTTTTGGGTGAAGATCCTTCTGCTTTCACGGTTGGATCTTCATCCGGCGGATCACGATTCGCATCGCGATCCGCAGGGGGCCCCGAAGGGCCCAAGGGAGGAGGGTGAGGCTTCTCTTCGAGATCCATTGCTGGACCTGCCTCCTGTTCCTCGCCAGAGTTCCTCCCAGCACTCTGGCGGTCGGTGAATCCTTCACTCTTCAGATGCGACGACGGCGATTCACCTTCCGTCGACGCGCCGATTCCTGGCTCAACTTTGATCTTGACATCTTCCTGGTCGGACTCACGGTGATATCCGGAGTCACCAGAAGATCCGGGCACGCGCACCATTGTGGTGTAGTGGCTCGCGAGGAAACTCGACGCGAGGGGCACTCACACACTTGGCGTCCGCACTCCCGACTGACGGAGGGGGTACTCCGCTTGCCGTGGGGGGCTCTGAAGACTTGCTCACCTTGTGTACCCGTCGGGTTGGACGATTACACTCTTCTTGATGACTCGGAAGAGATGTCGGGCTTGATCTGGGTTGAGTGGGTGTGGACGGCACTTGGGTTTCGGCTTGACGGCTTGTGGCAACTCTTCACTTGCCGTCGGTTAGGGTGTGGATCACGGGGTAGCGTAGATCCACGGGGGGTCCTAGGGTGTGTTCACCAAAGGCCAATAATTCCAATACGATGCTTGACTGCCTCCTTCTGGCAGGGATCTTGAGGGGGGTGAGAAGGGAGCGTGGGCGACCTGGGCAAGCTATCCAGGCGTTCTTGCGCTTCTTCTTGTAGATCTCCGCAGTCCTTGGTCGTCAGAGGGGGCCAATATACTTCCCAGCTCTGGAATAGGTAGGACGCTTGATATATAAGAAGAACTCCCTCTCTTGTTGAGCGTTAACTCACTTGTTCTCTAGAAAGCAAAAAGACACACTTGTTCGCTAGCCGGCAAATTATACACTGATATGCAATTCCCTAAACCTCTCCCCCAAGCCTCGACGCCTCTCTGCCACACGTTGCCAAACTGGCTCCACAATCGTACTTAGCCTTGACGATGCCTTGATCGCACCGCGATCACCACACACCGCGATCACCACAGCATGTACCATAATTATGGTACCTCAATCTTCCCTGGGGATCGCGCTTGGTGTACTCGAATGACTACACCATTCCTTGGGGATCACCGCGATCTCGACCTTGTGATCACTGCGATCTTCGACCTTGAGATCACCCTGGTGTATCGAAATGATTGTACCGGACTCCGATTGATCGCGTTCGACTTGTGATGGAATGATTGGGCCACGATCATGTTCGTGATCCCGTCGGACCGTACCATATAAACGGTACCGTGATCACGGAGACGGTGTACCACCAAAGTGGCACAGTGATCCCGAGCCGGTCCTTTCCGTCAAACAAGATTCCCACTTCACCACAAAACTTCTCACGGCATTCGATATGTCTGGCCTCGTACAGGTTACCAAGTACTGCAGCGCTCCGATCAGCTCCTGGTACTTTATCGACTTGTCGTTGACCTTATTTTCGTCCTTCTCGATTGGTAACACCTTCTCGTTCTGCATCTGGGGTGATCTCACCGACTTTGCGTTCTCCATCTGAAATTTGGCCAAGATCTTGTCAATGTAGGCAGTCTGAGATAGACACAGCAACACTCCTGCCTCGTAGTGCACTTCCATACCCAATAGGTAACGCACACGACCAAGATCCTTGATGGCGAACTTACTCTGTAGCTCATTCTTCACCAAGTCAATATCTTCTCGTGCTCCAACAATCATTACATCATCCACGTAAACGGTCACTAGCACCAGCCTGCCGTTGACCTTCTTGAAGTAAAGCCCCACATCGTATACACTTGGAGTGAACTTCAATTCCACTAAGTAGCCGTGTAAAGTCAGGTTCCATAGCCTAGCTGCCTGCTTCAAACCGTAGATTCCTTTCTTTAGGAGACACACTCTACCAGTATTGTCATCGAAAGGCGTCGGTTGCTCCACGTAAATAATCGCATCATCCATTTCACTGTTGAGAAATCCTGTGTCAAAATCTACTTGGTCCACTTCCAGCGCGAAGATCAGTGCAATAATTAGTACAATCAGCATTGTGATCCAGCGAACAACAGGTGTAACAGGGTTACACGTACAAGTGGTTACACCACTTGTAACTCTAACAGTTGGGCTAACTGTTAGAGGTTGGAAACGGACCTCAGGCCTTGGTGTGTGGAGCACACCAATGGATACATGGGCGGGCCATATCATTGGATGGCTCGCGTGCATTTACGCATGTTATTGGTAGAAAGCGAAGCATTTCTACCAATCAGTGCTCTTAGAAGAAATCAGAATTCTGTCAACCACACATTGACAGAACCTTTAGAAACAGATAGCAATCAGATTTAGGAGGTCCATAATTGGCTTATGCCAAATTCAATAACAGTTCTCATTTTACGGTATTTTGCAGTCTTAATATTGTTATATTTGATTTAATTATATTTACGGACGTAAGTATAATTAAATTAAGTCTAATTAATTGCACGCTTCCTCATACACGTAAGCGCACGTGTACGCCACCTAATAGGCCTTAGTAGACCTATTACACCTGGTAGCACTTTGTAGTCCGTCCCACGACCGACTGCTGTTCGTTCGTATGGAGTCATACGACCGCGGGGTAGAGAACTCTCCCATGGATGAGGGGTCCACGGGGACCCCACACCAGTCCGTGACGCGCACGGACTGCCCCCACCTCTCGGATCCAGAGTGGGAGGCGCTCCAACGACTCTCACGAGTCATTGGTGAGGCAGCGGTAGCGGCGATGCTTCGCACGCTATCGCCGACAGAACAACATGGTGTTGCTCTGGGGTACATTGTTAAGGAGCAACGAGATGTTGCTGCCTCGGTGGCTTCCCCGAAGCCACGCGTGGAGTCGTTGAAACTCCACGTGAGTACCTATGCGGGGAAGGAGGACGAGACTCTCCTTCGTTGGCTTGTCGAACTCGACACAGCCGTTGAGGCTCGACGTATCGTCGACCCGATGTCGAAGGTCGCGTTCGCCATGTCATGCTTGGGCGGACGCGCGAGGAGTTGGGCCTATGGGCGCCGACTCTCGGATCCTACGTGCTTCGGCACGTATGAAGGTTTTAAGGAGGAGCTCAAGCTCGCGTTTGAGCCCCCGAAGAACGAGTTCAGATCGAGGGCGGAGTTCCTCGATCTGCAGCAGGGCAAGGATGACGTGCATTCCTATGCCCAGCGTGCTCGATACTTGGTATCGAACATAGTGGCCAACCCGGACGACGAGGCGACCAAGGTCGTCACGTTCATGAAGGGACTGAGAGACGGTCCCGTCAAGACATAACTCTTTCGAGAGTATCCGAATACTCTCGAGGAAGCCATAAGCCTTGCGATGCAAGAGGAGTTTAGCCGGCGTCAAGCTAAACTCCATGCGAACGCGCCGAAGCCGGCGCGTCCTGTACCGAAGGCGGGAGGTCCGGAGCCTATGGACCTCTCGAGTGCTACGACTGCTGGTCAACAGCAGCGTAAGGGGTTCAAGGTACGATGTTACAAGTGTAGTAACATCGGTCACTTTGCACGCGAATGCACAGCGAGTGTGCATCCGGGCGGGCGTTCAAAAAACGCCAAGGACCAGTAGGCGCGGGGCGTCCTACTGGTGATGCAGTCTCGCGTGTCGAACTTGGACATGCGACGATGAGGACTGCTGCCCCCAGCGAGAAGGTTTCTCGCTGCAAGTTGCAAGATGACAAGCCAAACCTTGTCATCCTGAATGTTATGTCGAAGAGAGTTAACTCTCTTCGTGCCCTGGTGGACTCGGGCGCGTCGAACAACTTTGTTCGACAGGGAAGTCTTCGAAGTATGGACTTCAAAGAGGCCGACACGCCTCGCGGCGTGTTGGAGGTGCGGTTGGCAACAGGTGCCACCGTGAGGACCGAGAAGCGCGTGGTCCGTGTGCGCTTCTCGTACAAACGAAGGACGTTTGTGGAAGATCTTATCGTCTTGGATCTAGACGATAAGTTCGACTTGGTGTTAGGCATGCCGTGGCTTGCACGGCATGACCCGGTGATCAACTGGGAGAAGCGTACGGTCGTACGCTTCAACAGTGTGAGCGCGACAGAGAGCGATGGCCCTGTCAGTGCTACGCATGCATCGGCTGCCTCCGATCGCCGCCGGCGACGCTCGACGACTCAGATAGTCGTTGAGAGAAAGTGTGTGTCGGCTCAGATATCTGAGTCTGAGTCTGAGCCGAAGGGTCGCCTCAGAAATCAGGTGAATGTGAATCACCTGAGTGATGGTAACGAACCGGTATTACCGGTATTACCGGTATTACCGGTAGCGTTGGAGGTACTTCAAGCCCCCAAGGGTCGCGTCGACGATTGCGCGTCAGCCTTGATGGCTGACGAAGCCAATAGAATTCCGGTTCGAGGAACCGACGGACAGACGTCAGCTGCGATGGCTGACGTGACAGACGCGCGGCTAGTTCAAGGAACTAGCGATCGTACATCGGCTCCGGGAGCCGATGATACAAACAAAGGCCCGCTAGCCTGCACGGCTAGCAAAGACACGCCGACTGCGATAGTCGACGATGTGGAGGCTCCATCAGCTCGCGGAGTTGATGGAGGCGTGGCGGCAGGAGGTGCTGGCGGTTGCAAACGTCCAGCACCAGAACAACCTGCGTGCTCACGTGCAGGAGGACTGCACGCGATGAGCGGCACTCAAGCGGTGCTTGATAGTGCGAGTCAGCGGAGCGAGTCCGCTGACGATTGCGAAGACGACCCGTCCAAGGCAGCGCCCCTTGGACGCGGAGCACCTGGAGCGCGGCTCCAGGGAAGACTTTCGCGGCGCAAGCCATTGAAGCTGCGCGAGCCTCAGCAGGAGGCTGAGGCTGGTGTTTCTGCGCGGCAGACACCGAGTGTCGAGACGCTGAACGTCATGACACGTACTGGTACTGGATTGCAGTACCAGAGGATGCGGTTGGAGAATCCGCCGACGAGTGCGTCGGCGTTGACCGCACTTCCAGTCATGAACTGGAAGGGCTTCGCGCGAGAGTTGTTCGATGGACGCATCGAACAAATTTGCATCCTCTCAGAGATTGAGAGGGTGGACCGCGAGGCCGAGGAGCTTAAGCAGCTCGTCGTCGATGGGATCACTGAGGGCGATGATACCCTCAGTGCGAAGACTAAGAAGCAGCGCTTCGAAAAGCAGAGTTGGGACTCGTTGAGGTCGAGTCCCTACTATGAGGTGCTGCGGGAGTACAAGGATGTCCTCCCGGACGAGATTCCTTCGGAGCTTCCGAAGGACAAGGGCGTACAGCACGAGATTGATCTCGTGCCGGGCACAAAGTATTGCGTTACACGGCAGTGGCCACTGCCGCGTGAACAAGTTCAAGCGATCGACGACTTCTTCGAGAGTCGTCGTCTTGCAGGTCAAGTGCGGGAATCGAAGTCCCCGCACAGTGCCCCAACGTTCTGTGTCAAGAAGGCACAGGGCGGCTGGCGCATCGTTCATGCGTACAACAAGTTGAACGATGCGACGATACCGGCGCAGACGCCGATACCGCGAAAAGATGTGATCATCGATTCGATGGCCTTGAGCACTGTCTTCAGTGCTCTAGATCTGCGTGATGGATTCTATCAAATCCTCATGCGTGAGAGGGACAGTAAGCACTCCCAGCGGTATGCTGTGGGAGTGGCTCGTCATGCCGCAGGGACTTAAGAATGCCCCTGCGACATTCAATAGATGTGTGACTCATCTATTGCGCTCGGTGCGCGACTTCGCACCGAGTTATTTCGACGACGTGTTCGTCCACAGCCGGGCTGTGAACGGAAAGACGGACATTGAGATGCACAAGGTGCATCTCCGGAAGCTGCTAGAGCTTATGAGGAAGCATAAGCTCTATGCGAACCTGAAGAAGTGTATCTTCGGGGCGAACGAGATACCCGTGCTGGGGTGTCTCGTGGGGAAAGACGGCGTGCGCCCTGACCCAGAGAAGGTCAGAGTGATCAATGAATGGCCCACGCCATCCAATGTGAAGGAACTGAGGCAGTTCCTTGGGCTTGCCACGTACTTGTGCAAGTACGTGGAGAACTACGCGGGCAAGATTCGCCCGCTGCCACAGCTTCTTAAGAAGGAAGCTGGGTGGATTTGGACGACCGAATGCCAGGGGGCGTTCGATGCGGTCAAGCAGGGCTTGACTGAGGCTCCGATCTTGCGTCGTCGCCGACCGATGGTTGGTCCATTCCACGTAGTGTGTGATGCATCCGATTTCGCGATCGGATGTGCATTGATGCAACACGATCACGAGGGCCGTGATCGTGTGGTCTACTACCAGTCGCGTCAGCTGAAACCAGCTGAGCGTAACTACCCTGTACATGACAAGGAGCTCCTTGCCATGAAGTATGCACTCGCAAAGTTCCGAGTGTATCTACTTGGGAGTAGACCATTCGTGGTCTACACCGACCACGCATCACTGCGTACGGCGATTAAATCGCCGCACATCTCGCAACGTATGGCGAGATGGTTGTCCTTCTTCGCGGAGTACAACTTCCGGGTGGAGTACAAACCCGGAAGACTCAACGTAGTGGCCGACGCGTTATCGCGTCGACCTGATTATGCGGAGACGGTCGACGCCAACAGTGTTGGCGTCGTGAGGACAAGTGTGCCGTCGTCAACGTTGATTGACGACGTGAAGGACGCGTATGCAAGGGATGCAGACGCGAAGGAGCTGCTGGAGTTCCTCGCAGCACCTTCCGACGAGGCACGTCGGAAGCTAATTCCTCACCTTCGAGCTCGTGTACACCGCTATCGTGTACACGAAGGGCTACTGCTGTACAGTGCAGTAGACGACAATGCGGATCGCATTGTCGTTCCGAATGATCATGATCTGCGGCTTCGGGTCATGTTCGAGTACCACGATGCCCCTACGGCAGGGCATCCGGGTCGTGAGAAGACATACACTCTTCTCACGCGTGACTTCTACTGGCACCACCAGTACAAGTGGGTACGCAAGTACGTTCGTGCTTGCGAGGTTTGCCAGCGCGTGAAGCCTGCGCCGTTTACGCAGGCTCCTCTTCAATCACTTCCGACTCCGTCGGAGTGTTGGCAGTCCATGTCCATGGACTTTGTCTTCGGTCTTCCGCCCGACAACAAGCGGAGGACAGGCATCGTTGTCTTTGTGGACCGATTCAGCAAGATGGTCCATCTTGCTGCCGTCCCGGCTACAGTTACAGCCGCGCAGACTGCGCGACTGTTTGTTGACATGGTGTTCAAACACCATGGCATGCCGCTCGACATTGTGTCGGACCGTGATCCACGCTTCACAGCGCGGTTCTGGCAAGAAGTGTAAACACTTCTTGGTTCACAGTTGTCAATGTCGACTGCGGATCATCCGCAGACGGACGGCCAGACTGAACGCGTCAACCGAGTACTGGTTGACGCGCTGAAGAGCTACGCACACTCGTTCCCGCATTGGAGCGAGTGTTTACCGATGGCAGAGTTTGCCATCAACAACTCGGTGCATGCCTCGACAGGGCATACACCGTTCTACGTGAATGCCATGCGGCATCCACGTTTGCCGAGCATGCTCGGCGGGGTAGCTTCCTCCTTAAGTGGGGGAGGATCTACGGTTGCGTCTGAACAACCGCAGAGGACAGCTGATGACGTACTATCAGCTGCGGTGACGCGAGCTGCGTCTCGTTCGAGCAGGAACGAGCGCGAGATGTCTGTGCCGGGCACAGACATAAGGTACGATAGCGAGCAGGCAGGGCCTGCTGAGGACGAAGGCGACGAGCTGAAAGAGTTCAGCTCGAATGCGCTAGACTTTGTCAAGCGAAGACAAGCCGTCATACGGTTTGTACAAGATGCTATCGCAGCTTCTGTCGATCGACAGAAGCTGAATGCGGACAATGTTGGCAGGGGCAACATGAATGAATTTAAGAAAGGTTCATTAGTTTTGCTAGCTACACAAAACTGGCCTAAACATGCCGTGTCTGATTTTGGAGCAAGTAAGCTTGCTCCAAGGTTCATCGGGCCGTTCAAAGTACTTGAACGGCATGGTAACGCGTACCGGCTGGACATACCGTCCAGCATGAGACTTCATCCGACGTTCTACGTCGGGCGGTTGAAGCCGTACGTGCAGCACGAGTCATCTACGGGTGATGACTCGCCTGAGAGGCCTGGAAGGCCTTCTCGAGATCGCTCACGCGAGCGGTCAGAGCGTTCAATCTCGTCCCGAGACCGGACGAGATGTTCGATGCAGTCTGCGCAGCCTGCGCAGCATCAGCACGGAGGACTCGAACCTCCTGCTTCAGAGCAGCCATCTCGGCGCTCTGAGACTGCTCGAGCGCCGCAACACGATCGTGCAGGGCACGATCGCCATGGTCATAGCGTTGACCATACGGAGGGAGTGTTTCCGCCCCCTCCGCCACCATTGCGAGACGCGACTGGGTCGATCCGCTGGATAGTTGAGCGGATCGTGGCTCATAAGAGAACGAACTCTCAAGAGGTTCGTTTTCGTATTCGTTGGAGAGGATTTCCTCCCCATCGAGACACATGGGAGCCACGGAACGTCCTGATGGAGGACGTTCCGGAAATGGTGAGGGCGTACGAAGCCCACCATAACTTGCAGGCCTAAGGCTTGCACGAGGAGTGCTGCGGTCACCCACAGCACTCGGAGCTTCACGTGACTCAAGACGAGCACGGAGCTCCTTGATGTGATCGGGTACACGGGTCGTCGTGTACCCCAGTATATCACGGTCGGAGATACGTGTTGCCAGAGGTGGGCAACACGGACAGGGTGTGCCGAAGGGAACGGCACACAGGATCCCCGCTTCCATGCTTGCTTCATGGAGGCGTTCACACTTACCGCGCACGGTGTAAGTGTAGTAGCGATCGCGAGCATGCTTGATACGCTCGCGATAGGCTTTCGGGTCTTTGTTGAAGTTTTCAACAAAGGCGTTCCACGACTGACAGAGTGCCTGCCACTCTGGCACTTTGCTCTTGCGCGAAGTCTTCTTCGCGCTGAAGTATCGGAGCTCATGGAAGAGCCCGATGTAGTAGTCGCGTCTTTGAGTCGGGGACTCAAAGACAATGCCAACAGCGACTTCGTCGTCGGCGATACTGTTGTCGTGGTACAACAGTATCGGGTTCGGTGGTGAACTAGCACCGAACCGGTCATGGATCTCTGCCTCGGTAGGCATCCATGCAGCGCGCACTGGTGGTGGATCAGTGCGCGGAGAGATGAGCGCCCTCGACATGGGGGACGCTAAGTCATCATTGCGCGGACGCTTCGACGTGGAAGCGTCCGAGGTCTCTTCGAGGGGGCGTCGGGACCCCTTGGGTGGGTCGAGCGTGTCTTCGGACGAAGACACGTGGGCGGGAGCCTCCTCTTCACGGAGCTCCCCATCTTCAGAATCCTCGTAGTCGAGAGGATACTCGTCGGAGTCGGCAGCGAAATCGGACTTCTTCGCTGCATGCTTCTCCTTGAGGAGAGCATGGTACTCGGGGACAGAGAGTTTACTCTCTGTCGAACGACTGGAAGCAGCAGTGCTAGTGGGCACTGCCGCTGTTGTGCTTGCTGCAGAGGCAGCAGGCGAGGCTTGCGCGTCCGCGGACGTGGTCTTGGGCGTTGGCGAGTTCATTCGGAAATGGACTCGTGGATTCTTCCTGTAACTTGACGGCCTTGTCAAGTTATGTCGGTTAACGTATCCGGATAGGTACGTTAAGTCTTAAGGGGGGGGATGGTGTAACAGGGTTACACGTACAAGTGGTTACACCACTTGTAACTCTAACAGTTGCGCTAACTGTTAGAGGTTGGAAACGGACCTCAGGCCTTGGTGTGTGGAGCACACCAATGGATACATGGGCGGGCCATATCATTGGATGGCTCGCGTGCATTTACGCATGTTATTGGTAGAAAGCGAAGCATTTCTACCAATCAGTGCTCTTAGAAGAAATCAGAATTCTGTCAACCACACATTGACAGAACCTTTAGAAACAGATAGCAATCAGATTTAGGAGGTCCATAATTGGCTTATGCCAAATTCAATAACAGTTCTCATTTTACGGTATTTGCAGTCTTAATATTGTTATATTTGATTTAATTATATTTACGGACGTAAGTATAATTAAATTAAGTCTAATTAATTGCACGCTTCCTCATACACGTAAGCGCACGTGTAAGCCACCTAATAGGCCTTAGTAGACCTATTACAACAGGTGAGTATGTCTTCCAGTACTCCTTTCCAAACCGTTGCTTGAAACCGTGTACCACCAACCTCGCCTTCAGTCGCTTCACAGCTCCATGTTCATCCCTCTTTACTCGAAGAACCCACTATGTGGTTAGAACTTTTGCATCTTTTGGTCGATCAACCAACTTCCATGTGCCGTTTTCGATCAAAGAGCCGTTCTCTGCCTCCAATGCCGCCTTCCAAGCTTTCTTGTACGGCGAAGCCATCGCCTCCTCCAGACTGTTGGGGTCACTAATGTCCTTTTCCGCCAGCAACTGATATCCACTCAGCCTTGTGCTTGCCCTGCGTGTTCTTGTCGATCGTCTTGCTGGTCGTACATGTCCACCAGTCGCAGCTTGTCCTCGACGTCCACGTCCTTGCCCACGTCCTCGTCGAGCTTGTACTTGCACTGGTTGAGCTTGTGCCGGGTCTTGGGCCTGGTACTTGGGGTTGAGCTTGACCTTGGCCTTGTCCACCTATTTGTAGTCAAGTTTGGTCTTCTCCTTCAGACTCGCTGCTATCTGAAGAAGTTTCAGCTCCTGAGCCATCCACCGATATTGGTTCTGTATTAAGTTCCTCAGGTAAACTCCTCTGTACAGTACTCGACGCTTCCTCATGTACGCTCTCCTCTGCAACATATTCAACCGGTAACGGAACAAACGGAATACAGATGTAGGACTTGTGCTGTCCGGCTAATAGTGCATCCAAATATTTCCTACCGACGGTCACATCTTCACGAAACTGCACATCACGGGCTTCCACGATCTTTCCACTTCGCAAGTGCAGTAAACGATATCCAGGTGACGTATGTGCAAAGCCCAGTAGCAGCGCAGGCTCAGCCTTCGGACTAAGTTTGTTCTTCCTCTTAGCCTCGTAGACGAAACCGATACATCCACAAACTCGAATCTTCTTCAAGTTCGGCTTCTTTCCGTAAAGTTTCTCCGATGGAGTCTTGCCATTGAGAGCCCGCGTCGCGCTCATATTGTCAATCTGCACGATGTACTGCAGCACTTCAGGCCACAGCTTACTCGGCATGTCCACCGCTTGCATCGCAGCACGAGTCTTGTTAGTCAACACTCCATTCAGCTTCTCAACTAAAGCGTTCTCCTCTAGAGTATAGGCATGTGTAGGTATGAACTCAATCCCATGAGACTCCAAGAAAGAACTTAATCCAGCGTTTGCAAATTCACCTCCGCCATCGCTAGAGAACACCTTGATCTTGTGTCCCTGCGCCAGTAGTTTCTTAATCAACGCGATAGTATTCGCATTTGATTCATTTTTCTTCCTGATAGGATAACACCACTTGAATCTGGAACCTTCGTCTTGTATAAGTTGGAAATAACGATAGTTGCCAGTCCCAGGAATGTATTTGCCCATGTCACAAGTGTCTGACATTAACTTCTCATAGTTCACCTTGGTCCTCTTCTCCTTGGCGCTCTTCTTGTATGACATGCGTCTATGTTTCGCCGATAACCACATCATCTCCTCAACTTTCTTTTGAAAAAGTCTGCTGGAATCTCCATACCATCTACAACTTTGTTGTCCACCATGGTCTTAATTGCCGACACGTTCAGGTGTCCAAGTCGTTCATGCCAACGCATCAGAGGACTAGCATCAGCGTTGACAGTAGCGATCAGGTTGAGAGATCCGGTGTCCAGCCAATAATGAACACCTCGTTTCACAAACTCGAGTCTCCCAGCAGCGGAATCAAGCCAGCACTTCCTTGGTTCACCAGTCGTACTGAACGATGGAATCCAGCCTTCACTCTCCATCTTACCTAAACTTATTAAGTTCACTGTTCCAGCCGGAGAGAACTCCACATCCTTTAGTTCTACTTCGCACAATTTGCCATTCACATTTTCATCAGGAACGTATAGCTTGACAGAACCGCTCATTATGCCCTTAGTCAGTTCTCCAGTCCAAACTTTGAATACAGCCTTAGACTTCTTCACACTTGAATATAGGTCTCGACCCACACAAACGTGCGTCGCACTACCGCAATCCAACATCCACGATTTTGGCCTGTTCACGTGGTCTTCTTTCAACACCATACCAGTCATCGGGAGGTCATCATCACTTTCGCTGCTACTACTACTTGCGTAGGTTCGCATTATCTTCGGTGCTTTCGGATTCAGAATCAGCAAGTTGTCCTGCACAGCCGACTCCTCATTGTTGTCATTGTTGTTCTTGTCCTTCTTCTTCTTCTTTGACTTTCCCGATTTCTTGGCCTCTTTCTGGTTCTCTTTTGGCTTCTTCTGCTTGTTTAGAAAACCCCAGCACTCACGCTTAATGTGTCCGATCTTGCCGCAGTGAAAACACTTGCGCTTCTTCTTCCACGCTCCCCCGTTTCCAGTACTGTCGCTCCCTTGTTGTTGGGGTTCATTTCTGGTCACGCTCATAACCACAGCTCCCCCGTTTAGAGTGCTTCCGACTTCATTTTCCGTGATATGATCCCGTTCATCTCTCGATCGCAGTGCATTGGTTACCTGTTGCAGGTTCGGAGGGTTTCCTTGGCGAGTAGGTACGTCAAATTGATCCACCAAGTCTCGGTGCGTCTGCATTACTCCCATTACCAGAATACGTGCCATCTCGTTGTGGTGAAGTGGGAATCTTGTTTGACGGAAAGGACCGGCTCGAGATCACTGTGCCACATTGGTGGTACACCTTCTCCGTGACCACGGTACCGTTTATATGGTACGGTCCGACGGGATCACGAGCATGATCGTGGCCCAATCATTCCATCACAAGTCAAACGCGATCATCGGGTTACCTGTTGCAGGTTCGGAGGGTTTCCTTGGCGAGTAGGTACGTCAAATTGATCCACCAAGTCTCGGTGCGTCTGCATTACTCCCATTACCAGAATACGTGCCATCTCGTTGTGGTGAAGTGGGAATCTTGTTTGACGGAAAGGACCGGCTCGAGATCACTGTGCCACATTGGTGGTACACCTTCTCCGTGATCACGGTACCGTTTATATGGTACGGTCCGACGGGATCACGAGCATGATCGTGGCCCAATCATTCCATCACAAGTCAAACGCGATCATCGGAGTCCGGGACAATCATTTCGACACACCAGGGTCAAGGTCGAGATCGCGGTGATCCCCAGGGAACGGTGCAGTCATTCGAGTACACCAAGCGCGATCCCCAGGGAAGATCAAGGTACCATAATCATGGTATATGCTGTGGTGATCGCGGTGTGTGGTGATGGCGGTGTGATCAAGGCATCGTCAAGGCTAAGTACGATTGTGGAGCCAGTTTGGCAACGTGTGGCAGAGAGGCGTCGAGGGTTGGGGGAGAGGTTTAGGGAATTGCATATCAGTGTCGAATTTACTTTCTAGGGAACAAGTGCCTTCTAGCGAACAAGTGAGTTAACACTCAACAAGAGAGGGAGTTCTTCTTATATATCGAGCGTCCTACCTATTCCAGAGCTGGGAAGTATATTGGCCCCCTCTGACGACCAAGGACTGCGGAGATCTACAAGGAGAAGCGCAAGAACGCCTGGATAGCTTGCCCAGGTCACCCACGCTCCCTTCCCACCCCCTCAAGATCCCTGCCAGAAGGAGGCAGTCAAGCATCGTATTGGAATTATTGGCCTTTGGTGAACACACCCCAGGACCCCCGTGGATCTACGCTACCCCGTGATCTACACCCTAACCGACGGCAAGTGAAGAGTTGCCACAAGCCGTCAAGTCGAAACCCAAGTGCCGTCCACACCCACTCAACCCAGATCAATCCCGACATCTCTTCCGAGTCATCAAGAAGAGCGTAATCGTCCAACCCGACGGGTACACAAGGTGAGCAAGTCTTCAGAGCCCCCCACGGCAAGCGGAGTACCCCCTCCGTCAGTCGGGAGTCCGGACGCCAAGTGTGTGAGTGCCCCTCGCGTCGAGTTTCCTCGCGAGCCACTACGCAACATCGTCGTCACTTATTGCGTGAGTCGGGTCGACGATGTTCAATAGTTGTCTCGTCCTTCCCATGTTAGCCAAGTACTCGGTCATTGGTTGTCCTTGCACATGCTTCAGGGCATACAGTTGGCTTCTCAGCGTCATCATGTACGAGTAGTCTCTTGCGGTATTGTCCTCTACGAGCGAGGTCCACATCTCACGCGCGGTAGCCATCGCACAGACCTTGTTTGCAGCATTGTCTTGGCAACCGCGCAGCCCACGTAGTATCGTGCCACGCGCGAGTCGATTTCTCGAATCCCAAATCGCTTGTCGGTCAGCGTTGTTGTTGTGGCGTTGGTCTGTACCAATCACAACTCCCCACGCTTCTCGTTCTTCAAGGTAAAGCTCCAGTTCAACACGGTATTGTCGCGAAGTCGGTGAAACTTTTACCGCGGTGCAAGGGGGGCGTACAGTGAACCAACGGGCGACAGTACTGAGGGTTCTCAGTAGTCGCCGGTTGTGGCGTGTGATACCTTGTGTATCCTCGTTGGTTCGTTGTCTGAGGAATATGACACCTCCCGGGTCAAGTGTTGTGGGGTGAAGATGGGGGAGCTCCGTGCGAGGCCAGCGGCGACGACGTTCGAAGCCTTTACGGGGTCCTTCTGGAGTCGGAAGCCCTGAGAACCACAAGTGATCCTCAGAGTGTGTAGTCAAAGAAAACAATGAAGAAGTCCAATAACCAGGTACTTGAATATCGCAAATTCAGCACCTGGAGGCTTAGACTTAGAAGATAACCAACAATTAACAGAGTTCAATACAAATATACAATATACACAACCGTCACTTATTCTTTCCTGGCCCTTGGACGGTGGGCTAGTACTTCCAGGTCAACCGGGTACGTTTCTCAGACCCCTGGTCTGTCTGAAAACCCGTTCCTTTCGCGCACCACCCTCTAATATATAGAGGGAAATAAACCAATACAATCGGTTATATACAACAGTCAATCAAGCGTCCTGAGAGCGACTGTCTAGCTCCCAGAACCTGTCCAAACGAGCAATATGAAATGGGCTACCGTTAGAGACAAGACAAACGACCCAACTAGGAAATGGAATAGGCGGGTCACTTCAGGTCTCTACGTTACGCTGATCTCCGCCTAAAGGGGTTGGAAGAAGGCGAGAGATCACGTAACACCAAACCTTGTTACGGCTGTATACACAGCAGATGGAACTCGGCAGCTTGTGCTTCACGAGGCAAATTGAACTCTATTTAACATTTGTCTTCTGTCATATCTTCTTCATACACATTCTTCGATCTTCTTCTTGGTCTTCTTTCTGGGTACATTGCAGTCAGTCTTCATATCTCAGGTCATCTTGGTTTCACTATGTTTCAGGGAATCTTCACTTGGTCTCAGTATTGGAGTCAGTGCGGCAGATCTTGATGAGTGAGCACGATGAGGCATCATTATGTAGCCTTCAGGTTGCGTGTCACTTGATGGCAGACTGGATTCTCCGGGTTGACTTGGACTCAGTATGGTGAGGCATCGACTTCACTGGGTACATGTCTGGTATGCGATCTTCTGGCTCTGGCATTCATCTTCAGAGCGGTGATCATCATGCTTCTCAGACTTGGAGGCTTGATCTTCAGACATGTAGCTTAATTCCCAGGGGTGTAGAGCTTTGCTCGATACACATGAAGTCTTGAGCGTCAACTGGAACATACTTGGGCTTATTAGGGATGCTTGGGACTTGGGGTAATCATCGTGTGAGAGGTCTGGGATCTTTGTCGGTCATCACTCTGGCATTGGTCTTCAGAGTGGCATTTCTCAGACTTCTGGTTCTCAGACTCAGAAGCTTGATCCTCAGACTTGAGACGATGATTCCCAGGGTGTAGAGCTTCAATGCTCAATACACGCAAAGTCCTCAGGGGTGTCTTGGGTAGGCGACGTATAGCACGGGACACTTGGGCACTTCGGGCCTCTTGGGTCTTGTGGGTCTTGGTTGGGATCCTTGAACCGTCAATCGTCGCTCATGGGTGTAACGGGACGAGGTCTCTCAGGGATACATTCAACCTGAGAGACTTTCCGCCAGAACTTAGGCACTCGTCGTCGGGGAAAGTCCGGTGGTTGGACTGAGTGCTAGTCTGCCCAGACTTGTGCACAGTCCTGGGTAGCACTTCCAACCCGTTAGGCCCCTTTACAAACAGGCGAAGGATGAATCCACAAACCAAAGTATTACACCACAGAGCCGGTACATATCAGCCGCGTCCCAGCCCCCCTTTCTCCCAGAAGCCAGTATATCCACACACACATCACAGAGAGCCAGCGACCGTTCGCTCGAAAACCGGGAATAGCAATCTCACAACCGCCCCTCCTGGTCACGATCCATCAGTGAGGAAATTTCTCCCAAACTGTGAATCATGGCCAGGCCTCAAAAACACAGAGAACGTCGGTTCTCAGAGCGACGGGCTGCGGCCACTCTTTGTCAGTTGCCAAGTTTTCAGAGCCTCTGGTCCCCTATCTCCCTAGCCAATCGAAATCCATCCATCATAAACTCCAAACTCCAACGAGAAACATCCACGCGACCTTTGCGTCCGCATTCTCCAAAAAACTTCAAAACCACCATGTCCGACACCTTCGCGACTCGTTCAAGTGACGTTCCTTCTTCTTCTTCGGCCGGCAACGCCTCAGGGGAAGCCCCTGCTTCGGCAACGGCGTCCTCTCTTCAGGGTGGCGGTGATGGCGCAGCCGTCTCGCCTGGTGGCAGCTCAAGCGCCCCAGCCCAAACGCCAGCGTCTCCTCGGGACACGGTGGCCGATACTCGTAGTGACGACCAGGTGGTGGCCGCGCATGAGGTGCCTCACATGGTGAGCATCTCCGACGTCGACGCCCTTCTCAACAGGGGGCTTCTAACAGAGGTCGGCACGAGAGCTTCCGCGGTTCTGCGTCCCGATGTGCCTGCAAACTGGACGGCCAGAGTCCCACTGCATGACGGTCCTGTCTTCTTGGTCGGTGTGCCAGCTCGAGCGTCTGACATCCGCCAAGGTAAGCATGTCTCTGACAGCTATGGCGGGCCAAGCTGCCTGGTGGGGTACCAGTACCTCTCGCGTGACGATGTGGACGAGCTCGAGCGTATCATCCCCGGGTTCACTGAAGACGACATCTTACGGCCACGCTCGATGGCGATGACTCCTCGGGATCTTGACGCAAGCCTGGGCTCCATTACAGCACAGCGTGAGCTGATGTCTCTCTTGGCTCATCTCCCTGTGGACAGGCTGGCCGAACGTGTTTTCAAGACTTCAGGCTTCCTGAAGATCATGGCAAGTGCGCATCGTCGTCTCCGGGAACAAGTCGAGGCCCAAGGAGCTACGGCGATGATCGACGCCGCAGCTGCTCAAAGCCGATGCGATGAACTCACCCGTGAATGGCTCTTCAATTGCGACTTCTGGTACCGTGAGGTTGGCCAAGCTCTGAGTGCCTCTGATGAAGTCGAGAAGCGTCTGAAGTCCGAGATGCAAGAACTCAAGACCCGATACCAAGACCACATCGACTCTCTGGAAACTGACAAGGCGGAGCTCAAGGCCCGACTCACTGACGCTTTGAGGCGCACATTCGTCTCCTGAACGACCGTCCAGTAACGAAAGCCATCGACACCTGGGGCTTCGCTGAGTTTCTTCAGAAGAACGCTGATGTTTCTGGTAATTGGGACCGCCTTCACGAGCTGCTGGAGCTCTATCAAGACAACGCCACGGTACCTTCGTCGTGGGACACCGTCATCAACATTACTTCTCTGGACAAGCGTCGCGACCCGGTCCCTGACTTCAAGGAGGCCTTCGAAGCGGCGACGGCGGCGTCTAAAGTTACTGCAACAGAGAAACCTCCGGTGGTGCTCGACCTGACGCGACCTGGCACGTCATCCAAGTCTGGAAAGTCTCCGCCCAAGTCATCTAAGTCTTCGTCCGGGAAGCAGCCACGGGCCAAGTCTACTGGGAAGTCCAAGCTTCAGAAGCGATCGTCTCCACCTAAGGTCCAGCGTCGCCCAAGTCGGCATACTCCAGGGAAAGATTCTGTGCGCAGGGCGGGTGAGAAAACCTCCGTCCCTAAGAAGAGCGTTCACACGATGCTTCCTGGGAACGTGGTCTGGAAAGAAGTTCGGCCAGATCTTCGGCAGGCACTTCTGGCAGGGATCAAGTACGAGAAAGCCATGGACTGGCTGAGTTCTGATCGCGCGTGTCATGGCCTCTTCCGTGAACCTCAGTTGGTGAAGATGCTCGTCAGTATGATGTACTGGCGGCGTCTGGATGCGACTCCGTGGTCCAGCTACGTCCCTAAGGTGTATTACAAGATGGCTGACGAGCGCTTGGATCGACTCCTGAACCTCGACCAGCTAGCACCTTCTTGGGAGCCTCTAGATGCTCACGTGCCTTACCCGGATGAAGACGTGGAGTCTACGGCAGACGACACCGCGGCAGACCCTGACTTTCAAGCGCCGCCTTCCGATGGATCTCCTTCAGAGGACGAGGATGGTGACGAAGGGTCTGACAGTGGCTCTGAGTCTGATGGTCACACTCACAAGGGTTCCAAGCGTCCTCGTAGCCATAGCAGTTCTGACACAGATGCTCCGCCGCCGTCGTCCAAGAGAACTAAGATTTACAAGAGAGCCTCGTCGGGACATCGGCGCCAGCAGACTACTCGCCGCCAAGTCACTAAGAACCCATCTTCAGGGTCATCTTCGCGCCGTCGTTCGCTGTCGCACAAGGCGTATGATTCTCTGACGGTGGATGAACTTCAGGTCGTGGAAGTTCCTGACGACAGTGTTCTCTCGTGGCTTTACTTCGGCGTCCGGGTGCAACGGGTCAGCATCTCCAAGTCATCTCTTGGGCAAACTGCCGGCTTCCCTGAGTATGAGATCCACAAGCACGCGAGTGAGTTGGTCAAACGTCGTTGGGACCCCCAGGAGTACACCGCGTTGCTGAGGATGGACCCGACCCCCTGGGATTACATGTTTCAGAATCGCATTCAGAACTTCCACTTCCACAAGCGGAATTCTTTGAGTTCAGCGGCCCGGGAACTTGTCGACTCGTTTGTGACCTGTATGCACAAGCATGCTCAAGCGTTCTGGGAAAGAACTTACTGGGTCACAATAGATGTTGACGCCGACGCTCGTTCCGCAGATCTCTACAGTCAGCGTGCAGCCCGTCGGAACGCTCTTCTTCGACAATACCGCAAGTTGGTCAAAGAGTCTCAAGCGTGCAAGACCTTCCCAGAAACTCTCTTCTACGAGCCGGGCATCTGGACTCTCAGTGACAAGCTATGTCCGTGGATCTGGCAAGACCCTCACGTAGCTGATCTCGGTGGCCCAGACCCTCTCGACTTGGACGAGCAACTGGAAGAGCTGGATGACGAAGAACCCGCGCGTACTCAATGGGCCACTGCGCTTGCTGACTCTGTCTGGATGAAGTTCGTCCCGGACAGCCTGAAACAGGAAGCAATTCCTTCAGCAAAGCGCGACTCCAATCCCGTGACTCGCCAGACATTCTAACATCCAGGTGTCAACTTCTTCTGGGAATCGCATCTTCATTCTCATTCTTCTTTATCTCGTAGCGTAATCACCATTCAATACAATTCCCAGTTATAATCACCATCAGTATCCTTGAGTATCATCATCCCATTTTCAGTGTAACTTGCATCCATCAGTTCCCCACGATAATATCCATAGTGTCACTTAACCATTCGAAATTTCACAAGTCACTCTTAGCATCAAAACGTTCTCCCCAGCCACTTCTCCATCAACAGTCTGAAAGACACTTCTCTCAAGCAGGGAACTCTGAAAACGATTGATCTTCAGAATCTCTGAGGTCTCGGAAATCATCTTCAGACTTCTGAAGAAAACTGTGACGTTAAACTCTGGGGTGGTCGTCTCCAGCTTGCATGGCTTGGAAACGGGCCCTTGCTCGCGCACTTTGGTTGAACTCGTACAGCAGGGCTCCACAGTTCAACTTCGACAACGGTAGCCACTCGGTTTCATCGTACCCTTTCCACTTGACGAGATATTCGCGAAGTCTTTTGGACGTTCGGGTTCGCTTAGTCCATCGTGTGTCCAGGATCTTCTCCACTTCGTACTCATCATTTTCGGAATCAGGCTCCCAACTATCTTCTGGAAGTAGTGCTGTATCGAAGTCATCACCCTCAACAATCACCAGTTCTATCGTGGGTCTTCTGGGGAACACAGCTCTGGGTTTCAGTCGACTCACGTGAACCCAAGGATTCACGTGATAACCGGAGCCTTCGACCTTGAGCTTCACGCGGAAATCGTCCAACATCTCTTCGATTCGAAATGGTCCATGCCACATGTGTGCTAGCTTGCGGCTCAAGCCCGTTTGTACTTTGGGGATATAAAGCCACACAGCATCACCTACGGCGTACCCAGACTTCAGTCTCTCTGAGAGTTCGTTCCACTTCCGAGTCTGTTCCTCAGAACGCTTGAGCTTCGCTTTCTTCTGCAAATCTTCAGCACACGCCTGAGCATAGCTGTAATCACGTTGCATCTTTCGGCGCCACTCATATGCGGTTCGTTCTTGGACAGTTGAAGGTTTTGGGCCAAGCATCGCTGACACAGTCCCTTGAGCATCCCATCCGTGTACCAAGTAAAACGGTGTTTCCAGACGTGTTGCATCAAAAGACGTGTTTAGGGCAAACATCAACCGCTCAGCATGGTCATCCCAGTCACTTTGGTCAGCTTCTGCGACATAGGCTCTGATGCTCCGAATCACCGTTTGGACGGATCGTTCCTGCTGGCCATTGGCCTGCGGACGGTAGCCCAGAGTAGCTCGTTGCCTGCTTCCCAGAAGTTCTCGAAAGCATCTGAAGACCTCGCTCATGAAACGGGGATCCTGATCATGTCGCATCAAAGAACTTGCTCCAAAGTGTCTGAAAACCGTTTCTTCGTAGGCCTCGGCCACATCCTGGGCGGTAGTGATACTCATAGGTTTACACATCACATACCCTGAGAACATGTCTTGGAACAGTAGGAGAAACGTGTTACCTCTTGCGGACTTCGGCATGTGCGTCACGAAATCCATGGACACCACTTCGAAAGGTCGACTGGGCTCGATATTCCCAGGCGAAGGTCCAGGATTCGGGGGACGCCCCTTGCCACTGGCACAGTCTACGCATTCTTTGACGAATCGTTCAACGTCAGCGTACATGCCCAACCAGTAGAATTCAGAGATCAACTTCTCAAAAGTCCGCTTAATCCCCTGATGACCACCTTGATAGTCTTCATGGGCATAATGCAACAAGTCGAGCCGTAAATCACTGGGAACCACAAGTCTGAGTTCATCAACGTTGTCCCGTGGGCGTTCCCTGGTGGCACGACTCAGACGGTAGAGTACATTCCTGGAATCCAAGACGAAGTCTTCAGCAATTCTCGCAAGCTTTCTGGCTCGGGGACGTGGTAGGCCTCCCACGTCACCCTTTAGAAACTTGATGAGTTCAGCCACCTCCGGGTCTTGGTCCTGGTGTGCTTTGATCCGCCTCCATCGTTCCGCTTGGAACTCAAGCGGTCCCATAGGTTCTCCGGGGAGCTCTTCATTCTGGGCTTGCGCACGAGTTACAGCAATCAGCACCTTGGCCGCTAATGGCAACGGGGCACACGCTGATCCAGGGGTTGGTTCTTCAGTCGTGTGATTCTGGGACTCATGAGTCTCTGAGACTTGAGCGTTGGACTCTTCAGGGACATAGGGGTTCATCAACTTCTCGTGGATCTTGGACACCAGACGTAAGTGAGTAAACTCCTCAGCGTCCTCGACTTGCCATGATTTACCCATAACCAACGTCTTCGACGTGAGGTAATCTGCCGCCTGGTTGTACTCCCGTTTCACATGCACCAATCGCAGAGTCTGGAATTTGTATCTCAGAGATTCAAACTCCGCTAGACGCCGTTGCAGGTTCGGTTGATTGCAGTTGATTATGCCTTGAGCCTGCTGAATGGCAATGCGCGAGTCTCCAACAACCACAAGTTCCTTGACCCCACGCCTCAGAGCCATCTTCAGCCCGTTCACAAGTCCGCAATACTCAGAGTCGTTGACTGTGACATCTGTCAGAGCGTAGCCTTGAGCCTCAAGAACATTCCATCCAGGAAGTTCCCAGAGTATGCATCCGCAACTCCCAAGGCGCGTCGACGTCTTTGCGGCTCCATCGAAACTCAGAACACATCCACTGTAGTCAGCTTCCAACATCTCCACGCTAATCGGCGCTGGGGGTTTGACGCGCCCCTTGGCCGGAATCAAATTCTCAGAGATCTCATCAAGATGTTCTCGGGGGGTAATACCGGCTCCCAATATGGCGGGGAGGCCGTCTTCATCCCGTTGGATCCTGCGAATTTCCAAGTTCCAGTGGGATAACAGTAGGCCCCACTTGACACTTCTTCCGTCCGCAGAACTCGAGGTCAATAGCCACTTCAGGACTGAATAGCGAGTATACACAATGATCACTGGGCTCGACTCAACCAAGGCTCTGAAGTTTTCCAGGACTCTGAGAATCGCGACAACTTCCTTCTCAGCAACGTGGTATCGTAACTCGGAGTCATTCAGCACACGTCCTGTGAAACGAACCGGGTGAATTACCCCATCGTATTCCTGACCTAGGACTGCGGCTGCAGCCCACGGGTTTGCATGCGGAATGATAACAAACGGCTTCGAACGATCTGGATGTCTGAGAAGTGGAGTTGATACGATTTTGAGTTTCAGAATCTCGAAGGCTTCCTTGGCACGGGCCAAGTCTCTCCCGGCTCGGATCTGCTCATCGGTCAACTCATACAGCGTAGCAGCGATCACGGGTAAGTCCTCAATAAACTTGTTGTAGTAATTCAGACTCCCCATGAAGCTCTGTACGCCCTTGAGTGTCGACGGGAACGGCAAGTCTTGGACTCCCTTGGCAATCTTCGGAGTAGCTCTCAGTCCTTCAGCACTAATCTCATGCGACAGGTACGGGATTGAAAGTTTTCCGAATTCACTCTTGGGCAAACTCACAGAGATGTTCCAATAACGCAGTCTGAAAAGCAGAGCGTTCAGGTCCTCACAGAGTTGGTCCCACGTTGGAGCACCATGTGCGATGTCATCGATGTAGGAACTTCGACCCAACACCGGCCCAATGAAAGACGGGATAGGGATATTCCTCTGGAAAACGGTCATCTGTTCTGTGAGTCCGGTCGGTTCCGACTTTGAGACATCACTCTCAGAAGGCGCTAGGGGACTCTCAGACTTCCGAGGCGCCAGCTTCAGGAAATCCAATACGTCAGTGTCAACATCTGTTTCCTCTTCAGGTGACAGCCGTACAAAACCCCACAGACAATTGTCCAGCATCGCTTGATACACTAGTGGAGCATTCTTCAGACCGAAAGGCATTCTAACCCACTGGAAATGTCCGAATGGGCAGATGAAAGCAGAGATTAACCGAGCACGTTCCGTCATTTTGACAGCCCAAAAACCACTTGCCATATCCAAACTCATGAACCACATCGCTGACTCGAATCCAATCAAGAGATCATCAATCAGCGGTAACGGGTAATGCGACAACTGGATAAAGCCATTCACCACACGATAGTCGATGCACATCCGGATATCAACACCGTTCTTCTTCAGAACAATCACAATCGGCGATGCCCAGGGGCTATTCGAGTACTCAATCAATCCGGTTTCCAGGAGCTTCTTAAGAAGTTCATACACCTTCACCATGAGATGTGGTGCGACAGATCTTGGACGTTGGGCAACCGGTTTAGCGTCACCTACATCGAGATCACAGACCACGCCCCTTGCCGGTGCGGGTGCAGCATTCCCATCTCCCAGAAAAATCTTCCTGTGGTACTTCAGAATGTCTCTGAGTTTCGACTCCATCTCTGGTGTCGTCTTCCCCGGGACTCCGACATCTGCGGTGTCAATGTCGCACTCTGGAGTGAGTTCTTCGAGCTCAGGCAGCATAACCAACTGGTCTCGCAACTGAGCTAGGAGTTCAGTTCCTTCTCGCATATAAACACCAGGTTCTAAGTCCAGGTCTTCGTTCGTAACCCGCATACACCGCTCATACTCCATTCGTAACTTCTCTACCGGGGTCCCAGGCATGCCCGAGATTGGTATGTCCCACGATTCATCCGTCACGTCCGGACCGTCAGCAATCTGATCACTCTGAAACTCTGAAGCCGAAACTGAGACATCGTCAGACTCTTGCGACTCACTTAAGGAGTCAGCAACTCCGTTTTCTGGCACTTCACACACTGCGGTGTCAGGGAACGTGTCCAGATCACTGGTATCAACACTCTCATCCCTTATCAGAAGCTCCTCCTTTTCCTGAGGATAATCTGTTTGCGTGGAGACGTCCAGAGCAAAACGGACACGTTTCGTACGGGTAGCCACGGAGGGCCTCACAAATTGAACACGAGCATTATCCATTCTCGAACGCTGCAATATCTTGGTCGGCCATGGATACACGGGGCGATCCACACACGGAGGTTGTGGCATCAGAGCTTCCAAATCGGCTTCATGCTTCAGACGTTTCTTAGTTTCAGGGGACGGGGTGTTCTCCAAAATGAGCACCTCCCAGTCACGATAAGCAGCTGAGCCCGGCCTCACAAAACGACCATGCCTCGAAAAGAATCCATACTCCACAATCCTTGCAACGTCTGAGAACTCGTTCACCCAAGTGTTCTTGTCGGAGATGTTCACGACTCGAACAGCGACCGGCCATGACCGGGCTGCATAAATCAACTGGGTCACCCAGCGATCACCTCGTCCAGCCCACACAACTTCACGTTGCGGATTCGTGGGTCCATAGTCAATCTTGACGATAAACTCCTCTCCTGGGCTCAGAAGTACAGCCTCATTTGGCCTGACAGCCCTGTTTCGCCCGATATGATCACCAGGCTCCCAACTGCACATCATCACTACGACTTCGTATAGAAGTGATACCAATCCTTCTCGAACACTGATCCTCAGACCAGCGGCAAACATGAATCCCATTCCTAGAAGCACATCAATTCCTTCACCGATATTCGCAACCCAAACATCCACAATGTAAACCACTCTCGGCCCGAGAGTAAGCTTGATCTCAGCACTGGCGCCAATATACGTCGGAACTCCTCCCATCCCAGACACCTTGGTTTGTTTGTGCGACTTGAGTCTGAGTCCGAGCTTACGCGCAAAGTCGTAACTCAGAATGTTGATAGTCGCACCTGTGTCCAGGAGAATCTTGGTCCGATGATCGTTTACAGCACCATGTACCATCACCACGTCGCGTTTCGCGGGGTCGGGATAATGGTCCTCCCACCAGCCATAGCATTCGCCGTCCTTCAAACGAAATTGAATAGTATCGTCAGAGTTCTGGCCCTTGTCTTCTACCATTTCTGGTAACACAGTTCCCAGACTCGGTCGTTCAGGGAGCATGGTCGGTTCTTGGGTTAAAGCGGTCATACATTGTTCGTGGTTATCTTGAGTTGTGGTTTTCAGCTCAGGCCCTACGTACACTAGAACACACAACTCTGGGGTCTTACCTAGCCCGGCGCGTTTCGGATCCCCATCCGACGGGCTTATTGGTTTGACTGTTTCCCAGAGTTTGCCTCATCACCCAGGAGTTTCTCCAAGAGGTGATCCGGCATGTCCTTTAATACGCCTTGACGAGCCAATTTTTTCAGGGATTCCAGAGTCTTCAGGTCTTCACACGGTCTTCCGGGGTGCAGTCTTCCGCATATTTCACAGGGCGGTACACGACACATCCGGGTCGGATGTCCTTTCTCCAGACATCGGTCACATGTTAAGTCTCTCCAGCAGTCTTCTTCGGAGTGGCCAGAGCGATGACATTTTTCGCAGAACTTGTTCCAGTAACCAGCATTGTCACGGCGCGTCTGGTTGAACCCTTGACTTGACGATCCTGTTGGAGACTGAGGTGGCGGGCGCCATCCCATGTTGTCCATCACTCGGTATACTTCATTCGTCAAAGTCTGGGTCCAATCTGAGTTTCCGGTAGAAAGAGTAGCTGTCGAAGTACTTCCAGTCATCTGAGTAGTGTTCTCATCACGGCTGGATCCTGAGGTCGTTGTCTGATGTCTGGAGTTTTCGCCTTGGGATCTAGAACCATTACTGTTCCTCTGATACTCTCGATGATCTCCAGAGTCGCTATCTTCCGAATCCTCAGAGTCGACTTCTTTAGCGACATAAGTCCTGTGCATGCACTTGGGCTTGAATTGTCCTCGCGGAATGTTATCAGCTCTGAAGTCCCGGGGCTTGGTAGCAGTTGTGTCACGATCTCCAGTTCTCCAGACTTCCTCGTCTTGCAGTATGGCATACTCCAGGTCAGAGATACTCTTGAACCTCTGTCCTTGCAAGGAGGTTTTCAGACGCGGATCATTCAGCTTGGTGATGAAACGCAGAACATGTTTCTCCAGACGCTTGGACGACTTCCTGAAATCGATATCAGCTTTCCCAGCTGCAGAGTTCAGGCGATAGAAGAATTCCAGAGGAGTCTCGGAACTCTTCATTTCCATGGTGAAGTACCTCTCAGAATAGGACGATCTTGCTTTGCAATAGCGTCTCTTGAACTCAGATGATAACTCTTTCCAATCACGGGACACACTCTTTGGCAACTGGTTAAACCAGTCACGGGCAGATGTTGGAAGCTTCAGCTTGAGTTCTTGAATCCGAGTCTTGGTACTCCAACCTCCCTGAGAAGCCATGTTTGTGAATTTCTCCCGCCAGTGTACTCGCTCTCTCAACGTACCTCTTGGGTCAAACTCTCCTAACGTGTTAGAGTTAATGAACGGTCGGAATGAGAGCAACGTTGTTCCTGACTGTGCGGAATTCGCAGCAGTGAGGTTCACGACTTCTCCTGGCTCTGAATCCTCGGACGAAGAACTCTCAGAGTCTGAACTGGAGTCATCAGATCCTCCACCAGGTCTGGGGGCTCTCCCATGGCGTCTATCACGGCGTGGAGCGCGGCGCTCTTCACCGGAGCGTCTAGCATCATCATTCTGCCTGGAATCTCGTCGTGGAGTCGTCCTACGCTTGGTATCGGTCTTGTCCTCAGTGCCATGCGTTGTCTGGGGTGCCTGCGTCGTCGTAGCGCTTGCGGCGGCGGCGCCAGGCCTCTTAGCCTTCACTCTTCCTCCATTAGCGGCGTCGGAAGTGGGGACTGACTGTTGAATGGTCGATCGCCGTCGAAGTGACTGCTGGAGAGCCGGTGAATGCGACATAGGTGCAACCCTACCCCTGATTACGTCATTTCTGATTTCTGACCCAGATAGTGGGTGCGAAGTTGACGTAATCCCAGATAGTGGGTGTGAAGTTGCAACTTCAGGGATTGCAGGGTTGGACACCATTGTTGCAGTTGCCCAATCAGGGGAAGCGACTCCTCGGACTCCTTGAACCTGGGACAATGTCGCCCGAAGGTTACGCAATTGTCCGGCTTGGAACTTCTGAACGTTCTGAGAAGCTTCTTTCACCTGGTCGCGTTCTGCTTCCACTTCCTTCACTCGTCGATGTAGCGTTTCCATTTGCGAAATCCAGTCACGTTTCATCTCGTCTGCCGTACGTGCATGCTCGGCTTCGACCTCGGCTTCCCGCTGTTTCCATCGGTCCGCGTACTCCGACTCCAGGCGCTGTTTCTCAGACGCTTGAAGTGCAGTTCTTAGACGTTCAACTTCCGAAGAAGGTTCCGACACTCGACTTCTGCGTTCTTCCAAGTCTTCAGCGCGCCTTTGAGCTTCCAGCCTCGCGTTTTCCGACTCCAACAGCTTATCCGTCAGCGTTTGAATCTGACGGCGCGCTTCTAAGTCGCGTTGTTCACGATGCCGTTCGCGTTCCATGGATGCCAAGCGTTCCTGTGCCAAGAATTCCATCTGTGCTTGTTCCATCCGAGCCTGCCACTCCTGCTGCTGTCTCATTACGTTCAATTCGATCTGAGCAGGCCCTGATCTCTGGGAACCAGTGACTTCCGACTTCAGCCGACTTGACGCAACGGAGCTCGAGCGCCTGGAAGATGGTCTCTGGGATTTCTCACTCCTCACATCTCGACGATGCTTGTCGTGACTCGCCCCTTGACTTGAGACTTCGGATGCTTGAGCTATCGGTGCAAGTCTTCTGAGATCCAACTGCAATGGTCTGGGAATCATATGATCATCAGACACTGGACTTGGAGTTTCGGGTTCTGCTTCGGTCATATCAACGTCCTCTTGTTCTACCTTCACGGGCAGTGTGGTCCTGGTCACTTGGATGCTCATTTCGTTCCCGGCGGTGATTGTTCCTGCACCAGTTTCCTGAGCGACAAATGCCAAACCTCCTCCCACAAAGGGCATATGTGAGGACGCCCCTCGACCCACAGACATCATGGACTCTTCTGAAGAACTTCCTCGCGACGTCTGGAGCCCAGACGACGGGTCGTCCGAAGTCCTTGATGTGCCAATGACACTGGGGATGCTTGCAGCCATCGCAGGAGTCCGGAGATCACCACTCTGATTCTCGGAACTGAGCAATGAAGATTCCAAGCGAGTACTCTCGGAACGGCTTCCATACACAGGAAGAGAAGTCAGCGACGGTGCCGACATTATCGACGGAGTTGACGGAGCTTGTAGACGTGGCGGTCCATGCTGCAGGTGCTTGGACTGCGGCAGTTCTCCACTGGCAGACCCATCAGAGCTGTGTGTCACCCTGAGTCCGGTTACTCGAAGCCTCAGGATCAGCTGTCGGCCCCTAAGGTCAGCTTCCTTGTCCCTGAGCGTGTCACCCTCGGCCTCCTGGTTAGGTGTTCCTGGCAGCCTGGTGTATGACAACTGGTTGGTCACCGTAGCCCACTCGACAAGTTCCAAGGCAAGCCTGCCCTGAAACTCCAAAGCGATAGAACGCATGAGGACGTCGGAGACTCTCGATGCCATACTGTCAGACCACTTCGGGATCAAGTTCTGGAACTCGAACCCAGCCTCGAACAACATTGTCTGGAGAATTGAGACACACTCAATGGGAGTCAGCATGCCTACTGGAATCTCAGCATACGTCAGGTCTTCGACTAAGCCAAAGCTGTGTCGTCTCAACCCGAGCTCGGATATCCAAGATTCTTCAGGGCTAGCGGCGGAGTACCTCCACTTCACGTAGTCTCCAGTCATGGCAGCCGCCTTCTGAAGCGCGTTAGCATCTGGCTTCGGCGTCGGCCACGCATAGTCCACGTTTGGTGGTATAATCCTCCCAGCTCTCTCGCTCCTCCACCGACGAAGCTGGTGATGAACATACTTCACAGCGCGTTCACCGTCCAGGGAGTCGACCTTTCCAGAGTCATCCGACGGTGTCTTCAGCGAATCACTGGATCGCATCAGCGCATCTTCCGATAACAGGTCGTCAGACTTCACAGTCTGAGCCTTCTCTTCCACAAGTCCGGGTTCTGGCTTGACCTCCACCTCAGACTTTCCCGAAGACGTCGATGCAGACCGCAAGTCAATCTCCGGGGGCTCAACCAAATCGGCGCCTCCCTCAGACGCCTCATCACCACCCTCAGGGGCGGTGGCCTCTGCGACATCAGATTCCTCGACATGCGAAGAACTGCCCTGCGAGCCTTGGTCACTGGAAACGGCAGGCGCTCCCTGGGATTCCGGCTCAGCAGCAGGCTGCTCCTCGACGACAGACTCTGCGACGCTCACACTCTCGGCTGCCCCCTTCTCGCGTGCAGCCTTCTTCCTCTCGCGTGCCGCCCTCTTGACAGCATCCAGATCAGGCTGCTCCTCCGGCGGCAACCCTTGAAGACGTTTCGATTGCCGTGTTACCACGGCACGACCACGACCGCGTCTTCCTCCTCGTGTAGTTCCAGGCGAAGCCATCTTGGTTATCGACGCTTGACAGGAACTCCTCTTCTCTTCAACACTTGAATCCGGTGATATCACGATACTCAGATCCGGGCACGCGCACCAGTTGTCGCGAAGTCGGTGAAATTTTTACCGCGGTGCAAGGGGGGCGTACAGTGAACCAACGGGCGACAGTACTGAGGGTTCTCAGTAGTCGCCGGTTGTGGCGTGTGATACCTTGTGTATCCTCGTTGGTTCGTTGTCTGAGGAATATGACACCTCCCGGGTCAAGTGTTGTGGGGTGAAGATGGGGGAGCTCCGTGCGAGGCCAGCGGCGACGACGTTCGAAGCCTTTACGGGGTCCTTCTGGAGTCGGAAGCCCTGAGAACCACAAGTGATCCTCAGAGTGTGTAGTCAAAGAAAACAATGAAGAAGTCCAATAACCAGGTACTTGAATATCGCAAATTCAGCACCTGGAGGCTTAGACTTAGAAGATAACCAACAATTAACAGAGTTCAATACAAATATACAATATACACAACCGTCACTTATTCTTTCCTGGCCCTTGGACGGTGGGCTAGTACTTCCAGGTCAACCGGGTACGTTTCTCAGACCCCTGGTCTGTCTGAAAACCCGTTCCTTTCGCGCACCACCCTCTAATATATAGAGGGAAATAAACCAATACAATCGGTTATATACAACAGTCAATCAAGCGTCCTGAGAGCGACTGTCTAGCTCCCAGAACCTGTCCAAACGAGCAATATGAAATGGGCTACCGTTAGAGACAAGACAAACGACCCAACTAGGAAATGGAATAGGCGGGTCACTTCAGGTCTCTACGTTACGCTGATCTCCGCCTAAAGGGGTTGGAAGAAGGCGAGAGATCACGTAACACCAAACCTTGTTACGGCTGTATACACAGCAGATGGAACTCGGCAGCTTGTGCTTCACGAGGCAAATTGAACTCTATTTAACATTTGTCTTCTGTCATATCTTCTTCATACACATTCTTCGATCTTCTTCTTGGTCTTCTTTCTGGGTACATTGCAGTCAGTCTTCATATCTCAGGTCATCTTGGTTTCACTATGTTTCAGGGAATCTTCACTTGGTCTCAGTATTGGAGTCAGTGCGGCAGATCTTGATGAGTGAGCACGATGAGGCATCATTATGTAGCCTTCAGGTTGCGTGTCACTTGATGGCAGACTGGATTCTCCGGGTTGACTTGGACTCAGTATGGTGAGGCATCGACTTCACTGGGTACATGTCTGGTATGCGATCTTCTGGCTCTGGCATTCATCTTCAGAGCGGTGATCATCATGCTTCTCAGACTTGGAGGCTTGATCTTCAGACATGTAGCTTAATTCCCAGGGGTGTAGAGCTTTGCTCGATACACATGAAGTCTTGAGCGTCAACTGGAACATACTTGGGCTTATTAGGGATGCTTGGGACTTGGGGTAATCATCGTGTGAGAGGTCTGGGATCTTTGTCGGTCATCACTCTGGCATTGGTCTTCAGAGTGGCATTTCTCAGACTTCTGGTTCTCAGACTCAGAAGCTTGATCCTCAGACTTGAGACGATGATTCCCAGGGTGTAGAGCTTCAATGCTCAATACACGCAAAGTCCTCAGGGGTGTCTTGGGTAGGCGACGTATAGCACGGGACACTTGGGCACTTCGGGCCTCTTGGGTCTTGTGGGTCTTGGTTGGGATCCTTGAACCGTCAATCGTCGCTCATGGGTGTAACGGGACGAGGTCTCTCAGGGATACATTCAACCTGAGAGACTTTCCGCCAGAACTTAGGCACTCGTCGTCGGGGAAAGTCCGGTGGTTGGACTGAGTGCTAGTCTGCCCAGACTTGTGCACAGTCCTGGGTAGCACTTCCAACCCGTTGGGCCCCTTTACAAACAGGCGAAGGATGAATCCACAAACCAAAGTATTACACCACAGAGCCGGTACATATCAGCCGCGTCCCAGCCCCCCTTTCTCCCAGAAGCCAGTATATCCACACACACATCACAGAGAGCCAGCGACCGTTCGCTCGAAAACCGGAAATAGCAATCTCACAGTATACTTCGAACGTGCCCTCAAACTTCGGTGGTTTCGAGCTTCCTCGAGCCAATCTTAGTTGCGCTTGGTTGGCGTTAGCGTTGCCACCACCACCTCCAGCACCAGCTGCTCCAGCACTACCAGCAGCGGCAGCTCCAGCTCCACCGGCAGCACCTCCACAACTCATCGTTCAATCGTTTTGTGGTTATTAATCTCTTGTTGTCAGCCGCTCAGAGCTTTGGGCTCATAACCTAGCAGCAGTAACGCAGTAGCTTGTCTTGTTGGTCAGGTCTTCCAGGTCCCCTTGAGCAGCTTCGACTTCAGCAGCAACAACAGAAGATAGCAGAAAGGTAAGTCACTTGAGTTCGAGTTGGTGATTTGCAAAGTGATTCATTAAAATGTTATCTTCACCTTTTCTCAGGGACGCACTGCTTCACCACAGCGCGAGGAGGGAAGCCCCAGGCACAAAACCCCCTTTGAACAAGTGGTCCATCAATCTATAAGAAAAGATCACTGGCATTTCCTGTCAATCCTCCACCAGATTGACAGGCCTCGACACGAGCGTAAGTTCTCTGAGCTTTAGCCGAAAGGCTCATAGGCTAGCATCACCCATAGGCTCCTCGCCCGACGATGTATCAGTTGTGGTCACCTACCACGCGCCATTCACCGTGTGGTGTTATCTTTAACACTCCGCTGCAGCGTGACGTACGGTACGTACTACACCGGTACACAATATTCTTTGAAGACGCCCACGACTACGTATATTTGAATCCCTTGTAGATCTTGATCGTTTTCGAGCCGCGCTTCTTTTTGACGCGCAAGACGGGTTGACTCTGTGTAGAAGGTTGTTGGGTATTGCCGTCAGAGGCGGTGCTGTCTGAAGTTCTCTCGTGGCAAGTTTGATCGCTATGATTTACTTAGATCTCAAGTACGCGATTAATTCGGTTGAATACGAAACTAGAATCGTTTGGGCGGGGCTTGGAGTTGGGATTGTTGAGGGATTGGCTTTCTCTGAGGCACAATTGAAGTCGCAAGAAGAAGTCCTTGGATATAGTATTCTATTCATCCTGACTATGATCCTTCCTATCATTACGAAAAAGTACCAAGAGATGGAGCTTCCCCCAGAGTTCGTAAGGCTCGAATACGACCATGTAGGACCTATTCGACTAACTCCTAACTTACAACATCCGTACAACGCTGTGTAAGTTTTGAAAAAAAATATACTAACAATCCATTTGTGAAAATGCTACGCTTTCTTACAATACAATTAAATCCCCAATTAATTTCATGTCGCACTTGTTGAAGTACAATACAATTGAATTGCAATTAATTTCACGTCGGACTTGTTGAAGTTGTTTCACGCGATCATTTGTTGGGTCGCGTCCAGTAGGCCATGAGCTCCCGTACCAAGTTCCCCGTCGTCCTCATCCACGGTAATTCGTCCCTATCCACCCCTTTTACCTTCTTTTCTTCTAGTCTTTAAGTGTTTTTTTATGTTAAACTGTATTAATTGCAGGTGTCTTTGGCTTCGGGAAGCAGCGTCCTTTGTGGGGGAATTGGGTCCCATATTGGCCCGAGAAGGAATTGGAGAAGATTAACCCTAACCATCTATTAGTAGATGTTGGAGGTGTGTCTTCCGACCACGATCGAGCGTGTGAAATCTTCTATCAACTTGTAGGGGGTCAAGTGGACTATGGGGAACAGCATTCAACTGAAACAGGCCACGACCGCTATGGAGAGACCTTCCAGCAGCCTTTACACCCTAATTGGGGGGAAAAGAACCCTGTGCACTTGTTAGGACACAGTTTTGGTTCAACTACAGCCATTGAGTTGTTCCAAATGTTAAGTTCGGATTTCTTCCGAGTGGGAAGTTCCCACAAGTGGGTGGCCAGTATCACGTGCATCGCTGGCCCTTTGACAGGCTCCACATTGACGCATATGATCGGAATGGAGAAGGGGCAAGTGGTGCATGGAGGGTTTGTCCATTTAATGGCGATCGTATTAGGGTCCTGGATCAGGTTGTACTGGAAATTCCCTCTACTTAAGAATGCTGGGAATCTCCACATGGACCACTGGAGCAGATACTCCCTCAAGGATCTACTAGTGGCCAATGGACCTGTGAACTCATCCAGAGATCTCGTAGTACATGGAACGCTACCAGAACATCGGATTTCACGCAATGCCCAGCTGCAGCACATGGATAAAATCCATTTACTGAGTATCACGACTTCACCGAAAACAGTGCATCGTCCGTACGGGGAAGGAATGGCTGTGGCGATGCTAATACTGCTACGTTGGAGGCAATTCCCCAAGTGGTGGCCCAATTTCGCCTGTAAAAACAGCTTCCGAACTCTAGCGAGTGTCCTGGTTGGGTGTTACTTGTTGTTTAAACTCAAGAAGCTGGATATATCCAAGATGCCGAGTATGTACGGACTCAAGTGGCTCATTCGTCGTCGAGCTCGAAGTCTCCCCATGATCTTCGATGGGTTTGAAGCTGGCAGTTGGGAGCACAATGACGGCGTAGTGAACATCCGATCCATGTTGAGGCCGTGGTTTCCTAAACCGCAAGAGATGGAGAGGACCATCAGTAGTCACGACTTACGACCCCCAGCTCCTTCTCTTAAGGCGACGAACTCTTCTTCGTCGTTGAAGGACATTTCATTGGCTCGTTGTGAGTCTCATATTTCGATTGACGGATTCAATCGAGACACAGACGACGAACAGCCTCAAGGCTCAGGACGATTCGAAAAGGGACGTTGGTACGTCTACCGAGTCGACAGTAACCACCTCGCGGGGACGTACTGGGATAGCAACGCTTCTGATCTATACAAGAGTTTGTTCACGTTAATGAGCAAGGACTACGAGCGACAGGAAGGCAAGAATTCAGCTGCTAGTGGTGGATCTCATCAAAGTTACCACCATGGAAGCGGCTCTCGTGCTCCACTCTACAGTTGAAAACTGAAACTTACCAAACAAAAAAACAATGACACAAACTGTTTTGAGTCTGTTTGTTACTGGTGTTTGATCTTAAAGGAAATACTCACGCGACAATTCTCGTGATCTGACAGACTCATGACCCCTTTCAGTCTTGAGATTTTTTTCACAGCTTCCGAAGATACATGTACGAACAAAAACAACCAAATTCAAAGAGCGAATTTTCTCTAAAGCAAAGAAAAACTTCTCCATAACAATGCAGTCACGCAACGTCCAGTCTTCGAGACTTTGGGTTGAAAGACCAAACGATTTTGTACTTTCGAGAATTACTGGAACTGAAGAGATGTTTGCAGTCAGATGACATATGAAATTGAAACCTAACGAGCGTAGAACCACAAAGAAACCAACGCTAAAAGTCTACGGGGAAGACACTTTGTCGGTAACGATTAGATGGTGCTGTAATGATCCTCCTAAATAAAAAAATGCACATTCATGTTTTTTCCATGAGAATCTCTTTCTTGGTTACCAAAAGGTTGAAGACGCTTGATATTGGACTAAGTGGTCGCATTTTTGACAAATGTTTGAGTTTCGACGTCATTTCGTCACGTTTCCACGATCGGTTTCGTAAAACTCGTTAATAATTTTTCGGTGTGTTGCGTTTCACGCATTGCTGTGGGTGGATAGAAAAGCAGAAAATCGACATTATCTTTGCATTCGTGGAAAGGGAGAAAATATGACAATCATCCTGTCGTGTTCATCGAGAAAGTTCTGAAAGTTTTGAATGACAATCATGGGGTGTTAGTCGAAATCAAAGCAGAACTTTTTTTGCTTATGTACGGACGGGAGTTCTCCCTCATTCCAGAATTCGCTGTCTTGAGGAAGGATGCTGAAGCTCTTCTGTGTGGTAGTGGGTGTGGTTGGGAACGAGTTTGTGCAAAGTCAATTTCGTTGATGACGTTGCTGATAATTAACTGAACGAATGCAAACCAGGAATGGTCACGTTTAACGTTTCTTAAAGACAGGTTGTCTTGATATGAATCGCAATCATTCCATTGTAGGTTGTACGACGGAGCTTGTGAATCCTTCTACCACTTCTTTGGAACTCTCCAGGTTTGCAGCAGTCTGTGGGTTGTGATGGAGAAACAGAAATCGGCATTTTCGCTTTGTATCAGACTTTTTTTACATTTGTGTGCATGATTCAAATGCCATGAAGGATTCTCTTGACCAATACCGGGTTTTATTTTTTGTTATTGGTATATTTTTTACTCCTGGTAATTGATTGATTGAATCCTCTAAACGCTTTCCCGTTTCTTTTCTCCTTCACTCCGAAAGTACTGAAGATTGGCGACGATGGACCTGTCATCGGTGATATCGTTTGCGGACGCTGCCCCTCAGGTACTACGCTGTGTAACGAAAACCAAGGAATGACTCACATGGCCATTTGTTTGGATATGAATGTAGTTGGCGGAAACGCTCTCGCACGTCAACATTACTGAAGACGACCCGGCTATCATCCTGAACTGGGATCTTGAGGCATTGCAAGGCTTCGTAGCGAGGGCAATCGTCAGAGATGATGCTCCTAATCCACCTGTGAGACCAGGATGGCTCAGGACCTTTCCCTCCAACTACAGCGTCGCTTACGGATGATATTGCGACGCATCTTGCACAAGTGGCGGGTGGTCGATTCGGGGTTGTTGTGCTTGCCCCGAACAATTTGAATCAATATGCAAACGTCTGCCGGCGGATCGCTCTTCTCGAACACGATCCATTCATGCAAGTCAATTTTGCTGCAGCGCCACCCGACCAACGCCTTGCTCGGACGGGCTATTTGTTGGACAATCGCAGGGTGCTGGAACCAGTCGTTCAATCACGTGAGCCTCCACCACCACCACCATTACGTCAGATCTTTGCGTGATCCGATGATGTTTCGCCAATGATATCTTCGCATAAGATGCGCTTTTCTTCCGATAGGTCATTCATTTAAGAAGAAGTGATACAACGAAAGTTTTTTTTCTTCTATTATAAAACTAGTTTTACTAATAAGTGTTATATTTCAGCATTAGGTTCTTGCATGGCATTATCAATACTTCAAACAAGTTTGAAGTAATACGCTGAGGGAATGCCGTCCCACATTTCTCGGGGAAGACACGCGTTTGGTGGGAGGGATCATGAATTGTGTTGCCCTGTCAAACGTTGAGACCGATGCTGTGCCGCATGATTGCTTCCTCTTGACCCGAAACGAGACCTTTCATGGAGCATTGGCTTATCATCCAGCGTGTTCGCCCTTCGTCCCAATCAATTCGGCTAACAAAACAGCACTCTTGTCGGTGCTCTCTGGCAGCAAGGAAGATTAAGTCGAAGCTGCTAAAGAAATCATGAGGAAGAGGTCGGAACCAAGTGGAGGATTCACCGATTACGAAGCAATGCATTCAAGTTTTAAAGCCATGAAGTTGGAAGTTGAGATTGACTTTGACCACACAGTTTTGACTCGGTAATTTCAGGAACGTGTTGCTTTCCAAAGTCAATTTCGTTGTGTGTTGCTGACAATTAAGTGAACGAATGCAAACCAGGAATGGTCACTTCTAATTTTTCTTAAGGTCAGGTTGCCTTGATTCATTTCTCGCAATCATTTCAGTGTAGTTTGTACAACCGAGCCTGTGAAGCTTTCTACGGAGAACTTCTACGAGTATTGTCTAATAGGACCAAAGAAATAATGCTGTACCCTATTATTATGGGGTGGTAGAACCGCTTGAATTGCTGGCTGAAATGTTCGAGAAGACGATGAAAGGCCTCGGCACGGACGAAGACGCACTTAGTGCGACGCTCGTGCGATACCACGGAGTGCTGAACGACATCCGCCCAGTGTACAAGAAGAAATACGGCAAGGAGCTACGCGATCGCCCAGTGTACAAGAAGAAATACGGCAAGGAGCTACGCGATCGCATTCACGGAGAAACCAGCGGGAAACTGCTTTTGGCAGTCTTCGATGAGCCACACTATTGAGTTTAAGGTATCATTTGGAGTTACCTACTGCTGTAAGTGAATTCTTCATTACCATTTGATCTCTCTATCGCTGCTTGAGTTAACCCATTCCAGTACCAAAATTCCTCGGTTGTAAGAAACAGTGCATTCTCTTTGGGTATGCAAAAATTGATTGGAGTTGTTAGATTGCCAAGATTGTCACTCACAATAATTGATTGTGTCAGGATTGGCAAACACAATCTTAGATTTTCCCTTAGGTCCTAGAGCTTATTTGCCTAGAGCCAATCAACTACGGTAGAATAGCATTCCGCCAACCAAACGCTTGAAACCGAGCCGACGAGCGAATACCCACTTGTTTTCGACCCTACCTGCACCACTTTCGTGGTGCAGGTAGGGTCGATCAAACTCATCAACGATGCATAGAGATCGACAATATATTGCAATATCTAGCTCGAAGATTGACAATCATTGATTGTTCTGAAGCTAAGCCGTCAATCAATCAACAATCTTTACCTACACCAAAGGTTCGACTCCAACAGTCTGCAAACTCAAGACTCAATTCCCTCTTATTTCCCCCATTACATGTAAAAGAATTCCTCCGAGTCGGAGAAATTCTCCCTCATTTCAAGATTCGCCGGCTCGAGTAAAGATGAAGGTGTCGCTACAGTGCGCCATTGTTGGTCAGACTGGAAGCTCGTTCGATGTGGAGATTGACGATAGCGAGAAGGTGAGCAAGTTAAAGAAGGCGATCAAGAAGGACCAGAAGTTTGACTTCGCGGCTAGGAAGCTGCATCTCTTCCTGGCGAAGGTATCAAAGGAAAAGCAGGGCGAAGTGGAATGTACAGAAGAGGTCAAGGACGAGTTGCAGGAGGACATGACGTGGCTCTATTCTCGATCAGAAGACGTGAAGAAACTGAAGAAGGGAGAGAAGACCCCTCTCATTGAAGCACTAACGAGGGAACGTCAAGAGCTACAGGGAGAAGATCCTCTAGAGGACGTGCTGAACGGAATTGATCCTCCGTCAGTTCGCCAGATTCACGTGTTGGTGGTGGTTCCGAAGGGGGAAGATGTCGAGCGCAGGACTGTGGCTAATGCACCGAAAGGTCCTTGCGTAAATACTTACGCGTGTGATGAATTCCTCGCCTTCTTGGAAGGTGAAATGACCAACAAGGAGAAGATTCTTTCAAACCCTAACATTTTAAATCCCTACAGCTTACAGTTTCGATTGGTTGGAAGACAAGGTGCGATTGAGACTGCAGCAAAATGTTTCCGCCAAATTATCGACGCTAGTCGCACTACAGGGTCAGACCGTACACACCGCCCCATACCTGTGTGTTCTGGAATTTCAGGCTTGGGAAAAACGCGGATGCTGGAGGAAGGCGTCACGATTTTGAAAGGGTTGAAGTTGGATCCCAAACAGATCGCCCACGTGATTGTTCCGTACTCAAACAGGTTCAGTCCGACGCCAGTGGAGCGATCGATGCCGATTGTGGCGTCTTTCTCGTGGCGGCTTTTGTATCGGTTTTTTCTTGACAAGAACTGCGCGTTTGCATTTGAAAAGTGGTTTACGTCACGGCTGCCTTGTAATGGAAACGAGCTGCTGTTGAGTGATGCCATCGAAGTCATCGAGCGCAAGCTGCGTCAGAGAGCGCAGGGACAAGAGAGCTTGTACCTGTTTCTTGGTATCGATGACTACCAGAGGATTGAAGAAGTAGGAGCTTCTCGAAGGAATCCGCATACGACAATCGTGCGCGAACTCGTGAACGCTATAGGAGATTTACTATGCTCGCAGTCGTCGGATCTGGTTGTGTTGCCCATGTTTGCAGGGAGAGGTTTGGACACCATTGCACCGCCTTCAATTGCCATGTCCGCGCATTATCTGACCAAACGGCTTCCGATGACCCTGTTGACGTTGAGTGAAGTGGTTACGTCTGTGGAGAGCAATGCAGAATGTGCTGGCCTTCTGCGAGATAACCACATTCATCGTCATTTGTTCGCCCTCGGAGGTGTTCCGCGATGGGTGGTTGATTTCCTATTGGGACTGAAAAAGTGCACGCAGCCAGACGATAGCTCGGAACCACTTGACATTTGCGTGGAGAGTATCGACAAATGTTTCAGTGGGGTTTGGGAAATGTACGTGGAACCTTACGTAACTTCATTAGACTTTCATCGGCTCATCCGTTTGGCCGCCTTTGCCGTATCGAATCAACAAGTTGTGGAAAATGACCCATTTGATGATGCCTGGAAGTGGTCTCAACTTCGAGATTCGGCTCTATGCTTGCTCAATCCATCCGGACTCTGTGCTTTCGACGTTCAAGTCCCGTACGCTTTATTGCGATATATCGCCAATGCCAGCACTTTCAGGACAGACTTTAGAACCGATGAAGAGAGGGCATTTGCGATGTCTTTACTGGATATGAAGAAGCTGGTGGATGAAACACTATTTGACCTTGAACCGTGGCAGTCGTGGGAGAAATTTGGCGCTTGCTTCTATGCCGTGAGAATCAATGCATTGCTGGTGCTTGGGTGCTCTACTGTGACGCTTGGAGAGCTTCTTCGTGGCGCACAGATGACCTCAGCTACGAGTGAGATTTCCGTGGAGCTTGCTCTGTCAAGAGTGTTTCAGTGTGAGGAACACTTTGGCCATTCAACCCCTCAATTCGTTTCACGTCAAGGCCACCTATCGGAAACAATCGACTGGACGTCAAGTGGCAACATCGTTGTGAATGGAGCTAATGGAGCAGGCGTCGACATTTTCTTTGCTCTGAAGGATGCTCGCTCTGGGAACTTGATTGTCTTTGGCGACCGACGAAAACGAGAGTATAGTCACTTTCAGCCGAAAGAGTATCTTGACAAGCTGAGGGAATGTCGTCCCGCATTTCTCGGGGAAGACACGCGTTTGGTGGGAGGGATCATGAATTGTGTTGCCCTGTCAAACGTTGAGACCGATGCTGTGCCGCATGATTGCTTCCTCTTGACCCGAAACGAGACCTTTCATGGAGCATTGGCTTATCATCCAGCGTGTTCGCCCTTCGTCCCAATCAATTCGGCTAACAAAACAGCACTCTTGTCGGTGCTATCTGGCAGCAAGGAAGATAAAGACGGAAGAAATCATGAGAAAGAGGTCGGAACCAAGTGGAGGATTCACCGATGACGAAGCAATGCGTTCGCGTTTTAAGATGATGAAGTTGGAAGTTGAGATTGACTTTGACCGTGCAGTTTTGGCACGCTAATTACAGGAACATGTTGCTTTCCTAAGTCAATTTCGTTGTTTCGTTGCTGTACTTCTAATTTTTCTTAAAGTCAGGTTGTCTAGATATGAATCGCAGCAATTATTCAATTGCAGATTGTACGAGCGGATCTGCCACTTGTTTGGAACTCTCCAGGTTTGTACTAAGATGTTTTTTTTTCGGTCTGAGCCTGATGGAGAAACAGAAATCGATATTTTCTCTTTGTATCAGACCTTTTAGATTTGTGTGCTTGATTTAAATGCAATGAACGACCGGTTTTATTTTTTGTTATTGGTATATTTTTTACTCCTGGTAATTGATTGATTGAATCCTCTAAACGCTTTCCCGTTTCTTTTCTTCTTCAGTTCCGAAAGTACTGAAGATTGGCGACGATGGACCTGTCATCGGTGATGTCATATACTACTACACGCTGTGTAGTGTATATGAAAACCAAGGAATGCCTCACACGGTCGTATGTTTGGATATGAATGTAGTTGGCGGAAACCCTCTCGAACGTCAACATTACTGAAGACGACCCGGCTATCATCCTTAATTGGGATATTGAGGCATTGCAAGACTTCGTAGCGAGGGCAATCGCCAGAGATGGTGCTCCTAATCCACCTGCGAGGCCAGGATGGCTCAGCACCTTTCCTCCAACTACAGCGTCGCTTACGGATGATATTGCGACGCATCTTGCACAAGTGGCGGGTGGTCGATTCGGGGTTGTTGTGCTTGCCCCGAACGATATGAATCAATTTGCAAACATCTGCGAGCGGATCGCTGGACTCGAACTCGAGCCATTCATGCAAGTCAATTTTGCTGCAGCGCCACCAGACCAACGTCTTGCTCGGACGGGCTATTTGGTGGACAGTCGGAGGTTGCTGCAACCAGTCTATCGAAGACGTGTTCCTCCAGCACTACCGTTACGTCAGATCTTCAGGTGATCCGATGGTGTTTCGCCAATGACATCATTCTCGAGAAGAAGTAATAATCCGTGAGCAATGAATCGCTGCCGACAGCGTTTTCTTTCTCGTGAGGTACTTAACCGAAGCGGAAGCGTTGGAATATATCACGACTGAGCGTGTGAAGCCATCTACACTGTCTACGGTAATTAGTCTAGGTGCGAAAATAGTCTCAGTTCAAAAGTAGTCTAGGTCAGACTATTTATTGCTTAGCCAAAATATCGAGATTCATAAATAGTCTGACCAACACAGGTTCATAAATAGTCTGACCTGAGCCGTGTGGGTAAGAGTGCACATTGGAACTCAGTACGGCTGGGTTCGAGTCACCAATTACTTTTTTCTTTCTCACAACAATTGGTTTTGATATTTGTGGTCGGTTTCTCAGCTTTACCCGCATCTCCAAGACATCATCAAGAAGCACGAGGCCCATTTTGAAGGCGAGCCTGTTGACACGGAAAACGCGTAGAAATACAGCAAGGTTGTCATTTGCTAACATAGATAAAACATTGGAAAGAATGAAAATTTAGTCTTAGTTGGAGCAGTCGTCTGAGCGACGACCCTCCACGCTGGGGTTTGACGGTTCGAGTCTCACGTTTTGTGTATTTTTTTGTGACCGGTCGAAATTCATAAATAGTCTTAGCACATTAAATAGTCTGTGCCAGACTATTTAATGTGTATGACCTGAGAAACCATACACACAAAATAGTCTCGGTCAGACTAATTACCGTAGACAGTGTACCAGTTGTATAGTGGTCACGCTGACTACAGAGAACTTCTCACATTATCTTGCAGCACACGATCGCTTCGGAGTCACGTGCTATGGGTGGGCTTGAGAAGCAGAAAACGGTGTTTTCGCTTTGTATTCATTCTTGGACTTTGGTTGTCTTTGTTGATTCCAACTCGAACTTTAATTTTTTTGCAGTTGGGAGAACTTGACCTCGTTAAACAGCCTGTCATTCCTTAATCATCATTAATGATGTCAAAGCTTCCTGTCGTGTTCATCCATGGTGTATTTGGCTTCGGGAAGACACATTCGATGTGGAATCGCTGGTCTCCCTATAGGTCCGAGAAGGTAGTGCAATCGTTGGGTTCAGAGTATCATTTTCCATTGCTGGGCCACTCACTAGGTCGACGATGGCGCACTTCGTTGGGATAAATGTCGGCAAAATGACACGCCATTTACCTTCTGTATGTGGCGTTCGTGTTTTGGTTTAAGCTGTACCCAGCTTTCTCCTATATACTGAAACCTGTTTATGATGTTCACTGGGATCAATGGAGGAATTTATCGTTGAAAGAAATGCTGGCAGTCGGTGTGCGCCAAACGACGGCTTCGTCAATACTTTCTCCATGAAAGAACCGAATTTGAGGACGAGTGGACCAACTCCACGTGGAAATTCGCTGCAAAAGTCGCTGGTACTTGTGGAATATGCGGGGTAACCACTTTGCTGGAACATATTGGGACAATAACGCACAAGAGCTTTATACGACGCTTTTCACTCGGATTGCACGGTATTACGCAATGCGTTCGCGTTTCAAAGTGATGAAGTTGGAATTGAGAGTAGCGAACGAAGCTTGGTAGTGTAGTGAGTGTTGGAATGTAAATCCGAAAGTGAATTCCATTTAGTTAGAAGTCCTAGTCTTGTTTTCTCTCCTACATGCCTCCTACATGCCAGGTCTACTAGTACCTTGTACCTCCCTTCATTCACTTGACCGTAATCTGCAACGGACACGGTAATATGCAACGGACACGCTTGTATACACCGGTATACAAGCCCCAATACAAATCCCTATATAAATCCCAATATGCAACGGACACGGTCTGTTGCAACGGACACGGTGACCCAGTCAATGCATACGCAAATCACCACATGTCGTGTAAATTGAAGCCGCACGCCCAATCACATCTCACGATACAAAAGGATCCGCCAATCACATGCACTCTTTCGCTCCACTTCAATTGCATGCCTCTCAAGGCACGCGCATGTCGTGTGCCCTGAGGTAGCATGTCAGTCGAAGTAGACGGCGAAGTGCAACCACAACACCCCCACTCAATTCGACGTCTCGAGCTTGGGGACCACATTGCTCCGCATCATCAAGTAGCGCAGAGTCTTCGACGATAGACCTTTGGTGAGGTAGTCCGCGAGCTGGTTCTTGGTTTTCATGTACTCCAGCTCGACTTCACCACGCACAACCTTCTCACGAATAAAGTGGTAGCGAATGTCGATGTGCTTGGTCCGAGCTTGATAACCGACGTTCTTCGCCAACGCCATGGCACCTTGGTTGTCCTCGTAGATCACCGTAGCCCCCACTTGCTCTGCACCAATGTCCTTGAGAAGTAGTCGCATCCACACCGCTTCCTTGATGCAGTCACTCAGAGCCATGTACTCCGCCTCAGTCGAGCTTAGGGCGACAGTCTTCTGAAACGTAGAGCGCCAAACCACAGGTGCCCCACACATCATGAACATTGTCCCGCTAACCGAGCGTCTGTCGTCGCGGTTGCCAGCCCAGTCTGCATCCGAGTAGGCAACGAGCTCTGTTCCTTGCGATCCATCGTACAAGATGCCCACGTCCTTGGTCTTCAACAGGTAGCGCACCACGTTGATTCCAGCATCCCAGTGTTTCTCACCAGGGTTCTCCAGAAAACGACTCAACTTGGCCACTGCAACCGAGATGTCAGGTCGCGTTCCACACGCCAGGTACATGAGGCTACCGATGAGCGTTCGGTACGGCTTCGACTTCATCTTGGCCTTGTCCTCATCGGCCTGCTGTCCGTCCTCCTTAGTCAAGTGAAGACTCGGGTCCAGAGGCATCAGGCTTGACTTTGCGTTCTCTTGGCCAAACCTCTTGATGATCGACTCAGTGTAGGCTCGCTGGCAGATGCCCAACGTTCTGTGCTCCATGTTGTAGTCGATCTCGATGCCAAGAATGAAGCGTGCCCGTCCGAGGTCCTTGATCCGGAACTTCTCAGCAATGCCAGCCTTCACCGACGCGATGATACCCTTGTTCCGTGACGCAATCAGCATGTCGTCTACGTAAAGACACACGATGCACTCGTCCTCTCCTTCACCTCTTGTGTAGATGCACGGGTCAGCATCAGCAGCCTTGAACCCCATGCTCTTGAGATGGTTGTCAATTGTCTCGTTCCAAACACGAAACGCTTGCTTGAGTCCGTACAGGCTTCGAAGTAGCATGCAGACGACGTCATCTTCACCTTGAGTCTCTGCCAGTGCTAGTAGCTCCCGAAGACCTTCTGGTAACTCCATGTAGATCTCTTCATCGAGCTTGCCGTACAGGAACGCCGTATCCACGTCGCACTGCTCGATCTCGTATCCTTCAGCACAACACTTGGCCAGCACTGCTCGGATCGAATTCAGGTAAGCCACAGGCGCGTACGTCTCTTCATAGTCAATGCCCTGTCGTTGTGAGTACCCCTTGGCTACGAGACGAGCCTTGTGTCGAATCACTTGTCCCTTCTCGTTGCGCTTCAACGCGAACACCCAGCGGCAACCGATCGGGCGCTGGTGCGTTGGTCTTGGCACCAACTTCCAGGTACCGTTGTCAGTTAGCGACTTGAGCTCACTTGCAATCGCTTTCTTCCAGTTGTCTTGGTCCGCACTTGTAGTCGCCTCAGCGTACGTCTTCGGGACCTCCTCTGTAGCAGCCATCAGCTGTCCACTTTCAACAATAGCCAGCTCGTTACCACTTGACCTCAGTCTCTCTTGAGTCATCTTCTGACGCTTTATCCCACTCGACGATGGAGCATCGATGACTTGCTTCTTCCTGGTACTTGCCTCTTCAGGATCCGTCGTCTCGTCAATGTGCCGAACGCGTGAACGAGTAATCATAGGATGCGTCGAATCGTATGGAACCATTGCAGTATCCACACTCACGTCACGTTGAAGTGGGATCACGTCAGCAATTTCAACATCAGTAGGGACGATATGCGTGGAGTCACTCAACGACATTTGCTCCATGGTTGGCGCTAATGCGTCTGCATCATCGTCGCCATCCACACGAGTCATGATGTGCGCAGGGGTGGTCGTCTCGATGAACTTGACGGTGCGCACGATTTGCACCTTTCCAGTTGACAAATCCAGTACACGATACCCCTTGACTCCATCCTCGTATCCCATGAACCGACATTGGAATGCCTTTGCATCCAGCTTGCGACGCTTCTCGTTGGGGATATGAGCGTACCCCAGTGCACCGAACACCTTCACGTTCTTGAGTTGTGGCTTGAAATGACTCACAATCTCGTATGGTGTCTTCACATTGACCGAGTTGGGGGTCCGGTTGATGATCCAGGCCGCAGTGTTAACCGCTTCAGCCCACCATTTTCTGTCAACACTCTCATGATAGAGCATGCAGCGAGCCATCTCCACGAGGCTCCGGTTCATCCGTTCAGCCAGTCCGTTCTGCTGAGGTGTGTACGGCACCGTCTTCTCATGTTTGATGCCACAGTGGTTGAGGTAGTTCTTGAACTGGCGACTTGTGTACTCACCGCCGTTGTCCGAGCGCAGGCGCTTGATTGTCTTGCCTGTCGCGTTCTCAATTCCGGCCTTGTACGTCTTGAACTTCGACAGTACTTCCGATTTGGCCTTCATGAAGTAGACCGTAACGTGGCGTGAGTAGTCGTCGATGAAGGTCACCACGAACCTACAGCCACCAGGTGTCTTGGTTTGCATCGGACCCATTACGTCCGAGTGCACCAGGTCAAGCACACCAACACTTTTGACGAGCTTCTCCGGATGTCTCGGGTAGTCATCAGCTTTCATCTTGCCCATGCAGCAGCCTGCGCACACGTCGTCCCCGTGGACTTCTCCCGTGATGCGAGGCACTCCTTCTGCCATGGTCAGTAGTTTCTCATAGCGCTTGTACGGGATGTGGCCGAGTCGGGCGTGCACAACAGCTCATGGCTCCTTACGAGTGGTCGTTGCAGCATGACACACCTCGTCCCCCACTGTCTTCAACTTGTAGATGTTTCCACAGCCCTTCGCCTCCATGACGGTAGCACCGCCAAAGCTAAAGACACACTTGTCTTTGCTGAACTGCGCGGTGACGTCCTTCTCGGCCAGCTTCGACACCGAGATGAGGCTTCCTTCAACTTCAGGGATGTATAGGACATCCGACAGCGTGACAGACGTTCCGTCCATCAGCTTCATACCGACGGTGCCCTTCGCAACGGCGTCAATCTTCGTGCCATCCGCGATCGTGATGCGGATTGGCGTCTTCAGTTCCTTCAAGGACACGAACTTGTCCCGGACACTGGTCATGTGCGAGCTTGCACCTGAGTCGATGAGCCATTCACTCTTGGTCATCGCACCCGTTGCCATGAACGAGAAGTCGGACGCTTCCTCTCGCGCCGCTTGACCTCGTTCTTCATCAGCCTTCTTCTTCCGGCACTCGAACTCTCGGTGCCCTTGCTTCTTGCAGTAGAAGCACTTCCCCTTGAAACGTTGCTTGCCACCAAAGTCCTTCTTCTTCGTTGCGAAAGCCTTCTCTTGAGCCGATGACGATTCATCCGAGGCTTGAACACCAGAGAGGGCTTGGATCGCGTAGGCCAACGTCACGTTGGGCGTGTTCTCGAGGACAGTACTGATCATCTTGTACTCGTCCGTCAGACTGCCAAGGAGCAACACGAGCTGGCGAGTCTCGTCCAGGGTCTCACCGATCGTCTCCATCTGGAGGACGATCTCCTTGAACTGGTCGACGTGGGAAGCGAACTTGGTACCGGGCTCCATCTTGAAGTTGTTCAACTTCTTGGTGACGAGAAGCCGGTTCTTGAGCGTCTTCTTGTTGAAGTGCTCTTCGAGCATCGTCCACGCCTCAGCGGCAGTTAGTGCTCCACGGACGTAAACTTGGTACGTGAGACTCACGTCTCCAGCGATAACCCCAAGTGCCTTCAGATCGTTGGTCTTCCATTCCGCCGTGGAGCGATCACTCACTTGGTCGAACTCGGGCTTGATGATCTGCGGGAGCAGGCCCTTCCGAGCGAGCTTCATCCGCATGTTGAACTCCCAGTGGAAGTAGTTATCTTCCACGAGCTTGTCGATGTTGTCTGCGTAGCTTGGGCTCATAACCAATTGAGAGTAGCGAACGAAGCTTGGTAGTGTAGTGAGTGTTGGAATGTAAATCCGAAAGTGAATTCCATTTAGTTAGAAGTCCTAGTCTTGTTTTCTCTCCTACATGCCTCCTACATGCCAGGTCTACTAGTACCTTGTACCTCCCTTCATTCACTTGACCGTAATCTGCAACGGACACGGTAATATGCAACGGACACACTTGTATACACCGGTATACAAGTCCCAATACAAATCCCTATATAAATCCCAATATGCAACGGACACGGTCTGTTGCAACGGACACGTTGACCAAGTAAATGCATACGCAAATCACCACATGTCGTGCAAATTGAAGCCGCACGCCCAATCACATCTCACGATACAAAAGGATCCGCCAATCACATGCACTCTTTCGCTCCACTTCAATTGCATGCCTCTCAAGGCACGCGCATGTCGTGTGCCCTGAGGTAGCATGTCAGTCGAGGTAGACGGCGAAGTGCAACCACAACAGTTGGAAGTTGAAATTGACTCTGACCACGCAGTTTTGATACGCTAATTACAGGAATATTTGCTTTCCTAAGTCAATTTCGTTGATGTCATTAACTGAGCGAGTGCAAACCAGGAATTGCCACTTCTAACGTTTCATAAAGTCAGGTTGTCTTGATATGAATTGCAATCATCCCATTGTAGGTTGTACGACCGAGCAGTTGAATCCTTCTACCACTTGTTTGGAACTCTCCAGGTTTGTACTAAGATGTTTCAGTCTGAGTCTTGCAGAAGACCACAATCGCTTTGGAGTAATGTGCTGTGGGTTGTGATGGAGAAACATTTTCTATTTGTACATGTATCAGACCTTTTACATTTATGCGCATGGATCCATGCCATGAACGATTCTCTTTATGATACCAATGCCGGGTTTTATTTTTTGTTATTGGTATATACTCCTGGTTATTGATTGATTGATTGATTGATTGATTGATTGATTGATCCACTAAAAGAACCATTCTCGTCTTCACTTCCGAAAGTACTGAAGAGTGACGATGGACCTGTCATCGGTGACATCGTATGCGGACGCTGCCCCTCAGGTACTACACGCTACGTAGTGTATATGAAAACCAAGACTCACATGGTCGTATGTTTGGATATGAATGTAGTTGGAAGAAACGCTCTCGCACGTCAACATTACTGAAGACGACCCTGCTGTCATCCTGAATTGGGATCTTGAGGCATTGCAAGACTTCGTAGCGAGGGCAATCGCCAGAGATGGTGCTCCTGATCCACCCGCGAGACCAGGATGGCTCAGGACCTTTCCTCCAACTACAGCGTCACTTACGGATGATATTGTGACGCATCTTGCGCAAGTGGCGGGTGGTCGATTCGGGGTTGTTGTGCTTGCCCCGAACAATTTGAATCAATATGCAAACATCTGCGAGCTAATCGTAGATATCGAACACGAACCATTCATGCAAGTCAATTTTGCTGCAGCGCCACCCGACCAACGCCTTGCTCGGACCGGCTATTTGTTGGATAATCGCAGGGTGCTGCAACCAGTCGATCGAGCACGTACACCTCGATCACCACCGTTACGTCAGATCTTTGCATGATTCGATGGTGTTTCGCCAATGACATCATTCGAGAAGAAGTGATAATCCGTGAGGTGGTGAATAGGATCTCTATTTTGTTATTCTCTAACTAAGCAAACGAAAGTTTTTTCTTCTTATATTTCAGCATTAGGTTCTTGCATGGCATTATCAATACTTCAATGAAGTTTGGTTTGAAGAAATACATGACTAGCTAGCGTAACGGAGCATCTTGCTACCACTTCGACGCTTTCGTAAAAAGTATGAAGTAATGCATTACTATTATCCGGAAAGCGGCGGATTAAGCCTCTTCATAGGCTCGAGCCCGACGCACACGCTCCGTGTCTAGTTTGCACAGGCTTTCGGATCCCTAAAGTTTAGTTTTTTTTCTGGTAGTAGCGCTAATCATTAGGGGGAGTCAAACCTGGCGTAAACTTTCACAAAATGATATGTCAATTTTAAAAATCACATGTATCGTTTGAGGAAAACAAAATGTCATTTAAAACATCAACCACCTCGGAAGGTGGGTGATATTCGAAATGGCATGTTGGATATCACACTCAGATTTCACAGTGATTTTTTCGAAATGAACGTGTGATATTTCGGTTTTTAGCCAAGGTTTGACTCCCCCTATTAGGGGAGTCAAACCTGACGTAAACTTTCACAAAATGGCATGTCAATTATAAAAATCACATGTATCGTTTTGAGGAAAACAAAATGTCATTTGAAACATCAACCACCTCGGAAGGTGGGTGATATTCGAAATGGCATGTTGGATATCACACTCAGATTTCACAGTGATTTTTTCGAAATGAACGTGTGATATTTCGGTTTTTAGCCAAGGTTTGACTCCCCCTATTGAACCAATACAAATCTCAAAATGAGCCCCGCTTATAAAAGCGTTATTTTCCATAAAGTATATCAATTTACTAAATCTATTATATAAACGTGCGATGATAAAAGTAATTGTCCGTAATTTACAGGATGAAAGTAGGTATGGTAACACGAGCTACCGGATGGGACGTCCTCAAAATTCTGATTATTGATCTAGCGACTCTTCGGAGGCATACAATCTTTTATATGTAACTCATGGGTCGAGAATATACGTGAATTCTCAGGATAGCAGTCCTGAACAGAATGGCAAGCACAGACGACGCTTTGCAGCTTTTAGAGGCCGAAGCCACAAACGCGCGCTCCAACACCATCTCTGCGAACTCTCGGTCATCCTACCTTAGCTCTACGACTCGGTTCTTACAGTGGATGCTAAAACACAAAAGAGATTTGGTGCTCGATGGCTTTGCGGACAGTATTACGTTCAATGCGAGCGGTGAAGCGACTAAGGACTCGATAAAGCTGGCATTGTCATCTGCTCCGGATAATCCGCCAATTGATTTTTCTCGTATCACGGCTCGTGATTTTATGACTTGGATTGTGTCGCTGAAGAAACCTAACGGGGCGTACAATAGTTTTGCTACCTACGCCAGCCATCGTTCGGCCTTTTACAACCTGTTTCAAGACTTTCATTGCGTAATGTCAACGGAACTGACCCGTGAGATGAGCTGTCACTTCAAAGGTTTACAACATAATGTGGCTGCAGCCATTAGCCAGGGTCGCGGTCAAATAAAAGTCGGCAAAGATCCCATGGCGATTGGTCTGTATAAGAAACTTGCTTTTGAAATGCTGCAAAACTCGTCTCGCGACATGGTATTTGGCAGGATGTTTATGATTATGTCGTGGAACCTAATGTCTCGTGCAGCCAACACGGCATCAATTTGCTATAACCATTTGGAGTGGCGCGACGATGCGCTTTGCGTATATTTCGCGCACATGAAAAACGACCAACGAGGTACACGACCAAGGGACCCACGCCATATCTATGCTAATCCGTTGTCACCCGAGATCTGCCCCCTTCTCGCCCTCGGTGCGTTTTTTCGTTTTGAGAATAGAAGTTAATAAAAGTTTAAACGTTTCTATATTGTGTGTACAGGAGTGTATTGGTCGACGTATGGTGGATATACTACTGATTCCCATTTGTTTCCTGGAAATGATCAATACGAGCGCTTTCGGAAGGTGTTGGGTCGAGTATTAGAGAGGCCACAGGTAGCCGAGGAGCTCGAGCGTCGAGGGGTTTCTGTGGGGGACCTTGGAACTCACTCAATGCGGAAAGGGGCCTCCACGTATTGCTCGTCCGGTTCAACAGCATGTCCATCATCCGTAGCGGTTCATTTACGGGCTGGATGGTCAATGGGCGGGGTGCAGGACCGATATCTCCGTCATGACGCCGCAGGTGACATGTTCGTTGGGCGAACCGTTAGTGGTCTTCCAATTTTAAAGCCAGAGTTTGCTTCTTTACCTCCACATTTCGATGGTGGCAAGGAAAGTGTACAAAAAGCAAAACGACTGTGCTTTCCCGGACTACCCGAATCTGCTGAATTTATTGGAGAGTTCGCGTTGGCGTCATTAATCTATCATTTGGATTTTCTTCGCGATAATTTACCGGACAATCACCCGCTTTTTGAATCCCCCCTATTTGGAGATTAAGAGTTGATGTGTCAACTTAAATCTTACATTCGGACAGATTGCCTCAATTCGGGAATGCAAACCACTGGTATCCCTCCTCACGTCACTATATTGGGTGAACTTCGTGCTGCTCGAAACGAGCTGAAGGTCGAAATCGAAACCAGGAAGATGGATATGCAAATGATTTCTGAGTCTCAGAAGAAGATGTGCTCGCAAATTCTAGACGGTGTGTCAGCAATATTGGAGGAACGAGCAATTGAAACTGGAGTCCCAACATGCGAGAGTATGGCATCATCTATAATGAAGAATTGGATGATGCAGGTGTGCTACATCATTTACGCACATATAGTAGCGATGAAGTCGCCATCGATACGGTAGATTCAACGAGCGATGAGGCATTGCAAGCTGGAGCTGAGGTAGTACAATCTAGCGAGCCTGTGTACCCTATCTATCATTGGGGTGGATTGATGCACCTCTTTCCGCTAGACTTCAAGCTTCCGGCTGGAAATGCAGAGCAGGCGTGGGTGTACTGGTGCTGTGGAGATAGGTCGCGGAATTTACCTCCCCTACGTCAATTGCGTCCGGCTGACTTGAGTGACCTGAACCAACGGAAACGGCTCTGTGAGATTCGGTTCCTCATGAGGAAAATCGAGCTAAAAGCATCGGAGAATCGTCTGTCAACAACAAATATTTCCTTTAGCACTGCAGCCGACATATTTCAACAGTGCAAAGAGTCTATTGAGTTACCTGCGTCGACAGAATCCAACAGGAAGCGGCGTAGAGGGCAACTTGTCTGGGTATCCGTAGCAACACTATTGCGAAAGAAGTCGAAAACTAGTGCGAACACTAATGAGAAATGAAAAGCTATTCTGTGTCTTGGATAATATCCAGAAAATCGGATATTATCGATCATGATAGTCAATAGAATACCAAAGACATTTTCCATCCTGAAATATCCATTATCCATCCTGTAAATTCCGCCTACCTGTAATTGTCCGTAATTTACAGGATGAAAGTAGGTATGGTAACACGAGCTACCGGATGGGACGTCCTCAAAATTCTGATTATTGATCTAGCGACTCTTCGGAGGCATACAATCTTTTATATGTAACTCATGGGTCGAGAATATACGTGAATTCTCAGGATAGCAGTCCTGAACAGAATGGCAAGCACAGACGACGCTTTGCAGCTTTTAGAGGCCGAAGCCACAAACGCGCGCTCCAACACCATCTCTGCGAACTCTCGGTCATCCTACCTTAGCTCTACGACTCGGTTCTTACAGTGGATGCTAAAATACAAAAGAGATTTGGTGCTCGATGGCTTTGCGGACAGCATTACGTTCAATGCGAGCGGTGAAGCGACTAAGGACTCGATAAAGCTGGCATTGTCATCTGCTCCGGATAATCCGCCAATTGATTTTTCTCGTATCACGGCTCGTGATTTTATGACTTGGATTGTGTCGCTGAAGAAACCTAACGGGGCGTACAATAGTTTTGCTACCTACGCCAGCCATCGTTCGGCCTTTTACAACCTGTTTCAAGACTTTCATTGCGTAATGTCAACGGAACTGACCCGTGAGATGAGCTGTCACTTCAAAGGTTTACAACATAATGTGGCTGCAGCCATTAGCCAGGGTCGCGGTCAAATCAAAGTCGGCAAAGATCCCATGGCGATTGGTCTGTATAAGAAACTTGCTTTTGAAATGCTGCAAAACCCGTCTCGCGACATGGTATTTGGCAGGATGTTTATGATTATGTCGTGGAACCTAATGTCTCGTGCAGCCAACACGGCATCAATTTGCTATAACCATTTGGAGTGGCGCGACGATGCGCTTTGCGTATATTTCGCGCACATGAAAAACGACCAACGAGGTACACGACCAAGGGACCCACGCCATATCTATGCTAATCCGTTGTCACCCGAGATCTGCCCCCTTCTCGCCCTCGGTGCGTTTTTTCGTTTTGAGAATAGAAGTTAATAAAAGTTTAAACGTTTCTATATTGTGTGTACAGGAGTGTATTGGTCGACGTATGGTGGATATACTACTGATTCCCATTTGTTTCCTGGAAATGATCAATACGAGCGCTTTCGGAAGGTGTTGGGTCGAGTATTAGAGAGGCCACAGGTAGCCGAGGAGCTCGAGCGTCGAGGGGTTTCTGTGGGGGACCTTGGAACTCACTCAATGCGGAAAGGGGCCTCCACGTATTGCTCGTCCGGTTCAACAGCATGTCCATCATCCGTAGCGGTTCATTTACGGGCTGGATGGTCAATGGGCGGGGTGCAGGACCGATATCTCCGTCATGACGCCGCAGGTGACATGTTCGTTGGGCGAACCGTTAGTGGTCTTCCAATTTTAAAGCCAGAGTTTGCTTCTTTACCTCCACATTTCGATGGTGGCAAGGAAAGTGTACAAAAAGCAAAACGACTGTGCTTTCCCGGACTACCCGAATCTGCTGAATTTATTGGAGAGTTCGCGTTGGCGTCATTAATCTATCATTTGGATTTTCTTCGCGATAATTTACCGGACAATCACCCGCTTTTTGAATCCCCCCTATTTGGAGATTAAGAGTTGATGTGTCAACTTAAATCTTACATTCGGACAGATTGCCTCAATTCGGGAATGCAAACCACTGGTATCCCTCCTCACGTCACTATATTGGGTGAACTTCGTGCTGCTCGAAACGAGCTGAAGGTCGAAATCGAAACCAGGAAGATGGATATGCAAATGATTTCTGAGTCTCAGAAGAAGATGTGCTCGCAAATTCTAGACGGTGTGTCAGCAATATTGGAGGAACGAGCAATTGAAACTGGAGTCCCAACATGCGAGAGTATGGCATCATCTATAATGAAGAATTGGATGATGCAGGTGTGCTACATCATTTACGCACATATAGTAGCGATGAAGTCGCCATCGATACGGTAGATTCAACGAGCGATGAGGCATTGCAAGCTGGAGCTGAGGTAGTACAATCTAGCGAGCCTGTGTACCCTATCTATCATTGGGGTGGATTGATGCACCTCTTTCCGCTAGACTTCAAGCTTCCGGCTGGAAATGCAGAGCAGGCGTGGGTGTACTGGTGCTGTGGAGATAGGTCGCGGAATTTACCTCCCCTACGTCAATTGCGTCCGGCTGACTTGAGTGACCTGAACCAACGGAAACGGCTCTGTGAGATTCGGTTCCTCATGAGGAAAATCGAGCTAAAAGCATCGGAGAATCGTCTGTCAACAACAAATATTTCCTTTAGCACTGCAGCCGACATATTTCAACAGTGCAAAGAGTCTATTGAGTTACCTGCGTCGACAGAATCCAACAGGAAGCGGCGTAGAGGGCAACTTGTCTGGGTATCGGTAGCAACACTATTGCGAAAGAAGTCGAAAACTAGTGCGAACACTAATGAGAAATGAAAAGCTATTCTGTGTCTTGGATAATATCCAGAAAATCGGATATTATCGATCATGATAGTCAATAGAATACCAAAGACATTTTCCATCCTGAAATATCCATTATCCATCCTGTAAATTCCGCCTACCTGTAATTGTCCGTAATTTACAGGATGAAAGTAGGTATGGTAACACGAGCTACCGGATGGGACGTCCTCAAAATTCTGATTATTGATCTAGCGACTCTTCGGAGGCATACAATCTTTTATATGTAACTCATGGGTCGAGAATATACGTGAATTCTCAGGATAGCAGTCCTGAACAGAATGGCAAGCACAGACGACGCTTTGCAGCTTTTAGAGGCCGAAGCCACAAACGCGCGCTCCAACACCATCTCTGCGAACTCTCGGTCATCCTACCTTAGCTCTACGACTCGGTTCTTACAGTGGATGCTAAAATACAAAAGAGATTTGGTGCTCGATGGCTTTGCGGACAGCATTACGTTCAATGCGAGCGGTGAAGCGACTAAGGACTCGATAAAGCTGGCATTGTCATCTGCTCCGGATAATCCGCCAATTGATTTTTCTCGTATCACGGCTCGTGATTTTATGACTTGGATTGTGTCGCTGAAGAAACCTAACGGGGCGTACAATAGTTTTGCTACCTACGCCAGCCATCGTTCGGCCTTTTACAACCTGTTTCAAGACTTTCATTGCGTAATGTCAACGGAACTGACCCGTGAGATGAGCTGTCACTTCAAAGGTTTACAACATAATGTGGCTGCAGCCATTAGCCAGGGTCGCGGTCAAATCAAAGTCGGCAAAGATCCCATGGCGATTGGTCTGTATAAGAAACTTGCTTTTGAAATGCTGCAAAACCCGTCTCGCGACATGGTATTTGGCAGGATGTTTATGATTATGTCGTGGAACCTAATGTCTCGTGCAGCCAACACGGCATCAATTTGCTATAACCATTTGGAGTGGCGCGACGATGCGCTTTGCGTATATTTCGCGCACATGAAAAACGACCAACGAGGTACACGACCAAGGGACCCACGCCATATCTATGCTAATCCGTTGTCACCCGAGATCTGCCCCCTTCTCGCCCTCGGTGCGTTTTTTCGTTTTGAGAATAGAAGTTAATAAAAGTTTAAACGTTTCTATATTGTGTGTACAGGAGTGTATTGGTCGACGTATGGTGGATATACTACTGATTCCCATTTGTTTCCTGGAAATGATCAATACGAGCGCTTTCGGAAGGTGTTGGGTCGAGTATTAGAGAGGCCACAGGTAGCCGAGGAGCTCGAGCGTCGAGGGGTTTCTGTGGGGGACCTTGGAACTCACTCAATGCGGAAAGGGGCCTCCACGTATTGCTCGTCCGGTTCAACAGCATGTCCATCATCCGTAGCGGTTCATTTACGGGCTGGATGGTCAATGGGCGGGGTGCAGGACCGATATCTCCGTCATGACGCCGCAGGTGACATGTTCGTTGGGCGAACCGTTAGTGGTCTTCCAATTTTAAAGCCAGAGTTTGCTTCTTTACCTCCACATTTCGATGGTGGCAAGGAAAGTGTACAAAAAGCAAAACGACTGTGCTTTCCCGGACTACCCGAATCTGCTGAATTTATTGGAGAGTTCGCGTTGGCGTCATTAATCTATCATTTGGATTTTCTTCGCGATAATTTACCGGACAATCACCCGCTTTTTGAATCCCCCCTATTTGGAGATTAAGAGTTGATGTGTCAACTTAAATCTTACATTCGGACAGATTGTCTCAATTCGGGAATGCAAACCACTGGTATCCCTCCTCACGTCACTATATTGGGTGAACTTCGTGCTGCTCGAAACGAGCTGAAGGTCGAAATCGAAACCAGGAAGATGGATATGCAAATGATTTCTGAGTCTCAGAAGAAGATGTGCTCGCAAATTCTAGACGGTGTGTCAGCAATATTGGAGGAACGAGCAATTGAAACTGGAGTCCCAACATGCGAGAGTATGGCATCATCTATAATGAAGAATTGGATGATGCAGGTGTGCTACATCATTTACGCACATATAGTAGCGATGAAGTCGCCATCGATACGGTAGATTCAACGAGCGATGAGGCATTGCAAGCTGGAGCTGAGGTAGTACAATCTAGCGAGCCTGTGTACCCTATCTATCATTGGGGTGGATTGATGCACCTCTTTCCGCTAGACTTCAAGCTTCCGGCTGGAAATGCAGAGCAGGCGTGGGTGTACTGGTGCTGTGGAGATAGGTCGCGGAATTTACCTCCCCTACGTCAATTGCGTCCGGCTGACTTGAGTGACCTGAACCAACGGAAACGGCTCTGTGAGATTCGGTTCCTCATGAGGAAAATCGAGCTAAAAGCATCGGAGAATCGTCTGTCAACAACAAATATTTCCTTTAGCACTGCAGCCGACATATTTCAACAGTGCAAAGAGTCTATTGAGTTACCTGCGTCGACAGAATCCAACAGGAAGCGGCGTAGAGGGCAACTTGTCTGGGTATCCGTAGCAACACTATTGCGAAAGAAGTCGAAAACTAGTGCGAACACTAATGAGAAATGAAAAGCTATTCTGTGTCTTGGATAATATCCAGAAAATCGGATATTATCGATCATGATAGGCAATAGAATACCAAAGACATTTTCCATCCTGAAATATCCATTATCCATCCTGTAAATTCCGCCTACCTGTAATTGTCCGTAATTTACAGGATGAAAGTAGGTATGGTAACACGAGCTACCGGATGGGACGTCCTCAAAATTCTGATTATTGATCTAGCGACTCTTCGGAGGCATACAATCTTTTATATGTAACTCATGGGTCGAGAATATACGTGAATTCTCAGGATAGCAGTCCTGAACAGAATGGCAAGCACAGACGACGCTTTGCAGCTTTTAGAGGCCGAAGCCACAAACGCGCGCTCCAACACCATCTCTGCGAACTCTCGGTCATCCTACCTTAGCTCTACGACTCGGTTCTTACAGTGGATGCTAAAATACAAAAGAGATTTGGTGCTCGATGGCTTTGCGGACAGCATTACGTTCAATGCGAGCGGTGAAGCGACTAAGGACTCGATAAAGCTGGCATTGTCATCTGCTCCGGATAATCCGCCAATTGATTTTTCTCGTATCACGGCTCGTGATTTTATGACTTGGATTGTGTCGCTGAAGAAACCTAACGGGGCGTACAATAGTTTTGCTACCTACGCCAGCCATCGTTCGGCCTTTTACAACCTGTTTCAAGACTTTCATTGCGTAATGTCAACGGAACTGACCCGTGAGATGAGCTGTCACTTCAAAGGTTTACAACATAATGTGGCTGCAGCCATTAGCCAGGGTCGCGGTCAAATCAAAGTCGGCAAAGATCCCATGGCGATTGGTCTGTATAAGAAACTTGCTTTTGAAATGCTGCAAAACCCGTCTCGCGACATGGTATTTGGCAGGATGTTTATGATTATGTCGTGGAACCTAATGTCTCGTGCAGCCAACACGGCATCAATTTGCTATAACCATTTGGAGTGGCGCGACGATGCGCTTTGCGTATATTTCGCGCACATGAAAAACGACCAACGAGGTACACGACCAAGGGACCCACGCCATATCTATGCTAATCCGTTGTCACCCGAGATCTGCCCCCTTCTCGCCCTCGGTGCGTTTTTTCGTTTTGAGAATAGAAGTTAATAAAAGTTTAAACGTTTCTATATTGTGTGTACAGGAGTGTATTGGTCGACGTATGGTGGATATACTACTGATTCCCATTTGTTTCCTGGAAATGATCAATACGAGCGCTTTCGGAAGGTGTTGGGTCGAGTATTAGAGAGGCCACAGGTAGCCGAGGAGCTCAAGCGTCGAGGGGTTTCTGTGGGGGACCTTGGAACTCACTCAATGCGGAAAGGGGCCTCCACGTATTGCTCGTCCGGTTCAACAGCATGTCCATCATCCGTAGCGGTTCATTTACGGGCTGGATGGTCAATGGGCGGGGTGCAGGACCGATATCTCCGTCATGACGCCGCAGGTGACATGTTCGTTGGGCGAACCGTTAGTGGTCTTCCAATTTTAAAGCCAGAGTTTGCTTCTTTACCTCCACATTTCGATGGTGGCAAGGAAAGTGTACAAAAAGCAAAACGACTGTGCTTTCCCGGACTACCCGAATCTGCTGAATTTATTGGAGAGTTCGCGTTGGCGTCATTAATCTATCATTTGGATTTTCTTCGCGATAATTTACCGGACAATCACCCGCTTTTTGAATCCCCCCTATTTGGAGATTAAGAGTTGATGTGTCAACTTAAATCTTACATTCGGACAGATTGCCTCAATTCGGGAATGCAAACCACTGGTATCCCTCCTCACGTCACTATATTGGGTGAACTTCGTGCTGCTCGAAACGAGCTGAAGGTCGAAATCGAAACCAGGAAGATGGATATGCAAATGATTTCTGAGTCTCAGAAGAAGATGTGCTCGCAAATTCTAGACGGTGTGTCAGCAATATTGGAGGAACGAGCAATTGAAACTGGAGTCCCAACATGCGAGAGTATGGCATCATCTATAATGAAGAATTGGATGATGCAGGTGTGCTACATCATTTACGCACATATAGTAGCGATGAAGTCGCCATCGATACGGTAGATTCAACGAGCGATGAGGCATTGCAAGCTGGAGCTGAGGTAGTACAATCTAGCGAGCCTGTGTACCCTATCTATCATTGGGGTGGATTGATGCACCTCTTTCCGCTAGACTTCAAGCTTCCGGCTGGAAATGCAGAGCAGGCGTGGGTGTACTGGTGCTGTGGAGATAGGTCGCGGAATTTACCTCCCCTACGTCAATTGCGTCCGGCTGACTTGAGTGACCTGAACCAACGGAAACGGCTCTGTGAGATTCGGTTCCTCATGAGGAAAATCGAGCTAAAAGCATCGGAGAATCGTCTGTCAACAACAAATATTTCCTTTAGCACTGCAGCCGACATATTTCAACAGTGCAAAGAGTCTATTGAGTTACCTGCGTCGACAGAATCCAACAGGAAGCGGCGTAGAGGGCAACTTGTCTGGGTATCCGTAGCAACACTATTGCGAAAGAAGTCGAAAACTAGTGCGAACACTAATGAGAAATGAAAAGCTATTCTGTGTCTTGGATAATATCCAGAAAATCGGATATTATCGATCACGATAGTCAATAGAATACCAAAGATATTTTCCATCCTGAAATATCCATTATCCATCCTGTAAATTCCGCCTACCTGTAAATTGTTATTATATTTTTATTCTTACAAACCTCCAAATCTCAAAACGTCACTAACGGATTTTCCCGAATAGAAGCCGGTCTTGTAATCCCCATAAACCCCTAAAAACAATCAATTTTGACGAGGGGACTTATAAACGGGTAAGGGCTTGTATTTAATGAAAGAAAATTTTTCATCAATGGTTGTTCAGTACTGAAACGATATCTAAGCGTCTCCTAACTACGCATTAGCTCGACGTCATCCAATGCGTTAGCCAGCTCATCATCCACATCTGAATCCGTGTTCTCCTCTTTCTTCTCTTCTTCATTCTCCCATTCGCGCTGAAATCCTCTTCCGTAGACATCGTGACGCCAAATAAACCATTCCGATTCAATCGGAGAAAATCCGGCCGCAGCTACAGAGTTGTCAATAGTTTCTTGATCAGTGTCCTTCCAGGCCTTTCGCACCCACTGGCACGCGACTTCAGCGCTCGGTGGCCTCGGGTTTCCGGCGCGAGTGTATTCTACAGCGTCAGAGTTCTCCACTCGTCGATATAGTTATACAGAATGTCCTTAAACTGCTTGTAGATGCCAATATCACCAGCTTGGAGGTATGCCGCCAGCCCACCTGGAATAACACACATAGCAATATTACGTCTTTGCACTTGGCCTTTACAACGCGTGATATGTGGGCGCGCATTGAGTCCCAGACAATGGTCTTTCCTTCCGCCTGCAACACCTTAGGAAAGACCATATCGATCCAATTGCATAGTAGTTCGGAGTCAACCCAAGCCTTTGGCTGGTAGGCTACATGCACTCCACCAACCTTCTGAATGGTTCGAGATCCTTTCTTGTGCTTCCAAATTACGAGAGGGGGAAGCTTGAGCAACGGCTGTGAACGCTAAAAAATGAACATTTAAAATAAAAATGTTCGCTATACTGACTTCTATTTGATCCAGGACTTCTATTATTGAACATTTGTGAGCGGACTTGTATTTCCTACAGGACTTGTATTCGGGAAAATCCGTTAGTTGGCACATCCATCGCTATCCCCGCTCTCCTAAAATGCCCCATCCACAGCCTGCATGCTCTACAACTTGTCCGTTGTCTTGCGCATCTCAGCCTCCTTCTTGCGATGCTCTACAGCTCCAATTAGTGGTCTCTGACATTTTTTAGCCTTGGAGGCTTTATAGTGCTTTTTGGACCGCGGTATTAAGTTCCAGTTTTTTTTTTCAGAAAAGTCCCAGACAACACGGCATCAGCTACATCTACCAGGAGTCCTGGTCCAGGACTGAGCTCCGTAGATGTGGGGGCTCTAGACGTGGATCATACGATATTAGCTGCCTATACTGACTGAGGTTCTGGGGTTCAAAGGGAAGATTTACGCACCACAGCTCATGTTACACTTCGGTCGATTGTTCTTGGAGAAGCTGGCATCTCTGGCTCGAGATGGAAAAGATTTGGACGCTTTTCACTCTCGTTTGATTGATCGAATCCGCTAAAAGAATGCTCTCCCTTTCCCGTTTCTTTTCTCCTTTCATTTCCGAGACAGGGATGGTAGGTCGCGAAAGGAAACGACCATCAAAGCACGAGCCTGCGACAGAGAGGACAAAAGAAGCAAAGAAGCGAGCGGCGATGGACCTGTCATCGGTGACATCGTATGCGGACGCTGCCCCTCAGGTACTACACGCTACGTAGTGTATATGAAAACCAAGACTCACATGGTCGTATGTTTGGATATGAATGAAGTTGGCGGAAACGCTCTCGCACGTCAACATTACTGAAGACGACCCAGCTGTCATCCTGGATTGGGATCTTGAGGCATTGCAAGGCTTCGTAGCGAGGGCAATCGCCAGAGATGGTGCTCCTAATCCACCCGCGAGACCAGGATGGATCAGAACCTATCCTCCAACTACAGCGTCGCTTACGGATGATATTGTGACGCATCTTGCGCAAGTGGCGGGTGGTCTATTCGGGGTTGTTGTGCTTGCCCCGAACAATTTGAATCAAGCTGCAAACATTTGGGAGCGGATCGCTCGACTCGAACTCGAACCATTCATGCAAGTCAATTTCGCTGCAGCGCCTCCAAACCAACGCCTTGCTCGGACCGGCTATATGATGGACCGTCGCAGGTTGCTGCAACCAGTCTATCGAATACGTGTTCCTCCAGCACCACCGTTACGTCAGATCTTCAGGTGATCCGATGGTGTTTCGCCAATGATATCATTCAGTGATAATCCGTGAGCAACGAAACGTTTTTTCTTCCTCTTCCTCTCTTCCTTCGCATCATAATACTAATAATTGTTATGTTTCAGCATTAGGTTCTTGCGTTGCATTATCAATACTTCGAAGAAGTTTAAAGTGATACATGACTAGCTGCCGACAGCTTTAGAGGTCACGCTGACTACAGAGAACTTCTCGCATTGTCTTGCAGCACACGATCGCTTAGGAGTCACGTGCTGTGGGTGGGCTTGAGAAGCAGAAAACGATGTTTTCGCTTGTATTCATTCTTGGAATTTAGTTGTCTTTGTTGATTACAACTCGAACTTTAATTTTTTTGCAGTTGGGAGAACTTGACCTCGTTAAACAGCCTGTCATCATTAATAATGTCAAAGCTTCCTGTCGTGTTCATCCATGGTGCACATCCGATGTGGAATCGCTGGTCTCCCTATAGGTCCGAGCAGGTCTGAATAATTTGAATGACAATCACCTCATTTTGCACGTCGGACCTCTCTCTTCCAACCACGGCCGTGCCTGTGAAGCTTTCTGGGTGCGATCTGCATGAGCGTGGACCAAACGACGGCTTTGTCAATACTTTCTCCATGAAAGAACCGTGGCATCCGAAGTTGAGGACGAGTGGACCAATTCCACGTGGTAATTCGCTGCAAAAGGGTAGCTGGTACTCCTACTTTGCTGGAACACATTGGGACAATAACGCACAAGAGCTTTTATACGAAGCTTTTCACTCGGATTGCACGTATTATGATGCAATGCGTTCGCGTTTCAAAGTGATGAAATTGGAGACTTTGACCACACAGTTTTGACACGCTAATTAGGGGGAGTAAAACCTTAACTAAAAACCGAAATATCACACTTTCATTTCGAAAAAATCACTGTGAAATCTGAGCGTGTTATCCAACATGTCATTTCGAATATCACCAACCTTCTGCGGTGGTTGATGTTTCAAATGACATTTTGTTTTCCTCAAAACGATGCATGTGATTTTTAAAATTGACATGTCATTTTGTGAAAGTTTTCGTCAGGATTGACTCCCCCTATTACAAAAATATTTGCTTTCCTAAGTCATTTCGTTGATGTCGTTGCTGATAATTAACTGAACGAATGCAAACCAGGAATGGTCACTTCTAACGTTTCATAAGTCAGGTTGTCTTGATATGAATTGCAATCATCCCATTGTAGGTTGTACGACCGAGCAGTTGAATCCTTCTACCACTTGTTTGGAACTCTCCAGGTTTGTACTAGATGTTTCAGTCTGAGTCTTGCAGCAGACCACAATCGCTTTGGAGTAATGTGCTGTGGGTTGTGATGGAGAAACATTTCTATTTGTTTCAGACCTTCTTTTACATTTATGCGCATGGATCCATGCATGAACGATTCTCTTTATGATACCAATGTCGGGTTTTATTTTTTGTTAATAGGGGGAGTCAAACCTGACGTAAACTTTCACAAAATGACATGTCAATTTTAAAAATCACATGTATCGTTTTGAGGAAATCAAAATGTCATTTGAAACATCAACCACCTCAAAAGGTGGGTGATATTCGAAATCACATGTTGAATATCACGCTCAGATTTCACAGTGATTTTTTCGAAATAAAAGTGTGATATTTCGGATTTTAGCCAAGGTTTGACTCCCCCTAATGGTATATACTCCTGGTTATTGATTGATTGATTGATTGATTGATTGATTGATTGATTGATCCACTAAAAGAACCCATTCTCGTCTTCACTTCCGAAAGTACTGAAGAGTGGTGACGATGGACCTGTCATCGGTGATGTCATATGCGGACGCTGCCCCTCAGGTAATACACGCTACGTAGTGTATATGAAAACCAACAAAAAGGACCCACATGGTCGTATGTTTGGGTATGAATGTAGTTGGCGGAAACGCTCTACCCGGCTGTCATCCTGGATTGGGATCTTGAGGCATTGCAAGGCTTCGTGGTGCTCCTAACCCACCCGCGAGACCAGGATGGCTCAGCACCTTTCCTCCAACTACAGCGTCACTTACGGATGATATTGTGACGCATCTTGCTCAGGTGGCGGGTGGTCGATTCGGGGCTGTTGTGCTTCCTTCGAACAATTTGAATCAATATGGAAACATCTTGGGGCGGATCAGAGATCTAGAACACGAAACATTCATGCAAGTCAATTTCGCTGCAGCGCCTCTATTCCAACGCCTTGCTCGGACCGGCTATATGATGGACCGTCGCAGGTTGCTGCAACCAGTCGATCTAGCACGTGATCCTCCACCACCACCATTACGCCACATCTTCGCATGAATCGGCGGTGTTTCGCCGATGCGCTTTGCTTCTGATAGTTCGTTCGAGAAGAAGTGATAATCCGTGAGCAATGAATCGTTTTTCTCTTCCTTCGTATCATAATATTACTGTAGTTTTACAATAATTGTTATATTTCAGCATTATGTTCTTGCATTGCATTATCAATACTTCGAAGAAGTTTGAAGGAATACATGACTAAATCGTCAGTAAATGGAAAATATACAGAGGATGTCCATAGAGTTCATGCCCGAATGGTCCAGGAGCTCTTTTGTAACCAAGCCGACTCTCTCGAGTGCTCCCATTAGTTACAAAAGGTTTCGGAGTACAATAGAATACACTCAGTAGGTTTTCCATCACGACCACTTCGTCCCTACAACAAATCGAGTCCGTTTAACTTTTGGCTGGGATATTCCCAGCAGAAAGCTTAAACCCAAGATGTAGACGCCCAATTTGTTGAGAAGAAGCGGACAGCGACAACGCGATCGAATGATGAACCACAAATCTCACGTCTGCACGGTCAACTCCCATCTGTGAACAACATTACCCTTGACGTTAGTACATTTCCATTCCAACAAATAGTTTTACAAAGCAAGTATCGTACCCCAAAGGCGCTGGTCGTCAATTGGCCCATCATCCACTGCTTCCGCACCAACTCACGACGTTTGCGTGGTAAATCGCCATGATACACTCTCGTGTAGCAGTCCATACGTACGAGATGCCCTCTGCCTCTTTCTGCGTCATACAAAAGACAATCATCGTCTCGTTTCCAACTCTGTTCGCGATCTGCTGCGCAGCCTGCGACGTCTTCCTCATCACTTCCACCCGCAGGTTCTATCGGTCTGTAACTTGTTGTATCACCACCATCTGACTACGCCTACCAGCCTTTCAGTGTGAAATCCTCAACAGGAGCTTCATTTCGTAGCTGCAAGTGGGATAATTCCGCTAGCTTCGCGATATCCTCGTCCGAGACGGTCGGATCGTCCTGGACGGGGCTCATTGTGTCTTGGAGTGTGGGAAATACGTTCAGACCTTCGTATCTGCAGCTGAGTCAGTGGAAAACTCAGTTCTTGGTGATGTACCGCTCACACTAGCGACGGCTTATCCGACCTCACTTCGATCGCTGCAGTTCGCATTCACATCAGTAGGAACTCTGGTGTCGGTGTACACAAGTCTCTGGCCATTTAAAAACTCAGTGAGAGGCACTGATTCGTTCCTATCCTCTCCAGATACTTGGGTTGCGTTGAGCTACTTGGTCCTAAACAGCGGCACAACAGAGTTAAAGCGATTTAAGTCTAGTTTAGCAGGTTTTTAGGGTCGTACATGCATCAAAGCGATGAGGGGAGACACTACGAGTGTCGATTTATCAGCTGCTGTGAACAATGCGGGGGCTTGAAATGCTAAACTATTGCCAACTCCAGTAGGGAGGTGCAAGAAGAAGACGGAATACCCGTGTAGCCATCTTGACAGTTGTTGATTGCTCCTCAGTGGACGTGAAAAGCAGCGTTCTCGTCCAAATTCAGTCGTTTCCGATACGCAACATCCAGAGCGTGTTGATGAGCCCAGAAGCAGTGTTGAAGAACATCTTGAAGCAGCGTACGAGAGCGTCGAAGTGGCAGCAGTGCAAGAAGCTCCGTTAAATATAAAAGATGGTGATTGGATGAAAAGAATATCACATTGAGATTTGTTTTCGAGTGTATCCATCTTCAAACGAGCACATAGGTGCATGTTCTCTTGGGTTTTATTTTTTGTTATTGGTATACTTGAAGTATACTCCTGGTTATCGATTGATTGATTGATCCTCTAAACGAACCCATTCCCGTTTGTTTTCTCCTTCACTTGCGAAAGTTACGAGCCTCAAGATTGGCGACGATGGACCTGTCATCGGTGATATCGTATGCGGACGCTGCCCCTCAGGTACTACACGCTACGTAACGAAAACCAAGGAATGCCTCACATGGTCATGTGCTTTAATATGAAAGTAGTTGGCGGAAACGCTCTCGCACGTCAACATTACTGAAGACGACCCGGCTGTCATCCTTAATTGGGATCTTGAGGCATTGCAAGGCTTCGTAGCGAGGGCAATCGTCAGAGATGGTGCTCCTGATCCACCCGCGAGACCAGGATGGCTCAGGACCTTTCCTCCAACTACAGCGTCGCTTACGGATGATATTGTGACGCATCTTGCGCAAGTGGCGGGTGGTCTATTCGGGGTTGTTGTGCTTGCCCCGAACAAATTGAATCAGTATGCAAACATCTGCGAGCGGATCGTAGATATCGAACACGAACCATTCATGCAAGTCAATTTTGCTGCAGCGCCACCAGACCAACGCCTTGCTCGGACGGGCTATTTGTTGGATAATCGCAGGGTGCTCCAACCAGTCGATCGAAGACGTGTTCCTCGTTCACCACCGTTACGTCTGATCTTTGCATGATCCGATGATGTTTCGCCAATGACATCATTCGAGAAGAAGTGGTAATCCGTGAGCAATGAAAGTTTTTTTTTCCTTCCTCTCTCCCTCCGCATCTAATAATACTAGTTTACCAATAATTGTTATATTTCAGCATTAGATTCTTGCGTTGCATTATCAATACTTCAAGGAAGTTTGAAGTAATACACATGACTAGCTACTAATAGCTTGCAGACAATACCGAGTGATTCTTTTCTTTCTCTTGAGCTACTAACCGAAGCGGAAGAGGTTGAAATATCTCACAGCTTTTGAAGGGCTGATGCCTCGCATACTCGCCATCTCTTCTTCTGATGTAAGTTCCGCCTCGAGGATTTCCTAGCCAGCAGTAAAATATGGAAAATATACAAAGGAGATCCATAGAATTTACCCGAATGGTACAAGAGCTCCTTTTGGCAGCCTGTACCCATCTCACAGAAGCCGACGACATCTTCCAACTCGGTTACAAAAGGCCCAGAGCTGTTGCCGGCCACATCGCGTCTTTCAGTAGTTAGCGTATCCGCTCGCCTGAGTACAATAGAATATACTCCGTAGGTTTTCCAGCACGACCACTTCGTGCCCTACAACAAATAGAGTCCGTTAATTCCCAGCCAGAAGCTTAAATCCAAGATGTAGACGCACAATTTGTTGAGAAGAAGCGGACAGCGACAACGTGATCGAATGATGAACCACAAATCTCACGTCTGCACGGTCAACTCCCATCTGTGAACAACATTACCCTTGACGTTAGTACATTTCCATTCCAACAAATAGTTTTACAAAGCAAGTATCGTACCCCAAAGGCGCTGGTCGCACAAATGATCGTCAATTGGCCCATCAACCACTGCTTCCGCACCAATTCACGACGTTTGCGTGGTAAATCTCCATGATACACTCCCGTGTGGCAATCCATACGTACGAGATGCCCTCTGCCTCATTCGGCGTCATACAAAAGACAATCATCGTCTCGTTTCCCACTCTGTTCGCGATCTACTGCGCAGCCTGCGACGTCTTCCTCATCACTTCCACCCGCAGGTTTTATCGGTCTGTAACCTTTATCGGTGTGTAACTTGTTACATCACCACCATCTGACTACGTCTACCAGCCTTTCAGTGTGAAATCCTCAACAGGAGCTTCATTTCGTAGCTGCAAGTGAAATGCTAAACTATTGCCAGCTCCAGTAGGGAGGTGCAAGAAGAAGACGGAATACCCTGTGTAGCCATCTTAACAGTTGTTGATTGCTCCTCAGTGGACGTGAAAAGCGGCGTTCTCGTCCAAATTCAGTCGTTTCCGATACGCAACATCCAGAGCGTGTTGATGAGCCCAGAAGCAGTGTTGAAGAGCGTCTTGAAGCAGCGTACGAGAGCGTCGAAGTGGCAGCAGTGCAAGAAACTCCGTTAAATATAAAAGATGGTGATTGGATGAAAAGAACATCACATAATATGTGATGTCCAATATTATTGGGATTTGTTTTCGAGTGTATCCATCTTCAAACGAGGTGCATGTTCTCTTGGGTTTTATTTTTTGTTATTGGTATACTTGAAGTATACTCCTGGTTATCGATTGATTGATTGATCCTCTAAACGAACCCATTCCCGTTTGTTTTTTATGAGTCTGTGGGCTCTGGTGACTTCCGGGAAGAGAACTTGCGCCTGTGTCAAGGGCTGTCACTCTGGTCAAGGAGTGACAAGAGGGTTGGAGACCATCATGATGGATGGATGTCTCCGCCTTCTGAAGGAGGTTTTGTGCCTTGGAGCTTTCCTCCTCTTGCTGTGGTCTAGCAGCAAGTACAGAGATAAGATTAATATCACTCTGGATTTTACCAACAACCCAACAAGTCTTTCTGTACTTACCTTTTGCTGGAAGACCAAGTAGACTCGCCACAGACCAAGGAGACGCTGGAGAACCTGTACGACGAGCAGGCCAAGGACAAGACTAAGAAGAGAGCCAAAAGCTGCTAGGTTATGAGCCCAAGCTCTACCTGGCTGTGACGAGTGATCAAGCTACAACTACAACTAATAAGGCAAGATGAGTTCCGGAGGAGGAAGCGGAGGAGGCGGCGGAGGTGGCGGAGGAGCTGCTGGAGGAGCTGCCCAAGCTGCTGCACCTGCACCTGTACCTGTAATTCGTGGGAGTTCGAAGGCACCTCGGTTTGATGGATCCTTCGACGTGTATCGTGTGGAAGTTGAGCTTTACCTGGAGGATCGTGAAGCCTGGAGTGTGGTGACCGGCGATGAAGTACGAGACGCAAACGACGCAGATCTACCAGCGCTATTCGACCGGCGTGACCGACTGGCGAAGCTGACGATTCTGCGCGGACTGAAGGGATGTCATGATGACGAGGCTGCCAAGGTCTGTAACATGGCGACGTCCAAGGACATGTGGGACACCATCGTTGCGGACAAGACGCAGAGAGACTTCTCGTACATTGCACTAGTGAGATCGAAGCTCTACAATACAAGACATATCAAGGGACAGCCGATGGCCGAGTACCTGAAGACTATGAACCAGCTACGATTGCAAGTGAGGAACTTCGGAGCCATGCACGCTGTGGACGACGACGAGATGGTGCGATTGCTGGCAATGGGCGTGTCGTTGACGCACCCGGAGTTGGTGGAGCAGTTCGACTTGCCCTCAAGGCAAGGAACGCCCCCGACGTTGCAGCAGTTCACCAATGCCATGAGGTCAAGAGACGAGCGACTTCGGATGGCTGAAGAAATGAACGGCGGTGCTGGGACTCCGCAAGTGGTGATGAGCGCGACCTCAACTGCTACCCAAGGACAGAAACAACAGAGCAAGGGGAGCGGGGGAGCGTGGAAGAAGAAACTGTGCTTTCACTGTGGGAAACCTGGGCACTTCAAGCGGCAGTGCTGGCATTATCTGAACAAGTCCAAGAAGGTGGAGAGCGACGAGAAGAAGTCGACCGCCGAGAAGATGGACAAGGCTGGAAAGAACAAGAAAAAGAAGACGAAGAATGAAGACAAGCCTGGCGTGAAGAACAACATGTTGGTCCTGAACGAGAACGCACCTACGATTATGCGGCGCTACGCGAGTAGCAGCAGCAGTGATGATGAAGATGACGGAGATTTCCCCATGGTAGGAATGGTGCTGAGGCTCAACGAGACCGGCAGTCGGAACTTGTGGATGCTTGACTGCGGGATCTCGACACATGTGTGTGTTGACAAGAACTTGTACTCTAGCGTGAAGAAGTCCAAGGCCACGTTCAAGGTCTGGACTGGAGAAATTACAAAGGGTGTGATGTGTGCGACTGTGAAGCTGAAGCTGCCGGATGTGAATGGCGACATGAAGACGGACATGGAGCTTAAGGATGTGGAGTTCTCGCCTGCGGGGACCGTGAACCTTATCAGTCTGGGCAAATTGGAGAGCGAGGGTTGGACGCCTTCGTTCAGCTCAGCTGAAGTGACACCTCGGAAGTGTTGGTTGGACTCTGCTGCTGGACGTCTGGAGTTTGTGAAGAGTGGGTCGCATTACTGGCTGGAGACTGGACTACCGGAGAACATGATATTGGCCACGTTGAATGCCGATGCCAGCCCGCTGATGCGGTGGCACGAGCGTTTGGGTCACTTGAATGTGGCTGCTATTAAGGTGATGGTGGACCAGAAGTTGGTGGAGGGTATGGACATCCCTGCTGACCTTTTCAAGAAGAAGTTTCAGTGCCTAACCTGTATGTCAGCAAAGCGGCGACGTATGTCCTACAAGAAGAGCGCTAAGAGCAAGAGAACAACTGTGAATTACGAGCGCTTGATGTCGGATACGTGTGACATGGGAAAATACATACCTGGATCTGGAGGAATTCGGTATTTCCAGTTGATACAAGATGAAGGCTCCAGATACAAGTGGTGTTACCCGATTAAGAAGAAGAGTGACGCCAATGAGAACACGATGAATCTGATGAAGAAACTGCTTGCGCAAGGACACCGGATTAAGACATTCTCAAGCGACGGTGGCGGTGAATTTGTTAACGCGGAGCTTACGGCCTTTCTAGAAGAACATGGAATAGACTTTGTGCCTACTCACGCGTACACCCCAGAAGAGAACGCGCTCGTTGAGAAGCTGAATGGCGTGCTGGCGAACAAGACTAGGACGGCTATGCAGGCGGCGGACTTGCCGACCAAGTTGTGGCCGGAAGTCTTGCAGTATGTCGTGGACATTGACAACATGAGCTCGACCAAGGCGCTGAATGGACTGACCCCCTCGGAGAAGTTGTACGGAAAGAAGCCGGACTTGACCAAGGTTCGTGTCTGTGGTGCTGTTGGGTTCGTGTACGTGCCGAAGCGGAAGGATAAGTTGAGCCCGAAGGCGGACCCGGCGTTACTGTTGGGATTTGCACACTCTACACCTGGGTATCGACTACTACATCTAAGAACTGGGAGAATTATTGAGGCACGGGACGTGGAGTTTCGGGAGGACGTGACTGTAAGCAGGAAGTACTTGGACGCGCTCCTGGTGGGGCAACACAAGACGTACGATTACATTCCGTTTGTGCCCCTGCCGGTTGAGTTTGTGGCAGAGGAAAGCGTACATAAAGACGAAATACGTGCTGTGGAAAGCAGTTTGCCGGACAATATGGAAACTGCGGCGAAGAACGAAGAGGACGGCCCGGAGAATGAGAGTTCGTCGAGTGAGTCTGAGGAAGATGAAATTGCTCAAGAACCTGTACAAGCAGTAGCTGGACAAGCGGCACAAGGACCTGTACAACGACGACAAAGGCGACGACGCGGTGCAAACCCCCAACAACCTGTCAGACGATCTACAAGGGCACGGCGACCAAACGTAAGATTCAGCAATTACCAGCTATGGATGGGAGCTGAAGGTGGAGACCCTGCGACGGTAGAGGAGGCGATGAATTCGTCAAATTGGAAGAAGTGGGAGGACGCATTGAAGAAAGAGTACCAGTCGCTGGTGAATAATGGGACCTGGAAGCTTGTGAGCAGACCAAAAGATGATCATGGACAGTATGCCAAGGTGATGACTACCAAGTGGGTGCTGAAGGTGAAACGTGACAAGCGAGGACGAGTACAGAGATACAAGGCGAGACTGGTCGTACATGGATATGAGCAACGTTTTGGACGTGAATATTGGAAGACCTACTCACCTGTAGTGCGCTGGATGACCATGCTGCTAGTACTGTTGCTGGCTCTGCTGCTCGATCTGGACGTTGACCAAGTGGACTTCGAGACGGCGTTCCTGAACAGTGAGATGGATGGCGCTAGGATCTACGTGGAGCAACCTGCTGAGTTCGACGACGGAACGGACAGAGTATGTCTGTTGTTGAAGGGCTTGTATGGATTGAAGCAAGCTGCAAGGCTCTGGTACTTAACGTTGCACAAGCACTTGGAGGAGCTCGGCATGAAGCGGAGCACTTTCGATGTGGGCCTATACTACAAGTGGATTGATGGGCGTCTATTGATGGTGACCGTGTACGTGGATGACGTGCTGATCGTCGGAACTCGCTGTGACATTGACAAGATGAAGAAGGACCTGAGTGAGAAGTTCGCGTTGAAGGACTTGGGACGTGTGAATTACCTGTTGGGCATGGAAGTGAATTATGTCCCTGGGAAGATGCTGTGCATTTCGCAGACGGCGTACATTGACAAGATCCTGGACAAGTTCCAGATGACAGATGCGAAGACGGTCAGGTCGCCACAGCAGCACAACGAGAAGGTGCTGCCGATCGAGCGCGACGAGGACAAGATTAACGACAAGAATCTGGAGTACCAAGAGTTGGTTGGTGCGCTGCAGTATCTCGTGACCTGCACCCGGCCGGACATTTCAAATGCTGTGCGGAACCTGAGTAGACATGCAGGGAGCTACACGAAGGAGAATTACGCGGCGGGTAACAGAGTACTTCGGTACTTGAAGGGTACAAGGACGCATGGACTGGTGTACGTGAAGGACGAGTCGGATCCAAGCGAAGGGCTGCAAGTGACGGCTTACAGCGATGCAGACCACGCGAACTGTCCGGACACATCACGTTCGGTTACTGGCTACGTGTTGAAGCTGATTGGGCACAGCTTTGGATTTAAGAGCAAAATGCAGGCGTCCGTGACGGACGATACCTGTAAGTCGGAGCTGGTGGCGGCAAGTACATGCGTGGAGGACCTGCTTTGGGCGAAGAAGCTGCTCAAGGAGCTGAAGCTGGAGGCTGGAGTTGGACAATTGCTCATGGACAACCAAGCTGCGATAAAGGTGTGCTCCGACGCTGGAAATTTCGACGGGGTGAAGCGTTACGCCAAGAAGAGTCGGAAGATTGCGGAGTTGGTAATGAGGAACAAGGTGAACATCGAGTACGTGCCGACGAACGAAAACGTCGCGGACATGTTTACCAAGGCGCTGGGGCCCATGCAATTTGAAAGACTGCGGATGGAGCTCGGGGTGAAGGACGTTAAGGACGTGGTGGAGCGTCTAGATGTTGTTGCGGTTGAGCGTCAAGGACTGGGCAAGGCCCAGGAAGAGGAAGGCGTGGTTGAGCGTCAGGGGCTGGTCAAAAACCAGGGATATGAAGGCGTGGTGAAGCTTCAACGACTGGTGAAGAACCAGGGTAAGGAAGGCGTGGTAAAGCGTCCGCACGATGTTGTAGGCGTGGTAAAGCGTCAAAGCGTGCAGCTGGTCAAGAGCCAGAAGGAAAAAGCTGTGGTGAAGCAGCAAAATACGTTGGCAGGAAATCGGGTACCAACCGATGTCGGACGGAAAGGCTACCTGGAATGCTTCGGTCAAGAAGGCCGAGGTTGGTAGTGACACGGAGGCTTAGTTCCGGGGGAGTATGAGTCTGTGGGCTCTGGTGACTTCCGGGAAGAGAACTTGCGCCTGTGTCAAGGGCTGTCACTCTGGTCAAGGAGTGACAAGAGGGTTGGAGACCATCATGATGGATGGATGTCTCCGCCTTCTGAAGGAGGTTTTGTGCCTTGGAGCTTTCCTCCTCTTGCTGTGGTCTAGCAGCAAGTACAGAGATAAGATTAATATCACTCTGGATTTTACCGACAACCCAACAAGTCTTTCTGTGCTTACCTTTTGCTGAAGACCAAGTAGACTCGCCACAGACCAAGGAGACGCTGGAGAACCTGTACGACGAGCAGGCCAAGGACAAGACTAAGAAGAGAGCCAAAAGCTGCTAGTTTTCTCCTTCACTTGCGAAAGTTACGAGCCTCAAGATTGGCGACGATCGACCTGTCATCGGTGATATCGTATGCGGACGCTGCCCCTCAGGTACTACACGCTGCGTAACGAAAACCAAGGAATGCCTCACATGGTCATTTGTATGGATATATTTGGCGGAAACGCTCTCGCACGTCAACATTACTGAAGACGACCCGGCTGTCATCCTTAATTGGGATATTGAGGCATTGCAAGACTTCGTAGCGAGAGCAATCGCCAGAGATGGTGCTCCTGATCCACCCGCGAGACCAGGATGGCTCAGGACCTTTCCTCCAACTACAGCGTCGCTTACGGATGATATTGTGACGCATCTTGCGCAAGTGGCGGGTGGTCGATTCGGGGTTGTTGTGCTTGCCCCGAACAATTTGAATCAATATGGAAACATCTGCGAGCGGATCGTAGATATCGAACACGAACCATTCATGGCAGTGATGGTGTAGTGCATTCTGGGGTTTCACCTTGGTTTCACCTACAGCTGGACTCGGGCTGGGGCTTCTTCACCCGGATGTGGCTGCTCTTGCAGTCAATGGGTGAAATACGGAACGCTTTCCGTAGTGTCCGACGCGTGGACAGCTGAGGACTTTGATTTCACTTGGACTGCCAGTGTCCTTGTGGACTGCATTAGGATTTAGTATTGCCAACTGCATGTTTCCTTTCTGGGATGAGGGGAGTTCATGTCCACTTCACTTACTGCCTAGTCGCTCCAGTTGAATGGCTAGCATTGACGAGAACGAGCTGGTTAGCACCAGACTCAGGATCTCGCTCACTTTGCAATTTGCACGACACAGAGTAGATCAATACACTTGGCTCTATTTCCGTGCGGGTTGGCCCCCGCATCGTCGTGTGTTCCTGTTTGCTTCAAAATTCCCGGGCTACACTACAAAGAATTCTTTAGTAGAATTTTCACTGGTCGTACGCCATCCATCGACGTGCGCCAGTGACGTTGAAGCTATCTATCGCTGTTCGTCTACCGTTTGACTGACGGCGAGTGCAACTATCAAGACTCAGCTTTAATCACTTCAAGATGATGCGTGCTGAGGAAGCCGGACCCCAAACTGGTGCAGTACCGGTATTCCTTCCGGTTTTACCGCCTAAGATCAAGTCTGTTTCGCACGAGGCGCTGGTAAAATGGAAGAAGGAGCGCCGCGACTACGAGACCAAGCTACGTAATCGGTGCCGAGTGACTGGAGAGGATTACGACGCGGTGGTGGAGCTGGTCAAAGACTCGTTCGATGCTGATCTCCTCGAGGTGTTCTGCGAGTTTAAGCTGAACGTGGATGCCGTGGACGTGACTGATGGCATGTTGACAGCGGAGATCGAGCACATCGTGGCCAGCGTGAAGAACAAGGCTCTTCCTGACATCAAGGGCCTCTTCAAGAAGGAGCTAAAGATGAACCTGGCCGGGAGCGACGTGACTGCTCGTATCATGGATTACTTTAAGTCTTTCAAGACTATAGTCGACGACAACGGTCTGAGCGAGTGTTTCGTCCTCGAGCGTGGAAGGCGTGAGAAGTGCAAGATGTTGACCTCAGCATTGAAGCCGCCGATGCTCAAAACGGAAGTAAAGCAGTGCATCCGCTACACGCACCCTGACGCCGAGAAGGACCCTAAGGTGCTGTTCCAGCTTATCGTTGAGAAGGCGACCGAGCTTGAGCGCCAGTATATTCGTCTCAAGGGCCAGAAACGTGTGGTTTTAAGTGGCGAAGAGAAGCCCAAGGCCAAGCACGGGTCCAAGTCGAAGAACAAGAAGGACCAAGGGCAAGCTACGGCTAAGCCTGATCAGAAGGCTAGTACCGGATCTGACGCGAAGCCCAAGCCTTCGAAAACGCCGAGGCCGCCCCCAGGACCCTGCCCTAAGTGCGATGAGATGCACTTGTTACGTGAATGTCCTGTGGCGACCGAAGCCGAGAAAACTGAGTTGTTGAAGCGATTCCGCAATGGACGAAAGTCAAAGAAAGCCAAGACTAAGCGACTTGGCGAACTTCTACCAACAAATGCTCGTACTGTGTTGCTAAATGGAGTACTTGAGCTACCATATTGCCCAGATAGTGGTTCGGACCACACGGTCATTGGACGATCACACTGGGAGCAGTTATTGGTGCTGGATCCTGAAGTTCAGGTCGAACAACTCGAGATCCCGGTGCAGAACCAAACCTTCGGTGACAAGGTGGTGACTGCAACTCAGCAGGCGAAAATGCGAGTACGCATCCACACGGCTGTGGGGCCAGTGGAACCAATGGAACTCGTGGACGTTCTCGTGATGGATGTGAACGATGACGAATTTATCGTCGGTAACGATCTTTTGACAGCATTGGGGATCGACGTGGACCGTCAGCTCGAGCAGTTGGCGAGTCGTGGTGACGACGAGATGGCAGGTGACCCAATTGAGCTGGAGGCTGACGACATGCCTGTGCATGTGACTAATTCTTCTACTACCGGTGGAGATGAAACTGACATTTTTGCTGCCGTGGAAAAATTAATTGATCGTGCTGTGAGCTGTGGTTTTCCGTTGGATCATGTGGAGAAGTTGCGCACCATCGTGCACGCGTACGACGTGTGGCGTTTGGAGCTGCGCGCGGACCCGCCGGCTAGTGTTCCACCGCTGGAAGTGCAACTGCGGGAAGGGGCTCGGCCTACAAAGTGTAAGCCCCGAAAGTACCCACCGCATATCCGTAAATTCTTTCACGAGTTTAACGATCGTCTTGTTGAACTAGGATTGGTTTACGAAAATCCGAAGAGTCGATGGTCGAGCCCTGTGCTCCCAGTCAAGAAATCCTCGGATCTCATGGACCTACGGCAGACGGTGGACTACAGACTTACGAACGCCCAGACCGACATTATGGCCGCTGTCATGCCTATTCTTTCGTTAGTGGTGGAACATGCAAGTGGAATGAAACACTTTGGACTTTTCGACTTTCTTAAAGGGTTTTGGCAGTTGCCGTTGGCTGAGTTGTGTCAAGAATGGTTTTCTTATATGACAGATGAGAAGATTTTCACACCGCGGCGAGTTCCTCAAGGCTGCAGTGACGCAGCGATTCATTTTCAGAAAACTATGGAGGAGTGTTTCTCTAGCTTGCTGTACGAGCACCTACTCGTCTGGATCGACGATTTGCTGTTGTATGCAGAGGACATCGACACCTACCTTGACAAGCTCGCCGAGTTCTTTTCACTGCTGAACCAGTTCGGACTCAAGTTGAGCGCTAAGAAGACAAGCCTCTACCAGACAGAGGTGAAGTGGTGTGGGCGTTTGATCAATGGTGATGGAGTCAGACATGATCCTGCTCGGATTGACACTCTTCGTGCCATGCCTTACCCCACAACAGCGGGTGAATTACAACAATTTGTCTGTGCTATTAACTGGATGAGGGAGAGTATCGTGGATTTCGCTCGTCAAGTGGCTCCTCTTCAACATCGACTTGATGCTGCTCTTGCTGACACAAAACGAACGAAGCGAGTTGCGGCTGGGATCAAGATCGAGTTGACGCGGGAAGAATGTACAGCCTTTGATGAAGTGAAAGAAATGTTAGCGACATCAGCCACCCTTGCATTCAGCAACGATAGTGCGACTACCTGTCTCTTCACTGATGCCAGCGACGTTGGCTGGGCTGTGATCGTGACCCAAGTGGAGAACTTTGACTCGAAAATTCCCGTGCCGCAACAGCAGCACAAGCTGTTAACTTGCATGAGTGGTACATTCACGGGCAGTCAGCTTAACTGGACTGTAATTGAGAAGGAGGCTTTGCCTATAGTCACTGCCTGCGAGAAACTCGACTACCTCCTTCTGAGACCCAAGCCTTTTCGTATGTTCTGTGACCACCGGAATCTGGTGGACGTGTTCGCGCCGGACGAAAGCGTCAAGAAGCATGTGAAGGGTAAGCTGCTACGCTGGTCAATGAAGCTCATGGGATTTAAGTATATCGTGGAGCACGTACCAGGACCGGACAACGTTTGGGCCGACATGGCTTCAAGGTGGGCCGGTAACCACGTTCCTCAGGTCACTATGATGCGGCTCAAGGCAATCCGACGCCGGCAACCGACCAGACGTACTGAGCTCCGCCCACTTGACGCTGACAGTTTTGTGTGGCCTAAGTTTGCCGAAATCCGCGAGACGCAGACCAAATACCCGTCACCAGCAGCTGTTACACGCTCGGAAGACGGCGTTATCACTGTGGATAACCGCATTTGGGTGCCAGCAGAAGCAACTGAACTTGTCCAGAGGCTGTGTATTGTGGCCCATTGTGGAGCTCGAGGTCATCGAGGCCAGCAGGCTATGGTGGCTCACCTCCAACGACTATTCTCGATCGACCACCTTTGGAAGACTGTGGCGTCGTTTGTGAATGATTGTTTGCTGTGTCTGCATTCACGTGGGGGGAAAATTATCCCCAGGCCGTGGGGAGAGCTGATAGACTGCAGACAGCTGTGGTGTAGTGGTCCGCGAAGATTTTCGACGCGAGGGGCACTCACACACAGAGGGGCCGGACTGCCAACTAACGGAGGGGGTACTCCGATCGACCGTGGGGTCTGAAGATCTTCTCACCTTGTGTACCCGTTGACCTGGCGGGGTTAACGCTCTTCCTGGGTGACCTGGAAGGGGCCAAGGTGTTTGGTTCTTGGCTGAGTTGGAGTGTGGACGGCACTCAGGGGTAATCGGTTGACGACGTGTGGATACTTCTACACACGATCGTCGGTAGACAGGGTAGGTCGAAGCTTGAATAAACTTGATCCACTCTGGGGGGTTGTCCTTCGGGGCTTGTGTTGTTCCAAAGGGGGCCAATGGTTTCCAATGTAGATGCTTGGGCCGCCTACTGTTAGCGGTGGAGTTGAGGGGGGTGGAGAAAGAAGCGTTGACCTGGCCAAGCTTTCCAGGCGTTGTTGCGTGTCTTGTCCTTGAGCGTCTTGGGGTCCTTCGTCAAGGGGGGCCAATATACTTCCCAGCCTTGGAATTCTGTGGAACACCACTTGCGTGCTACAAGGAAAATCTCTCTCTTAACCATCTTAGATCCCTCCTATCTGTTCCCTTTCCTCCCATCATCTGCCCATCTCCCTCGCAGCTGACTGACTACCTTGAACTTCGTCCGGTGTACCAATTATTCGGTACATGTCATTCTCGATCGTCGTCGATCCAAAAGTGTACCTAAAAGATTGCACCATTGTCGATCCAGATTCTCGATCACGATAATGTCTCGAAATGATTGCACCGTATCGATCCACTTCCTCGATCAGGATAATGTGTTGAAATGATGGCACCCTTGTCGATCCATTTCTGGATCGCCAGCCATGTACTTGAATGATTGCGCCATGTCGATCCACTTGACTGGTACCCAAAGGTTGGTACCTGATTCGACTCAGTATCAGATCTGAATAGATCTGGATAGTCCCACTCAGGTTCCGTCTAATCACTCCACATCCTTCTCGATCATGTCTCCCTCGATCAATCGCTGACGACTGGCCTTCTCGCTTCACCACAATCGCCCCCTGTCCAAGGCGACACTACACGGTGGTTGAGCCGTGGACACCCGCTCACACTCGCTTTTGCTTCTCCCCCCACAAAGCTACCTCCTCATGTCTTCGGCTTCTCCCAGTCAGAGTTCGAGCAACATTGGTACGTATCCAATCGTAAATGGCCGTATCTGCGTGGCTAACCGCTTATTCCTGTGGCAGATCCGGATCATCCGACGGCGTCACCTCCACACATCGATATTCCCGCGGCGCAACAGCGTAGCCCAGAGCGTGCAGGTACCTCTCTTGTCTCCGATCCTTTCCAGGGCTGCATTAACCCACTTCGTTCCCTTCAGATCCGGTGAACACCAACCCCCAGAATGTTTCATCTCCTCGCAATGCTCCTGGTGCTCCATCTCCTCGCAATGCTCCTAGCAGCACTCCTGTTCCGGGTGTAGGGTCGCCGCGCGTGGGTCAATCAGCCGGCGACTCTGTTGTTCCAGATCATCACGACGCCGAAACTGGAGCTTCGGCGGTCCCCGATCGAGCCTCTTCTGCAGGGTCTGCTCGGCAGGACGTCCAACTTGGTAATGCCAACATTACTCCTCTCCCTTTGGATGTTCCAGCGATCCGATCGAGTCTTGCAGCGATCGAGACGGCCTTGGAGCGGGAAGGTGCCTTTCAGCAACTTCAAGCCGACTATGCCGTCCTCCAGCAGCAACTGCGTTCCGCTGAACACCGTATTGCGGATCTGGAGAACCAATTTCGCGAGGCCGCTCAGCTTGCGTCGCCATTCGTCCAATTTTGCCAACACCGCTACGATCTTGTGCGCCATGACCTGCACGAGTCTCGGAAGCAGTTTGGTGAAGTCGTCAACGCCTTAGCGGGTCATGAAGGTGATCGCATTCGGATCGCCAACCTGGAGAGTCAGCTCCAGACCATGCGACAACAACATCAAGACGCGATTGCCGATCAAGGTCGTATCATCAGCGATCTTACCGATCAGTTGGCAGCTGCATTGTTGCGAGCTCCCGCTGTCAGTTCCCAAGAGTTGCAGCGACTGCGATCGGAACTCGACTCCTCGATCGCTGCTCACGCTGATCTGCAGCAGGCTCTGCAGCAAGCGATGGCTGCACGTGATCGACTTCAGGCCCAGTTGGTCAGTGAAATCGACGACCACCAACGAACTCGTCACGAATTGGCCGAGGCTCACGACTCCAACAGCGCTCTGGCAGCTTCTCAAGATGCTCTCGAAGGGGCAGTTGACCAGCTCAAGCGTCAACTCGGCACCGCGCAGCAGCATTTGAGCAACGTTCGGGCAAGCTGTGATGCTCATCTGGATCGCGCCATCTCCGAGCGCGATCAGGCTTGCGTTGATCGGGATCAAGCCATACTCGATTTTCAAGATCGTGAAGCCCAGCTCCGACGTGCGCGGGGCGACCGAGATCGAGCTCGAAAAGAGATGCAGTCTTACCGTAAGTATTGTGCATGAATGCCCTTGTTCCGATCATGACTAACCAGCCTTTGATTACAGAGGCACACGTGGATGCGGCTCGTCAATCGGTCGCCCGACTCGAGCAACAGGTCGCCAACCTCCAAACTTCCGCCGATGATCTCCGACAGCTACGGGCCGACAACGATTCTCTCCAGTCCAGTCTCGCGTCGGAGAGGCAACTACGCGAAGCAGCTGAAGCCGAACGTGATCGGCTTCTGATCGAGCGCGACACGATCGGCCAACAGTTAGCTGGCCTGTCCTCTCTGGTGCAGACTCGTCCGTCCAGCGATTCAGGATCGAGTCCATCGACGCCATCTAGTAGGCCGCTCCCACGTAAGCGCAGTCGATCGCAAGCAGCGGATCCTCCATCTCCTTACAAGAAACCTCGTTCATCTTCGGGGTCCTCTACCCGGCCGATCCAGATCGACTCTGACGAAGACGACGAAAACTCTCAGGACGGCAGTGACACCGAACACAAGAACGAGGACAACAGCGACGACGACGGATCCGGTCACGGAAGCGTTCGATCACAGCCCGATCAAGACAGTGCCCGATCGGCTAATGTTCAACCGGGGGCCGGTGGCAATGGTCCATCTAGTCCCAGTTCAAGTGACTCATCCAGCGGGTCTCCCGACGACGATGACTCTGGATCGAGCGGGCTCCTGTCTGACGATGCGCTCGATCGTCTTCCAGCTACCCTGATTGGGCGTGGCCAGTGGATCCCGGGTTATCGTCGACCTCGGCACTTCGCTCGTCGGGACGTAGTCCCCTGGCCTGTAGCTGAGGTGCGGCGGATCAGTCTCCGTAATCTCACAGTCGACGCTCTTTTCAAGGATTGGAGCCGTCCGTCACTTTGGCTGTTCCCAGCTCGACTGCCTCAGCCCAGATCGTCCATGTGGGATCGCGACCTGATCACGGAGGCTAATGTGCGGGCTCTGTATGACGCTGAGCCTTGGACGGCCTTACAGACGCCTGTGGTTCCTCACTCTTTCGACCTCACGGGATGGTTTGCGGACTTCGCCCTGCAGTATACCACCTTCGAGCAAGACCACCTTCAGGCGCTGTGGGAAGCGACGCATCACTTCACGCTCACCTCAGAGATGCGCAGAGCAAGTCCCTATCTCGATCGCCTCAACCACGATCGCAAGCAGCGGCGCTCACGAGCCGGACCTCGTTGGAAGAAGGTATTGGAAGTCGCCCTCCAGGGGATGATCGCAGGTCATTGTGATCTCGATCTCTTCTTGGATCCGTTCATCCTGCACTTCCCTCGCCGAAATGCTGAGCAGAGCGCTTGGTGCCCTGGTCTTGGGGCGCGCGTGCGTCCTAGCGACTTGCTAGAGGCCTTGGCGCTCACGGACACCTCCGATCCATGGCGGAATCAATTTCGCACCCACCCTCAGGATCATCCCGGCCTACAGGTAGCGCGCCTCGATAGCAAATTCCGGCCAACAGTAGCTTCCGGTAGTGACGGTAGCGATCAGGACTAGATCAGGTAGGCTGATCTCTTCGGCAGTTAATCCTTGAGTGATCCTTCCTTTCACATGTAAGAGCCCTTGGGCTCAATCGTTGGGGACGGCCCCTTCGATTTAACAACACTCCTTTCTTTTTCACAAATATCCACCACTCATCTGGTATGTGACGTGCCCACATACCTTTCTTTCCACATTTTCCCTCTTGCAGCATCCCAACTACTGCAAAGGGTCTCCTTCGTCTTCCTCGTGCGACTGCATCGCATTGAAGCGATTGCGCTTCGCCCTCTTCCTCTCGAACTCCCGCAACAGTGCGCCGCAGTTCAAGTCAGCCTCGTCAACCCACGTGGGCTCCTCGTAGCCCTTCCAGTGTACGAGAAACTCGCGATGCACGCGGCCGTACCGCGTTCTCCGGCCCGATCGCACGTCCACAATCCGTTCCACCTCGAACTCGTCGTCCTCAAGTGCAGTCTCCCAGCTATCTTCCGGCAAGAAGGCCTCGTCGAAATCGAAACGATCGGCGTCTGGATCCACAAGTCGGGTCTTCGGCCGATCGGGGCAGTTCCTCACCAGCTTCAGCTTAGACAGATGTACGATCGGGAATACGTTGTATTCCGATCCGGCAATCTCAAGACGAGCAGCGTGATTTCCGATCAGTTCCGCGACACGGAATGGGCCATGCCACATGTGCGCTAATTTCTTCGCGTAGCCGACCTTCACGCGATCGAGATACAACCATACCTGTGATCCAGCCTCGATCCTGTGCGGGCGTACTTCCTCGTTGTGGCGATCAGCTCTACTCCGGATGGCGTCACGAAGGCGCTCATTCACATGTTCGCGTGCCCGCTGGTACTGCTTCTGGATGTGATTTCTCCAGCGGCGGGCGTCTCGATCACGATGTCCTGTAATGGCGATCGGCAGGGCAGCTTCCAGCGTCGATCGTGGATCCCAGCCGTGCGCAAGGTAGAATGGTGTATCTCCACGCGTGCGATCGTGAGCTGTGTTGAGCGCGAAAGTGAGCCGTTCGGCATATTCATCCCAGTCTCGCTGATCGACATCTGCGACATACATCTTCAGGGAGCGTGTCAGCGTCTGTACCATCCGTTCTGCCGATCCATTACTCTGCGGTCGGTACGCCATCGTGGGGCTTTGTTTTTGCCCCACGATTCGGTTGAACGCACGGAAGAAATCGGCCATGAATCCAGGCTCTCGATCGTGTCGGATGACTTCACTGGCACCGAACCGGCGGAAGACGCATTCCTCATAGTTCTCTGCGATCGTTTGTGCTGTCCGAGAGTTGCTGGCTTTCGCGATCACGTAGCCGGTGAACAGGTCGATCCAGATCAGCAGCTCGGTATTTCCCTTGAACGATTTCGGTAACGACGGGATGTGATCCATCGCGATCACCTGGAAAGGGTACGTAGCTTGTATATTCCCTGGCGACTCTCCCTGTATGAGAGGCCGTCCTTTTCCGGTCTCACAATCGATGCACTCACCTACGTACTTTTGCACACTCTTGAACAGGCCACGCCAATGGAAGTGTCTCCTGATCCGCTCGTACGTTCTTCCGATTCCCTGGTGTCCTCCTTCTAGGCTGACGTGGTAATGATGCAGGAAATCTTGTTGGAGCGTCTCCGGTACAACCACGCGGACGATCGGATCTCGATCGGCATTCGATCTTGACCCAGTCGGGCAATAGAGCAGCAGTCCACTTTCGTCCAGATCATACTCGTTGGCGATCTTGGCGCAGACCTTCGCCTCGTCGGCTGACAAGTCTACCACGTTGCCTTGCAGGTAAGCTTTCAGTTGCACGATCCATACTTCTTCATCTTGAGCTTGTACGATCCGCTCAACCCTCATCTGCTGTACGATCGACTCTTGCAGGATTTCCGGTCGTACTTGACGTCGTCGCCCCGCGGCTCGGGTAACCGCAGACACGCGGGCAGCAGCATCGTCTTCCTTCGGCCGCAGAATTTCATCCAGACGATTGAGCGTGGCCAAGTCCTGCCGATCAGCTTCCGAGGTAATGATCTCGCCTGACTCTTGCTGTAGGGCTGTGTTGGCTAACTTGTCTGCGCTTTGATTCCACTCTCTTTTGACGTGTAGGAACTCGTGCTTTGTCCAAGCCTTCAGTTGATCCATCGCCTTCTGCCGCAGCAGCTGGAGTTTGGGCGCCTTGCAGTCGATCTCGCCGCGCATCTGGCGGATGATCAAATTCGAATCACCGCAGATCACGATCCGCCCCCGGTCTGATGTCGGAAGGAGATCGAGCCCAAGTAAGAGACCCTGATATTCTGCCTCATTGACAGTGATCTCCGGCATGAATCTCGACTCCGCAGAAACGACCGTCCACTCGGGGAGCTTCCAGATCACAGCACTGAACGCGCCGATCTTCCTCTTGACACTCGCGGATCCATCAAAGGAGACTACCAGCAAGTCTTCGTCCGGCTCTACCGTCGGTGGCGGCGTGACGATCAGTTTGCGTGGTTGCTTCCTCGGAGCGATGGCGATCAAGGCGTGATCCATCTCTGATCGAGGTGTGATACTAGCCGCGAGGGCACCCAGGATCTCGTCTTCGCCTCTGGAACACTTCACGATCTCCAACGTCCATCCTGACAGCAGAGCAGCCCACTTGCCCAATCGCCCATCAAGCCCGGACGAGTTCAACAGCCACGCAAGCGTGGAGTGTCGAGACAAGACCTTGATGGATCGGCCAACCAGTTGGGTGTAACACACATCCAGCATTCGGAGTAGGGCCAAGACCTCCTTGTCGACCGTGCTGTAATTCAGCTCGTTGGTCTTCAAGGTACGACTGGTGAAGGTCACTGGCCAGTACACGCCATCATGTTCTTGCATGAGCGCGGCAGAGATCGCCCACTGGCTCGCATACAGCACGACCACGGGACCTCGATCAGGGTCGAAGTGTCGGAGGATCGGCGTGGCTACGACCTTGGCCTTTAGCAAGGTGAACGCAGTGATCGCTCTCGCCCACCGGTCATCTTCAGGCGACTCGTCGCCCCCGGTCTGAGGTACCTCGGCTCTCTCGTCCCTCAGCCGATACTCATGGAAATCCACCTCGCGCAACTCGTACAAGATCGCAGCGTAGATCGAGAAGTCCTCGATGAACCGACTGTAGTAGTTCAAGCTCCCAAGAAACGACTGCATCGATCGGAGCGAAGTCGGGAAGGGTAAGTTCCCCAGTGCTTCTAGATCTTTCGGGCTTGCCTCCAGACCTTCCGCTGACACTTGATGTCCCAGGTACGCCACCTTGCTATAGCCCCAGAAACTCTTGACCACACTGATTGACAGATTCCATCGATCGCAGGTGTCTAGGAGCCGCTCGACTTTCTCGCAGAGATCATCCCAGTCGGAGCTAGTGATCAAGATGTCATCGATGTATGACCGTCTTCCGAGTACTGATGGCTTCAGCTCAGGGTCAGGTTCACCGTCTTCAAACACGTCGATCAGCTTCGCCGACTCTTGATCGGCTCTGATCCGAAGATGTCCATACAGCGCGTTGTCGATCAAGCGCTGGTAGATCTGCGGGGCGTTCTTCAATCCGAAGGGCATACGTGTCCACTCGAAGAGTCCGAAAGGGGTGATGAACGCAGAGATCAACCTGGCTCTTTCCGTCATGCTGACAACCCAGAATCCACTCGCCATATCCAGTGAGCAATACCAGAGGACCTTATCAAGATCGTCCAAGAGATCGTTCATTAGCGGCATGGGGTACACCATCAACTTCGTCAAGCTGTTCACCAACCGGTAGTCGATGCAGAGACGGATGTCGACCCCATTCTTCTTGATGATCACAACGATTGGAGATGCCCAAGGTGAGGTCGAATGGGTGATGATTCCCGCCGACAACAGTCCCTTGATCAAGTCTGACAACTTCTCCCGAAACTGCGGAGCGACACGTCGCACACGCTGGGCCACAGGGGTTGCGTTACCAACATCGATGTCACAGACGGCGCCACGTGCAGCTGGAGGGAGAGCATTCCCTTTTCCGATCAGGAGATGCCTGCGCTTCCAGATGATCTGCCTCAAGCGATCGATCTGTTCCGGCGTTCTCCCTTCTGCCTCCTCGATCTGGATGTCTTCGATCTTGACTTCCTCCGTGGTGGCGCTTACCTCCGGGAGTATGGCCATCTGATTCTCCAGATCTTCAACGATCAGGTCCTTCCCTTCATGGTAACAGACTTCGTCGTCTTCAGGCGTCCCGCTGACTTCGACCTCCGACTCCATTTTTGGATCGTCGGCGGTACCAGGCGCTGAGCCGGTCAGTGGTTGATCGTCGATCGGCGGCTTCGGACTGTTGATCATCGGGCTGACCAACTCCCGATCCACGGAATTCGATCGGTCCTCGATCTTGCACTCCTGATCGTCCATCCACTCTGGTTCCGATTCCCGCCGATCTTGCTTCGAGTCGACTGGATCAGCCCATTTCACCGCCACAGCAGCTACTTCGGGCTTCGGTCTGGATCCTTCACGCTTCAGGATACCCTTCGGGATGTCGTACGTTGGTCGATCCACCAGTGGTCCCATGTACGTCGGCTCAGGTTCCGCTTCCTCCTGCTGATCAGTGGTGGCTTCGTACGCAAGGTTCTGCCACTCAGCATATCGACGCGATCCTACGGAGATGAGTCCAGGCGTCCGCGGTACGAGATCTTCAGCCAACCACAGTCCCAACTGTGTGAGTCTCTGCAACATCAGCTTCTTGTCGCTGATGTTTGTGATCTTCAAGTACTGCGTCCGGCCAAGGCCCTTCACCAAGGTAGGTACCCATCTTTCTCCACGGGCGATCCACAACTTCTCTCGCTCTAACGCTCGGGGCTTTTGTATCGGTATCTCAACAGATTCTCCGACTTCCAGGTGAACGCTGTCGTCGAGCGCGATGTCGTGGCTGCTTCGGCCATACGGAGGGCGGCGGCCCGTCAACTGTACCCGCACTTCGTTCGGGAGGCACATAGTCCCGTCGGCCAGATCAAGACGGATGCCGGCTGGAATCATGAAATCCATGCCTAGTATCACGTCTTGCCCAACCATGTCACCAACCCACGCATCGAAGAAGTAAACCAAGAAACCAGCCAGCGTGATCTTGATCGTGGTACGTCCCAGAGTTGCGTACACATTTTCTCCGATCCCGATGCAATCCTGTCTCTGACTCTCGTCTATGATGCAGCCAACCTTACGAGCAAAGGCGGTGCTAACGATCGAGACTTCAGCGCCGGAATCTAGGAGCAGGGTCGCTCTGGCGTTGTTGATCTTGCCGGTGGCTTTGGCCTGCTTGAACCATTTGCCGGGAGCGTGATACTTCCAGTAGCCGCGTGATTCGCCAGGTAAGAGATCGCCAGCTGAATCAGATGGTGACATCCTGGCATTGTTGACTAACGCTGGTCTTCCGTGCTCCACCTCAGGCAGATGATCCTTCCAGTATCCACGCAATTCGCCGTCAGCTAAATCAAGTTCCATCACAACTTCCGATCGGGAGAACTCATCATTCCGCAAGCTCGCTATCGTTGCGGTACGTCTTCCATGAATTCCACGTATATTGTTGATCGGTGTTGTCGTCTCCTGACTCTTGCCTTCGGCTGCCTTTCAACGTATGCAAAAATACAGAACTTAGAACGCTCGGCTCGTACCAGATTCAAACCTGGCGAGCGTCCTAGTTTAACATCTTCTCCGCGTTGGATGGCAGCATTCCGGCGTGGCGCGTCGGGTTGTACCACTGGCGGATCAAGTTGTAAAACTCTTCCATCGGACATTTGCCGTCTTCGTGGAGCTTGCCGCAGGCGCGGCACACGTACAGGCAGTGATCAGCAGGGTGACCACGGCGACCACACTTCTCGCAGGTCAGGCGTTTCCAGCATCCAAGATCGGAGTGCCTCGTGGATCCACAGTGCGAGCACGGTGGCGGACGTTCTTCCAGGCGCGATCCATCGTCGCGATCAGTGCGAGCCGGCGACTGGCCTTCTTCCCAACGGCTCGGGCGTTGAGTTTCCGGTTTACGGTGATCAGCTGCAGCGGCCAAGTAGACGTGCGACGGAGCTCGATCATCTTCTGATCCACTAGAATCCAGATCGGATCCCGATCCAGCGCTGTCATATGAGGCGCGGATTGCGCGAACGGCGCGAGTGGACTTCGAAGGAGCTTGCGGTGGACCACTTGGCGCCTTCTGCCGGAACTTGTTCGATCCAGCGACCGCTTTGCTTTGGCGAACCTTGGCACGCTGACGTGCACGCAGGATTTCGGCAAGGGAGTCTCCGTCTGTGATACGCAGCAGAGTTAGCTGATCGGCCAACTCGCGATCATCCAGAGTCTCGATGAAATGCTCCACATGTTCCCGCTTTGTGGATGCCGATCCAGTCTTGATCTCCAACTTCGCGCGCAGACCCAACACGGTGAGCCTATGAAGATACTCAAGAGGCTTCTCGTCCGATCGCTTCCTCGCGTGGTAATATTGCCTCGCGAGTGACACGCCCAGCCCACAGTACTCGACTCGGAAGTCGCCCAGCAAGTCGTTCCACTTGCTGCGGGTGGTTCTCCCCAACTGTTGGTACCAGTTTCGCGCTGGACCAACTAGGAGGTTGCTGAAGACGATGCACTTCTCGCTGTCGGTCGCTTGATCTCGGGCGAACGCGGACTTCACTTTGCTCAGCCAGCTTCTAGCTTTCTCCTCATCGAAATCCTTACCGGAGAATTCCTTCAGCTCGGAGATCGCGGAGATCCTGACTCGGGGAACTGCAGAGGTGCCAGCGGACGACGTGGCATCGGCGGACGACACAGCGTTGACACGCGGGACTTCGATACTCAAGTCGTCTGGATCGTACTCGTCTGGGTGATCATGATGTGATCCAACCGACTCCATGTCGACGTCTTGGGCACCGATGTTCTTCGGAAGATCGGGCACGCGTGGCGTCAGAACGACTGCAGCTCCTTGCTCTTTCTGGTAGCGATCCATCGCAGCATTGAAGAACGACTGAAGACTACCAGGGCTGGACGCCACGGTCGACACCGGCGCCAGGGTCGATTCTTTCTTCCTGGCTTCCAACATGGCTGCTCCGGCTGGTCCAAGCGTCATCCTGCTTAGCTCGATCGAGCTATCGGATCCCGCCTCCGACACCCTCGCAGACGTCTTCGCAGACGCGAACGAGGAGTGGGGTGACCCGGACTGGCTTGAGTATGTCGTCGTCAGCCCCTGATCAGCGGTCGAGATGACGGCGCCTACCAACGGTGTGAGCAGCCTTACCAAGTGCTTGGTGGATCCTTCAAGTATGGGAAGGTCAAGTTCGAGCAGTTCTTCGGCGTTGAAGTTCCCGGCCACGATTCCCGCTTCCTTCAGCATGCGCATCAGGGCGCTGATCGCCGCCGCTTGGTCTACCGGCTTGGCAGGCTTGATCACCGGGCCTTGAAGATCGCCGATCAACTTCGGCTTCATCATCTTCATGACTGGGTCGTCGATCAAGAACGCGCGGAGTTTCTTCCGGTAGAGGACGACACGCAGCTCGTCTTCCGTCCAAGTCTTGGTATCACCACTCTCGTCCGCGTCGGGTGCCTTCAGCTTCATCTTCGCGGGCTTCGGCGTCGCCTTCTTCGACTTCTTCGAGGAGGGGAGCGGAGTGGGGGTGGTGGTTTTGGGTGAAGGTCCTTCCGTTTTCACGGATGGATCTTCATCCGGCGGATTACGACTCGCGTCGCGATCCGCGGGGGGCCCCGAAGGGCCCAAGGGAGGAGGGTGAGGTTTTTCTTCGAGGTCCATCGCTGAACCTTCCTCCTTGACCCCGCCAGAGCTCCTCCCAGGGCTCTGACGTTCGGTGTACTCTTCACTCTTCAGATGCGACGACGGCGATACACCTTCCGTCGACGCGCCGATACTTCCTGGCTCAACCTTGATCTTGGCCTCTTCTTGACTGGACTCACGGTGATATCCAAGGTCACCAGAAGATCCGGGCACGCGCACCATTGTGGTGTAGTGGTCCGCGAAGATTTTCGACGCGAGGGGCACTCACACACAGAGGGGCCGGACTGCCAACTAACGGAGGGGGTACTCCGATCGACCGTGGGGTCTGAAGATCTTCTCACCTTGTGTACCCGTTGACCTGGCGGGGTTAACGCTCTTCCTGGGTGACCTGGAAGGGGCCAAGGTGTTTGGTTCTTGGCTGAGTTGGAGTGTGGACGGCACTCAGGGGTAATCGGTTGACGACGTGTGGATACTTCTACACACGATCGTCGGTAGACAGGGTAGGTCGAAGCTTGAATAAACTTGATCCACTCTGGGGGGTTGTCCTTCGGGGCTTGTGTTGTTCCAAAGGGGGCCAATGGTTTCCAATGTAGATGCTTGGGCCGCCTACTGTTAGCGGTGGAGTTGAGGGGGGTGGAGAAAGAAGCGTTGACCTGGCCAAGCTTTCCAGGCGTTGTTGCGTGTCTTGTCCTTGAGCGTCTTGGGGTCCTTCGTCAAGGGGGGCCAATATACTTCCCAGCCTTGGAATTCTGTGGAACACCACTTGCGTGCTACAAGGAAAATCTCTCTCTTAACCATCTTAGATCCCTCCTATCTGTTCCCTTTCCTCCCATCATCTGCCCATCTCCCTCGCAGCTGACTGACTACCTTGAACTTCGTCCGGTGTACCAATTATTCGGTACATGTCATTCTCGATCGTCGTCGATCCAAAAGTGTACCTAAAAGATTGCACCATTGTCGATCCAGATTCTCGATCACGATAATGTCTCGAAATGATTGCACCGTATCGATCCACTTCCTCGATCAGGATAATGTGTCGAAATGATTGCACCGTATCGATCCACTTCCTCGATCAGGATAATGTGTTGAAATGATGGCACCCTTGTCGATCCATTTCTGGATCGCCAGCCATGTACTTGAATGATTGCGCCATGTCGATCCACTTGACTGGTACCCAAAGGTTGGTACCTGATTCGACTCAGTATCAGATCTGAATAGATCTGGATAGTCCCACTCAGGTTCCGTCTAATCACTCCACATCCTTCTCGATCATGTCTCCCTCGATCAATCGCTGACGACTGGCCTTCTCGCTTCACCACACAGCGCAACAAGGTTCTACACTTTGATTTTCTTTATCTGGGCCCAAGCTATGGATCGAGCAACTACCTGCTGGCTCTAAAGGATCATGCAACGCACTACTGCGAACTTGTGGTAGCAGACGCAGCTGAGAGTCCTGTGGTGGTGGAAGCTTTGCTCGCATGGCATTCTCGTTTCGGCGTACCGCCTTCGTGGGTATCCGATCAAGGCTCGCACTTCAAGAATGAAGTCATAACCGAGCTGAGTCGGCGGCTCCGAACACAGCAGTCGTTTACCCCAGCGTATAGTCCATGGGTGAATGGCTCGATTGAGCGCATCAACCGTGACGTGCTTCAGGTCATCCGTGCCATGATTCTGGAATACAAGATCAGCCAGAAGGACTGGGTGTACCTTGTACCGTTGGTACAGTCAAGTCTAAACCACACTGCAGTTCCTTCACTGGGCAATCACTCTCCACTGGAGTTGTTCACGGGTTTGGAATGTCCGACGCCGCTGAGCGAGTTCTACCTCTCTGACGATCGCCGACTACAGACGATTCCTGTCAGCACCGAGATTGAGGGCTACTTAGCCGATCTGCGCGAAAGTATCCAAGCAATGCACTGTGCGGTGAAAGACAAGAAACAGAAGCAGAGATTACTGAACAAGAAACGAGAACGTGGCGATAATTTGGTGAATTTTACCGTGGGAGACTACGTTCTTCGTTCCCGAGTGGACGAGAAACATGGTAACAAGCTGCAGGTGATGTGGATCGGCCCGTATCGAGTTACGCGGGCTGACACACATTCATTTCGAGTGCAGCACCTCGTGACTGGTGACGAGCAGGATGTGCACGCATCGAGACTTAAGTTCTACTCCGATGATAGCTTGGACGTGACAGACGAGCTTTTGGAGCACGTTGCCTCGCAAGGCATTGTTCTGGCTGTTGAGCAGCTAAAGGGGCACAAGTGGAACAGTGTTATCAATGACTTTGAGATTCTAATCAGCTGGAAAGGTCTACAACCTATTGAGGACTCTTTTGAACCCATGAGTGACCTGGCTAAGGAGATCAGAGTGTTGGTAGATAACTATGTGACGAGCGCCGATGACCAGCAGCTCCGTGAGCACTGGCGGCAGCTTCAAGGAGACCGCAGACAGAGGGTTGTGCGAGGTGCACGATCGTGTGTGGAATCTGAAACAAGGTCGTCAAATGGTGATCTGCGTGGGCCTCAGCGTGACGCAGGGCAGGGGCAGTTTCGTTATACCGGACGAAAGCGACGCCGACGCCGAACTGCAAGCAGGAGCGAGCAGGGAAGCAACCAGTCGGCTGAAGAAGATCTTCACGCCGAATCTCAATCCAATTCGGGGCAGACTGCGGACGGAGATAGTGAGCAGCACCTGGGTGACGAGGCCGAGCCTCCACTTCTTCGAGGTCGCCGAACAAGAGCTGTTGCGCGGAATGGGACGCCTTCTCGTGTACAGCCACGCCGTTTACAGCGTCGCCGCAAGGACCGAGGCCAGGGTAACTAAATTGCTCAGTGAGCAGTAGTTGCGGCGGAGACCGGTGCGATGTAGACAGGTAAAACCAAGCTTCGGGGGCTGTGTAGTGCATTCTGGGGTTTCACCTTGGTTTCACCTACAGCTGGACTCGGGCTGGGGCTTCTTCACCCGGATGTGGCTGCTCTTGCAGTCAATGGGTGAAATACGGAACGCTTTCCGTAGTGTCCGACGCTTGGACAGCTGAGGACTTTGATTTCACTTGGACTGCCAGTGTCCTTGTGGACTGCATTAGGATTTAGTATTGCCAACTGCATGTTTCCTTTCTGGGATGAGGGGAGTTCATGTCCACTTCACTTACTGCCTAGTCGCTCCAGTTGAATGGCTAGCATTGACGAGAACGAGCTGGTTAGCACCAGACTCAGGATCTCGCTCACTTTGCAATTTGCACGACACAGAGTAGATCAATACACTTGGCTCTATTTCCGTGCGGGTTGGCCCCCGCATCGTCGTGTGTTCCTGTTTGCTTCAAAATTCCCGGGCTACACTACAGATGGCCAAAAATGTACGGGAGAGCATTGCCGAAAACAATTAAACCAGCAGTATGTATTGAATTATCAAGTCACCTAGCAGTATGGATTGCAATGCCGAAGATGCTTGCAGTATGTATTGCAGTACTTGGTAAATTACGACTCCGTTGAAGATGGTGCTTTCATGGCCTGCGATACCATGTCAGCGTTCCAAAGGTGCCTGTTATGCTTCAAAAAAGCAAGTTTTCAAAGTTAACAGGCGTCAAACGTTTTCTTGTCGATCGCAACACGTGCTTTGCGCTGCTAAATAGCCGTTCCGCAGACGCAGAGGTGCCGGAGATGAAACGGAGATCTTCATAGTCCTCGCTTGTCGTGAGCCGCTGGCGCTTTCGGTCACGTAAGAGACTGGCGTAACTACGTTTGCTTCCTGCAGACCCTTCCGTGGCAGGTTGTTGAAGCTCTGGCTGCCGTAAAAAGCGACTTACTTGAGCCTTTTCGACATCCGTAAGCGATTCTTGTTTACCACTGATTATTTTGACGCAAGCCTTCTCAAAAAGAGGATTGTGCGAAATTTCTGCATCAGCAGCAAGGTAGTCACTCAACTCAGGATAGTCCTCTACCATCATCTGGAAGGTTTCATGAACAACTCCAATGTGCTGGCCTTGTTTCTGTAGATCCGTCATAATACTTTTGAAGTTCTCGAGGGTTGGCAGGACTTCTTTGATCCGATCGCCAAGTGGTTATCGACAACTGAACACCACCCATTCTGCAGAGCGGACAAGACACCGGTTAAACATTAAGACCAGCAACCGGTTAGGTGTTGGGCTCCAGTACAGATTGCAGTCTCTAACCGCCCAGCAATATGTATTGCAATTCTCAAACCCTTGCAGTACAGCATTGCAACTAGTATTGCGGCAACTCCAATACTTGCAATATATTTTTGGCCATCACATGAATTTCATGCAAGTCAATTTTGCTGCAGCGCCACCAAACCAACGCCTTGCTCGGACCGGCTATTTGTTGGATAATCGCAGGGTGCTGCAACCAGTCGATCGAGCACGTACACCTCGATCACCACCGTTACGTCTGATCTTTGCATGATCCGATGATGTTTCGCCAATGACATCATTCGAGAAGAAGTGATAATCCGTGAGGTGGTGAATAGGAGCTCTATTTTGTTATTCTCTAACTAAGCAACGAAAGTTTTTTTCTTCTTATATTTCAGCATTAGGTTCTTGCATTGCATTATCAATACTTCAAGGAAGTTTGAAGTAATGCATGACTAGTTACCGTACCGGAGCATCTTGCTGCCACTTCGACGCTCTCGTACGCTGCTTGAAGAAGATCGAAGTAATGCATGACTATTATCGGAAAGCGGCGGATTAAGCCTCTTCATAGGCTCGAGCCCGACGTACACGCTCCGTGTCTAGTTTGCACAGGCTTTCAGATCCCCTAAAGTTTACGGCCTAAGCACTAACAGCTTCTAGCTTAGGAACTAGAATTCCTCCTCATTTCAAAATTCGCCGGCTGCTACACTGCGCCATTGTTGGTCAGACTGGAAGCTCGTTCGATGTGGAGATCGACGATGGCGAGAAGGTGAGCAAGTTGAAGAAGGCGATCAAGGAAGAGAACGAGGACGACCCAGTCCTGAAGATTGTGGCCGCGAAGAACCTGCAGCTCTTCCTGGCGAAGGTACCAAGGGAGAAGCAGGGCGAAGTGGAAGGTACAGAAGAGGTCAAGGACGAGGTGCAGGATGATATGACGTGGCTCTATTCTCGATCAGAAGACGTTAAGAAGCTGAAGAAGGGAGAAAAGACCTCTCATTGAAGCACGAACGATGGAACATCAAAAGCGTCAGGAAGAGCATCCTGGAGGACGTGTTGAACGGAATTGATCCTCCGTCAGTTCGCCAGATTCACGTGTTGGTGATGGTTCCGAAGGGGGAAGATGTCGAGCGCAGGACTGTGGTTAAAGTACCGAAAGGTCCTCCCGTGGATACAACTTCGTGTGATGAACTCCTCGCCTTCTTGGAAGGTGAAATGACCACCATGGAAAAAATTCTTTTTTGAGCCCTAACATTTTGGATCCCTACGGCTTGCAGTTTCGATTGACTGGAAGACAAGGTGCGATTGAGACCGCAGCAAATTGCTTCCGCCAAATTATCGACGCTAGTCGCACTACAGGGTCAGACCGTACACACCGCCCATACCTGTGTCCAAGATACTCTTTCGGCTGAACGTGACTAAACTCACGTTTTCGTTGGTCGACAAAGACAATCAAGTTCCCAGAGCGAGCATCCTTCAGAGCAAAGAAAATGTCACCAACTCCATTCACAATGATGCTGCCACTCGACGTCCGGTCGATTTGGTGCGATTGGTGGTCTTTACATGAAACGAATTGAGGGGTTATATTGCTAAAGTGTTCCTCACACTGAAACACTCTTGACAGAGCAAGCTCCACGGAAATCTCACTCGTAGCCGAGGTCATCTGTGCGCCACGAAGAAGATCTTCAAGCGTCACAGTAGAGCACCCAAGCACCAGAAATGCATTGATTCTCACGGCATAGAAGCAAGCGCCAAATTTCTCCCACGACTGCCACTGTAATGGCTCAGATCTACGTGTACACACGAACATCAAGAACACTCGCTCGTCGACAGCCTGAGTGCCACGTAGTCCCAGTGAAAGCAGGTCTCCGAGTGACGCTACCTCACAGGACACGTGGACCAGCCAGAATTCGCGTTAGGTCCAGGTCACGATCTTCTACTGCTTAGTTACGTCGCTACATATCTTGTATCTGAGCCTCCATGAACTCCATGGAGGCCATCCGAGCTCGCTTTGATAATCTCAATCCAACTCACTCTGCATTTTACTCACTAGTGTACAAGCGGTTCACTACAAGTGGTAGCACTTCTACTTCTGTGGGGGAGGGCTTCGACACATCTTCGTTTTGTATCCGGTGCCGACGCTTTCGCTTCACCTCTGGAATCGCTTGTCTTCCGGCTATCGGTTTTGGGTTCGTCCTCAAGTAATCGCAGTCGCCTATCATCGCCGTAACGACGATGGATGGACAAGAAACCACAGGACACGCTCCTGCTGGTAGCGGTGGGCCGAATCCCTACGAGCAGTTTGTCCAAGCCATAGATCGCATTGCGGTGGGTCTGAGTCAGCAAAATGCTCAGATGTATCAAGACTTTCAAGCGCAGTTGCACACGTACCAGCAGCAAGCACAGCAACATGCTAACGCTCCAGCTCCAGCGCGGGAATACCGCCTGGAAGGTGTCACGATGCCGAAGTTCTTTGGGAAACCTTCAGAGTCTGTTGATGAATTCATTGTCCAAGCGAAGCTCTTCATGGAAGGGAAATGTATCGACTACACGGCTGCATCCAACCAGCAGCGCGTGATTGCCATATTGGCTTCCAATTTGAGAGATGGTGCTGCGTCATGGTACCACGCGCAAGTAGTGATCGACCATGTCACATACAGTGACATCGACTCATTTGCCAACGCTCTTCGTCGAGAATTTGTACCTCCAGATCAGCAGTACCGTTTCAGGGCGGAACTGAAGGCATGCCGACAGCGAGGATCAGTAGAAGAGTACGTCCGCAAGTTTCGTCAACTCATGGCCCAGATCCATCACATGAGTGCCTTGGACCAAGTGGATCGGTTCTGCGATGGCCTGAAGACGGAAACCCGAAAGGAGGTGATGTACTTACGCTGCAGTACCCTAGCAGATGCTATTGCTGCTGCTCAAGCATATGAGCGTACCCATTTCACTTCGACACCATCCTCTGGTCGTTCTGGATCAACAGGTCATCGAGGTACTTCTCAGCAACACGCCAACGATGGCCCGACGCCGATGGATATTTCCACCGTCGACACGCGTTCGATCAGTAAGGACCAGTGCCGACGTCAAAATTTGTGTTTCTACTGCAAGCGAGGCGATCACCGCATCAAGGATTGCCCTCGTCGGAAACAAAACACAAGCAATGGACAACAGGAACAACGTCGCATCAGTTCAGACGCTGCAGTGGTTGAAATGGACTCGAACGTTATTGAACTGATGGAACTGAACACGTCCGAAATGGCTGTCACGCCAACAACAGCTTCGCAGTCAAAGCCATTCTTGCAGACTGTCAGAATTCTGGGTCGAAATTGTACGATGTTAATTGATTCCGGCGCTTCTCACTGCGTACTATCGACGAGAACTGGATTTGACACCTCACGGATGCCTACGAAGGAACTTGTCGCGCGTGGATTTGACGGCAAGGAGCAGCAACGCACTGTGCCGATGGCTGAACTCAAAGTTGTGTGCGGTCAATCGGCGGTACAAGTACCATTTGTATTTTGGCCACTCGAGTACGACTATGACGGCATTTTGGGGCGAACATGGCTGGAAGCAAGTAACCCTACTATTGACTGGGCATCTCGCGCCATATCTTGGCCACCTATCGTCTCAGACCCTGTACAAGAGCGCTCGTTGCCTTCTGAACATGTCGATTGGGAAGCGATGGTGAATCCCGTTCCACGCAAGAAGGGATTGGCACCCGTCGAAGTATCGCTGCAGTCATTCAAGACACGACTCGAGAACCACCAGTATCTGGAGATTTTCCAGCTTGTCCTTGAATCAGGTATGCTGCCCAAACCTACTCCACGAGAAGTGGTGGTTTTGCGGAATGATTTTGATGATGTTTTTCCCTCCACGCTTCCTAGTGAACTTCCACCTCAACGAGAAGTTCAACATGACATCAAGCTTAAACCTGATGCGACTCCGTCTTCCAGAGCCCCTTTTCGACATGCTAGAATTGAAGAGAAAGCACTTGCAGCTTTCGTGAAAGAACTTCTGGGCAAAAACAATATCGAAGAGTCCAATTCAGCTTGGGTCTCCAATATTTTCGCGATTCCCAAGAAGGAAGCTGAGTCTGGAACAGCCCTAACGCGCGCCGAGTGGCTACGAGCTGGAAATGCAGATGTACCCATCCGTTGGGTTATCGACTATCGGCATTTGAACTCGCAGAGTATCATCCCAAAGATTCCTCTACCTCGGGTCGATGACATCTTTGACAAGCTGAGTGGTGCATCCTACTTCTCTTCGTTGGACCTCATGTCAGGGTACCATCAGATGCTGCTAGAGCCCCAAGCTCGTGAATTGACGGCGTTTCAAGCAAATGGAGAACTTTACCAGTGGGTAGTTGCTCCTATGGGTCTCGCTGGAATGCCAGGATCGTGGTCCAGACTGATGCGGCACCTTCTCGGACGGCCTAAGTTTCAGGCTTTTTGCGTGGTCTATCTCGATGACATTTGTGTTTTCTCGGCTAATCTGGATGATCACGTAGTGCACTTGCGAAGCATCTTGGAAGTCCTTCGCGAGGCGAAGCTATACGCCCGAAAGGACAAGTGCAAATGGGCGCAAAAATCAATTGTGTTTCTAGGACACAAGATTTCGGCATCAACAATCACCTTGGATCCAGCCAAGACCCAAGCCATCAGTGGTATGCAGCCGCCTCGCAATAGGAAGGAGCTTCAGCGGTTCCTCGGACTGTGCGGATACTATCGCCGATTCATTCCTCAATATTCAGAGCTGGTGTACCCGTTGACCGAATTGGTCAAAACTACAACGGGCTGGCACTGGGGCACAGACGAAATTCAAGCGTTCGACGGTGTCCGTGAGCTGTTGCAGCAATCTCCGGTTCTGAGGCTTCCCGACTTCTCGCTGCCCTTCTTCGTGACGACGGATGCATCGGATATTGCGGTTGGTGGTGTCTTAAGCCAAGTAATCAAGGGAAAGGAGCATCCACTAGCTTTCCTGAGTCGCAAACTCAGCGATACGGAAGCTCGTTGGCCGGCGCATGAAAAAGAGCTGTTCGCCATCAAGTTTTGCTTGGAGAAATGGCGTGTGTATCTACTGGGTGGGCTATTTACTGTTTACACGGATAGCTCGGCCTGCAAATGGTTTTTCAGCAAGCCAACACCCTCGCCGAAGATGCTACGGTGGTTAGATTTTTTCAACCAGTTCACGTTTAAGGTGTTTCACAAACCGGGACACACAAATGTGGTCGCTGACGCGTTATCCCGGCCAGTTGAATTTAGTACCGTCGCGATTGCTGATCCGGATCCTGCTCTCACTGAGCGTATTAAGGCCCTATACGCAGAAGACGAGTTTTGCACAACAGTATTGGAACGACTTCGCGCGAGGGAGAGGTTGACGACATCGAAGTTTGCACTCCATGATGGAGTTTTGATTTTACGAGAAGGAAATCGTGTCGTGTTACCTCGTGATGATCGGCTGGTGTTGGATGTCCTGGTACACTATCATGATAGCGCAGTTGTGGTGCATCCAGGATCGGTGAGGACTTTTCTCGCCTTACGTCAGCATTTCTTTTGGACGAATGTGCGAGATACGGTTGATGAGTACATTCGCACCTGTGAAACTTGCTCTCGTAACAAGTCCGGGTCTCGTCGCCAGGGTCTATTACAGCCGCTTCCAATTCCTACTGCTCCCTGGACGGACATCTCGATGGATTTTGTGACGGGCCTTCCTGAATCGAATGGATTTGATGCCGTTTACGTCGTGGTCTGCCGCCTCAGTAAGCGGGCCAGGTATCTGCCTACGAGAAACGACGCTACGGCCATGGATGTTGCGCAGATATTCTTCAACAACATTATTGTGATCCATGGGACTCCAAGATCCATCGTATCTGACAGAGATCCCAAGTTCCTGAGCGGTCTGTGGACGTCTATTGCTGAAATTATGCAAATCAAGCTGCACATGACGGTGTCGCATCGTGCTCAAGCCGATGGCCAGAGTGAGCGGCAAATTCGCACCTTGGAAGACGCCTTGAGATGCTCGGTGTCTCATTACGGTGATGACTGGTTCACTTGGCTTCCGTGTATTGAATTCGCCCATGCAACAGGTATCAACACCTCAACCGGACGCAGCCCAATGGAAGTAGACACTGGTCGTAAACCGATCCCAGCTCTTTGGGTTACGTTGGAACAGTCCGCATTCATTAACACTCGTGCTGTGGCAATTGAAGCCGCTAGGCGTCACCTGGTGGAAGCTCAAGAACGTCAGCAACGCTATTACAATCGAGGACGTCAAGCAGTGCAGTTCAAAGTGGGTGATTTTGTTTACGTGAAGGCGCGACTACTGAATGTCAATCGGATTGGACAACCTGACTACGACCCTGAGCGAGATCCGACTGTCAACAAACTTTTGCCAAAATGGTTGGGGCCATTTCCGATTGAGCGTGCAATTGGCCGAAACGCCTACCGCCTAGTTCTGCCTGCGGTTCTACGATCGCATCGATCATTCAATGTGGATCAGCTCAAGTTGTCGGTGGGTTGTCCGCCGCAGTTCGTGGGGCGTCCGATTCGCCGTGCAGCTCCAGTGATATTTGATGACCAAGGCAACCGAGTCTACGTGATTGCTGCACTTCTCCGTCAGCGTCGTCGTCGAGGGCGCGTACAGTATTTGGTCAAATGGGCGGATCTTCCGGACAGTGAAAACTCGTGGGAGTTCGTCACGGACATCAATCATGTGTCCCACTGGAGTCAATTGTTGGCAGCATTCCGGCGTCGAGCACCGAATTAGTCGTGGGGGGTGTAATGGCTCAGATCTACGTGTACACACGAACATCAAGAACACTCGCTCGTCGACAGCCTGAGTGCCACGTAGTCCCAGTGAAAGCAGGTCTCCGAGTGACGCTACCTCACAGGACACGTGGACCAGCCAGAATTCGCGTTAGGTCCAGGTCACGATCTTCTACTGCTTAGTTACGTCGCTACATATCTTGTATCTGAGCCTCCATGAACTCCATGGAGGCCATCCGAGCTCGCTTTGATAATCTCAATCCAACTCACTCTGCATTTTACTCACTAGTGTACAAGCGGTTCACTACAGCCACGGTAAAAGGTCAAACAGTTTTTCATCCACCAGCTTCTTCATATCCAGTAAAGCCTTCGCAAATGCCCTCTCTTCATCGGTTCTAAAGTCTCTCCAGAAAGAACTGGCATTGGTGATATATCGCAATAAAGCGTACGGGACTTGAACGTCGAAAACACAGGGTCCGGATCGATAAAGCAAGCATAGAGCCGAATCTCGAAGTTGAGACCACTTCCAGGCATCATCAAATGGGTCATCTTTCACAATTTGTTGATTCGATACGGCAAAGGCGGACGAACGGATGAGCCGATGAAAGTCTAATGAAGTTTCACGTACATTTCCCAAAAACTGAAACATTTGTCGATACTCTCCACGCTAGTGTCAAGTGGTTCGGAGCTATCGTCTGACTGCGTGCACTTCTTCAGTTTCAATAGGAACTCAACCACCCATCGCGGAACACCTTCGAGGGCGAACAAATGACGACGAATGTGGTTATCTCGCAGGAAGCTAGCAAATTCCGAGTTGCTCTCCACGCACGTGACCACTTGCTGTGCTTGCTTACTTTTAATGTCAACAAGGTCATCGGAAGCTGTTTGGTCAGATAATGCGCGGACCTGGCAATTGGAGCCGGTGCAATGATGTCTAAACCTCTCCCTACAAACATGGGCAACACAACCAGATCCGACGACTGCGAGCACAGAAAATTTGATATAGCGTTCACGAGTTCGCGCACGATTGTGTGACGAACCCAATGCGCCTGTTCGCTAGCGGATCGTACGGCTGACAGCACTTAGCTACGTTTGTCTTGCCGGGTTCTTTGTTTGCGGGCTTCCTTGCAATTAACACCTCAACACTCTACTGGCTCAGTCACCTGCGCCGGAACGTCACCGTCCCTACTTATATTCAATACAATGAGCTTTCGCCCTTACGTCCGTTCGTTCGTTCACTTCCTCAACAATCGTCCTCCAACGCTCTCGTTCGTTCGTTCACCTTGATCGACTCGTGGAGCGCAGTATGACGCCGCCCTTGGACCCACAGCCTAAGTGTCGCTCCAGCCCACTAAAGACACAGTACCTTCGGTCCCGTCGTTAGCCTAACGCACTTGGTGTCGTCCAAAACTCAGTCGTGTCCGCTGTCACTCGTCCGTCGCCAAGACTACCCGGTATATTCCGCTGTGACGGTCGTCCTTCACCAACGCTCCGTACCAACCGTCCGCTATCAATCCACACCACTTGCCACTGTTCGTCCTCTTCCAGACCGCTTGTCCTCCACTCAGCAAATTCGGAAGTTTCGTCGTCTTCCTACTCGTTCCTCGGCAAATTGCAGACTCCGTCGTCCGTGGCAAATTCGGAAGTTTTCCGAGATCCACTCGTCGTAGCTAGACGCCGCACTATTCTCCGGCGAAACCCACGCTCAAGCGTCGCTCAATCTTCCGCATCCATCGCATATTCCGTCTTACTGGCCGTCACACGGTTATTTGCACCCGTCTCGCAACTCACACCGTTGTCAACTTCAACGTGCGGTCATCACCATCGTCCGGGAACGTCCGTACGCCAGTATCCGCTATCTTCGCTTCAACAACGCTGCTCATCTCGTTACACGCCTTCTCCTTCCCCAGAGTCTTCCACGACTCTGGCGGCCTGAAAGAACTGCTCGTAGTCCCGCATGGACACCCAGAACGTGCCGTCATCTCGTCCTGTTCGTGCCGTTCCTTCACGTTCATCAGCGTTTCTCTTTGGTCGCAATTCCACTTCAAGCACGTATTGGCCAGCCGCATTTCTTCTTCGTCGCCGCCGAAGTTCCACCAGCATGCCACGTTGTTCGTCCGTTCCATTCTCACTCGAAGTTGTGCGTTCCGTTCGTTTTGGTAGTCGTCCAGCCGCGATTGCACCAACTGTAGCCGTCGTTGTTTCACTAGGCTCTCCGTTCGTCGTTGTAGCCGTCGGTTGCCTGAACGCTCCTTCATCAATCAATTCTTCAATAATGTCATCGCCAATCCGTTGCAATAGTTGCCCAGGATAGTGATACTTCACTAGGAATGAAACATGAGCTATAATCAGCTCTCCACGTCCATCCAGATCCTCGCGTCTTAGTAAAAAGTTGTCATAACCAGCCGGCACAATCACTTTGGTCGGTCCAATCCAAAAGTGTACAAATTTAGATGCTTTGGGGCCCCGCAGAGGTCGAAACACCCACACTCGATCTCCTGGCTTGAATTCTGACACCTTCTTCGCCTTCCGGTTGTAGTATTTCGCTTGACGATCTTGTTCACGTCGTCTCGCTTCTTCAGCACACTCATGACCAGCTTTCAACGCTTCCAGCAACTTCCTGTGATGCTCCGTCAATTCATCGGCCTCTGTCACGTGGGTTTGTCGCAACAGCTCGTTTGGCGTCCTCAACTTCCTTCCCATCATCAACTCGTTTGGGGTTAACGCCACGGTTGAGTGCTTTCCTGAGATATACGCGTAGACCGCACAATTCACCCAGTTATCCCAATCACACTGCCGTTCGTCACACATATAGGTAGCCACGCAATCCTTCCAAGTCCTATGAAATCTCTCCACAAGCCCGATCATCTGGGGTCGATATGGTACTGGGTTCGTCTGTTGAGCCTGCAGCAGATTCACCAACTCTTCGATTACTCTACCCGTCAATTCTGGAGCACCGTCGGTCAACAACTCACGAAATGGCCCAAATTTCTAGACGATTTCCTTCATCACAAAGTCCGCAATCTTGCTCGCTTCATGACTCTCCACCGTCGTCGCAACCGCATACCTCGTTACATATTCTAACGCCGCTATGACATACCGCTGTCCACGTTCTCCGACAGGTAAAGGCCCCGCCACGTCCAACGCCCAACGATCTCCGACGTCTCCACCTCGCAGACTTCGTAGTGGTGGCACAACTTCTTTCGGCTTCGCTTTTTGACTGCCGCATTCCTGGCAACCTCGTACCCATCGTCCTACATCGTCTGCCAGACTCGGCCACCAATACATTTGAGATACTCGCGCTTGGGTATGCGTTGTCCGTAGGTGTCCAGCCCATATGGAGTCATGACATTCCTTGAATGCTATTGCGCGCAACACCGCTGGCAATATCACCTTGATGCCGTCCGCCGTCTCAATCACTGCCAGGCCATAGCTCGTCGTCACCTTCATACCACGATACTCGCCATTCTTAACCAACTGCTGCACCATTTTACTCGTCATTTGCGCGTCACAGATTTCCGCATCAGTCAGCTGTAGCGTATCGCCCTGCTCTCGTATTCGTCGCCGTTCAACTCGCGCTCGTTCATGTTCAGCGTAGCTTCGGGTTGGCAATGTCTATCTAGTCGTCATTGAGTTTCCTGGTGGTCCACGAATTGATACGTCATCCGCTTCTCGTATTCTTGGCGCTGCGGTTTCTCCAATGCTCGTCCCGGACGTCTCCGAGCCTTCCAAAACCACGGTCCGTTCGTTACTCTTTGCTCTTTGGTCAGGAACAGCTTCCTGCTGCCTTATGTCTCGACCTCGCGAGTCGCTCGTAGTCGCTGCCTCCGTAGCCATCGTCGCCTCCTCGTACATCCTCCGCACTTCCGTAGTTTCTTCCGGGGTTTGTCGTAGCGCCGCGCTCATTGACAAAGGTCTTCCCGCGTTTGTCCTCGGAACTATTCTTCTCTTTGTCCTGGCTTGAATTCTGACACCTTCTTCGCCTTCCGGTTGTAGTATTTCGCTTGACGATCTTGTTCACGTCGTCTCGCTTCTTCAGCACACTCATGACCAGCTTTCAACGCTTCCAGCAACTTCCTGTGATGCTCCGTCAATTCATCGGCCTCTGTCACGTGGGTTTGTCGCAACAGCTCGTTTGGCGTCCTCAACTTCCTTCCCATCATCAACTCGTTTGGGGTTAACGCCACGGTTGAGTGCTTTCCTGAGATATACGCGTAGACCGCACAATTCACCCAGTTATCCCAATCACACTGCCGTTCGTCACACATATAGGTAGCCACGCAATCCTTCCAAGTCCTATGAAATCTCTCCACAAGCCCGATCATCTGGGGTCGATATGGTACTGGGTTCGTCTGTTGAGCCTGCAGCAGATTCACCAACTCTTCGATTACTCTACCCGTCAATTCTGGAGCACCGTCGGTCAACAACTCACGAAATGGCCCAAATTTCTAGACGATTTCCTTCATCACAAAGTCCGCAATCTTGCTCGCTTCATGACTCTCCACCGTCGTCGCAACCGCATACCTCGTTACATATTCTAACGCCGCTATGACATACCGCTGTCCACGTTCTCCGACAGGTAAAGGCCCCGCCACGTCCAACGCCCAACGATCTCCGACGTCTCCACCTCGCAGACTTCGTAGTGGTGGCACAACTTCTTTCGGCTTCGCTTTTTGACTGCCGCATTCCTGGCAACCTCGTACCCATCGTCCTACATCGTCTGCCAGACTCGGCCACCAATACATTTGAGATACTCGCGCTTGGGTATGCGTTGTCCGTAGGTGTCCAGCCCATATGGAGTCATGACATTCCTTGAATGCTATTGCGCGCAACACCGCTGGCAATATCACCTTGATGCCGTCCGCCGTCTCAATCACTGCCAGGCCATAGCTCGTCGTCACCTTCATACCACGATACTCGCCATTCTTAACCAACTGCTGCACCATTTTACTCGTCATTTGCGCGTCACAGATTTCCGCATCAGTCAGCTGTAGCGTATCGCCCTGCTCTCGTATTCGTCGCCGTTCAACTCGCGCTCGTTCATGTTCAGCGTAGCTTCGGGTTGGCAATGTCTATCTAGTCGTCATTGAGTTTCCTGGTGGTCCACGAATTGATACGTCATCCGCTTCTCGTATTCTTGGCGCTGCGGTTTCTCCAATGCTCGTCCCGGACGTCTCCGAGCCTTCCAAAACCACGGTCCGTTCGTTACTCTTTGCTCTTTGGTCAGGAACAGCTTCCTGCTGCCTTATGTCTCGACCTCGCGAGTCGCTCGTAGTCGCTGCCTCCGTAGCCATCGTCGCCTCCTCGTACATCCTCCGCACTTCCGTAGTTTCTTCCGGGGTTTGTCGTAGCGCCGCGCTCATTGACAAAGGTCTTCCCGCGTTTGTCCTCGGAACTATTCTTCTCTTTGTCGTTCTCGGCTTAGGTCGTTTCGGTGTCCTGTCGTCCACTGTCAACTGCTCGTCCGTGGTGAATTGCTCGTCCACCGTCGGTCGCTCGTTCATCAGCACCTGGTCATTCGCCGACAACTCATTCATCACCGACTGTTCGTTCCTTGCCGACCTGGTGTTCATTGCCGATCGCGGGTCCATTGCCGACTGCGTATTCATTGCCGACTGCGTATTCATTGCCGACTGCGTAGGTTCTTGTATGGATAATGCATCATCCCCAGCCACCGTTGCGTCACTCGTCAACGTATTCGCTACCTTCCGTCTTCGTCGCTTCCGCTTTCTACGTCCGACCGCTGCCAGCGTTTTCGTCATCACCGGCGCTCTCGATAACGCGTCTGCCACAACATTTGTACTTCCTGGTCGATATTCAACTGTAAAGTCGTACTCCTGTAAAGTAAGGGCCCATCGGTGTAGTTTCCCCGTCAAATTGGTACTCGTCATTAGCCATTTTAGCGCTGCGTGATCCGTGACAATCTCGAAGCGTCGTCCATAGAGGTAAGGCCGAAATAATTTGATTGCCCATACCACCGCAAGACATTCTAACTCCGTTATGTCGCACTTCGTTTCAGCTTCACTATTGACCTTGCTGGCATAAGCCACCGGCTGCCATCCGTCACCAGCATCTTGCATCAAACTCGCACCGAGACCAACTGTAGACGCATCAGTACAAACTCGAAAGGTAGGCGAAAGTCAGGATACCGCAACACCGGCTTCGTTGTCAGAATCTGTTTCACCGCCATGAATGCTTCCTCTTGAGATGCTCCCCACTTCCACTTCACCTTCTTCCGCAATAATTTCGTCAAAGGTTCCATCAAAGAGCCAAATCCGGGCACAAATTTCCTGTAGTAACCCGCGAGATGCACGAAGCGCTTCACCTCAACAGCATCATTCGGCCTTGGAAATTCTCGCACCGCCGTCACCAATCTATCCAACGGCCGTACTCCATCCTTTGACAACTCATGCCCCGGATACTCCATCGTTTCTGTGGCGAACTTACATTTCTTCAGTTTTAGTGTCAGGCCTGCCTGCGATAGCCGTTCCAACACACACGCCAACTCAATCACGTGTCGCTCAATGCCGTCTCTGGTATATATCACGATGTCATCCAGATACACCAAGCACGTCGACCAAGTTAATCCACGTAGTACGCCATTCATCATTCGTTGAAAGGTTGACGGGGCGTTCATTAATCCAAATGGCATTCTCAAGAACTGGTATAGTCCCTGCTTCGTCATGAAAGCCGTCTTCACTTTGTCTCGTAGTGCCATTAAAATTTGCCAGTAGCCCGCTTTCAAGTCGAGTGTCGAAAATAATAGTGCACCACCCAACGCTTCTAATGTTTCATCGATACGCGGCAACGGATAGACATCTTTTCGTGTGATCTTGTTCAATGCACGATAATCTACACAGAACCTGACCTCTCCATCCTTCTAACGCACCAAGACAACAGGGAACCCCCAAGCTCCGTTGCCTTCTTCAATTACGCCTGCCGCCAGCATCTTCTTCACGTTCTCTTCGATGATCGCGTCGTCGGTTTGCGCCTGACGTCGTCTCTTCAGCATGATTGGAGCTGCATCCCCAGTGTCGATATGGTGTTCTACCGGTAAGGCTGTTGCTGGAGGACAATCACCCGTAGTTTCTACTAAGGTTTTGTAAGTTCTCAGCAGTTTCAATACTAACTCACGACTGTCCTTGTCCTCAATGCCAATCTTCACGTCGTTTTCATTCTCCAGTGGCTCTTGGTTCACCCGATCACGTTCCAATTCACCATTGATTTCCAGCACTTCCATGTCGCTGTCGATCGGTATCCACACGCCGAGTTCTTTCTTTGAGGGTAATCTCGTTCTGCCTGGAGCCGAGTTAATCATCGGTACAATCGCTTTCCCTTGGTGCGCTCGAGTCACAGTCGAAGCCAGCATCACTACTCCTGCGCATCTCGTCGGTACAAACATTCCCAGTTCACCGTCAGGAGCCGTCACAGAGATCTCCACTGGTGTCACAGCATTCCCCGTCAACTGCGTTCGCCGAGTCATTCGAACCGCCGCCACTCGTGATCTCATAGGTTTCTCGCCATCTCTTTCGTCAGTCCGAAATGGTATGATGATCCTGCGTTCCTTCTCCCGGTAGAGCAGCTCATTGCGTTCAAAGTCTAGCCTGGCACCATGTTTCGTCATAAAGTCCACGCCCAGCAAAAACTCGTCAGCGCAGCCTTTCACAACACAAGCATCCACACACACCGGTTCACCGAACACCGTCCGAAATTGGAATCGCCAGACACCAACCACATCTAGCAAGAACCCACCAATTCCCTCGACATAGTCTACCGGCGCTTCAATGTCCAACTTATCACCAAACTGCATCCATTCAGTGCCAGCCACAGAGTAACGCGCACAACTGTCCAACTTAACATCCCTCCAGGCTCGATCAATCCGCATGCTCGCTGTTGGCAGACCATCGGCAGAACGCACTCGTTCTTCGTCATCTTGGTTCGTCATTGGAATCGCTTCCACACATCCTCAGACTTGTTTTACCAGCTTCACAGTTGCTGAGTGTTCCCGCTCAACGTTTTCGTTCACGGCTGACTCCATGGCTCGTTGGTTTTTCCGTTCTTCCAGGTTCTGCATAGCGATCTCAGCTTGCCGTCGTCGCTTCATTGCTCTTCCATCGTGCTTCTTCTCTTCGGGACCCTCAACAGTCTGGCCAGTAAGTAGTCTTTCTCGGCGTCGCTGTCTGGCTGCTCGTCTCGTTGCACGTCGATATTGTCGTCGTTCGGCTGTTATCCGTCGCCGTTCAACTGCTCGTCGCTCTCCGTCTGGTTCTGGAATCGTCCCGCCTTCTCCAGTTCTGACATCATCGTTATCGGCACGCAGCTCATCGTCCTCAGGTGGCCGCCCGCCTTCTCCAGTTTCCACATTCTCTTCATTACTTAGTGCATACCCCGCAGCTTCGTCGCCAGCTATTTCACCCATTTCAGCCTCAGTTGGTTCATTAGAGAGTTTTGACGTTTCTTCTAATCGAATCCGCCGATACTGAGTAGCTGCCATCGCTGGTCGTACTGTAGCCACATAGATTGCCGCCCGTTCATTGTCGCGCTTGACTTCGTCTCTCTTCATTCGTTCGACGGTCTTCACAACTCCTTCATCTCGGGACGCTGCTGGTAACTCTACTCCTTCCGCGAGTCGCTCGCTTCCAGCTTCGTTCTTGCGTCGGAGAGTGTCGGGTTTCTCCGGACGCTGCATCTCCGCCGCTACGCCCGGGACTCGTTTTCCGCCGACTTCTTCGCTTCTTCGGCCTTTCGCTTCAAATACGCTTCATTTCGCTGCTTAGCGTCCGGGTCGGTGCAATCTCTCGCGAAATGTCCTCTCTGGTAGCACGCGAAACACTTTGGTTCGTTGGGGCACTGCGAAGCCCAGTGACTCCGTTGTCCACAGTGAAAACAAGGTTTGTTTGTTACGTCACTTCGCTCCCGTTCTTGACGTGCTGCTCGACTGACTTCCACAATTCGCGTTTTGCCATAGGGTCGTTCTTCGGAGGCCAACATCTTCGTAGCCGCAGTTGTCGTCGTAGTGGTGGGCTTGTATCGCTTCACACGTGGTTCTTTCGGTTCATCTTCGCTACTCGAATCCACTATCACCCGCTTGGACGTCTTCTTCGCTTTCGTTACTGACACGTCTGATTTGATTTTCGTGACTGCTTTCTTTTTCTCAATTCGCTTCTTGCCAGCGTTTCCAGAGGGAGCCCAGAATCGTCCATTCCATTTCTGTCCAGGTGGCAACTCGTACACCCCTGCCTGCCGGCCAATTATACACGCCCTGTTGGTTTGTACAGATCGCCAACGCATCTGGTTGTTCCGTCGGTGTCGTACTTCCTGCTGTCACGTTTTCAGATCCATTTCCAGGGAGAGCCAAGGTGCCAATACCAGGAATTATCACCATCCGGCTGCCGTCACTAGTCGGTGGTGGTAAGTGAGAGCCTTGGTTCACCTGCTGCTGTGTGCCCATCAGATAATCCATCGGGTCGTCAATTTCCACAGCTTTCTCTACAGCTTCTTCCAGCGTCGCTGGCACAGGTGGCTGCTTGACCAGCTGCCGAACTGTCCCGTCTAAACATCGATAAAACTGCGCGAGGAATACACGTTCGCTGACCTCGTTCCTATCCGCTGCCTCACGTAGTCCTGCTGCAAAATCTGCGTACGGCTCATTCTTCAGTCTGAATCGCGCATTAACTCGAGCTTCCGCAGCAGACTTGTCCACTCGTGGGCCATAGCGTCGTAACAGGGCCACTTTCAATTTCGTCCATGTTCGGTCCTTGTGATGAAGTCTACGATCCATGTTCACCCACCATCGCGCCGCGCTTTCCATCAGCTTATTGCCCAAGATGAAATACAGTGAGCGATCCGACCATTCACCACGTCCTGACTCCTTAGCTCCCTTCAGCGCCAAATCAATCCTGTCAACCCAAGTCGACACAGAAGCTCTCGGCGTCGGGGTGAAACTCGGAAGCTCCAGATCTTTGATGTTCCTGGGTCTCCGTTGACGTCGTGGTTCCTCTCGTTGTCGTCGTTCACGCCTTCGTCGATGTTCTCGTCGTTCACGTCGCTCATATCGTCTGCCGCGTCGTGGTGATCGTCGTACTCGTCGGTGAACCCTTAGATCGTCTCTGCTTGACTCGCTTCCCTCCTCAGTACTGGACTCTTGACTGGACTGGCTACTCATACCACTTCCGTCACTGTGCCCATGCCATCCACGCTGATCATCTGAAGAACTCTCGTCACTGGAGCTTTCATCTCCATCCGAAGGGTTGGGTTCTGGCGCCGCTCGTCGTGGTCGTGGCCGCTGTTCTCGATGCTGCTGCCGCTGTTCATCATCACGTCCACCTGCACGGTCTCGTCGTTCATGACTATAACGGCGTCTCTGGCTTCGGTCACGTCGTCTCGGTCTTCGCTCGGCATCTTCATGGTCATGGTGCGACCGCCGTCTTAATGTTGCGCTAACACGTCTCGGAGGTTGTGGCTCGTCATCATGCCGGTTTCCGTCGCCTTCCCCATGGCCACTACTATGTGATGGTGATCTCTGCACTTCTTCATAGCCCTCGTGTCGAATCAGTGGTGGAGCCTTCTCCTCGTACAACAATTCTCGCGCCGTTACTGCCGAATCCCGACTCGCCGTTAGTCGCTGCAGTTCCTCAGTCAGCTGCTTCACTCTGTCCAAGACAGCCGCTCCTCGTCCCGTATCAGCTTTCGCTACTGCCGCACTCAGTCGCTTTACTGTACGTTCCAGAGCCTGGATCTCCACTTCGGTTGGCTCGGGCATCTCTTCCGACGCGTCTTCATAGGGCTCGGTCGCCGCATCACTCGTGGGTTCCAGAGCTCGCTCATGGATGGCTATACCGGTCTCGTTGCGTGGTCGCTGTTCGTCAAGACTCACCACCGAATTTATCGTCTCGTCAACATCATTATCCTCGTTTTTCTCTTCAGTTTCAGCTGACCTGGGCTTCTTACTACGTGTTACCCTCGTAATTTTTGCCGATTTCGCTAGTGTCGCTGTTCGCGCACTCATCGTGTTGTCCACGCTCTTCTGTTTCCGCAGTTCTCGTTTCTTTGCAAGAAGCCCCTGTATGACCACCATGTGACGAACCCAATGCGCCTGTTCGCTAGCGGATCGTACGGCTGACAGCACTTAGCTACGTTTGTCTTGCCGGGTTCTTTGTTTGCGGACTTCCTTGCAATTAACACCTCAACACTCTACTGGCTCAGTCACCTGCGCCGGAACGTCACCGTCCCTACTTATATTCAATACAATGAGCTTTCGCCCTTACGTCCGTTCGTTCGTTCACTTCCTCAACAATCGTCCTCCAACGCTCTCGTTCGTTCGTTCACCTTGATCGACTCGTGGAGCGCAGTATGACGCCGCCCTTGGACCCACAGCCTAAGTGTCGCTCCAGCCCACTAAAGACACAGTACCTTCGGTCCCGTCGTTAGCCTAACGCACTTGGTGTCGTCCAAAACTCAGTCGTGTCCGCTGTCACTCGTCCGTCGCCAAGACTACCCGGTATATTCCGCTGTGACGGTCGTCCTTCACCAACGCTCCGTACCAACCGTCCGCTATCAATCCACACCACTTGCCACTGTTCGTCCTCTTCCAGACCGCTTGTCCTCCACTCAGCAAATTCGGAAGTTTCGTCGTCTTCCTACTCGTTCCTCGGCAAATTGCAGACTCCGTCTTCCGTGGCAAATTCAGAAGTTTTTCGAGATCCACTCGTCGTAGCCAGACGCCGCACTATTCTCCGGCGAAACCCACGCTCAAGCGTCGCTCAATCTTCCGCATCCATCGCATTTTCCGTCTTACTGGCCGTCACACGGTTATTTGCACCCGTCTCGCAACTCACACCGTTGTCAACTTCAACGTGTGGTCCTCACCATCGTCCGGAAACGTCCGTACGCCAGTATCCGCTGTCTCCGCTTCAACAACGCTACTCATCTCGTTACAATTGTCTCCTTTTAATTCTTCTTCGGATCCCATCGAGAAGCTCCTACTTTTTCAATCTTCTGGTAGTCATCAATGCCAAGAAACAGGTACTAGCTCTCTTGTCCCTGAACTCTCTGACGCAACTTGTGCTCGATGACTTTGATGGCATCACTCAACAGCAGCTCCTCTCCATTACAAGGCAGCCGTGACGTAAACCACTTTTCAAATGTAAACGCGCAATTCCTGTCAAGAAAGAACCGGTACAAAAGCCGCCACGAGAAAGACGCCACAATCAGCATCGAACGCTCCACTGGCGTCCGACTGAACCCGTTAGAGTACGGAACAAGCACGTGGGCAATATGTTTGGGATCCAACTTTAATACTTTCAACATCGTGACGCCTTTCTCCAGCATCCGCGTTTTACCCAATCCTAGGTTGTACAAGAGGGACTTGGTTGGAACTCTCCAGGTTTGTACTAAGATGTTTCTGAGTCCTGCAGCAGCGCTTTGGAGTCTGTGGGTTGCAACAGAAATCAAAACTTTCTCTTTGTATCAGACCTTTTACATTTGTGTGCTTGATTCAAATGCTATGACCTGGTAATTGATTGATGATAAGTCTATCATTGATGATATTGATTGATTGAATCCACTAAACGAACCATTCCCGTTTCGTTTCTCCTTCACTTCCGAAAGTACTGAAGAGCGGCGATGATGGACCTGTCATCGGTGATATCGTATGCGGATGCTGCCCCTCAGGTACTACACGCTGTGTAACGAAAACCAAGGAATGCCTCACATGGTCATATGCTTTAATATGAATGTAGTTGGCGGAAATGCTCTCGCACGTCAACATTACTGAAGACGACCCGGCTGTCATCCTTAATTGGGATATTGAGGCATTGCATAACTTCGTAGCGAGGGCAATCGTCAGAGATGGTGCTCCTAATCCACCCGCGAGACCAGGATGGCTCAGGACCTTTCCTCCAACTACAGCGTCGCTTACGGATGATATTGTGACGCATCTTGCGCAAGTGGCGGGCGGTCGATTCGGGGTTGTTGTGCTTGCCCCGAACAATTTGAATCAATATGCAAACATTTGCGAGCGGATCGCTCGACTCGAAGTCGATCCATTCATGCAAGTCAATTTTGCTGCAGCTCCACCAGACCAACGCCTTGCTCGGACCGGCTATTTGTTGGATAATCGCAGGGTGCTGCAACCAGTCGACGCCGTCAATACTGCGATTTAGGCCATACTATTTAGATATATGAGAGTTGTTGACAGTAGGAAAAGCCTAGTAGCGCTAACGAGCGCAGATTCGGCCGCTGTGGGGGACCTCCAATACAACTTTCCACTTTTAGCTCCACGACAGATCAGATCGGACAGAACAGACTATACAAAAATCAAGTATATATTAAAGTTGAAAAATTGTGGCTGTAGGTGGCGGCGATGAGCGTGGAGTGCATGGCTCATTCTAAAAGATGCCGAAGACCAAGAAGCCTCCATTAACCGAGCGAGAGAGGTGGAGGATTGACGGCCTCTTTGAGGCTGGAGCCTCCAAGCGCGCCATAGTGCGCAGCCTCGGCCGCTGCTCTGACACTATTTGCCGTGCGCTGGCTCCCAAGCCTGTACCCAAGGTACGTAAGACCGCGAAGCCCCCCAAACGAAGCGGAGCGCCCCCAGCACTGGACTGCGAGGTCAGGCGTTTTGTGCTCACTGCATCGCGTGGCGAGCACTCGGCGGCGCAGTTGAAAGCCGAATTGGACCTCGACGTGCACGTGAGGACCATCCAGCGCGTTCTCTTGAGAGTCGACTGGCTGGTCTACACGAAAATGGTCAACACGCTTCCGCTGAAACCGGAAGACATGACCGCACGCTTTACGTGGGCAGCGGAGAAGCTGTTGCTGAAAGACGCCGGGTCCTATTGGGATTCCATTATCTTCTCTGATGAGAAGAAATGGAACCTCGACGGGCCCGACGGCTTTCAGAAATGTTGGAGGGACTTACGCCGTCCCCCCGAAGGACCAAGAGAAGGCAAGCAGGGGTAGGATCGGCGATGGTTTGGGCTGCATTTAGGGGGCGGGGAAAGTCTCAGCTGGTGGTTTTGAATGAGAAGCAAAACTCGGACGCTATGCGTACACGTTGTCCGAGGTTTTGCTTCCCTATGCACAAGTTCTAGACTATATCTTCCAACAAAGATAATGCCAGCATCCACACCTCAGCCCGCACTAAGGACTTTTTTGCGGACCAGGAAGTCAAGGTGCTCGACTGGCCGTCTAAGTCACCCGACTTAAATCCTATTAAAACCTATGGTCAATAATGAGCCGGCGCGTTTACAGAAACGGTAAGCAATTCGACAAGGTGTGTGATCTGAAAGAAGCCCTATTCAAAGCTTGGAATTTCATCCCTCTCGCTTTGCTGTAGTCACTGGTAGAGTCAATGCCGCGTCGCTGCTTAGCGGTTGTTGCCGAGAAAGGACTTACTAAGGGAAAAATATTCTTGATTTTTGTATAGTCTGTTCTGTCCGATTCTGATCTGTCGTGGAGCTAAAAGTGGAAAGTTGTATTGGAGGTCTCCCACAGCGGCTGAATCTGCGCTCGTTAGCGCTACTAGGCTTTCTTACTGTCAACAACTCTCATTAATCTATATAGTATGGCCTAAATCGCAGTATTGACGGCGCTAGAGCACTGTAAGTGGGTGTCGATGTGATCTGTCGCGCAGTGTATTAATAGAGAGGTTGTGCAACTGTTACAAAACAGTGAAATTGCCCAGTGAGGAGATATCCGATTTGAAGGGGATTTTCGTTACAAAAACCTTGTGCTGCTGTCACCTTCAAAAATAACAGGAAGTATGGACAGTGAGAGCAGTAGCTCTGAAGATGATGATGTTGTGGTCGCTGTGCTCCTCATGAGCGAAGCCAGTCGACCTTCACGTTCCTGGTTCAATTTTGAACGATCTCAGACTGATCCAGTCTGGCGCAAGAAGTTTCGCTTTGACAAGGACGAAATTGTGCTGCTTGTACAGCTTTTCGGTTTACCTGAACCTTTCCCTACTTCACCGCGATATAATGTTGCAGCGCTGGAAGCGCTATGTATCTTCCTACGGCGAATGGCTTACCCAGTACGGCTCGACGATTTAGAAGACCTATTCAGACGTGATACCACTGTGATTTCGACCATTTCTAATGCCGTTCTTGACTTTATTTACGACAAATTCAGCTATCTCCTAGAATTCGACCACTCACGACTAAATGCTGACACACTTTCGGCGTACGCCGACGCCGTGCATGCTAAAGGAGCCTCTCTGCAAACTTGCGTCGGGTTTATAGATGGCACAGTACGAGGCACCTGTCGTCCCACACGCAATCAGCACTACAAGTACAACGGACACAAGGTCAGAGACTTTCTAGATGTGAATGTTTGGCTTTGGAACTAAACCTCGTTTGTTGTCATAGAGAAAACACGCACTAAAGTATCAGCCCGTGATAGCTCCTGATGGCATCATAATTCATCTAAGCGGACCTTATGCTGGCACGCGCCACGATGCTTTTATACTTCATGAGAGTAAATTGCTTGAGGTGGCCGCCGAATCGCTTCGTGCTGATGGAAAACATTTTGTTTTCTATGGCGATCCTGCTTACGGTAGACAAGAGCACATTATTGCACCCTTTAAGGGCGCACAGTCATCGGCAGCCGAACAAGAGTTTAACGCGCGCATGAGTTCGGTTTGAGTAAGCGTTGAATGGGGCTTTGGTAACATTATTCGCTACTGGGCTTTCGTTGATTTTGCAAAAAATCAAAAGCTCTATCTGCAACGTATTGGAAAGATGTACATCGCTGGTGCGTTTTTGCAAACGTACACACTTGCCTGCGTGGCAGCCAGACATCTTCATTCTGTGCAATGACACCACCAACAGTTGAAGAGTACTTAGAATTTCAATAAGCAGCTTAACTTTTTATTTGGATATTTTTTATATCAACTGAACCATAAGACCCATCTGTGATGACATCATCGCTAGCATTCTGTCTGTTTTGTCCTTGTCTTGCTGTAGCCGCTGCTCTTCAAGTGCGAGTCGTCGTTCGTCAATGTGTAGTTGTCGCTCTTTCAACGAGTGTCTATTGTTGCGCGATGAAGCGCGGTCCTCGAGGAAACCTAGCAATGCATCCGTACTTGACCGCTTTTTCTTTTTGGTTGAAGGTGGCGTAGCTAACTCCGTGTCTGTGCTGAGAGCTCGTTTGTTACGCATGCCTTGCATGGTGCTATGAACAATGTCAGCAGACGTAGCTTCACGGCGCTCAGCATCTCGTTTTTTTTTTCAGTTTTGTCTGCCTTTTGTTGTGCATGTCCCTATGTCTACATATAAGAAAGAGAATGAATTAGATTTACGCAGATTAAGAAACACAATATTACATCGTACCGGTTCAAAACAGTCTGTAAGTAGCTGCTCTCGTTCTTCGTAGTCTTCTGTTGTACCTGAAGCCCTTAATGACTCCAACTCCTCTCGCTTGAATACTTCCATGAGCGTGTAAAAGCGATGACGACACGCTTTGCCGTCGGCAGTGCACAGTGGCAGAGATGCTTTTATCCCACTGGCGACCCTGCCCCATGTTGCCTCTGTTTTGCCGTGCCCAGCAGCCCATGGCGTGTGCTTGATCACCTCCTTTAACAGAATGACGTCGCTGGAGGGAAGGAAGCGAAAGGCCTTCTTTCTCTTTTTCTGCGCGGAGTCATCAGCCGCGTCACAAGGAGCTCCGTCAGCTGTATCGGTGCCCGCGACGCCCCCCCCCCAGGAGCGCAATCTTTATTTGTTGCTTCTAGATCTTCAACAGTGAGTGTGTTTGCTCCTGTTTCCATGGCGCTGCGTCAGATCAAGGCGTTTTTGCTTCTGCTACTGTCCGTCGGCCAGTGAATGGTCTGTAATTTGCGTGTACAGTGAGCAAGGCGGGCATTTTCTGATCGTTAGGTAGAACTAAATGACTGTAATGTACCTCAACTTCAACAACAACTTCAACCGTGGCGTCCGAATTTGAGGACGAGTGGACCAATTCCACGTGGAAATTCGCTGCAAAAGGGTCGCTGGTACTCGTGGAATGTGCGGGGTAACCACGTTGCTGGAACATATTGGGACAATAACGCACAAGAGCTTTATACGAACCTTTTCACTCGGATTGAATACGTACAAGAAGACATCAATTCAATCCTCAAGACGACAAGTACTTACGACCACCAAAACCGCCACTATCACACCCGAGGCTCGTGGGCTTTTAGCCGAAATCAAAGCCAAGAGAGTCATCGTAGATAATGACAGGTAGAATGACGACTTGTATGCAATTTCAGCTTTGCACAAGTGAATAGTTACTTTATCATTTGAATGGTACAGTTAAAAGATCGTGTCTATCTTTGCCAAGCGTTCGAATTTCTCGGGAAAGACACGCGTTTGGTGGGAGGGACCATGAATTGTGTTGCCCCGTCAAATCTTGAGACCGATGCTGTGACGCATGATTGCTTCTTCTTGACCCGAGACGAGCCTGATAGCTTCCGTGGAACATTGGCTTATCATCCAGCGTGTTCGCCCTTCGTCCCAATCAATTCGGCTAACAAAACAGTCCTCCTGTCGGTGCTCACTGGCAGCGAGGATGATAAAGACAAAGCCGCTGAAGAAATCATGAGGAAGAGGTCGGAACCAAGTGGAGGATTCACCAATCACGATGCAATGCGTTCACGTTTCAAAGTGGTAATGAAGTTGGAAGTTGAGATTGACTTTGACCACACAGTTTTGACACGCTAATTGCAGGACTATGTTGCTTTCCTACGTCATTTCGTTGATGTCGTTGCTGACAATTAACTGAACGAATGCAAACCAGGAATGGTCACTTCTAACGTTTCTTAAAGTCAGGTTGTCTTGGTATGAATCGCAATCATTCCATTCTAGGTTGTACGACCGAGCCTGTGAATGCTTCTACCACTTGTTTGGTACTTTCCAGGTTTGTACCAAGATGTTTCGGTCGCGTTGACTACGGAGATTTCTTCTACGAGTCTTGCAGCAGGCCACAAATGCTTTGAAGTTATGTACTGTGGGTTGGGATGGAGAAGCAGAAACTGAGGTTGTTCATCTTTTCTGTTGACCACACTTTAGTACAACTCGAAAGATATGTTTGTTTAATTGAGAATAGCGAACGAAGCTTGGTAATGTAGTGAGTGTTGGAATGTAAATCCGAAAGTGAATTCATTTGAGTTAGAAGTCCTAGTCTGCTAGCTTTCCCTTCTTGCACTACCTCTGTCACATATCCGTACTTAGGTCACTGGGAACGCTTGGTTGGGACGGGAACATCACGATTATACTTGAACTTTGTATGTGAGCTTGCAACAGGAACGCTTTGGTAGGACGGGAACGGTTATCCCATCAATCAACACATATGCCGATCTCATGATCAATGTCTCGACCAATCATATCGCTCCACTTTCTCCACTTCAACTTATGACCCTTCAAGGCACACACTTGCCACGCACCAACCGCGTGCTGCAGGCGCGCGCCCAAAGGTAGGAACCCAGACGAAGTGACAGCGAAGGGCAATCACAACTCAATTCGACGTCTCGAGATTGGGTCGGACGTTGCTGATCATCATCAGGTAGCGAAGTGTCTTAGATGACAGACCTTTAGTGAGGTAGTCGGCAAGCTGGTTCTTGGTTTCCTTGTACTCCAGCTCGACTTCACCACCCACAACCTTCTCACGAATAAAATGGTAGCGAATGTCGATGTGCTTGGTCCAGGCTTGATAACCGACGTATATTCGCCAACGCCATATCACCTTGGTTATCCTCGTAGATCACCGTAGCTCCCACTTGCTCTGCACCAATGTCCTTGAGCAGTAGTCGCATCCACACCACTTCCTTGATGCAGTCACTCAGAGCCATGTACTCGGCCTCAGTAGAGCTTAGGGCGGCAGTCTTCTGAAACGTAGAGCGCCCAACCACACACCATGAGCATTGTCCCGCTAACCGAGCGTCTGTCGTCGCGGTTGCCAGCCCAGTCTGCATCCGAGTAAGCGACGAGTTTCATTCCTTGCGAACCGTCGTACACGACGCCCACGTCCTTGGAATTCAACAGATAGCGCACCACCTTGATTCCAGCATCCCAGTGTTTCTCACCAGGGTTCTCCAGGAAGCGACTTAACTTGGCCATTGCAACCGAGATGTCAGGTCGCGTTCCACACGCCAGGTACATGAGGCTACCGATGAGCGATCGGTACGGCTTTGACTTTATCTTGGCCTTGTCCTCATCGGTCTGCGGTCCGTCCTCCTTAGTCAAGTGAAGACTCGGGTCCAGTGGTGTCAGGCTTGGCTTTGCGTCCTCCTGACCAAACTTCATGATGATTGACTCAGTGTAGGCTCGCTGGCAGATGCCCAACGTTCTGCGCTCCATGTCGTAGTCGATCTCGATGCCAAGAATGAAACGTGCTCGTCCGAGGTCCTTGATCCGGAACTTCTCACGAATACCAGCCTTCACCGACGCGATGATGGCCTTATCCCGTGACGCAATCAGCATGTTTATGTAAAGACACACTATACACTCGTCCTTCACCTCTTGTGTAGACACAGGGATCAGCTTCAGCAGGCTTGAACCCCATGCTCTTGAGATGGTTGTCGATTGTCTCGTTCCAAACACGAGACGCCTGTTTAAGACCGTACAGACTCTGCAGTAGCAAGCACACGACGTCATCTTGATCTTCAGTCTCAGCCAGTGCTAGTAATTCCCGAAGACCTTCTGGTTACTCCATGTAGATCTCTTCTTCGAGCTTGCCGTACAAGAACGCCGTATCCACGTCGCACTGTTCAATCTCGAATCCTTCAGCACAACACTTAGCCAGTACTGCTCTGATCGAATTCAGGTAAGCCACAGGCGCGTACGTCTCTTCATAGTCAATGCCCTGTAGTTGTGAATACCCTTGGCTACGAAACGGGCCTTCGTCAGCTTTCATCTTGCCCATGCAGCAGCCTGCGCACACGCCGTCCCCGTGGACTTCTCCCGTGACGCGAGGTCCTTCTGCCATTGTCAGTAGCTTCTCGTAGCGCTTGTACGTGATGTGGCCGAGACGGGCGTGTACAACAGCCCATGGCTCAGTACGAGAGGTCGTTGCAGCACGGCACACCTCGCCACCCACTGTCTTCAACATGCAGATGTTTCCACAGCGCTTTGCCTCGACGACGGTAGTACCATCAAAGCGAGAGTGTAATGGGCCTCCCCAGTTACATATGCATATAGGTAGACATATATATAGGTCTACATACATAGTAGGTACAAAAGCACGCGGCTAGCGCGTGCTGTGTTGTCGCTCTCTGATTGGACAAAAGGTGCAGCATTACGGCCAATCCGGAGGCGACCTGCATTTGAGTGGCTCACATGAGTCCAGGGTTTCCGCCCTGAACCCAAAATAAATCAGAGTCTATTTTACTAAGAGTTAAGTCTATCTTGGTCTATCTACGAGCTTCCTCATCGCTACGTGTAAGCTAGTAACGGTAAAGACATACCCGTTACAGAGAGACACACTTGTCCTTGCTGAACTGCGCGGTGACGTCCTTCTCAGCCAGCTTCGACACCGAGATGAGGCTTCCTTCAACTCTAGGGATGTATAGGACATCCGACAGCGTGACAGACGTCCCATCCATCAGCTTCATACCGACGGTGCTCTTTGCAACTGCGTCGATCTTCGTGCCATCCGCGATCGTGATTCGGACTGGCGTCTTCAGCTCCTTCATGGACACGAACTTGTCCCGGACGCTGGTCATGTGCGAACTTGCACCTGAGTCGACGAGCCATTCACTCTTGGTCATCGCACCGCGGATGGCGAATCATCCGAGGCTTGAACACCAGAGAGGGCTTGGATCGCGTAGGCCAACGTCACGTTGGGAGTGTTCTATAGGACGGTACTGATCATCTTGTACTCGTCCGTCAAACAGCCAAGGAGCAACACGAGCTGACGAGTCTCGTCAAGAGTCTCACCGATCGTCTCCATCTGGAGAACGATCTCCTTGAACTGATCGACGTGGGAAGCGAACTTGGTGCCGGGCTCCATCTTGAAGTTGTTCAACTTCTTAGTAACGAGAAGACGGTTCTTGAGCGTCTTCTTGTTGAAGTGCTCCTCGAGCATCGTCCACGCCACAGCGGTGGTAAGTGCTCCACGGACGTAGACTTGGTATGTGACACTCACGGCTCCAGCAAAAACACCAAGTGCCTTCAGATCGTTGGTCTTCCATTCCGCCGTGGAGCGATCACTCACTTGGTCGAACTCGGGCTTGATGGTCTGCGGGAACAGACCCTTCCGAGCGAGCTTCATCCGCATGTTGAACTCCCAGTGGAAGTAGTTATCTTCCACGAGCTTGTCGATGTTGGCGGCGTAGCTTGGGCTCATAACCAATTGAGAGTAGCGAACGAAGCTTGGTAGTGTAGTGAGTGTTGGAATGTAAATCCGAAAGTGAGTTCCATTTAGTTAGAAGTTCTAGTCGTGCTTTGTCTCTCTCTTCTACATGTGCCTCCTACATGCCAGCTCTACTAGTATCTTGTCCCTCCCTTTCATTCACTTGACCGTAATCTGCAACGGACACGGTTTATTGCAACGGACACACTTGTATACCCACGTATACAAGTCCATTTACAAGTCCATTTACAAATCCCTATATAAATCCTAATATGCAACGGACACGGTATGTTGCAACGGACAAGCCAATGCGTATGCAAATCAACACATGTCGTGCAAATTGAAACCACTCATCCAATCACATCTCGGGATCCAAAAGGATCCGCCAATCACGTGCACACTTTCGCTCCACTTCAATTACATGCCTATCAAGGCATATGCATGTCTTGAGGTAGTTTGCCAGTCGAGGTAGACGGCGAAGTGCATCCACAACATGGAATTGGTCCAGTTGTCCTCGAATTCGGACGCCACGGTTCTTTCATGGAGAAAGTATTGACAAATCCGTCCGTTGGTCCCCAGTCATGCAGATCGCATCCAGGAAACACTGGGAATTGAGTCTTAGCATGGTGGTGAGTTATCCTCTTTAACACGTCCAGAATCGGAAGAGTTACCATGTTCCTCCCCTTTTGCTTGTACAGTAACCAAAGAGGGATCAAGCCCCGAACGAGTCGGAATTTACTAAACACCAGTCTCCATGCCCTGAATGCTTCATAGCGATAAATTACCATGAGCAATAAACTAACGCCATGCCATCTCGAAGAGGGGGAACCTCTATCTTCCCTGACGATACAACCGTCAGTAAGTGCTGCTAGTCCAAATGTTGTAGTCGAGCATTACCTTCAATTTAACGTAATGGAACAGTACCATGCACCCCTAAATCTTTGGATTCATTCATAGGTCCACCGACTGCCAGTATTTCTTTCAGTGATAACTTCCTTTATTGATCCCAGTGAACGTCACAAACAGGTGTAACAAGATGGGCCTTCTTCGTGAAACGACGGCAGCGGTTGAAGGATTGCGAGCGTTGACGGAAGAGTGAGATGACTCACGCTGAAGCTGTTGAGGCGCCAACGGTCGTCAAACGGATAGAAGATCGCTGAAGTAGCGGTTAACCGTGGAGGAGAAGCACTTCGAATCTGCGTGGTGAGGCGTAAGTGAGAAGTACTCTAGAAGTGGCGCCGTGAGGCATAAGACGATTTGCGGCGTGAGCGGCACTTGAGAAGTTGCGTCGTGAGCGACACTGCAAGCTGCATTGTGAAGGACAAGCGGGAGGAAGACCCGTGACGTTCTGTGAGATGCGAGTGGACGGAAGACCGTCAAGCGGTGACAGAAGTGGTATGGTGCGGACAGTGTGGAGGTTGAGAAAGCACCCTACGGAGACGAGTGGAGTGTATAGGGACGGAAGTGTGTTGAGGAGAAGAGTGATTGAGTGGACGAGCCTGTGATCTGGGTGACGGAAGATCGACGGCGACTACAAAAGAGCTTTGGGCGTCATCCGGTGTGGGCTAGTGGAAGACCGAAGGTACTGTGTCTGAAGCGGCTAATTGTGACCACCGAGGTGCAAGATCCAAGGACAAGTAGATCAGCTGTTGCAGAGTCGACCAGAGAAACAGAGTGAGTGTGGACGAAAAGAAGTAAAGAGCAAGAGCTCTGTGTGTGTGAATATAAATAGGGACGGAGACGTTCCGGCGCAGGTGAACTGAGCCAACGCTGTGTTGAGTGTTGATAGCAGAAAAACCCCAAAAACAAGAACCCGGCAAGACAACGCAGGAAAGCATTGCCAGCTTGCGATCCGCTAGCGAACAGGCGTACTGTGGGTTCGTCACATGGTGGTCATACAGGGGCTGCTATCGAAGAAACGTGAATTGAGAAAGAAACAGAAACAAGGAAACATGGTCGGCACAAGAACAGCGACATTGGCAGCGTCAACCACAACTGCACGAACGACACGCAGTAGGAAGACGAAATCAACCGAAGTTGAAGAAAAACATGAGGACAATGATGATACTGGAGCAACGGAACCAGTAACGAGTTTGGAGCCGCCACAAGCCGTTGAAGGAAGCAACACAACGACGACTGAAAGGGTAGGCGAACTCATGCTACCGAGCCTTATGAAGAAACTTCGGACGAGATGCCGGAGCCGACTGAAGCCGAGATGAAAGCCTTTGGACGAACTGTGAAGAGACTGAGTGCGTTGGTGACGAAAGCTGATCTGGGACGCGGGACAACACCCTCGGATAAAATGAATCAGCTGACAGCCGACCTTCAGCGCCTCACTAATAAATTGGTGGAGCCAGCAGCAGAAGCACCAGATCCGTTGTTGGAAGAGAAAGCACCGCCACCGAGAGAACAAGAAGATCATGAGGACACGGAGGCACCAGACCCGAGCGACAGCAACAACGAAGAACGAAGCTCAGGCCATGACCGACGTGATAGAGCGCTGGGATCGAGAGTAGCAACGCGAACTGGACGACGACCAGCAAAACACGTTCACTCGAGAGTTAGCAGACAGTTGGCTGCTGCTGATAGAGATGCTGGGCAACGACTGAGAAGACGCAGTCGAAGTCATGGAAGTCGTCGTCGGCAGGAGTATCGAAGTCGCCACGAAGCTAATCGCCAAGCACGACGTGAACAACGATGGCGAGAACAAAGGCCACGACCTCGACAAGAATTACTCGATCCGAATCCTTCCGATGGAGACCCGAGCTCTAGCGATAGCGGTTCGAGAAGTGACCGGAGGAATCGACATGGAGACAGCGACTGGAGCGACGACAGCAGTAGTTCCAGTAGTGAATCCAGTGCCGAAGAAGGAAGTGATGGAGTTCGTGCAGACCGAAGATGGGTGCGTGAATCACCAAGACGCGAACGACGACGTGAACGACGGGAGCGACGTGGTGAACATGAATATCGGGCGAGACGAGGACGACGAAACCATGAAGACCCAGTACGACGACCTCGAACCCGAAACATCAAGGATCTTGTACTGCCAAGTTTACACCGACTCCAAGAGCCTCTGTATCAACATGGGTTGACAGAATTGATCTGGCATTGAAAGGCGCGAAAGAATCGGGACGCGGAGAATGGTCAGACCGCTCCTTGTATTTCATCCTTGGCAACAAGCTGATGGAGAGTGCGGCACGGTGGTGGGTGAACATGGACCGACGGTTGCATCGGCGAGATCGTACTTGGACCAAGTTGAAGGTGGCACTACTACGACGATATGGACCCCGAGTTGACAAGTCTGCAGCGGAAGCTAGGGTGAACGCACGGTTCAGATTGAAGAATGAGCCTTATGCGGATTTCGCGGCCGGATTGCGTGAAGCCGCAGATAGAAATGAAGTCAGTGAATGGGTGTTCCTCGCACAATTTTATCGATGCCTGGATCGAACGGTGCGACAACTGGTCAACCAGCCGCCAGTACCTTCGACGTTGGAAGAAGCGGTTGAGAAGGCCGTGGAGATTGACGATCCGATGGACTATGTGGTGGGAAGCCAGCAGGTGAATGTGAGTCCACAAGTACCGCAGTCTGGAGATGGCAGCCGAACGGTAGTGATTCCGGGTGTGGGTACGTTGTCACTTCACGCGGAAGGAATGGAGAACGCGACAGAAGGAGGCACTACGCCAACGGAACGACCAGATGCCTTAGCGATATGTACTAACCAGCAGGGTGTGTACAACTGGCCGGTTGGGGTGTATGAGATTCCTCCTGGGCAGAAGTGGAATGGGCGATTCTAGGCACCACTTGGAAATGCCAGTAAGAAACGAAAAGAGAAGAAGAAAGCGGCAGCCAAGGTGAAACTGGAACCTCCAGTGCAATCGAAGAAAGCATCCAAGCGAGTAGCACCTGAATCCAGTAGCGAGGATGAGGTGAAGGAGCAACCGACAAAGAGACACAAGGCCTCAACCACTAAGACGGCAGCTACGAAGATGGTGGCGTCCGAAGAAAGTCCGTACGGCACGACAAGAGTGGTGGAAGTTCGTCGGTCAGTATATGGAGGACGTAGACAAGATGATGCGCCCAAACGACGATGTCTCCATTGTGGACAACATGACCACTGGACAAATCAGTGTCCAAACGACCCCAAGTGTTTCGCGTGCCACCGCGTTGGGCACTTCGCCAGGGATTGTACCGACCCCGAAGGCAGAAAGCGGAATGATGAGTACAGGCAAAAGAAAGCCGAGGAGACCAAGAAGTCGGCGGAAAACGAAGCCCGGGCGTAGTGACGGAGATACAGCGTCCGGACGAAGATCACACTCTCCGACAGAAGAACAAAGCTGATGACACGGAGCCAGAGAGACTATCAGTGTTAACAGCGGCGTCCTGAGACGAAGGAGTGTTAGAGGCAGTGAAGCAAATGAGAAAGAATGAAGCTGAACGTGATGACGAGCGTGCAGCAATATATGTGGCTACGGTACGACCCGCGATGGCTACCACACGCTACCGGTGTATTAGGCTGGAAGGAGTGGCCGAACATCCGAGCAATGCTAGCGACGTGACCTCAATAGTGACGGCGACGACGGACGATCCGGTTAACAGTGAGCACGGAAACTGTAATGCCAAAGCGCTGGGTAGAAACGTTGAGTTTGGATCTGGGGAAGGCGGATACTCGGACAACGGTGAAAGGAGTAGTGGTGGTGACGGCGGACTTAAGGCTGGAGAAGGCGCAGCCATTATCGAACCTGACGGTGAAGAACGAACTCTCAAGCGACGGCGAGTGACAGCCGAGAGGAGATTGCGACGCCGAACAGCACGAAAGTTGGCACGACAACGTCGTCGAGAGAAGATTACGATTCAGAAGAATACCCAGCTACAGAAGGTAGAGAAACTGGATCGTAGAACGATAGCACGCCGAGCGGAAGCTGAGAACGCACTACAGGCCTTAGCGAAGCGGTTAGAACGACGAGACACGCCGTCCCAAGAGACCGATTGCCGTGAGCAGGGAGAACCTGTGCAAGTGAAGTTGGTGAAGCAGCTCGTAGAACGAACAGAATCGACTGCTGAAGGGACCAAAGATGACGAGACCTTCGTGAGCTCAGCGGACGGATTACCTACAGCGAGAGTTCGAGTCGACCGTGTCTGGAAAGACATCAAGCAGGATAGCTGTGCTCGTTTCACAATAGCTGGTACCGAGTGGATGAAATACGGAGATCGGCTTGATGTTAAAGCCCCAGTAGACTGTGTTGAAGGAATTGGAGGGTTTTTACTAGACATTGTTGGCGTATGGAGATTTCGCCTCAAGACGGTGTTTGGGGAGACTGTCTATGCTGATGCCTGTATCGTGAAAGGCTGTGACGATGAGTTCTTGCTGGGTGTTGACTTCTTGAGTAAGCATGGAGCTAAACTTGACTTTGAGCGCAACGATTTGACGTATCGTGAGAAGGAACGAAGGATCATCATACCTTCTCGGACCGACGCAGAGTCTGGATGCGAAGGCGCAAGTACGAAAGTGACAGCTGTGAGAATAGCACGAAGGACCCAGTTGACCGGCAATGCGGTGACTCCAGTAGAAGTATCCGTGGCCGCTCCTGACGGTGAACTTGGAATGTTCGTACCAACACGATGCGCAGGTGCGGTGATGTTGGCCTCGACAGTGACAAGAGCCCACAATGGAAAAGCGCTGGTACCGATGATTAACGCGGCTCCCGGAAGAACGAAATTGCCCTCGAACAAAGAATTGGGAGTGTGGATACCCATCGACAGTGATATGGAAGTGCTCGAAATCAATGGAGAGTTGGAGCGCGACCGAATAAAGCGTTGGCTGGACGAGATAGGCAGTCAGGAACCACTTGACCATGAAGAAGAAGTGAACATTGGTGTTGAAGATGAAGAGAGCCGAGCACTGATCTTGAAACTTCTGCAAACGTATCGAAATTTGGTGGAAACTACTGGTGACTGCCCACCAGCGACAGCACTTCCGGTAGAGCATCATATCGACACTGGAGATGCTGCACCAATAATGTTGAAACGCCGGAGATAAGCGCAAACCGACGATGCGATTATTGAGGACAATGTAAAGAAGATGCTAGCTGCTGGTGTAATTGAAGAAGGCAACGGAGCATGGGGATTTCCCGTCGTCTTAGTACGTAAGAAAGATGGAGAAGTCAGTTTTTGCGTAGACTATCGAGCACTCAACAAGATCACACGCAAAGAGGTTTACCCCTTGCCACGAATTGACGAAACACTGGAAGCATTAGGTGGAGCACTGTTGTTTTCGACTCTTGATCTAAAGGCGGGATACTGGCAGATACTAATGGCGTTGCGTGACAAAGTGAAGACAGCTTTCATGACTAAACAAGGGCTGTATCAATTCCTACGGATGCCATTTGGACTGATGAATGCACCGTCAACGTTTCAACGCATGATGAACGGAGTCTTGAGAGGGTTGACTTGGACGACTTGCCTGGTTTACCTCGACGACATAGTGGTCTATACGAAAGGAGGCATCGAACGACACGTGATCGAGTTAGCGTGTGTGCTAGAGAGACTTTCACAGGCAGGATTAACCTTAAAATCGAAGAAGTGCAAGTTCGCCACCGAGGAGATGGAGTACTTGGGGAACGAACTGTCCAAGGAAGGTGTACGACCGCTGGATCGGTTAGTGACTGCTGTACGGGAATTTCCGAGACCGAAAGACGCCGTTGAGGTGAAAAGATTTGTGCATCTTGCGGGGTACTACAGGAAGTTTGTACCGGGGTTTGGATCGTTAATGGAACCTCTTACTAAACTACTGCGGAAAAAAGTGAAGTGGAAGTGGGGGGCATCCCAAGAGGAAGCTTTCCTAGCAATAAAGAAGATACTCACGACGAAGCCGGTGTTGCGGTATCCGGATTTCCGTCTGCCTTTTAGAGTCTGTACAGATGCGTCGACAGTTGGCCTTGGTGCGAGCTTAATGCAAGATGGAGGTGACGGATGGCAACCAGTAGCGTATGCCAGCAAGGTAAACAGTGAGGCTGAAGCAAAATACGGCATCACAGAGTTAGAGTGTCTTGCAGTGGTATGGGCGATCAAATTATTCCGACCTTACCAGTATGGACGGAGATTCGTCATTGTAACAGACCACGCTGCTTTGAAATGGCTAATGACGAGTGGAAATTTGACTGGCAAATTACACAGATGGGCTCTTACGCTTCAGAAGTATGACTTTAAAGTTGAATACCGACCTGGGAGCACTAACGTTGTAGCGGATGCATTGTCGAGAGCCCCAGTAGTGTCCAAGACGTTGGCTGCTATTGGACGAAGAAAGAGAAGACGACGCAGGACACGAACGGCAGACTCGTTAACGCACGACGCTACAGTAGCAGGTGACGACTCACTCAGTATATGAGGTCCAGAACAGACACGAAGTGCAAACAGTGAGCAGTTGACAGTGACTCACCAGCGAAAGACAAAGGAACCAGCGGTGACACGGAACTCTCAAAGCACTGAACGAACAGTAGAAACCAGAGCGACGTCAGTGAGACCAGCTGATAGCACCAACCAACAAGGAACGAAACCAACCTGTGTCGAGAAGAGACGTCGATTGCCAAGAAGTGAAGCGTTACGGCGAACTCCAGCGGAGACTACCGAAGTACGGGGACTGTACGAAGAACGGAAGACGTCTACAGATACTACACCAACGCCAGAGGGACACAGCCGAAGTCTAGCGCCTACGGTAACCTCTAGTAGCAGTACGACGAAAGTGAAGAACCGGACGACGGTGGAGAACGACGCGGCAGTCTTGAGCAAACGTGGAGCCAAAGCAACAGCTGAACGGCATGTGACGAATGTGGGACCGATTCGAGGACCAGAAGTGAATGCTGTGACGAACAATGCAGCATTACAAGGACAGAGATTCGCTGAACATGAACGCGCCCGTGCTGAGCGGCGACGAATCCGTGAACAGGGTGACACGTTGCAGCTGACTGATGGTGAAATCGGCGAAGCACAGATGGAGAGCAAACTAGTACAGCGATTGATCAAAGAAGCAGAATATCGCGTTCTGCGAGTGACTACCAACTATGGGCTGGCGGTGATTGAGACAACCGACGGCATTAAGGTGATTCTACCTGCGTCACTACGAGCGATAGCATTTAAAGAGTGCCACGATTCTATCTGGGCTGGACACTTGCGAACGACGCACACTCAAGCGCGAGTTTCTCAAGTATATTGGTGGCCAGATCTGGCGAAAGATGTGAGACGCTGGGTACGAGGATGTCAGGAGTGTGGCAGCCGAAAAGCCAAACCTAAGGAAGTTGTACCGCCATTACGGAGTTTACGTGGTGGGGATGTTGGTGACCGCTGGGCATTGGATGTGGCGGGCCCATTGCCTGTGGGAGAACACGGACAACGTTATGTGATCGCAGCGTTGGAGTATGTGACCAGATATGCTGTTGCAACGACTGTGGAAAGTCACGAGGCGAGTAAAGTGGCGGACTTTTTGATGAGAGAGATCGACCCTTTCGTGAGCTATTGACGGATGGAGCTCCTGAGTTGACAGGCAAAGTGATTGAGGAGTTAGTGAGACTGTTGCAGGCTCAACAGACGAATCCAGTACCGTATCGACCGCAAATGATCGGGCTTGTCGAAAGATTCCACAGGACTTGGAAGGGCTGTGTAGCAACCTATATGAGTGACGAGCGACAATGTGACTGGGACAATTGGGTGAACTTTGCAGTCTACGCATATAATTCAGGGAAGCATTCGACCGTGGCGTTGACCCCTAATGAACTAATGATGGGGAGGAAGTTGCGTACACCTAATGAACTACTGCGACGAACGCACGTGACAGAAGCTGGTGAATTAGCAGAATACCATGAGAACCTGCTGAAGACGTTGAAGGTTAGTCACGAATGTGCTGAAGAAGCGAGGCGACGTGAACAAGAGCGCCAAGCCAAGTACTATAACATGAAGACGAGGTCGAAGTGTGAATTCAAGCCAGGAGACAGAGTCTGGGTGTTTAGACCTCCACGAGGTGCCAAAGCCTCGAAGTTTGTGCATTCTTGGATTGGACCGACGAAAATAATCGAGCCTGCTGGTTATGATAACTTCCTGATAAGACGTGAGGACCTGGATGGTGGTGGAGAGCTGATAATAGCTCATGTAATGGGCCTCCCCAGTTACATATGCATATAGGTAGACATATATATATATAGGTCTACATACATAGTAGGTACAAAAGCACGCGGCTAGCGCGTGCTGTGTTGTCGCTCTCTGATTGGAAAAAAGGTGCAGCATTACGGCCAATCAGGAGTCAACCTGCATTTGAGTGGCTCACATGAGTCCAGGGTTTCCGCCCTGAACCCAAAATAAATCAGAGTCTATTTTACTAAGAGTTAAGTCTATCTTGGTCTATTTACGAGCTTCCTCATTGCTACGTGTAAGCTAGTAACGGTAAAGACATAGCCCGTTACACCTGGTAGCACTTTGTAGTCCTTCCAACAACCTGACCAAGACCCAAGCCAAGATGCAGCACGTCATGACACCCGGTAACGCCGGAACGACCATGGAGCACGACAACTTCCCCCACCTCACTCGTGTCGAGTGGGAAGCTCTCCACCGCCTCGCGGCGGTGTCCGGGCAAGTCGTCGTAGCGTCGCTGCTTAGCGCGGCGTCTCCAGACCAGCAACGCCTGGCCGCTCAAGAGTTCATGGAACGAGAGCTCGCTGAAGCCAAACAGCGAGGACAGACTCCCTCACGCTCCAAGAACGATGCCATCAAGATGGAAACCTCGACGTACTCCGGTACCGGCCCAGACCGCCTACCGTTGAATCGATGGTTTCGGGAAATCGACATCGCCATCGCCTCGAGGCTGATCGAGGCGCCGTCGGCGAAGGTGAACTTCCTTCTCTCCCGGCTGTCCGGGAAAGCCAAAGAGTGGGCCCTCGGTAAGCTCGTCGTAGATGCACAAGCGTTCCCCACCCTGGACACGCTCCAGAGCGATCTACGCCTGGCTTTCGAGCCGCCTCAAGATGAGTCACGTATTCGTGCTCAATTCTTCGCGCTCAAGCAAGGCAAGATGTCAATGCGAGACTATGTTCAGAAGACCCGACACCTTGCTTCGTGCATTATCACAAACCCGATCGACATGGCATCACAAGTCCATGTCTTCGTCTTCGGCATGCGAGAGGGCATGACGCGCTACAGTCTCACCCGCGCTGAGCCTGACACTCTGGAGAAGGCGTTCGCTCTCGCGCTTCGTGAGGATTATGTGGTATCATCGTCGTACGCTCGCTCGACGCCGGTGCCCGACTCGGCGAACGTACCCGAGCCGATGGAGATAGACGCCATTGAAGCATCGGCTACCCGGCGCTGGTCCAATCAGACTACCTCTAGTGGAGGCAGAGCACCACATCCACTGACGTGTTTTCGTTGCCGGAAGCTGGGTCATCGCGCGGCCGTTTGCCGCGCGCCTGCTCCTGTCGCCGCGAATGCTGTGGCTGCGAGTGTCGACAACCCGAGTCAGGTCGCCCAATCAAAAAACGACCTGGGCCAGTAGGTGCGGGGCGCCCTACTGGCTGGAATGGGGGTCCGGGTCCACCGGTGGCGACCCAGCCTCTCAGCCCTTGTGTGCAATACGCACACTTTAATGCCACCACTGCTAGCGACGATTCAAGGCTGATCATCTTGAATCTCCACGTCGCCGGCGCCCAGCGCCCGCTGCGAGCGCTCCTCGATTCGGGAGCGACGAATAACTTTTTCCGTGAGTCGTGCTTGTCGGTGCTACCCTCGGCGATCTCAGTCGTCGAGGGTCCTGGTGTGGTTGTCGTGAAACTCGCGGATGGAAAATCACACCGCGTTCCGCGGCGCGAGCTCCACCTGCCGTACAGATTCGATGGCTTCTCCAGCCGGGATGACTTCCTGGTGATCTCGATGAATTATGCCTTCGATTGTATCCTCGGGATGCCGTGGCTCGCACGTTGCCAACCTGAAATCGACTGGTTGGCTCGTTCAGTTCGGCGCCGACACAACTTCGATGTCAGCGAGGTGTTCACGCACTTGCTGGTATCGCCACTAAATTGGCCACACGTCACCGTCGTGGATCGATCATCCACGACGCGGACCGTACACAGAGTGAGCGATGGCCCTCTCTGTACGACGTGTGCTGTGCTGTTGGATGCACCAGCTGAGTCCTCTTCGAGCGTGTGCGAAGAGTCCGCAAAGGCGGTCGAGCATGAGTTCCCGTCGATCAATGAGATGGCAGTCGAGCATGAGTTCCTGCCCCAGCATGAGACGGCGGTCGAGCGTGGGTTCCCGTCGAGTTACGAGACGGCAGTCGAGCATGGGTTCCTGCCACAACACGAGACGACGGTCGAGCAGGGGCTCCCATCCAACGTCGAGAAAGCGGTCGAGCCCGTGTCGCTCCCGTCCCCCGATGTCAAACGCGATCGCGCGGCGTATCCGCGTGTTGTCGATGCTGATGACTATGGTCTCTCGCACCTGGAGGGGGGTGATACTTCGTCCGACTCAGCCTCCAGCGACAGCTCCACCCTCCCCGCGCACACGCGTGGTGAACACAAGAAGAAGAAACGCCGCCGTCGTTTGAGAGCACTACGTCCTACGTCAGACGCTCCGTCCACGACGGAGTCGCTTTGTGTGATGGAATACGTGGATGGTGCTCCTCATCGACAGCGCACAGTTGAAGTGGCGAACCCGCCACGCGACGCGCCTTCGCTGACACGTCTCCCAGGCCTGTCCTGGAAGCATTTCCTCCGCGATCTCAAAAATGGCGAGATTGAGCAAGTCTGCCTCATCACCGCGCATGACGAGGAGGTTCATGCTGTCAGTGACCACGGAGGCCTCCCCCGACCCAAACGCGCCGAACCGAAGTCGGCGCGTGAAGAACGATTCGCTGCTCAGTCCTGGGAGTCGCTGAAAGCGTCTTCGAACCCGGTGTATGATCTCGCCCGCGAATACGAGGATATTTTCCCTGACAAGATCCCGGCAGAGCTGCCTGCGGACCGCGGAGTGCGCCACGAGATCGACCTTGCGCCAGGAACGAAGTACTGCGTGACGCGGCAGTGGCCACTGCCACGAGATCAAGTCAAAGCCATCGACGAATTCTTTGAGAGTCGTCGCCAGGGCGGGCATGTTCGTGAGAGCGTCTCGCCACACTCGAGCCCCACCTTCTGTGTCAAGAAGGCGACTGGTGGATGGCGTATTGTTCACGCCTTTAACAAGCTGAACGATGCTACCATCCCAGCGCAGACCCCGATCCCACGCAAGGATATGATCCTTGACTCCATGTCAGGCAGCGTAGTCTACAGCGCTATCGACCTGACGGACGGTTTCTACCAGATCTTGATGAGGTCAGAGGACGTTCCTCTCACGGCTGTGAGTACTCCCAGCGGAATGCTCTGGGAATGGCTCGTGATGCCTCAAGGTCTCAAGAACGCGCCCGCCACCTTCAATCGCATGGTTTCCCACGTGCTACGACCTCTGCGCGACTTCGCGCCGAGTTATTTCGACGATATCTTCGTTCACAGCCGCGCCGAAGGCGACCTCAGCGCCGTGGAAGTCCACTTACGACACCTGAAACAAGTGTTCCAGGTGATGCGAGAGTCGAAGCTGTACGCGAATTTGAAGAAATGCGTATGCTGCGCACCGGAGATACCGGTGCTTGGTTGCTTCGTGAGTAAGGATGGCGTCCGGGCTGACCCGGAGAAGGTTTCGTCTATTTGCGCGTGGCCAGTTCCATCGAACCCGACTGAACTTCGTCAGTGGTTGGGCCTCGCAAATTATCTCCACAAGTACACCAAGAATTACGCAGGCTTGATTCAACCTCTCTCGAATTTGTTGAAGAAAGACGCCACGTGGTCATGGCGTCCCGAGCACCAGGAGGCATTCGACCTGGTGAAGAAGAGCCTGGCAGCCGCACCAGTCTTGATGCTGCCCGACGAGTCAAAGCCCTTTCACGTCGTATGCGACGCGAGCGACTTCGCGATCGGGTGCGTGTTGATGCAGTTTGATGATGATGGTCGAGAGCGCGTCGTCAGCTATCAATCTCGACAGATGAAACCCGCGGAGCGGAACTATCCCGTTCACGATAAAGAGCTGTTGGCCATGCGCTACGCCCTGATCAAGTTCCGGGTGTACTTGCTGGGAGAGCAGACTTTCGCCGTTTATACAGATCACGCATCGCTGCGTACAGCGATGAAAAGCCCGCATCTGTCTCAACGTATGGCCCGTTGGCTGTCGTTCTTCTCGGAGTACAATTTCGTGGTTCACTACAAGCCCGGTAAGAACAACATCCTTGCCGATGCACTGTCACGTCGCCCCGATTACGATCCCCGGGGCGGTCTGCCCTCTCATGATGTTGAAGATGATGATGAGCAATGCGCCGCGTGTGTCACGCTGGGACTGAATCTGACCAGTGTCTTTCCAGTGTTACCACTCCGGGATGAGATTGTCGCTGCGTACGAACAAGACCCCATCTATTCGACCATCAAGAAGCATCTCCAATCTCCCAGTGATACGACACTGGGGGCGTTGACACGATCTTCTCGCAACCAGATCCATCGTTATCGACTCGAGGGTGACCTGTTGAAGTACAGCATCGATCAGTTCGACGCTCCGCGTATCGTGATCCCTAACGACCCCGACCTGCGCTCGCGTATCATCCATGAGTTCCACGATGCCCCCATCGGTGGTCATCTCGGCCGCGAGAAGACGTTCGCGGCCGTGTCCCGAGATTTTTACTGGCCCCACCTGTACAAGTGGGTGCGCAAATGGGTGCGCACATGTGCGATTTGCCAACGCGTCAAGCCATCCCCATCTTCTCAGGCACCTTTGCACCCACTCCCGATCGCTACGGAGTCGTGGACGTCTGTCTCGATGGACTTTGTCTTTGGTCTTCCACCCGATCCAGAAGGTCGGACGGGCGTGCTCGTCTTCGTTGATCGATTCAGCAAGATGGTCCATTTCGTACCCGTTTGCACCGAGATCACCGCGGAGGAAACCGCGGTGCACTTCGTTGACCACGTCTTCCGCCACCATGGCCTTCCTGAATCCATCGTTTCCGACCGTGATCCATGTTTCACGGCCGCATTCTGGACAAAGCTCTTCGAGTTGTTGGGCACAAAATTGCTGATGTCTACTGCCGCGCATCCGGAGACCGATGGCCAGACCGAACGAGCCAACAGGGTCTTCGAAGATGTACTTCGAAGCTATGCCACGTCTTTCTGCAACTGGAGCTCGTTCCTCCCGTTGGCTGAATTCGCATTGAATATCGCTGAGCACGCGTCGACTGGACTGACCCCCTTCTTCGTTAACTCCGCGCGGCACCCGCGCGTCCCAGCGCTCCTCGCCGTGGACCGCCCCACAGCGCTGCGTAGCTCCACTCTGGTGGGGGAGGAAGTCGAAGTTGAAAAACCGTCGAGTGTTTCAACGCCTCCAGTCGCCCCGTCAGCGTTGGACCCAACCATCACGTCGTCGACTCTCAACGCGATCACGCGCACACAAGCGCGCGCACAAGCGAAGAAACCGCTAACGGCGCCGCCTCACACGGCGCCGGATGTCTCGGCATGGGCCTCGCGCACACTGATCGATCCAGCAACTAGTCCACTGCCTGGCAGCAGCGACGTCGTGGCGAACTACGCGCCGAAGGCATCGGCGCGACCTATCGACGAATCCACGGTGTCCGAGTTCGTTCTCCAACGTCAAGCCCTGACGCGATTCGTTCGCGACGCTCTCCAATCAGCCGTCGATAAGCAGAAGGAGAACGCAGACAAGCGCGGCAGGAAGAACACTGCCTCGTACACGACAGGAGAGCAAGTGCTCCTGTCGACTGATGGGATCAGGAACTCTGCTGTTACCAACCTCGGCGCGAACAAACTCGCGCCGCGCTTTATTGGCCCGTTCAAGATTAAGAAAGTGTTAGGTGACGCCTATACACTAGACATCCCTACGACACTGCGACTACACCCGACTTTCTACGTCGGGCGCCTCAAGAAATACCACCCAGCTACGATTCCTGAGACGGCTCAGATGGATGAGCCGGCGCCGCCGCATACGTTGACCTCCCCTCCCGCCGCGCGCGACGTGCCAACGCCCCGTTCGTCCCAGGCGCGCGCGGCTGTGCACCAGTCTGCGCTTGGCCGTGGACAGCACGCTCCAGCATCCGTACGCGCTCCAGCAGCTCCCGATTCGACTGCCGAAGGGCAGTCGCAGTCTGCGCAGCATCCGACGACTGCTGCACGGCCATGTCGACCTCTCGCATCGCGTCCCAATAATGGTTCTCCAACGCGTCGTCGTTCTGGCCAACCAGAACGCGAGAACTATCGACGCGACGGTCCCCCTCCGATCGTCGACTCTGCTGGGGATATCCGCTGGATTGTCGACCATATCGTGGAGCACGAGGATCCTCCTCGCGCGCATAGTCGCCGCCACGCCAGCCGGACAATCCCGGCTGCTCGCCGGTATAAGGTTCGCTGGCTTGGGTTCCCTCCTGCGGACGATACATGGGAGCCCCGCGCCAATCTCCTCCGCGATGTTCCCGACGTGGTTCGCGAGTATGAGTCGGCTCTTGTGGAGCCCGAAGATCGGCCCAAGTCGACCGCGACCACGACCTCGACCTCGACCTCGACCTTGGAACACGCGCCGGTGAGGGAGACCGGCGAATTGAGCGGCCGCGCGAACGCGACCGAGAACGACGCTGCGAACGCGATTGAGAACGGGAACGATTACGATGACGCGAGCGCGGATGAGACCGAAGTCCACGATCCGCGCGATCTTCGCCAGCCCTGGCCGCCGTCATCGGGGATCGGCTCCGCTGCGATCGCCGCCGGCTTGTCCCGGCGCCACTAGTTGATCGAGATGCCTCGGAGAGCGCGCGCTTGTAGCGCTGCACCCAGTCGTCCTCCGCAGACCTCATAGGACGCTCCGCGACGTGCTTGTTCCAGTCTGCCTCCGTCGGGCGCGACCCGGTGCACGTCTCACAGCCCTCGGCGACGCTTACGTAGCACATGCGAGCCAAGTCGTGGTATGTGAGTCCGCAGACTCGGCTACGGAGCTCGCTGAGCGAGTGCTCAGCGACGACGCACTCGCGACGTTCCAGCCATGCGAGAAAGTCTTCATCACTCTGCTTCATGCGATTCCAGCGCTTGATGAAGGCACACCACGACTCCTGGAGAGCCCCATATTCGACGGCCTCGATGCCCTTCTGCGTCAGCCCTCGGAAGCGGCGGAAGATACTCTTCATGGTCTCCAGCGAGTCCGGGGCGACGGCCCCGGACAAGCCGTACAGGTCCCACGTCCGGAGCTCGCTGTCCATCACTCGGGGCCGGCGCGATACGTCTCGCACCGCCGTCGACGACGGCGACGTCGTCGAAGAGTCAGCTTGTGTGTCCATCGTCGCTGTCTGCTGTCGCGCTCCGTCCTCCGTCGCGCGTGTTGAGTTGTGGGGCCCCTGCGCTACGCAGGGGCGCTCGGCGTTCTCCCCGTTGGCCATCTCGAAGATTGACGAAACAAGAATTCCTGCGCTTATGTTGCGTAAGCGCAACTTAGAGGGGGGGGTGATGTAATGGGCCTCCCCAGTTACATATGCATATAGGTAGACATATATATATATATAGGTCTACATACATAGTAGGTACAAAAGCACGCGGCTAGCGCGTGCTGTGTTGTCGCTCTCTGATTGGACAAAAGGTGCAGCATTACGGCCAATCAGGAGTCGACCTGCATTTGAGTGGCTCACATGAGTCCAGGGTTTCCGCCCTGAACCCAAAATAAATCAGAGTCTATTTTACTAAGAGTTAAGTCTATCTTGGTCTATTTACGAGCTTCCTCATTGCTACGTGTAAGCTAGTAACGGTAAAGACATAGCCCGTTACAGCTCATGCATCATTCTTGGTGAAGTACCAGCATCCTGGGCAATTGTTGCAGCGAATTGGCGACGATCTCATTGAAGAATTGGAAGATGAAGGAACGCTCGAGAGAGTACAGAGTGCAGCGACGATCGGAGAAGCTGTTGAGACAACGACGGGTACAGTCACGACTGGAAGAGTTCCGAAACGAGCGGACCGAGCAACTTCGAGTGAGAGCGGACCACAAGAACAACGTGGAATGTTGGTGGAATTGCGAAGACGACGTAGACGAAACGCGGCCGGTCAATACGTGCTTGAAGTGGAATTGCGACCGAGGAAGACTGCTGACGAGCAAGGAGGCGCAGGACGAACCGGACGAGAAGACAGCACGTTCTGGGTGTCTATGCGAGATTACGAGCAGTTTTTCCAAGCCGCCAGAGTCGTGGAAGACTCTGGAGAAGGAGAAGGCGTGTAACAAGATGGGCCTTCTTCGTGAAACGACGGCAGCGGTTGAAGGATTGCGAGCGTTGACGGAAGAGTGAGATGACTCACGTTGAAGCTGTTGAGGCGCCAACGGTCGTCAAACGGATAGAAGATCGCTGAAGTAGCGGTTAACTGTGGAGGAGAAGCACTTCGAATCTGCGTGGTGAGGCGTAAGTGAGAAGTACTCTAGAAGTGGCGCCGTGAGGCATAAGACGATTTGCGGCGTGAGCGGCACTTGAGAAGTTGCGTCGTGAGCGACACTGCAAGCTGCATTGTGAAGGACAAGCGGGAGGAAGACCCGTGACGTTCTGTGAGAAGCGAGTGGACGGAAGACCGTCAAGCGGTGACAGAAGTGGTGTGGTGCGGACAGTGTGGAGGTTGAGAGAGCACCCTACGGAGACGAGTGGAGTGTATAGGGACGGAAGTGTGTTGAGGAGAAGAGTGATTGAGTGGACGAGCCTGTGATCTGGGTGACGGAAGATCGACGGCGACTACAAAAGAGCTTTGGGCGTCATCCGGTGTGGGCTAGTGGAAGACCGAAGGTACTGTGTCTGAAGCGGCTAATTGTGACCACCGAGGTGCAAGATCCAAGGACAAGTAGATCAGCTGTTGCAGAGTCGACCAGAGAAACAGAGTGAGTGTGGACGAAAAGAAGTAAAGAGCAAGAGCTCTGTGTGTGTGAATATAAATAGGGACGGAGACGTTCCGGCGCAGGTGAACTGAGCCAACGCTGTGTTGAGTGTTGATAGCAGAAAAACCCCAAAAACAAGAACCCGGCAAGACAACGCAGGAAAGCATTGCCAGCTTGAGTTCCGCTAGCGAACAGGCGTACTGTGGGTTCGTCACACAGGTTTCAGTATAGGGGACATGGATGAAAACGATAGGAAACTTTGAAGTCACTAATGATGGATGATTGAGGATTGACAGGCTGGCGGTTTAACGAGGTCAAGTTCTCGCAACTGTAAAACTTAAAAAAAAATAATGTTCGAGGTGAAAATAAAGTGATCAACAAAGACAACCAAGTTCCCAGAATGAATACAAAGCGAAAACACCGCACCCACAACATGTGACTCCGAAGCGATCGTGTGCTTCAAGACGATGCGAGAAACCTTTCCCCGTCTTCATCATAGCTCAGAAGAAAGAAACCCGACATTGGTCAAGAGAATCGTTCATAGCATGGATCATGCGCACAAATGTAAAATGTAGCCATATGTTCTTTTGAAGATGGATACATTCGAAAACCAATCCCAATGTGACGTTCTTTTCATCCAATCACCAACTTTTACATTTAACAGAGCTTCTTGCGGTGCAAGTTGCACTGCTGCCACTTCGACGCTCTCGTACGCTGCTTCAAGACGCTCTTCAACGCTGCTTCAAGACGCTCTTCAACAGGCTCTGGATGTTGTGTATCGGAAACGGCTGGATTTGGACGAGAATGCCGCTTTTCACGTCCACGGAGGAGCAATCAACGGCTGTCAAGATGGCTACACAGGGGTATTCCGTCTTTTTCTTGCGCCTCCCTTCTGGAGCTGGCAAGAGTTTAGCCTTTCAAGCCCTCGCATTGTTCACAGCAGTAGATAAAACAACGCTTGTAGTGTCTCCTCTCATCGCTTTGATGCATGTACGACCATAAACCCAGCTAAACTACGCTTAAATGGCTCGAACTCTGCTGTGACGCTGTTTAGGACCAAGTAGCTGCGTCTTAGACGCAAAGGAGCCAACGCAACCCAAGTGTCTAGCGACCACAGGAACAAAGTAGTGCCTCTGACTCAGCTTCTAAATGGCCAGAGACTTGTACACGACACCAGAGTTCCTACCGATGAACGCTGAGATGAGGCCGTGGGTGCGAGCTGCAGCGAACGAAATGAGGCTGGATCGAATCGTCATGGACGAGGCTCAGTGTGTGTTGGAGAGGGGAAATATGTTCAGACCCTCGTATCTGCAGCTGAGTCAGTGGAAGATTCAGTTCTTTAATGATGTACCGGTCACACTAGCGACGGCTTCCGTCTCGGACGAGGATATCGCAAAGCTAGTGGAATTATTGCACTTGCAGCTACGAAATGAAACCCATGTTGAGGATTGAACACGGAAGGCTGGTCGACATAGTCAGATGGTGGTGATACAACAAGTGACGGACCGGGAGAACGTGCGGATGGACGTGATGAGGAAGACGACGCAGGCTGCGCAGCAGATCGTGAACAGAGTGGGAAACGAGACGACGATTGTCTTCTGTATGACGCAGAAAGAGGCAGAGGACACGTGCTTGGCTCTCGTACGTTTCGACTGCCACACAGGAGTGTATCATGGCGGTTTACCACGCAAACGTCGTGATTTTATGCAGAAGCAGTGGATGATGGGCCAATTGACGATCATTTGTGCGACCAGCGCCTTTGGGGTACGATACTTGCTTTGTAAACTATTTGTTGGAATGAAGATTTTACTAACGTCAAGAGTGATGTTGTTCACCGATGGGAGTTGACCGTGCATACGTGAGATTTGTGGTTCATCATTCGATCCCGTTGTCGCTGTCCGCTTCTTCTCAACAAATTGTGCGTCTACACCTTGTGTTGGAGCTTTTGGCTGGGAATTAACGGACTCGATTTGTTGTAGGGACGAAGTGGTAGTGCTGGAAAACCTACCGAGTGTATTCTATTGTACTCCGAAGCTGACAAGAGGCGAGCAGATGCGCTAACTACTGAAAGATTGGATGTGGACGGCATCGGCTTTGGGGGTTTTGTAACCAACGGGAGCTCTCAAGGCTTCTGTGAGATGGCTACAGGCTGCCGAAAAGAGCTCTTGAACCATTCGGGTACGAACTCTATGGACCTCCTCTGTATATTTCCATTTTAATTAACGATTCTTTGCTGTTGTCCAGGAAATCCTCGAGGCTGAACCTACATCAGAAGAAGAGACGGCGAGTATGCGAGGCATCGGCCCTGTTAAAGCTGAGAGATATTTCAACCTCTCCCGCTTCGGCTAAGTAGCTTGGGAGAAAGAAAACAATCACGCTGAGGTCGGTAGCTAGTCATGTATTACTTCAAACTTCTTCGTAATGCAACGCAAGAACCTAATGCTGAAATTATGGCTACTATTGGTAAAACTACTGTAGCCTTTCATGCAACATGGAGACTTCGAAATGACATTCACTTTCGAAGAACGGATGCGCGACAGCCAAATGTGGCAAACATACTGTCGTCATTCAAGAGGCACTATCAGTTCATCTACCAGCATGGCGACGCGCTCGGCTGCGATCGTACAACAATTAAACTATTAATCCAAGAACTTGGCTTTGACCCGCCAAAAGATGCCTACCTCGAACGAACCCCGCGACTATGGATCAACCAAGCGTCAATCTAAACAAGCTACAGACCATGCCTGATTTCCTATAGTCCAAAGTGTTAACCGCTAACCAGTTAATCAATATATTTCACTCACTACTATTGGTAAAACTGGTACTATGATGCGATGGAAGAGAGGAAGAGAAAAAAAACTTTTATTGCTCGGATTATCACTTCTTCTCGAATGAGCTATCGGAAGAAAAGCGCATCTTATGTGAAGATATCGTTGGCGAAACATCATCGGATCATGCAAAGATCTGACGTAATGGTGGTGATGGAGGTGTACGTGCCTGATCGAGTGGTTGCAGCACCCTGCGATTATCCATCAAAAAGCCGGTCCGAGCAAGGTGTTGGTTTTGTGGCGCTGCAGCAAAATTGACTTGCATGAAGGGTTCGACTTCGAGTCTAGTGATCTGCTCGAAGATGTTCACATATTGAATCATATTGTTCGGGGCAAGCACAACAATCCCGAATCGACCACCCGCCACTTGCGCAAGATGCGTCACAATATCATCCGTAAGCGACGCTGCTGTTGGAGGAAATGTCCTCAGCCACCCTGGTCTCGCCGGTGGGTTCGGAGCACCATCAATAACGATCGCCCTCGCTACGAACTCTTGCAATGCATCAAGATTCCAATCCAGGATGACGGCCGGATTGTATTCAGTAATGTTTTCCTCCAACTACATTCATATCCAAACAAGTGATTATGTGAGGCATTCCTTTGGTTTCATTACACTACACAACGTGCAGTACCTGAGAGGCAACGTCCGCATAGGGTACCACCGATGACAAATCCATCGTTACTTGCTTCGCTTCTGGCTCGTATCTCACTGGCGGTTTCCTTTCGCGAACCATCCCTAGAAAAGAAACGGGAAAGGGAAAGCGTTCTATTAGTGGATCCAATCAATCAAAGGATGGAATCAGTATGGACGCACTGTTTTGTGGAGCGCAGCAGCTAGCAAATTGTAAAGTGAGCGTTCTAGACAATGAACACTGCCTGTAGTTCTCAGTAAAGTCCTCTTTGATGATGGCAGCAAGAGAGGGAATGTGTACGGCCTCCTGTAGATTCCACTTGGATCTCTGGCAGCCTGCTTTATCAAGAATCCTGACAGTTTCATCGTACCCAGTTTCACTGGTTCCGAAGTCGCCAATGAAGCAATGCTGAATGAGTCAGGCACTGCTTGTCTGGGGAAACACTGATTGCACTAGAACTCAGTCTGTGATCATCAGCTAACTGGAAACTGACTTGGTCCACCCCAATGTACCAACAATTAAACCCGGTATTCACAAAGAATGGTCAAGAGAAGCGTCTCCTCAGCGACGTGAAAAGCGTCCAAATCCAGTAGTTTTCGATACACAACATCCAGAGCCTGTTGATGAGCCGAGAAGGAGAGCTGAAGAGCGTCTTGAAGAAACATAGGTCGTTCAGCTCGATTCAACATTTATTTCACTCCAATTTTTATTGAGATGTAACAGAACGTGACTCTGAAGTGATTGTATCCGTGGCAACGTCTGTCCCCTCATGTTGAAATTGCGCTGGTGGTTGCCTTTGCTGCTATTGGCGTTTCAGTTGAAACGCCAGTTCGTCGGTGTTGGTCTTGTTACTTTCTCTTCTGGTGCTGCGACGACGTCTTTAAGCTCTGGATTACGCCCCGATTCCTTCTCTTTACGCTATTTCGCTGGTCACGAGGCGACACCTTCCCCATGATCTTCGATGGCTTTGATCGAACTCGGTGGGTGAAAATGACGGTTGGGCAACAATTCCGACAGTTCCATGGAATCGCCATTCGGGGAGTTCAATTGTCAATACTCATGACCTTTTCACATTGGACCAAGTCCCCTCGGGTACTACACGCTGTGCAGTGTCATGAGCCAAGGAATGCCTCACATGATCACTTGTTTGGATATGAATGTAGTTGGAGGAAACGCTCTCGCATGTCAACATTACTGAATACGATCCGGCCGTCATCCTGGATTGGAATCTTGATGCATTGCAAGAGTTCGTAGCGAGGGCGATTGTTATTGATGGTGCTCCGAACCCACCGGCGAGACCAGGGTGGCTGAGGACATTTCCTCCAACAGCAGCGTCGCTTACGCATGATATTGTGACGCATCTTGCACAAGTGGCGGGTGGTCGATTCGGGATTGTTGCGCTTGCCCCGAACAATATGATTCAATATGTGAACATCTTCCAGCAGATCACTAGACTCGAAGTCGAACCCTTCATGCAAGCCAATTTTGCTGCAGCGCCACAAAACCAACGCCTTGCTCGGACCGGCTTTTTGATGGACAATCGCAGGGTGCTGCAACCACTCGATCAGGAACGTACACCTCCACCACCACCACTACGTCAGATCTTTGCATGATCCGATGATGTTTCGCCAACGATATCGTCGCATAAGATGCGCTTTTCTTCCGATAGTTCATTCGAGAAGAAGTGATAATCCGTGAGCAACTGTCGCGTTACCCGGGGTGTTTCCGAAAGGGAAAGTTTATTAATGAGGAAAAGAAAACAGGTACTTGGCCACGGAAGGCTGCTCCTTCACCGTGCCTTGAATATGCAGACGTGAGCGCATGTCAGCGCCCACTGAAATCACGAGCAGCGTGCCACCAGGCCTTCCAGACCTTGCAGCACAGGCACCACGCCGTTGATACGCCTCAGGGCATGCACCTGCGGCCTCCATTGGCCAGGGCCAGCAGTCGACGCGACCACAGCTTGAACTCGTTGAACGACGGGCCGTAATCGGCGACACTGCCCCCAAAGCGTGGTCTCGGCGGGGCTTGAAGGACTACTCCACTTGATCACGGAGTTCGTCATCAGCAGTTGTAGCCACGTAGTCGGCCACCTTGGTCGGAACGTCTTGCAAGAGCACAGACAAAGGCTCCCAAGAATTCTCAATAGCCTGCAGTCCCATCCATGACACGAGAAGCTCCCATCTGCCGAGCACAGTGTTATAGCGGTGGTCAACGAACTTGTCAACACCAAGTAGCATACCTTGGCTTGACACCAGCTCCAAAAGCTCTTCAGTAGTGTTCAGGTCGGCATCCGAGTAGAACTTCAAACGAGACGCGTGGACGTCGTACTTGCGCCCAGTCACTAAGTGTTGAATCTCAAACGAGTGCGGCAATGCCGTGACGACCTTGAACGGCCCAACCCACTGCCCCAAGAGCTTGTGGTTGGGCAAACGCTTGTCAATTCTCGACCAAAGGACAAAGTCGCCAACGTCGAAGTTGGCAGCGGTGCCGCGGTGCGCAGCTATGTCGCGAAGGCGCTGCCGCTGACGGACGTCGGTCACTTCTCTGTGAAGTGCATGGAGCGACGCACGAAGCTGGTCAACGAATTCTGTCACGTTGTTCAGGTTGACGATACGCTCACTTCTCGCGGAAGTTGTTGGCACGACGATCGCGTCGAGAGCCGACGACGCGGGGAGGCCCATGAACACTTCCACCGGAGCACAGCCAGCGAGCGATTGCACGCGCGTGTGATTGAGACTCGCCTGCACTGCAGGTAGCAGATACGGCCACTCACTCGTGTCCAATCCATACTCCATCAGCAAGGCTCTGACGACTTGTAACACGTCCTTGTTCAATCTTTCGACAGTACCGTTCAGCCATGGAGAGTAGACAGGGGTAAAGTTTAACTCCACCTTCAGTCTCGCGGCAAGATGTTTCATCATCTCATTGCGAAAATGAGTTCCTTGATCGGAGAGTAGTGTCTCCGGGAGTCCGTACCGAGCGTGCCATAGTGTCAACGCCTCGGCGGCTGTGTACGCGGTCGGGGTGGCACACGGAAAAAGCTCACAGAAATGGGATAACCCATCTTTCACCACTAACAGGTACGAGGAATCGCCAAATCCTTCGCCAAGCGTCAAAAAGTCCCAATGGACGATCTCGTTCCTCCGGACGGGAGTCATCAATGGACCGTATGGACGAGGTATTTGACGAGGTCCTTTAAAGTGCTTGCACAGTAAGCACTCGCGAACAAATTTGGCCACCTTGGCCTCCAGTCGTGCAATCTGAAAGCGGTCTTTCAGCGCTAGAATCATCGGTTCTTGGCCACGATGACCTTGCGATCCACAATGAGCGATCACAAACAGCCTAGCGAGCAAATCTTGTGCAGCCGCGGGGATCCAAATGCGGTGGTTGATGGTCACCACACCATCCTCCTCCTCCGAAAAGTTGGTCAACCGACAACGTTCGCGTGCGGCAGCGGATTGAGCGACTTTTATGTCTTCACGGGATGGAAACACAAAGTTTTCGTCTGCGAGAGGACGGAGAGGTGAGAGCGAGGAAACTGGGGCCACTCGATGACTACGCGTCTGTACTGCTGCTACCTGCACCGGCTCACGCGCGTGCCAGCGGGAGATAATGTCGGCCCAGACATTCATCTCCCCGGAAATGTGCTCAATCGTATAGTGAACACCACAGAGGCACATCGCCCAACGCTGTAACCGATCACGAACGTGTTTCTTGAGTTCCACGTCCGGAGCGAAAATGTACGCGAGGTTAGCATGATCACAGAACAGTCGAAATCCCTTCGGCCGGAGAAGGAGATATTCGAGATCCTGGCATGCTTTGATTATCGGGAACGCTTCTTTCTCCACAACTGACCAGTTAAGTTCATTCTGTTTGAACGTGCCGCCCTTGCAGATCACCAGCTCATGGTGCTGCTTATCCACGGGCAACGAGTCATCCCAGTTGCGAACTTGGGTGACAACAATGCCATAACCAGTGGCAGAAGCATCCGTAAAAAGCAGTAGCTCAGCGTCGGCATCTGGGAACGTCATGAGAGCAGAATCGGCCACTAAAGCCACCACCGCGTTGTACTCAGCCCGCTCCTTGTCAGACCACGTTGTAGCCACATTGAGAGCATTTCGATTGCGACGTCCAATCCGACTTCGTTCAGCATTGAGTTTGTCTTGCAGCGGAGCAATCACACGCGCGTAGTCAGGAAGAGAATCATGCAACCAATTGGTAGCGCACACAAAATATTGCAGATCCGCTACGGTAGCTGGCAACGGCAAGGTGGCGAGAGCATCAACGCGGGCTGGGTCATGGCGGACACCCTCACCCGATATCAATCGACCGCACCACAACATTTCCACAGCAAACAACGACGACTTCGACATGTTGAGCTTAAAACCAGCCGCGTGGACGATCTCAAAAAATGTGCGGAGCGTCTCCATAAACTCTTGCACTGTTGGCGCAAACAACAACACATCGTCGACCCAGACGATCGCCGAGTGCGGTATCAGAGGTGCCAATTTCGTTTGTACTTGACTCTGAAAATGCAGAGCGGAGTCAACCGCTCCCTGCGGCACTCTGTTGGGCGTGAATACGCCATCAGGGGTGATAAACGAGAACATTTCGCGGCTCTCTTTGGCTAGAGGCATCTGCCAAAAGCCATGCGAAAAGTCCACTCGGCCAAACACATTCTTGTCCTGGAAGTTCTCGATCGCATCGAGGAGGGACGCAGCAGTGGGCATGCCACCTGCTATCGGGACAGTGACGCTATTGACAGGCCTGTAGTCGATAGTAAGACGGAATTTATCCTTCGTTCCGGATTTGCGGACCGGTACCACCGCACAGGCCCAACGCGCTGCATTGTTCGGCTCCACTAGATTGTTCTCAACTAGAGACTTCACGTATTCACGTATGAATTGGGCTTGTAACGGCGCGTACTTCCGTGGAGGGCTACGATAGGGAACTGCATCTTGCCGCAGCGTTACACGAAGGGGTTCAACGTCAGCCGGCGGATCAGGACCAACGGCTTCGCGCCAAATGTCTGGAAACTCGGCGAGTAGCTCGCGGACTGTCTCTACGTATTCAGCAGGGAGGCCATTAGAGACAGCTCGCTCAAGTAGTTGGTCCTGTGAAGCTATAGGCGGGGTTGTATCCAAAGGTGACGGGAGCTCATCTCCCACTGGAAATTCGTCCCCTCATCCTCGAGAAGCGGCGAGCCGGCTAATTGCGAAAGTTGCTGTTCAACGTCAATGCCTAGTCCCTTGAGCACTTCGCGGCCCAGTAGGAACTCATCGCCATCACCAGCCAGCACCAGGCATGGCACTGACCTTAGCGCTACCAGCCCGGCCACAGTAGTTAGCTCCAAGTCCAAGAGCACTTCCTCATCACACAATTGCGTCTGCCCGTTCGCCATTACAGCTTCCACGGCAACAGGTAGCTTCCTCACATGGAGAGTAGGCTGCATTGCACGGAGCGAATTCAACGTTTCTTGGGGCACGATGCTCTGGTCAGCGGCCGTGTCTGGCGCATAGGGCATCTCCACTAGGCCATTAATACGGACAGTGCTCGCAGCCACTGCGTACCTAGCGGTCTTGGAGCGTGTGGCGCCCGTCTTCTTCGTTTTATCCTCGCGGTACTTGCGGAGAGCTTCTTCACGCTGGGCGTCAGTTGCGGTAGGGCAGTCATTGAGCCAGTGCGATCCCTTGCACACAAGACAGCCGTCGTGAGGTGGTGCACGGGGAGTGGCCGATGCAGCCGCACCCGTCGCAGCGGCGCCCGAAGCTCGCGGTGCCGAGGGAGCTGGGCGTGAGGTTGGAGGCTTGGAGCTTGCGGTGCGTGGCGGCTTGCGGTCTGTCTTGGAAGCCTTGGAGTCGGTCTTGACCGCATGGTCTTGCGACATCCGGTGAAACCGCTGCTGCACTTTCGCATGTTCGAGTATCAAATCAAAGAGGGCAACATCATCTGTCTTGCAGTCACGCCTCTCCAACTCGATCAGGCGATCGATCTGCGCCTTGAGGATAGTAGGTTGCAGGTTGTCGATCAAGATTTTGCAGCGAGCCTTCATTCTATTCTTGTAGCTAGCGTCTTCCTTGTCATCTGCTCCCATCAGTCCTTGGAGACCGTTGTCCTCCACGATTCCGTTGAAATCCTCGTAGTAGCGAAAAATTCGCGCGTCACAGTCATCGATCGACAAGTCCATCTTTAAGTTCGCACGGAACAAGGACGTGACATCAGGCACGAACTCATTCTTGAGGGTACGGCAGCGTGTCTTGACGACCGCCATGATGTCCTCATCAGTCACAGAAGCAACAGGCTTCTTGAGCACGTAAGTGGCCAGATTCTTCAGCGTCTGGCGTCTCACAGAGCCTTTTACAGTGGCGACGACGTTCTCATACGTCTCACCAGTAGTATTGCATCGATGGCGCATCTTCTCAACGTAGCGCTCCCACTCTCGGTGCCACTCAACCAGAGCAGCATGCTCCCAGCTAGACAGCTCGGGTGCCTTGATGACCTCGAAGATTGGCTGGGGGATCGACATCTCCACGTCTCCATCGGAGTCCACCGTGAAGCGTCCCGTCATGTTGAAGTTGTTTGAACTTAAGTCGCACTTAGTAGCAATCGCACTTAATCGAACCCGTACTTAATCGACGTGGTACGGTGGTCTTGACAGCGACGACCGACAACGACGACAGGAGGAATCTTCAGCCGAAAAGCGCGCCGAAGAGACGATCAACAAACTCTACGCTTCGTGAGCGCAAAGCTAGCTTTGTCGCGTTACCCGGGGTGTTTCCGAAAGGGAAAGTTTATTAATGAGGAAAAGAAAACAGGTACTTGGCCACGGAAGGCTGCTCCTTCACCGTGCCTTGAATATGCAGACGTGAGCGCATGTCAGCGCCCACTGAAATCACGAGCAGCGTGCCACCAGGCCTTCCAGACCTTGCAGCACAGGCACCACGCCGTTGATACGCCTCAGGGCATGCACCTGCGGCCTCCATTGGCCAGGGCCAGCAGTCGACGCGACCACAGCTTGAACTCGTTGAACGACGGGCCGTAATCGGCGACAGCAACGAAAGTTTTTTTCTCTTCCTCTCTTCCATCGCATCATAGTACCAGTTTTAGTAGTGAGTGAAATAAATTGATTAACTGGTTAGCGGATAACACTTTGGACTATAGGAAATCAGGCTTAGTCTGTAGCTTGTTTAGATTGACGCTTGGTTGATCCATAGTCGCGGGGTTCGTTCGAGGTAGGCATCTTTTGGCGGGTCAGAGCTAAGTTCTTGGATTAATAGTTTAATTGTTGTACGATCGCAGCCGAGCGCGTCGCCATGCTGGTAGATGAACTGATAGTGCCTCTTGAATGACGACAGTATGTTTGCCACATTTGGCTGTCGCGCATCCGTTCTTCGAAAGTGAATGTCATTTCGAAGTCTCCATGTTGCATGAAAGGCTACAGTAGTTTTACCAATAGTAGCCATAATTTCAGCATTAGGTTCTTGCGTTGCATTACGAAGAAGTTTGAAGTAATACATGACTAGCTACCGACCTCCGAGTGGTTGTTTTCTTTCTCCCAAGCTACTTAACCGAAGCGGTAGAGGTTGAAATATCTCTCAGCTTTAACAGGGCCGATGCCTCGCATACTCGCCGTCTCTTCTTCTGATGTAAATTCCGCCTCGAGGATTTCCTGGACAACAGCAAAGAATCGTTAATTAAAATGGAAATATACAGAGGAGGTCCATAGAGTTCGTGGTTCAAGAGCTCTTTTCGGCAGCCTGTAGCCATCTCACAGAAGCCTTGAGAGCTCCCGTTGGTTACAAAACCCCCAAAGCCGATGCCGTCCACATCCAATCTTTCAGTAGTTAGCGCATCTGCTCGCCTCTTGTCAGCTTCGGAGTACAATAGAATACACTCGGTAGGTTTTCCAGCACTACCACTTCGTCCCTACAACAAATCGAGTCCGTTAATTCCCAGCCAAAAGCTCCAACACAAGGTGTAGACGCACAATTTGTTGAGAAGAAGCGGACAGCGACAACGGGATCGAATGATGAACCACAAATCTCACGTATGCACGGTCAACTCCCATCGGTGAACAACATCACTCTTGACGTTAGTAAAATCTTCATTCCAACAAATAGTTTACAAAGCAAGTATCGTACCCCAAAGGCGCTGGTCGCACAAATGATCGTCAATTGGCCCATCATCCACTGCTTCTGCATAAAATCACGACGTTTGCGTGGTAAACCGCCATGATACACTCCCGCGTGGCAGTCGAAACGTACGAGAGCCAAGCACGTGTCCTCTGCCTCTTTCTGCGTCATACAGAAGACAATCGTCGTCTCGTTTCCCACTCTGTTCACGATCTGCTGCGCAGCCTGCGTCGTCTTCCTCATCACGTCCATCCGCACGTTCTCCCGGTCCGTCACTTGTTGTATCACCACCATCTGACTATGTCGACCAGCCTTCCATGTTCAATCCTCAACATGGGTTTCATTTCGTAGCTGCAAGTGCAATAATTCCACTAGCTTTGCGATATCCTCGTCCGAGACGGAAGCCGTCGCTAGTGTGACCGGTACATCATTAAAGAACTGAATCTTCCACTGACTCAGCTGCAGATACGAGGGTCTGAACATATTTCCCCTCTCCAACACACACTGAGCCTCGTCCATGACGATTCGATCCAGCCTCATTTCGTTCGCTGCAGCTCGCACCCACGGCCTCATCTCAGCGTTCATCGGTAGGAACTCTGGTGTCGTGTACAAGTCTCTGGCCATTTAGAAGCTGAGTCAGAGGCACTACTTTGTTCCTGTGGTCGCTAGACACTTGGGTTGCGTTGGCTCCTTTGCGTCTAAGACGCAGCTACTTGGTCCTAAACAGCGTCACAGCAGACTTTGAGCGATTTAAGCGTAGTTTAGTTGGGTTTTATGGTCGTACATGCATCAAGCGATGAGAGGTGACACTACACGCGATGTTTTATCTACTGCTGTGAACAATGCGGGGGCTTGAAAGGCTAAACTCTTGCCAGCTCCAGTAGGGAGGCGCAAGAAGAAGAAGACGGAATACCCCTGTGTAGCCATCTTGACAGCCGTTGATTGCTCCTCCGTGGACGTGAAAAGCGGCATTCTCTATTGGGATGTGGATCCGATCCGGTCCACCTACGACTTATATAGAAAAATGAAGACTGAATTAACTTAGACACTGGTTATCCTGCTACCTGAGCCTTCTCCCAGTACCTAACGGGTTCAAGCCTGTTCTCACATAACGTCCTGGTTCAGATCGCGTCTCAGCTCTTCTCCCAGGCTCTGCTGAACCATTTGAATATGCATTCCAACACGCCTCCTTCGAAGACATTTCTTCTGATAGAAGATCGCTCTTCGACTACTTGGCTTCGTAGATCCCGATTGCTGTTAGGAGTGTCTTCAACCGCTTCTTGTCCAGGGCCTTAGTAAAAGCATCTGCTGGATTTTCTTCGCCCTTGACTTTATGCAAATCAATTGCACCTTTTTGCACTTGTTCACGTACAAAATGCCAACGAAGTTCGACATGGCGAGTACGACGACTATATGTTGGATTTGAAGCCATCACGAATGCTGCCTGATTGTCGATTCCAATCTTCAGTTTAACTGAACGATCGGGCGTAATTTCTTGTAGGATATTGCTTATTGCCACAGCTTCCATTGTAGCTTCACAGCACGCGACGTACTCAGCTTCGGCTGTTGACAAGGCGATTATTGATTGTCTCCGTGACATCCAAGCAATAGCTCCACCAGCTAATGAGAATACAAATCCGGTAGTACTCTTCCGTTCCTCCGGATCATTTGCCCAATCACTATCGCAAAATCCTTCGAGCACGACGTCTGCTGCACGTTGCTGCTTTCTCGTGTAGATAATGCCATAGTCAAGTGTACCAGCCAGATATCGTAGCAGCCTTTTTAGAGCTCCAACATGTTTCTCCGATGGATTCGACACGAATCTACTCAATTGTCCAATTGAATAGGCTAAATCGGGTCGAGTGCTCGTAGCCAGGTACATTAACATTCCGATGGCTTCTCGATATGGAAAGCTTGAATCAGAGGTCTGGTCTACGTCAATTGGGGCAAGTCTCCTGTTCACTTCCATGGGATTCCCCACTGCATGCGCCTCCTGGTATCCAAACTTCAGCAAGATTTCTCGTGCATATTTCCCTTGCTTGAGAACTATGTGTGTACTTGTTTGTTCCACTTCCACACCTAAGTATTGCGATAGTAGCCCTTGGTCCTTCAATCCGTACGCTTCATTCAAGTCCTTGAATAGGTCAGCTTTGCACTGCTCGTTATTTGTTGCCACCAAAATGTCATCGACATATACCAGCACATACATGATAATACAGACACGGTTCCGTTAGCGAGCGCTGGTATCCGCGATCAATTAGCCATTGATTCAACTCGGAGTTCCATTCCCGTCCAGACTGCCGCAAACCATACAAAGCCTTGAGAACCACGTACACGTGACCATTCACCTTACAAGGATACCCGTTGATGGAACTCAAATACTGACGTATCGCGAGCCAAGCGTTCAAGTAAGCAGTGTTTATATCTGCGCCGTATACCTCCAGCTCTAACTCTGCTGCAATTGCCATCAGTAGTCTGAACGAAGACATTCTCGCTACAGGAGCAAACGTTTCACGAAAATCAATACCTGGGCGCTGATAATTTCCCAGAGCTACGATGCGCGACTTAAACCGGATAACATATCCCTGGTGGTCTGATTTCAGCGCATACACCCACATAGTGTTTACTGGCTTAGCGTCATCAGGGACGGCTTCCGCAGGAATCTCTTCGATGACTCCTTTGGCTTTTAGAGCTGCCATCTCTTCCATTTCCGCTATCAAATAGAATTCTCGCCATTTTGACCGTAGCATTTCTCGACGATTCTTTGGAATCTTGACATCACTTGCGCGGATGGGTCTTCCATTCTTAGCGAGTACACGCGAGTTGCTGATCGTCAGATTCGTCACATAGTCATCAAGATAACGAGGACGACGGCGTTCACGGTATTCTCGGAGTCCTGTTCTCGTCTTTTTCACTTCTGGCTTTTCAGCTTCTCTCTCGACTCGCTCCACTGTAGATGGAGTTTCTTCCCGCTGAGTACGCTTTCCAATTAATCCTGGCTGTGGTTCTAAATCAGCACTGGTATTAACTGCTCTCTTCTGACTGCCCATTTCCGTTTCAGGTTCATTACCACTTGTAGCCTCAGACAATTCTTCTTGACCAAGATCATCTATCTCCGCCAGCATACTCGACCCACTAGTAGTGTCTTCGTCCACACCAAACGCGCTTCGTACTGAATAATCCTCATCATTGACGTTCTCACCTCCAGATTCCTCCGGCTTATCTTCGCTTACGCAAGATCCGCACGTTCCAGCAACAGATATATTCTCTTCATTCTCGTAGCTTTGAGTATCTGGATTAACGCGTCCATATTCAGTGTCAGCATCCTGGCTTGCATGTTCACTTTGTCCATGTCGTTCTTCAGACGCATTTCCAGCTTCCCCTGAAATTTGATCTTCACCAGCAGCGTCGGATCCAACCTCTGACTTTTGATCGTCACCAGCAGCGTCTCTTAGTTTACCCTGATCATCAGCGTCTACCACGCCTTCCTCGAGCCCGTCAATTTCTTCGGTCTCGCTTGATTCTGACGCTGAGTACATAGTAGCGTTTTCATAACTTGTAGCTACCTCTGCCTCTTGTTCAATTCTGGTTTGGAGTGAGCTGTCTTCAGTAGTGAAGTGCAGCGAGGATAAGTCGCTTCCATTAACTTCAACCTCGTGACGATCGCGATACATCACTTCTTCTGCAACTCTCAGGTCGGACACAACTTTCGCAGTGTGTTCGTCTGGATAATAGACTTTGCAGCCCACCACGTTTTCAGCATACCCTAGTACATACCCAATCTTGGCATTGTCGTGATACTTGCGACGTCCAGGAGTAACAGGAACATGCACATATGCTAACGACCCGAACTTTCGGATGTGATGGACATCTGGCTGAGCTCCAAAGAACATCTCATACGGGATTCCTTGTGTTCCTCTGTTGTAGACGCGATTCTTCACGTAGACGGCGTTCTGCATGGCGTCTGGCCATAGACTGCGGGGAAATCCAGCTTGCAGCATGGTGGTTTTGGTCATAGCCACTAGCGACTGGTGCGTTCTTTCACACAGATTTAACTGCGAGCTTTTAGGTCCGACTTGAATATGATCGATGCCATGCGCTTTGTACCAAGCTTCCATCTCGTCGTTCACAAATTCACCTCCTTTATCAGTGAGAAACTGTTTCACCGTATAGACAGCTTTCACCATACGCCCCGCCTGACGCTCCGCCCACAGCACATATTCCTTGAGGTGTTGGTTAACAATTCCACTTGTTTTGTTCTTCAGAAAGTGAATAGTAACGAAGCGCGAGTATCCATCCATAATCACCAGAATGGCTTCATAACGGCTTCCATTCTCCTTGCTCGGGAAAAGTAGATCAGCATAAACTACCTGGTTGGGCTCTTTCGTTGCGCGGTCCAACTTCTTCTGATGCTTCTTCTTCTTTTGCTTCCCAAGATGACACTCGTCACACGTGTCATTCTGCCGTTGAGTTAGTATCATACCTTTCACTAGCCCTTTGTCTACCATAGTCTTCAAATACTGAGGGCATGTGTGGCACAGTCTTTCGTGCCAAAGCTTCATTGAGCCGACTCCTTCTGCCACAGTAAAGTTGCACAATGCTCGATCCGGTGGTCCTGTGAGCAATTCCAGGTTGTGATACCTCGAATCCCCAGGTTGCCTCATAATTGGATGCAACGACCACTCGTCTTCCTTCTCTGGAGATTATGAAACTACGAGTCGCAGAATCGAAATTAAACTCAAAGCCTTGCTCGTGAGCTAATCCTGGCGAGAACAACCCGTACTCCGCATCTGGAACGTAAAACACGTTGTCCACAAACATCACCACTTGCTCGCCTTCTATATCGGTCACAAGTGCGACAGTACCCACTCCTGCGATCCGTGAAGCGAGACTTGGTGACACCCCACGTACACTGCTCATATTCGAAGTGTCCTCAGTAAAAGACACAAAGTAGGAGCGTCTTCCAGTTACATGAGAATTCGATGCTGTATCAAAGTACCACCAAGCGCTGCTTGTATCATTCTCTTCTTGATCGCTATCATGAGGCTCGTCATGTACGGCAGCCTCTTCCAGGCCAGAGTCCAAACCGTCCGCGCTTGGTTCTTCTTCGGGCTCAGCTCTTGCAACACCTGCCACCACACCTTCATTAACCACTGGGAGTTCCCTCTGTGCCTCGCTGCTGTCCTGGCGAAGGGTGCAATTTCCCCGAGGCTTGCGTTTCTGCTCATTTTCATCAGAAGCACTGGCCTTGTTCGCCTTTTCTGGACAGTTGACTTTGATGTGATCTGTACTTCCACATACAAAACACGCTCGTGTCTTTCCGTGACCTTTCGAGTTTCCTTGATCACTGGAGCCTTTATCTTGTCCTCCTCCACCCCCAGTTTTGTTCTTGTGACTGGTTGTCTGCTTGTCATTTCCAAATGACCGGTGAAGTTGGCTATCTGCCTGATTCGCTTTGTCAAACGTGATGGCCATGGCCACAACCTTTTCTGGTGTGTTCACACAATCCATCCCAGCATCCACAAAACCCCTCAAACGATCAAAGCGCTCATTGGAAGGGAGTGACGACACTAGCATCCCATTGAACACTGCGTCATCCAGGGTCATACCGACGGTATTGAGTCTTCCTTTAAGTCGGCACATGTAGTTGAGATGCCCCTCAACCTTACCAGTCTGCTTGCACTTAGCAGATTCCAACTGCGCATACAATTGACGTTTGGTCATGGCTTTCGTCTGTTCGTTAGCAGTACCCTCGTATCTGTCACACAGATACTTCCACATGGACGTGCCGTCCACTAAGTCCATGAGCTGCTGACCCATATCCGTGCACACCGAGGAGAAGATCAACTCCTGGATATCCACTTGCCATGCTTCCCAGGCTGCCTTTTGCAAGTCCGTGAAGTTCTCATCGTACTGCTTGACTCCCGTCATTACCTGGAACAACTCCGCACTTGTCTTCCTCGCAGCTATCTCCATGAGCTTCTTGTAATACTGGAAGTTCTGCCCATTCCATCGAACAGGCCGGCCGGTCTTCTCAGAGATCTCGACCTCCCACGATGCGTCCGTCGTCGGCTTGGGCATCTTGGCTCTTCCACAAGGTTTGGGCTCAGAACCCTATTGGGATGTGGATCCGATCCGGTCCACCTACGACTTATATAGAAAAATGAAGACTGAATTAACTTAGACACTGGTTATCCTGCTACCTGAGCCTTCTCCCAGTACCTAACGGGTTCAAGCCTGTTCTCACATAACGTCCTGATTCATCGTGCGTCTCAGCTCTTCTCCCAGGCTCTGCTGAACCACTTGAATATGCATTCCAACATTCTCGTCCAAATTCAGCCGTTTCCGATACACAACATCCAGAGCCTGTTGGTGAGCCCAGAAGCAGCGTTGAAGAGCGCCTTGAAGCAGCGTACGAGAGCCAGCAGTGGAAGAAGCTCTGTTGATTGGATGAAAAGAACGTCACATTGGGATTGGTTTTCGAATGTATCCATCTTCAAAAGAGCACATGGCTACATTTTACATTTGTGCGCATGATCCATGCCATGAACGATTCTCTTGACCAATGTCGGGTTTCTTTCTCCTGAGCTACATGATGAAGACGGGGAAAGATTTCTCGCATAGTCTTGAAGCACACGATCGCTTCGGAGTCACATGCTGTGGGTGCGGTGTTTTCGCTTTGTATTCATTCTGGGAACTTGGTTGTCTTTGTGGACAAGATGAATTTCGGGAACCTGTACAACGGAAATTGTCAGTGGAATGTCGAGAACCTGAGGTGATTGATCTTACCGGTGACTGAAGGACGACAGTGGTTTACCCGATGAAGTTGACGGCAGTCAATCGGGCCCAGTAGTGGTGAAGGACGGTGGCAGTGGAGACTACAGACACTAGACGGACTAACGGAGACCTTGAAGTTGAAGATCGACGACGGTTGTAGAAGATCGCGCAGGAGGGATGACACGGAGGAGAAGCACAAGGACGGAGTATGGAGAGGAGGAGAACGACATACATGAACTACACTTGGACGGTGGAGAAGCAGGCACAGAGAGTCGCCGAGGGGGATCCTGACGGTGGCGACTGGGTGGATTTAGGACAGGCGGTAGTATAGCTGGCTACGGTAGTTAGGAGAGCAATGGGTGCGCGGCTGGCCACCTATCTCTCAGTTGCGATTCTGCACGGTTGTGGGGAGTTAAGCAGCTAATATCACGCGTGGAGTACTGCGGCAAGGGCCGGCTTCACCCAACAGCATTTGGTGGTTTCTGGGGGAGTGGCTCTGTTCTGCGGCATACTGACCAGCAGGGACCTCTGGTATAATAGGCACAGGAGGCACAAAGTTCTGAGGTACGACGATGAGGGAGCATGCGTAGAGTGGCGGGGATCGCGGCTAGCTACCGCGCAGTTGTGGTGCTTATTGATAGCGTCTCGACTAAGGGGTGTCCACTTCAAGTTCATGTGGTGGTGCATTCATCTTGTATAATGTATATTGTACAATGGAATTAGCATGAGGACAGGCTACTAGTCTACCCAGGGCTGTAGTTGCTATCAAACGTCTTCTCCCTAGCCGTCTCTGCTGAATAAGACCAGCCGGGGTCTCCCTGGTGACGTGCCGACTCTAGTTCCTGCTTGTGTGACCACTGGCTTCCTCCAAGTTGGAATTTCAAAGCGTGAAGAGAAGAATTGCCGACATGGTGGTCATACAGGGGCTTTCTGGGTATGTTCGTGTACTGTCGGACATTGCGAGCCTAGTCACAGAGGGCGAGGACCATGGAAGAGACACCTGTACTGGGGTGGTGCGTACTGGCACTAGCCAATACTGGTCTATCTCGGTCGCGGAAACAGAGATTAGTAGGCAACACTGGCCTGTAGAGGGCGCTGCGCAATACTGGCTAGCGAGATCTCTGCACTGCATTACGATACTGAAGTACAGATACTGTGGGTTACTGAGGATACTGAACAGTGGAAATGGGTTTTGTGTTACAGATAAGGAAGCTAAGTAACGGACAGGAATGGTTCAGAGGACGGGAACTCTTTCAAGAGACGAGAGGGCTGAGAGACGCGCCTCGATACACGACGCTGTGGCGGAAGCGGCGCACGTGTCGGCGGCGACAGATCCGGTTCACGCAGCGGCTAAGCAAGCACAGCAAGCAATGAGCAGCTATACGGCAGGCTCGACCAACGTTCGAGCGAGAACTGGACATACTCCTCGTGTCGGAAGTGGAAACGACGACGTGGTGTACTCTGGGGTCCCAGGAACGAGCGGCGGAGGGCAGCAAGCTCCATCAGCACCAAGCCAAGCATCAGCACCGGCTCAGGCTGTAAACACCGGTGGTAACGGTAACGACAACGGCGATGACGGCGCAGGAAATGACGACGGCGGTGACGGTAGACAGGATCAGGGTGGTGATGGAGGTGGTGATCACGGACAAGCGGCACCAGTCCCGGTTGGAGACGGAGGAGCAGGACAAGCAGCTCCGGCAGGACAGGCAGCGGCGGTACCACCAGTACCTCCAGCACCTCTTGCACCTGTACCCCAACTGGTATACGCAGTTCCACCCACGCCAACATGGTCGTATCCGCCACCCACACGTGAAAAGAAGCTCAGGTTGCCGAAGTTCAGGGGTTTAGGTGAGCCGAAGGTGTCGGTGAAGGCTTGGCTGAAGGCGGTGAAGAATGAATTGAGGAGACAAACAGCGATCCTCCGTACAGAATGGCGTGAGCACGAGGTTTTTATTGAGATGGTCGGAAGTTTCGAGGGTGAAGCGCTCATGTGGTACGATACGGTGGAAGACTCCTTCAGCAGACGTGATGAGCGCTCAGAGCTGTACAGACGGCACTTAGAAAAGAACTGTAAACCAGTGACGAGGCTCAAGCCGGGGCGTTTAGGAGAGATGCGGAACAGCGACGGCTGGATGCATCGATGACCGAGGCCGAGCAGCGGTGGAGATGTAAGAAGGAAGAACAGCACGCTAGGGCAGCACGGCGAGGCCAAGTACGAGCGCTACGACGGACAGAAAGAGATGCTGCAGCAACAGAAAGTGGCGAACGGACCGAAGAAGACGTTACGGATGAAGTATTGGTAACAACAACAGCAGTCACAGGCAGCCAAGATGGAAGGCAGCAGAACGGTGAAGTGGTACGTGTTCAAGCTCTCCGGACTAAGAGGAAGTACGATAAGCGGGTGCGTAAAGCCCAAGCCAAGGAACGGAGGGAATTGAGGAACCGAGACAGTCGTATGCAGTATCCTGGAGGCAGCTACTACCGGTACAATGAACATCGACGTACTGGCGGGCATGCAGAAGTACTGACGGCCCTTCAAGACGGCGAGATTCAGTGTGGTGAGCCGAGTTCCGTCAAGGTCTTCAGGAAAAACTAGCAACAGGAGGTTAGCAAGACGTACGTGTACCACAGCGGAAGTACGTACTGCAGTCCCAGCGTCAGTTGGAATGATGAAGCAGAACGACAGTGCAAGACCGGGAAGCTGAGACAGTACAGGCACCGACCGTGGACCTGTTGCCAACGGCTCTGGTGAAAGTAAGGGGAACTCAGCGGCGGTGAAACTCGATACAGGAGCTCAATACAGTGTGGCTGGACGCAAGTGGAAAGAATTAGGGACGCACTTGAACATCCCACCTCCTGTTGACTTCATGGAAGGATTCAGCGGTGTGGCAGTGCGAGTCCTTGGCGTTTATCGGTTTTTATTGTGGACCCAGTACGCTCAGAGCATGACGGTGGACGCTTTGATTGTGGATCGCGACACTGAGGACTTCCTGATCGGTGAAGACTAGATGTATGACCAAGGGGTGAAGATTGACTTTGTATCCAGCGAAATGAAGTGGTATGAAGACAACACAAAGAAGGTGGTACCTTTCACGGGTGTAGGTGCACGGGAACAGCGAGAACGTGTGGCCAAAATCCGGTTGATGCGAAAGACAAAGGTGTGGACTCAGACGTGCCATAATGTGACGGTAGCAGTTCCGGAAGCGGACGGAACGGTTGGAATCTTCACACCCAGGTCGAGAAAGGAGCCCTATTTGATGGTGGCACCAACACTGGTAACCGTACATGGAGGACAAGTTAAGGTACCAATTCTGAACCTGGTGGGCAAGAGCATGAAATTACCAAGTACAGAGACACTGGGAACATGGACGCCGGTCACAGATGAGTTGGAGATTCTGGAACTGGACGGCGAACTGGACCGTGAACGAGTTAGTCAGTGGCTGGATGAGCTACAAGTACGTGAGGAGCCGCTCAGCAATGAAGAGACTCTGAAGTTCGGAGACATGGACGACAAGGACAAGGAGCTACTTGTGAAGCTACTGAGGAATTACCCTGGGCTACTGGAACCGAAGGATGGATGCCCACCGGCTACGACTCTCGATGTGGAGCATTTTATCAACACTGAGGAGGCAGCACCCATTAAGATACGTCCCAGGCGGTACTCACAAGCAGAACAGGAAGTTATCGACAAGGAAGTTCAAAGTATGCTGCATGATGGTGTTATCGAAGAAGGGACTGGAGCATGGGGATTTCCGGTGGTGCTGGTTCGCAAGAAAGATGGATCTGTTAGGTTCTGTATAGACTATCGCTTGCTGAATAACGTCACTAAGAAGGATATATATCCCTTACCAAGGATTGATGAGGCACTGGATATGATGCACCGGAGCTCCACGGTACTCCAGTCTGGATCTTCATGCAGGGTATTGGCAGGTACCGGTCGCTAACAAGGATAAACCAAAGACACGTTACCAGACAGGGCCTATTTCAGTTTGTGCGTATGCCGTTCGGACTAGCAAATGCGCCGGGCACTTTTCAAAGAATGATGGATGCAGTTCTACGAGGGCTGACCTGGAAGAGCTGTCTCGTGTATCTGGATGATGTGATTATATTCACAAAAGGATCGGTGTCGAGGCATGTGGTGGAGTTAGCATATGTGTTGGAACGGCTGGCGCGGGCTGGATTGTCGTTGAAGGCCAAGAAGTGCAGCTTCGCGATGACGAGGTTGGAGTATTTGGGGCACGAGTTAGACGAGAAGGGTATAAGGCCCCTGGAATCGCTGGTGAAAACGGTACGGGAGTTTACGACACCGCAGAACCCGGATGAGGTACGGAGATTCGTTCACCTTGCGGGGTATTATCGACGGTTTGTAGCGCACTTCGGTACGAAGGCAGCGCCTATGACTAAACTACTGAGGAAGAAGACGGAGTGGGAGTGGGGACCTGACCAACAAAAATCATTCGAGACTCTTAAAGAGGAGCTGACTAAGAGGCCGTTGTTGGTATACCCCGATTTCTCGAAGCCCTTTAAACTAGTTACGGATGCGTCGGTGGTAGGGCTGGGTGCCGCCCTGATGCAGGATCAAGGTGCTGGAGATCAACCGGTAGCTTTTGCGTCCAAGGTGAATTCGCCTACGGTAGCCAAGTACGGGATAACCAACCTAAAATGTGCTGCATTCATCTCGGCTATAAAATTATTCCGACCATACTTGTGTGGGAGACGATTTGAGTTGGTGACGGACCATTCTGCACTATCTTACTTGATGAAGAAGAAGGACTTGACGGGGCGGCCATACAGTTGGGCGCTACAACTACAGGAGTTCGACTTCAGTATAACTTACAGACCAGGATCGACGAACGTCGTCGCTGACGCGTTGTCGCGCGCCCCAGTACGGGCGGTCAAAAAAACAACCAGACCGAGTACAGGGAAAAACGTGCAGCAGCCGGGAGCACGATCACTTAGTGAACCTGGGGGTAATGATAGTGACAGAAGCGTTGGAGGTGATAGGGAGACGTCAGCACGAAGGCACGGCGAGGAATGGAGTGTTGGAGACGAGTTTGGCGATACACAGCTAACGGACGCTGAACTTCTGCACTACCAGAAGAATGACAAGCTCATACGGAAGCTACGGGAACGACCAGTTTATGAAGGACGACCTGTGGTGATCAAGAGCGAGTTAGTACATGTACAGGAGCCAGATGGTTCACTACGAGTGATGTTACCGGTCGTACTACGCGCTAAGACATTACGAGAGGCACACGATTCGATCTACGCCTGTCATCTAAGGACTCCACAAACTTATGGGCGCTTGATGTGGCCGGGCCCTTACCTGTTACGGCACGGGGAAATCGCTATGTCATTGCGGCGGTGGACTACGCCAGCCGATACGCGGTGCTGATACCGACACCAGCACACACGGCTGATGACATTGCACGGTTCATAATGGAACGGATCGTAGGGGTGTACGGGCCGATGCGGGAGATTCTCATGGACGGAGCACCCGAGTTGAATGGCCTGGTGGTGACGAGACTAATTCAACTACTGCAGGCAAAACAGACGCGACCAGTAGCGTACCGACCGATGCTACTTGGCTTGGTGGAGCGGTTCCACAAGGTTTGGAAGGATATGGTCTCAAAGTACGTCGAGGAGAAGCAAGGCGACTGGGACGACTGGGTTCCATGGGCAGCATACACGTATAACGGAGCGCGGCACGGGACAACTGGATACTCACCGAACGAACTAATGATGGGGAGACGACTACGATCGCCGAACGAACTACTGAGGGTGAGCCGGGTCGAAGAAATCCAAGGGTGGCCTGAGTATCACCAGAAGCTGGTCGAGCACATGGCGACAACATCAACTATCGCGAAGGAAGCACTGGCGAAGGACCAGTTACGGAGAGAAAGGTACTACAACCAGAAGGTGCGGAACAAAGTGCACTTTAAAGTTGGCGACCGAGCCTGGGTCTTTAGACCACCACGAGGAACCGGAGTGACGAAACTTGCACACCAATGGGTGGGCCCTGCAAAGTTGATAGGTTTGACAACTGGATGGTGGCGCGAGAAGACACGAACGAAGAATTAGTGGTGCACTGCAGCTTTCTTACGTCGTATCACTGCCCTAGGAGTCGATTGGCGACGATCGCAGTCAACATCTTGGAAGAACTAGCTCAGGATGAGGAGGTGGACGGCGCTACGAATGACTGTGGTGTGACGACGGGCACGGAAGACCGGAACGAGGATGCTACGGCGTCTACTATGCCTGCACGTGGACCAAGAATGTCAGCTGATGACACATTAACAGACGACCGAGACTTACCGTTGGGACCAGAAGCGGAGACGCGTATGCCAACTGAAGTTACGGCTACGGATAAACGGACAGTTCTATTCACCGGGACGGCGGTTCCAAGAATAAGTAGGGGATCTACAGCTCAGGGGGCTATGCCTACGGGCAACAGTCTAACACAAGCGTCAGACGGCGGCGAGCAACAGACGACGGACCAGTCACGGACAGAGGCACGGAACTCAGCAGCTGAAGCTACGCTTGAGGAAACCCGACGGCCAGATGAAAGAACACGTAAACAGAAGGCGAGAGAGATCACGCGAGGTACAGTCGGCGGTGACAGGCCCACGAGCGGAGACGTCAAACGGCAGCGTGAGACGGACGCACGGGCGGAACGAGCAGCTCGGAGGAACACTCTACGTGACCAGCCGAAGACGACAACCACGGAGAAAGTGGATACAGGTACAGATCGCGGGGTTTCAGGAACTGCGACGACCAGAACCTACGGTACTGAACGTGAGGGGGACGGCAACAGTCGAACAACACGACCAGAAGGAGGCGATAGCACGCATCGGACGACTGAAACCTCTAGAAGTGGTCAACCCGACGATGACACACGAGACGTTGGTGGTCCAGCACGAGCTTTGCGAGGACATGGACACTCACGATGGCCCTCAGCAGCGAAGACCATCCTGGCAGAAGCAACAACAGGCACTGTTAGAGAACAAGGGCAACGGAAAGTCAGAAATAAAGCTGGACGGTACGAGACCGAGTATCGAGTTGAGTACCAAGAACGAGCAGGAGCACCAATCATACGAGCTTGGATTACTGCACGAGAGTTCGAGCAGCTACTGGACGAAGGAAAGATCGGGGACGATCTTCTGGCGGGGGATGGCGTGTGGACAAGATGAATTTCGGGAACCGGTACAACGGAAATTGTCAGTGGAATGTCGAGAACCTGAGGTGATTGATCTTACCGGTGACTGAAGGACGACAGTGGTTTACCCGATGAAGTTGACGGCAGTCAATCGGGCCCAGTAGTGGTGAAGGACGGTGGCAGTGGAGACTACAGACACTAGACGGACTAACGGAGACCTTGAAGTTGAAGATCGACGACGGTTGTAGAAGATCGCGCAGGAGGGATGACACGGAGGAGAAGCACAAGGACGGAGTATGGAGAGGAGGAGAACGACATACATGAACTACACTTGGACGGTGGAGAAGCAGGCACAGAGAGTCGCCGAGGGGGATCCTGACGGTGGCGACTGGGTGGATTTAGGACAGGCGGTAGTATAGCTGGCTACGGTAGTTAGGAGAGCAATGGGTGCGCGGCTGGCCACCTATCTCTCAGTTGCGATTCTGCACGGTTGTGGGGAGTTAAGCAGCTAATATCACGCGTGGAGTACTGCGGCAAGGGCCGGCTTCACCCAACAGCATTTGGTGGTTTCTGGGGGAGTGGCTCTGTTCTGCGGCATACTGACCAGCAGGGACCTCTGGTATAATAGGCACAGGAGGCACAAAGTTCTGAGGTACGACGATGAGGGAGCATGCGTAGAGTGGCGGGGATCGCGGCTAGCTACCGCGCAGTTGTGGTGCTTATTGATAGCGTCTCGACTAAGGGGTGTCCACTTCAAGTTCATGTGGTGGTGCATTCATCTTGTATAATGTATATTGTACAATGGAATTAGCATGAGGACAGGCTACTAGTCTACCCAGGGCTGTAGTTGCTATCAAACGTCTTCTCCCTAGCCGTCTCTGCTGAATAAGACCAGCCGGGGTCTCCCTGGTGACGTGCCGACTCTAGTTCCTGCTTGTGTGACCACTGGCTTCCTCCAAGTTGGAATTTCAAAGCGTGAAGAGAAGAATTGCCGACATCTTTGTTGATCACTTTATTTTCACCTCGAACATTATTTTTTTTAAGTTTTACAGTTGAGAGAACTTGACCTCGTTAAACCGCCAGCCTGTCAATCCTCAATCATCCATGATTAGTGACTTCAAAGTTTCCTATCGTTTTCATCCATGTCCCCTATACTGAAACCTGTTTGTGACATTCACTGGGATCAATAAAGGAAGTTATCACTGAAAGAAATACTGGCAGTCGATGGACCTATGAATGAATCCAAAGATTTAGGGGTGCATGGTACTGTTCCATTACGTTGAATTGAAGGTAATGTTCGACTACAACATTTGGACTAGCAGTACTTACTGACGGTTGTATCGTCAGGGAAGACAGAGGTTCCTCCTCTTCGAGATGGCATGGCGTTAGTTTATTGCTCATGGTAATTTATCGCTATGAAGCATTCAGGGCATGGAGACTGGTGTTTAGTAAATTCCGACTCGTTCGGGGCTTGATCCCTCTTTTGGTTACTGTACAAGCAAAAGGGAAGGAACATGGTAACTCTTCCGATTCTGGACGTGTTCAAGTGGATAACTCACCACCATGCTAAGACTCAATTCCCAGTGTTTCCTGGATGCGATCTGCATGAGTGGGGACCAACGGACGGCTTTGTCAATACATTCTCCATGAAAGAACCGTGGTTATACGCCGAGCCTCCTCACAGGATGGCACATATTACGGGTGTGCATATGCTGGTGGCAAGCCAACCAGCACAGCGTTTGGCGGTCTGTAAACGTCAAATGGCGGGCATTTTCTGATCGTTAGGTAGAACTAAATGACTGTAATGTACCTCAACTTCAACAACAACTTCAACCGTGGCGTCCGAATTTGAGGACGAGTGGACCAATTCCACGTGGAAATTCGCTGCAAAAGGGTCGCTGGTACTCGTGGAATGTGCGGGGTTACCACGTTGCTGGAACATATTGGGACAATAACGCACAAGAGCTTTATACGAACCTTTTCACTCGGATTGAATACGAACAAGAAGACATCAATTCAATCCTCAAGACGACGAGTACTTACGACCACTAAAACCGCCACTATCACACCCGAGGCTCGTGGGCTTTTAGCCGAAATCAAAGCCAAGAGAGTCTTCGTAGAGAATGACAGGTAGAATGACGACTTGTATGCAATTTCAGCTTTGCACAAGTGAATAGTTACTTTATCATTTGAATGGTACAGTTAAAAGATCGTGTCTATCTTTGCCAAGCGTTCGAATTTCTCGGGAATGACACGCGTTTGGTGGGAGGGACCATGAATTGTGTTGCCCCGTCAAATCTTAAGACCGATGCTGTGACGCATGATTGCTTCTTCTTCACCCGAGACGAGCCTGATAGCTTCCATGGAACATTGGCTTATCATCCAGCGTGTTCGCCCTTCGTCCCAATCAATTCGGCTAACAAAACAGTCCTCCTGTCGGTGCTCACTGGCAGCGAGGATGATAAAGACAAAGCCGCTGAAGAAATCATGAGGAAGATGTCGGAACCAAGTGGAGGATTCACCAATCACGATGCAATGCGTTCACGTTTCAAAGTGGTAATGAAGTTGGAAGTTGAGATTGACTTTGACCACACAGTTTTGACACGCTAATTGCAGGACTATGTTGCTTTCCTAAGTCATTTCGTTGATGTCGTTGCTGACAATTAACTGAACGAATGCAAACCAGGAATGGTCAATTCTAACGTTTCTTAAAGTCAGGTTGTCTTGATATGAATCGCAATCATTCCATTGTAGGTTGTACGACCGAGCCTGTGAATGCTTCTACCACTTGTTTGGAACTCTCCAGGTTTGTACCAAGATGTTTCGGTCGCGTTGATTACGGAGATTTCTTCTACGAGTCTTGCAGCAGGCTACAAATGCTTTGAAGTTATGTACTGTGGGTTGGGATGGAGAAGCAGAAACTGAGGTTGTTCATCTTTTCTGTTGACCACACTTTAGTACAACTCGAAAGATATGTTTGTTTAATTGAGAATAGCGACGAAGCTTGGTAATGTAGTGAGTGTTGGAATGTAAATCCGAAAGTGAATTCATTTGAGATAGAAGACCTAGTCTGCTAGCTTTCCCTTCTTGCACTACCTCTGTCACATATCCGTACTTAGGTCACTGGGAACGCTTGGTTGGGACGGGAACATCACGATTATACTTGAACTTTGTATGTGAGCTTGCAACAGGAACGCTTTGGTAGGACGGGAACGGTTATCCCATCAATCAACACATATGCCGATCTCATGATCAATGTCTCGACCAATCATATCGCTCCATTCGCTCCACTTCAACTTATGACCTTCAAGACACACGCTTGCCACGCACCAACCGCGTGCTGCAGGCGCGTGCCCAAAGGTAGGAACCCAGACGAAGTGACGGCGAAGGGCAATCACAACTCAATTCGACGTCTCGAGATTGGGTCGGACGTTGCTGATCATCATCAGGTAGCAAAGTGTCTAGGATGACAGACCTTTAGTGAGGTAGTCCGCGAGCTGGTTCTTGGTTTCCTTGTACTCCAGATCGACTTCACCACTCACAACCTTCTCACGAATAAAATGGTAGCGAATGTTAATGTGCTTGGTCCAGGCTTGATAACCGACGTATATTCGCCAACGCCATATCACCTTGGTTATCCTCGTAGATCACCGTAGCTCCCACTTGCTCTGCACCAATGTCCTTGAGCAGTAGTCGCATCCACACCACTTCCTTGATGCAGTCACCCAGAGCCATGTACAGGCCTCAGTAGAGCTTAGGGCGGCAGTCTTCTGAAACGTAGAGCGCCAAACCACACACCATGAGCATTGTCCCGCTAACCGAGCGTCTGTCGTCGCGGTTGCCAGCCCAGTCTGCATCCGAGTAAGCGACGAGTTTCATTCCTTGCGAACCGTCGTACACGACGCCCACGTCCTTGGAATTCAACAGATAGCGCACCACCTTGATTCCAGCATCCCAGTGTTTCTCACCAGGGTTCTCCAGGAAGCGACTTAACTTGGCCATTGCAACCGAGATGTCAGGTCGCGTTCCACACGCCAGGTACATGAGGCTACCGATGAGCGATCGGTACGGCTTTGACTTTATCTTGGCCTTGTCCTCATCGGTCTGCGGTCCGTCCTCCTTAGTCAAGTGAAGACTCGGGTCCAGTGGTGTCAGGCTTGGCTTTGCGTCCTCCTGACCAAACTTCATGATGATTGACTCAGTGTAGGCTCGCTGGCAGATGCCCAACGTTCTGCGCTCCATGTCGTAGTCGATCTCGATGCCAAGAATGAAACGTGCTCGTCCGAGGTCCTTGATCCGGAACTTCTCACGAATACCAGCCTTCACCGACGCGATGATGGCCTTATCCCGTGACGCAATCAGCATGTTTATGTAAAGACACACGATACACTCGTCCTTCACCTCTTGTGTAGACACAGGGATCAGCATCAGCTGGCTTGAACCCCATGCTCTTGAGATGGTTGTCGATTGTCTCGTTCCAAACACTCGACTTCACCACCCACAACCTTCTCACGAATAAAATGGTAGCGAATGTCGATGTGCTTGGTCCAGGCTTGATAACCGACGTATATTCGCCAACGCCATATCACCTTGGTTATCCTCGTAGATCACCGTAGCTCCCACTTGCTCTGCACCAATGTCCTTGAGCAGTAGTCGCATCCACACCACTTCCTTGATGCAGTCACTCAGAGCCATGTACTCGGCCTCAGTAGAGCTTAGGGCGGCAGTCTTCTGAAACGTAGAGCGCCCAACCACACACCATGAGCATTGTCCCGCTAACCGAGCGTCTGTCGTCGCGGTTGCCAGCCCAGTCTGCATCCGAGTAAGCGACGAGTTTCATTCCTTGCGAACCGTCGTACACGACGCCCACGTCCTTGGAATTCAACAGATAGCGCACCACCTTGATTCCAGCATCCCAGTGTTTCTCACCAGGGTTCTCCAGGAAGCGACTTAACTTGGCCATTGCAACCGAGATGTCAGGTCGCGTTCCACACGCCAGGTACATGAGGCTACCGATGAGCGATCGGTACGGCTTTGACTTTATCTTGGCCTTGTCCTCATCGGTCTGCGGTCCGTCCTCCTTAGTCAAGTGAAGACTCGGGTCCAGTGGTGTCAGGCTTGGCTTTGCGTCCTCCTGACCAAACTTCATGATGATTGACTCAGTGTAGGCTCGCTGGCAGATGCCCAACGTTCTGCGCTCCATGTCGTAGTCGATCTCGATGCCAAGAATGAAACGTGCTCGTCCGAGGTCCTTGATCCGGAACTTCTCACGAATACCAGCCTTCACCGACGCGATGATGGCCTTATCCCGTGACGCAATCAGCATGTTTATGTAAAGACACACGATACACTCGTCCTTCACCTCTTGTGTAGACACAGGGATCAGCATCAGCTGGCTTGAACCCCATGCTCTTGAGATGGTTGTCGATTGTCTCGTTCCAAACACTCGACTTCACCACCCACAACCTTCTCACGAATAAAATGGTAGCGAATGTCGATGTGCTTGGTCCAGGCTTGATAACCGACGTATATTCGCCAACGCCATATCACCTTGGTTATCCTCGTAGATCACCGTAGCTCCCACTTGCTCTGCACCAATGTCCTTGAGCAGTAGTCGCATCCACACCACTTCCTTGATGCAGTCACTCAGAGCCATGTACTCGGCCTCAGTAGAGCTTAGGGCGGCAGTCTTCTGAAACGTAGAGCGCCCAACCACACACCATGAGCATTGTCCCGCTAACCGAGCGTCTGTCGTCGCGGTTGCCAGCCCAGTCTGCATCCGAGTAAGCGACGAGTTTCATTCCTTGCGAACCGTCGTACACGACGCCCACGTCCTTGGAATTCAACAGATAGCGCACCACCTTGATTCCAGCATCCCAGTGTTTCTCACCAGGGTTCTCCAGGAAGCGACTTAACTTGGCCATTGCAACCGAGATGTCAGGTCGCGTTCCACACGCCAGGTACATGAGGCTACCGATGAGCGATCGGTACGGCTTTGACTTTATCTTGGCCTTGTCCTCATCGGTCTGCGGTCCGTCCTCCTTAGTCAAGTGAAGACTCGGGTCCAGTGGTGTCAGGCTTGGCTTTGCGTCCTCCTGACCAAACTTCATGATGATTGACTCAGTGTAGGCTCGCTGGCAGATGCCCAACGTTCTGCGCTCCATGTCGTAGTCGATCTCGATGCCAAGAATGAAACGTGCTCGTCCGAGGTCCTTGATCCGGAACTTCTCACGAATACCAGCCTTCACCGACGCGATGATGGCCTTATCCCGTGACGCAATCAGCATGTTTATGTAAAGACACACGATACACTCGTCCTTCACCTCTTGTGTAGACACAGGGATCAGCATCAGCTGGCTTGAACCCCATGCTCTTGAGATGGTTGTCGATTGTCTCGTTCCAAACACGAGATGCCTGCTTAAGGCCGTACAGACTCTGCAGTAGCAAGTACACGACGTCATCTTGATCTTCAGTCTCAGCCAGTGCTAGTAATTCCCGAAGACCTTCTGGTTACTCCATGTAGATCTCTTCTTCGAGCTTGCCGTACAAGAACGCCGTATCCACGTCGCACTGTTCAATCTCGAATCCTTCAGCACAACACTTGGCCAGTACTGCTCTGATCGAATTCAGGTAAGCCAGAGGCGCGTACGTCTCTTTATAGTCAATGCCCTGTCGTTGTGAATACCCTTGGCTACGAAACGGGCCTTCGTCAGCTTTCATCTTGCCCATGCAGCAGCCTGCGCACACGTCGTCCCCGTGGACTTCTCCCATGACGCGAGGCACTCCTTCTGCCATTGTCAGTAGCTTCTCGTAGCGCTTGTACGTGATGTGGCCGAGACGGGCGTGCACAACAGCCCATGGCTCAGTACGAGAGGGCGTTGCAGCACGGCACACCTCGCCACCCACTGTCTTCAACATGCAGATGTTTCCACAGCGCTTTGTCTCGACGACGGTAGTACCATCAAAGCGAGAGACACACTTGTCCTTGCTGAACTGCGCGGTGACGTCCTTCTCAGCCAGCTTCGACACCGAGATGAGGCTTCCTTCAACTCTAGGGATGTATAGGACATCCGACAGCGTGACAGACGTCCCATCCATCAGCTTTATACCGACGGTGCTCTTTGCAACTGCGTCGACCTTCGTGCCATCCGCGATCGTGATTCGGACTGGCGTCTTCGGCTCCTTCATGGACACGAGCTTGTCCCGGACGCTGGTCATGTACCTGAGTCGACGAGCCATTCACTCTTGGTCATCGCACCGCGGATGGCGAATCATCCGAGGCTTGAACACCAGAGAGGGCTTGGATCGCGTAGGCCAACGTCACGTTGGGAGTGTTCTCTAGGACAGTACTGATCATCTTGTACTCGTCCGTCAAACAGCCAAGGAGCAACACGAGCTGACGAGTCTCGTCAAGAGTCTCACCGATCGTCTCCATCTGAAGAACGATCTCCTTGAACTGATCGACGTGGGAAGCGAACTTGGTGCCGGGCTCCATCTTGAAGTTGTTTAACTTCTTAGTAACGAGAAGACGGTTCTTGAGCGTCTTCTTGTTGAAGTGCTCCTCGAGCATCGTACACGCCACAGCGGTGGTAAGTGCTCCACGGACGTAGACTTGGTATGTGACACTCACGTCTCCAGCAATAACACCAAGTGCCTTCAGATCGTTGGTCTTCCATTCCGCCGTGGAGCGATCACTCACTTGGTCGAACTCGGGCTTGATGGTCTGTGGGAACAGACCCTTCCGAGCGAGCTTCATCCGCATGTTGAACTCCCAGTGGAAGTAGTTATCTTCCACGAGCTTGTCGATGTTGGCGGCGTAGCTTGGGCTCATAACCAATTGAGAGTAGCGAACGAAGCTTGGTAGTGTAGTGAGTGTTGGAATGTAAATCCGAAAGTCAGTTCCATTTAGTTAGAAGTTCTAGTCGTGCTTTGTCTCTCTCTTCTACATGTGCCACCTACATGCCAGCTCTACTAGTACCTTGTCCCTCCCTTTCATTCACTTGACCGTAATCTGCAACGGACACGGTTTATTGCAACGGACACACTGGTATACCCACGTATACAAGTCCAAGTTTACAAGTCCATTTACAAATCCTCTATATAAATCCTAATATGCAACGGACACGGTATGTTGCAACGGACAAGCCAATGCGTATGCAAATCAACACATGTCGTGCAAATTGAAACCACTCATCCAATCACATCTCGGGATCCAAAAGGATCCGCCAATCACGTGCACACTTTCGCTCCACTTCAATTACATACCTATCAAGGCACATGCATGCCTTGAGGTAGTTTGCCAGTCGAGGTAGACGGCGAAGTGCATCCACAACATGGAATTGGTCCAGTTGTCCTCGAATTCGGACGCCACGGTTCTTTCATGGAGAAAGTATTGACAAAGCCGTCCGTTGGTCCCCACTCATGCAGATCGCATCCAGAAAACACTGGGAATTGAGTCTTAGCATGGTGGTGAGTTATCCACTTGAACACGTCCAGAATCGGAAGAATTACCATGTTCCTTGGAGGTTTCGGAGGCAGCGGTTGCAGTATGCTGAAAAACCGCTTGCCAGACGAAGGCATAGTTTCCCAATGATGTAGTGAGACCACCTAAAGATAGGCCAGAGGTCGAGAACGCTGCTGATCGAACTCAGTTGAGAAGTTTCTCGCAGCAGCTAACAACCTCCAAGGACAACCTTTCCGGACAAGTACGACAAGACACCTATGGCGCCAAACTAGTTTTTATCTCCGACCCGGTGCATTTAACCTCGTTGGGTTCGCTTACGGCAAGTCGGAGAGCGCGACAACGCGTGGGGCCAAGGTGAAGGTCAAGCTTGTACCAAGTGGCCGATGGCTGGAAGAAGAAACACAGACAATTGAACTGACGCCGGATGAACTTGCACCACGGGCTGTGTCCGTTGAGAAGGCTCTTGATGGTGCTGGAACGTTTGTAGGCAGCGCCATTTGTACGTCACGGGTTCGGTCAAGAGGTGCACAAGTTTGGGATTACGGCCTCGGGGTGGGCTACAAGTGGGAGCCGACCACACAACGGGGTTGGCTCGATGTCAACTTTGAAAATGAGGAGGCATCAGTTGTATACGCCCCCGGTTTTACTCAGGATGTCGGCGTGGGGGTCTACGCCTTACGCCCATGTAGCAACCAGAGCACCAGTCTCGTAATGGCGGCCGAAATGAAGAAGACGCACGAGGAGTTATACAAAATGTTCAATGGCCTCGACCAGACCGCTGTACGAGACTCTAAGACACTTCTTACCGCGGTGAAAGGGAAGACAATTGACGAGTCCAAGGTCATCCCACTTCTCGATATTACCACCTTTGAGGTACCAGAAGTGACGGTTCGACACATTCTCGATTACGTGTTTTATAAAGAAGGTGGGCGTCCACATCCAACAGGTGAAAAAATCGGGGATACTATATTTGATATTGCTATTCCTGAAACTGCTGCAGAGCCCCCCAAGGATGTAGAAGACGCTGAAGCGCTGAGTGATGGTCTTAGCGATTCCGAGGACGGCGAGGCTGTTCCGATTGCTGCAGAGGAACCACCCTCAGTCAACAACCGGGATGCGAAACGCAGGCGACTAACACGGGCGACTGCTCCAGCCCAACAGTCTTCACAAGCTGCTGATGTGACCGCAACAGCACAGCTAGATGGTGAGGTGAGCCAACTCATTTCCCTTCAACGTAGCGGTGGAGTCGGTACCGACGTTGATCAATCCATGGTGCGACGTGATCTGACTGTCCTTGATAAGAACCAATTTCAACCTACTGGAATGCAGACGTCAATTCATTTGGCTCTGGTTAACGGTAAGTACGAGCAAATGACAGCTCAACGTTTTGTGGAATTTATTCAGATTCACTGGAGAAAGTATGGCTTTTTCCCACACCCTGCTGTTTTGCGCGCGCTGTTTGGCTGGGACTTCGGAACGAGAGGATTGTCAATTTTAAATTTCGCCCGGGTGTCTGAGTCAGAGAAGAGGACTCGAGTGCGAGGAAACGACATGAGTAACTTCTCTCGGAAGAATACTCTGTCTGCAGCGCCAGTTCCTACAGACTTTCCGGTCATCGTTGGAGCAGTGGAGGTATTGTGTGCAATTGCACAGCAGTTCTATAAACCGGTCGTCTACGAAACTCTCATGGCTGCATTAAGGTTTCTCGGTGAACTTCGAGTTAGTGATCTTCCATCGTCACCTGAGGCATTGAGTGAAGTGGTCTCGTGGTTAGATGACCGATTGGAGCTTTTCCGCCTGCTTATAACTGAAGAAAATTGGCTCGAGTTAGATCAAGTCAAGTCTCATTTCAACTCGGCTCATGAGTCATTCGTCCGCGTGCATCAAATTATCCTGCGCCAGGATATTATTGCTGCTGTGAAGGTAGCCAACGTGAACACTAGTCGGCAGGGCCACCAAACGAAAAACGACTCGGAGAGACGCGTCATCATCCCTCCTGAAGTTCGTCAAGCATTGCCCAAACAAGGGAAGAAACCCATCTGCGTGCGTTTCTTATCCGCACAAGGGTGCCGAGGTAAGAATGGCAATTGTGTCATCAAGAATCTCTGCCACTTCAAACCTGCCACGGTACCAGATATTGTCCGAGAATTTATCGACAAAAACTACGGAGGTCTATCGGAAGATCTACTGTGAAGGTGCCTGGACGTGAACAGCGGTTCAGACACGACCAAGGCGCCGGACCGATCATCTCTAGAAAATAAATCGCTGAAAATATCGAGTATTGGGCCGCTTGTTAGGCTCAAGCCTTCAAGCCCGTCCACTTCAGGACCAGAGGATCGATTCGTATCGATGAGCCCGTCCACCCTTGGGCCGCTCGACCGGCTCAAGCCGGCGAGCCCGTCCACCCATCACTAACTCAATAGGCCCACGGCATTGAGTCAAGGCGAATTGATGAATCTGTCTTCATCTAGTAGATTTATACGGAAACAATGGCAACGACTCCCTTGCTCGACAACGGCTGGCATCCGCTCACAGGGAGGTCGCTGAACTTGCACTTCATCAGGCTCTTCGACGCCACGGCCTCGAGCCTCCAGTGCCCATGCCGTCCTCAGATATTCACGACGGATCTGTAGTCAATTTAGTGGATAGAAACAAGCAGGCCGTATACAGTGAACTCATCCGTCGAGCAGGTATTCAGCTACCTAAGCTGGTGCACTTATTAAGAGGTGAATCAGAGCAAGATCCACGGCCGAACAAAGCCTTGGAGGAGCCACGCGGGGTATCACATTGGGACAACTATCGCTATCGCTCACGATGGAGTCACATTATCCAGAACGGTGTTACACCAGAGTGGAAATCATCTTTCGTTAGCCAAGTCACTGCACCACCAAATCATGGCTCTGCAGCTCAAGCACTGAATGTCATCATTAAACAGTTGCGTGCTGGTCAGGAATCTAACCGATACCTGATCCTTGATATCGATTTACTACCTCAGCTACACGGTGTAACTTGTAGCCCATTTGGAGCAGTGCCTAAAGGTGAGGCAGATCTGGAGGACGACGCCAGAATTATTCATGACCTCTCTTATCCACCTGGCGAGTCAGTGAACGACAATACTGCTTCCGAGTTGGAGGTTGAAGTTTGCTAAGATGGCCCAAACGCTCTGGCCAATCGGGTATTAGACGTTGCCGATGCATTTCCCTCACTACAACGAATGATGACGGGGGATGTCAATGGCGCATTTAAGAATATCCCTGTGGCAGCCGATCACGTAGGGCGTTTCGCTGGCACATTCCCGGAGCTTGGTATATTAGTTATCGATCTGTGCTGTCCATTCGGCTGGAAGAATTCGCCTGTATCATACTGGATAGCCGGAGAAGCTATCAGTCATTTATATTCTAGTGCAGCACCGACATGGCCTTTGCAACCGGCCAGGGCAAAAGGAAACTTTGACGCAAAGACGTGGTGCGATGACCACATTGCCATCGAGCCCGATGTTGGTACAAGATTAGCAGATGCTCAAATCGCACTTCGCTCGGCTATGGTTACGGTTTTGGGACCTGAAGCGTGTAATGAGAAGAAGTTCTCAACCTGGTTCGAGAAAGGTCGAGCTTTGGGTTTGGATTGGGATCTTCCCGCGAAAACAGTATCAATACCGCCAGCTAAAGTCTCAAAAGCACTACGCCGGCTTCACGACATGATACAACGTGAGAGAACGACAAGAACGGGGTTACTGAAGCTACTGGGCAGCTTACGCCACATTGTCACATGCATTAGATCGGCAGCACCATTTTTCCAGCGGGTTGCTACGCTTGCACGTAGTGCCCCTAGATTCGGGTCGGTCCCAGTGTTGGCTGAAGCGAAAGATGATTTACGGTGGTTTGAGTTGATTGTACGAGTTGGCGAACTACACTCTATTCCGTTAGCTCGCTTCACCCGACGCCACAATCCGGATTTCCACATTCACATGGATGCCAGCGATCAAGGTCTCTGTGCTTTGTTCCCGGCACATCGACAGTACTTGCAGGTGCAGTTCACTACTGAGGAGCTCGAGATAATCCAGCTCTGCAATGACACGGAGGATAACACGTTCTGTATCAACGTTCGTGAACTGATGAGCTCTGTTTTCGCCTCTCTTGTTTGGGGTCACCTGTGGAAGCTCGCACCAGAAGAAGGCGATTCTCATGTACGCTTCTGGATTGATAACATTTCGGCAGTCGCATGGAGTAATCACAAGGCGAGTCGTAACAGATTTGCTCAAATGCTGCTTCGAATCCTTGGGATTTCTGAGATTCAACATGGTTTCTATTCAACAGCCTCTCACGTTGCTGGTGTGGATAACCAGATGGCAGATGCAGGCAGCAGGGTGTGGAAATCGCCTTCTATGGCTATACTATTTGCTAACTTATGCTCTGGGTGGCAACAGGTGCAAATCCCGAGCGGCTCTCGAAATCTCTCGCGTCTTTGGGAGCATAATTGCGAGCAGGTGCACTCGCTCAGACTTCAAGGAAACATTACTTGCGCGCTAGGAGTCAATGGAATGCGTGGTGCAGCATGATGCGTTACAGTCCATGGCTTACGGCTACAGACACTGACAGGAACGCGGAGCAACTCGGCGATTTTGCGGTTTACCTTTGGAAGTACGGTACGAATCGCAAACAGAAGGGAAATACATATTTGACGATATGCGCGAAATTGTGCGCAGTTCGATGGTTCCATCGCAATACTGCAGGGTACGACCCAGGCGTCAACGCCAGTCATGCCATCTTGCTTAGGGGTATTCGGCGGTTTACCGATCCTGTAGCCCCTGTCTGCTCGGCTGCTCCGATTAATATTCCATGACGTCAATCTTGCACCGCCGCGCGACCAGCTTTTGTGGGGTGGTCTACTGCTGGGATATTTCTTTCTGCTCAGGTGGTCTGAGTATTTATTTATCGGAAAAAGAGCTCATAGTTATATCTTGCGACTGTCGGATATACGATTCTTCGATACGAGCGAAAATGGAGTACCCCCAAAACGAGCCAAGGTGGTGGGTATTACACTTGATGGCGCGAAAAATAATCAGTTTGGACGTGAGGAAGTCCGGTACCACTACAAGTCCAAAGACCGACTCCTTTGTCCGGTTAGAGCGGCTCGGTGGATCTACAAGGCGGCAACAACATTTGCTACGAGACCAGAAGATCCGGCTCTATCAGTGCGGAATGGTGGAATTACGTCGGATGCGCTATCGTCGCTGATAAAGAGAGCGGCGTCAAGAAGCGGTCTCGACCCGGCAAGATACTCAACGCACTCTGTACGTATAGGTGGTGCTACGGCCCTGCTCAATTCGGGGGTTGTCAAACGCATTCGAGGAATATCCTGTGCTGACCGCGACAGGGTCAGCGAAACTCTCTCAGCACATGTGCTAAGACGGAACTCCCCCCCCCCCATCCCCCAGTGCGTTGAACTCAGGAAGCGCGACAGGCGGCAATTCATTGTGGGGCGACCGCCACGCCACGCCCTTGTGTGGCAGAATGAATATCATTTGCCCCAACGTATCATTGCTGGAAATTGGAGGTTTCGGAGGCAGCGGTTTCAGTATGCTGAAAAACCGCTTGCCAGACGAAGGCGTAGTTTCCCAATGATGTAGTGAGACCACCTAAAGATAGGCTAGAGGTCGAGAACGCTGCTGATCGAACTCAGTTGAGAAGTTTCTCGCAGCAGCTAACCCGCCACGCCACGCCCTTGTGTGGCAGAATGAATATCATTTGCCCCAACGTATCATTGCTGGAAATCCCCTTTTGCTTGTACAGTAACCAAAAGAGGGATCAAGCCCAGAACGAGTCGGAATTTACTAAACACCAGTCTCCATGCCCTGAATGCTTCATAGCGATAAATTACCATGAGCAATAAACTAACGCCATGCCATCTCGAAGAGGAGGAACCTCTATCTTCCCTGACGATACAACCGTCAGTAAGTGCTGCTAGTCCACATGTTGTAGTCGAGCATTACCTTCAATTCAACGTAATGGAACAGTACCATGCACCCCTAAATCTTTGGATTCATTCATAGGTCCACCGACTGCCAGTATTCTTTCAGTGATAACTTCCTTTATTGATCCCAGTGAACGTCACAAACAGGTTTCAGTATAGGGGACATGGATGAAAACGATAGGAAACTTTGAAGTCACTAATGATGGATGATTGAGGATTGGCAGGCTGGCGGTTTAACGAGGTCAAGTTCTCGCAACTGAAAAACTTAAAAAAAAATAATGTTCGAGGTGAAAATAAAGTGATCAACAAAGACAACCAAGTTCCCAGAATGAATGCAAAGCGAAAACACCGCACCCACAGCATGTGACTCCGAAGCGATCGTGTGCTTCAAGACTATGCGAGAAATCTTTCCCCGTCTTCATCATGTAGCTCAGGAGAAAGAAACCCGACATTGGTCAAGAGAATGGTTCATGGCATGGATCATGCGCACAAATGTAAAATGTAGCCATGTGCTCTTTTGAAGATGGATACATTCGAAAACCAATCCCAATGTGACGTTCTTTTCATCCAATCAACAGAGCTTCTTCCACTGCTGCCACTTCGACGCTCTCGTACGCTGCTTCAAGGCGCTCTTCAACGCTGCTTCTGGGCTCACCAACAGGCTCTGGATGTTGTGTATCGGAAACGGCTGAATTTGGACGAGAATGCCGCTTTTCACGTCCACGGAGGAGCAATCAACGGCTGTCAAGATGGCTACACAGGGGTATTCCGTCTTCTTCTTCTTGCGCCTCCCTACTGGAGCTGGCAAGAGTTTAGCCTTTCAAGCCCCCGCATTGTTCACAGCAGTAGACAAAACAACGCGTGTAGTGTCACCTCTCATCGCTTGATGCATGTACGACCATAAAACCCAACTAAACTACGCTTAAATCGCTCAAAGTCTGCTGTGACGCTGTTTAGGACCAAGTAGCTGCTCTAAGACGCAAAGGAGCCAACGCAACCCAAGTGTCTAGCGACCACAGGAACAATGTAGTGCCTCTGACTCAGCTTCTAAATGGCCAGAGACTTGTACACGACATCAGGTGAACGCTGAGATGAGGACGTGGGTGCGAGCTGCAGAGAACGAAGTGAGGTTGGATCGGATCGTCCTGGACGAGGCTCATTGTGTCTTGGAGAGGGAAAATACGTTCAGACCCTCGTATCTGCAGCTGAGTTAGTGGAAGACTCCGTTCTTTGGTGACGTTCCGCTCACACTTGTTCTCGTTAGTGTTTGTGCTTGAGGCCCCTGTATGACCACCATGTAACTGGGCCTCTTATCTTGCCTGGCTCATTAGGCAAATCGTATAGCCCCGCCGCGTCCTTCGTTCCCGCTTCAATGGGGCACACAAACACTTTCAATGGCAGTCAGCGACCCACTTGGTCACTGCGCCGGATCCTCGGCACTCTACGCGGCCTTAGATCCTACTTTATTACCAGAAGATAAACTTCTCAATACAACATCTCCTCCTCGTTCGTTCTCACTCACAACGCACTTCCTCTCCTCGTTCAACTCTCACAACGCTCACACTCAATCTCAATCGTTAGACTCCGCTCGCTCTTGCTGCCACCTCCTTTTCCCACGCACTTCACCTTCTTCACTGTCGCTGTAGGCTCCGCTTCCTCAGCCCGACAGTGTTGGTTACTTCGCGCCGTCCAGAGCCCAGTAGCTTCGCTTGCTAGGCTTCTATCCGCTCCGCTATTCGCCCCGCACTGCGTCTGTTGCGAACCTCTCCACTCACCAGGTTCACTTACGCTCACTCCAACGCTACCAAACGTCCCAATCGCTAGGAAGTTCGCCAATTGCCAGGTACTTGGCCAATGCTTAACTAGTCCGCCAATTCTTAACTGAGCTTAACGCTCCTCGACTCCACCGCTCTTTGTATACGTAGACTTCCAACGTGCGCTCCGAATCCCGCCTCGAGGTACTTCAACGTCCGTCTCAAGGTAGTCTTCGCAGTCGCCACCATCCAGCGCCGACTCACTGCGCGTCACTCTCGTCACCATGCTCGTCCAACACAGCACCTGCCGCCTACTACACATTGCAAGAGTTCGTAGCGAGGGAGATCGTTATTGATGGTGCTCCGAACCCACCGGCGAGACCAGGGTGGCTGAGGACATTTCCTCCAACAGCAGCGCCGCTTACGGATGATATTGTGACGCATCTTGCACAAGTGGCGGGTGGTCGATTCGGGATTGTTGCGCTTGCCCCGAACAATATGATTCAATATGTGAACATCTTCGAGCAGATCACTAGACTCGAAGTCGAACCCTTCATGCAAGTCAATTTTGCTGCAGCGCCACAAAACCAACACCTTGCTCGGACCGGCTTTTTGATGGATAATCGCAGGGTGCTGCAACCACTCGATCAGGCTCGTACACCTCCACCACCACCATTACGTCAGATCTTTGCATGATCCGATGATGTTTCGCTAATGAAATCGTCACATAAGATGCGCTTTTCTTCCGATAGTTCATTCGAGAAGAAGTGATAATCCGAGCAATAAAAGTTTCTTTCTCGTCCGCTCTTCTTTCGCATCATAAAACTAGTTTTACCAATAGTAGCCATAATTTCAGCATTAGGTTCTTGCGTTGCATTACGAAGAAGTTTGAAGTAATACATGACTAGCTACCGACCTCAGCGTGATTGTTTTCTTTCTCCCAAGTTACTTAACCGAAGCGGTAGAGGTTGAAATATCTCTCAGCGTTAACAGGGCCGATGCCTCGCATACTCGCCGTCTCTTCTTCTGATGTAGGTTCAGCCTCGAGGATTTCCTGGACAACAGCAAAGAATCGTTAAGTAAAATGGAAATATACAGAGGAGGTCCATAGAGTTCGTACCCGAATGGTTCAAGAGCTCTTTTCGGCAGCCTGTAGCCATCTCACAGAAGCCGACGACATCTTCCAACTCCCCTTGAGAGCTACCGTTGGTTACAAAACCCCCAAAGCCGATGCCGTCCACATCCAATCTTTCAGTAGTTAGCGCATCTGCTCGCCTCTTGTCAGCTTCGGAGTACAATAGAATACACTCCGGAGGTTTTCCAGCACGACCACTTCGTCCCTACAACAAATCGAGTCCGTTAATTCCCAGCCAAAAGCTCCAACCCAAGGTGTACACCTTTGTGCGGCCAACTTCGTATAAATCTGCAATCAAACCTGTAAGTCGTAAAATTCATTTAGACAAATTTAAGTAAATATTGCGTCACCAGCTTCAATACCGCATTCAAAGTAGAAAAAAGCGCATTCAATGTCGGAGTGTATTAGCAGCCTTACATCCCGTACATCATATCCTTACCGTCCGCAGCACGGTTAACTGAGTCGCGACAATGCAACTCCATATTGGATACAAGCGCTGGTGTGATGACTTTCATGCTGCATTTTTCAGCCCTCTCCAGTATTCGCATCTGTCGCTCCGCGAGCGACAACACCTCTCCTTTGTCGTTGGGTTCTCGCGAGCGATCACAAATGTCCTCGCTGGAGACCGCAAGATAATTCTTAATGTGGGCTTTCAGCACACTGAAGCACCCTTCAATGGGATTACACATTGGGGAGTAAGGCCCCAAGCGCAACAGCTCCATGTCCGGGTACTCCGTGACGCGCTCTTCCGTCTGTCGGTGCGCCGGCGCATTGTCCAGCACTATCACGATCATCTTGTTCGAGAAGCAGGTCTGAAATACACTGGATGCCCTAACCGCTTCGTAGATCTCCTCTACAAAGTCTGCGTTTGTGTCCATTCGTATGATACCACGCTGAAGCTGGTACGTCACGAGCCCAAGAGCTGAAGACACCGCACATTGAACCTGAAGGTTCGCTCCTTTGGATGGAGGAAGCCTCACGACAGCACGTTGTCCTCGCTGAGCACGTCCTCGCTGGCGCTTTAGATACACGTTGAAGTTAGTCTCATCATAATACACAATACAGTTTCCTTCACTTTGATGGTGTTTTAACCTTTCTGCAAACACGCGACGCTTCTCCTTGTTCACCTCGTTGTTGCATGTGGTAGGCTCGATGCGGACTTGTTTCACTGTGTACAGCATGTTGAGCAGATGGCGGCTAATTGTTGATGTATGCACCTTCACGTTGCAGTCGATAAAGAGCATGGTACGCATTTGGCTCAAGGTGTAGGTGCAATCTTCGTTAAGGTATTGCTCAAGGCATTTCTTTGCCTCCTCCGTCGTCTTGACGTGTCTCGCTCCGCCACGAGGGAGGTCAACAGCTCGCCCACGTCTGACCAAATCGTAGGCAGTGGTGACAGGAATGTCGTTGCTAGCCGCTACGGCTAGCCAGTCGCGGCGGCCAGCACGATGGGCGTCGATGACGCGCTGCTTCCCGAGGATTGTGTGCTTGGAGGTGCGGAGTTGGGTCGCCATGGTGATGCGGAGAGCTCGAATTGAGAAATGAGCTCCAGATCCGGAGCGCAACCGGGGATTTTACGCGCCTTCAGAGCTTGCATTTGGCGGGAGCTCAGCAGAGCTTCTCGTTTTGGTGCTAGGGAAAAATCTCCACCATTGATTGCGTTTTATGCGACTTTGAATGCGGTATTGAAGCTGGTGACGCAATATTTACTTAAATTTGTCAAAATGAATTTTACGACTTACAGGTTTGATTGCAGATTTATACGAAGTTGACCGCACAAAGGTGTAGACGCACAATTTGTTGATAAAAAGCAGACAGCGACGACGGGATCGAATGATGAACCACAAACGTCTGCACGGTCAACTCCCATCGGTGAACAACATCACTCTTGACGTTAGTAAAATCTTCATTCCAACAAATAGTTTACAAAGCAAGTATCGTACCCCAAAGGCGCTGGTCGCACAAATGATCGTCAATTGGCCCATCATCCAGCGGAGGAACGAATGCAGACGAGATCGCAGTCGCCGGGAACGCCAGCAAACAACCCAGCGAGCACGTCGACAACAGAACAACCGACGGAGAGCGAAGCGAGCGGCGTACGGTCGGCGGCAATGACTAGAACGACGACAGCAACGACATCTACGGCGACAACGACGACCGCACCGAAGGCACCGGGAAAGCAACGGCGGGTCCGGTTGGCGAAGGATGTGACGTCGTCCAGCGAAGAAGATACGGAGAGTAACGGTGAAGATACGCGGGGCCCCAACCCTACTGTATCAGCGAAGAGTCGCGCAGCGAGCAAAACTCCACCCACGCGAGAGACTGGTAAGCAGCAACGGAAGGCGCTGGCAGGAATGGCGACGCCCTTGAACGATGATGAGGAGCCGGAGCATGACGACGCTGACACGGTGCCGAGGTCGGAGATAACAGCGCTGACAACGGCGGTGACGCAACTGGTGAGCCTCCTAGCAGACGTTAAAGCGGCCACGGAGAGACAGCCACCGACGGCAAGATCGGCGAGTGACGCGAATACCGGAACACTACCCGAGCAGCCACAAGAACGAGCGGAGCAGCACGTAGTAGCCGTAGCACGCGGGAGCAGCAGAGACATAGCGACGGAGGTGGCACGACTTCAACCTGCACAGCGACGTCGACAAGTTTCTGCACAAGGAGGTGCAGCTCAGCGACGCGTCCAACATGTGCGAGAGGATGGATCGCCAGGCGATACCCCGCCGTATTCAAGCGACGACGAGCGCGATGATGATGACCCTGAGGTGAGCAGTGACGATGGTGGCGATGCAAGGGCCAGCTCTTCTTCAGAGGGTAACAGTGAAAGTGATGATGGTCGAGAACAACGAGGGCAGCAACGACGTGAACGGCGGGCACGGCGGAGAAATGTAGAGGATCTGGAGCTAGCTACCTTCACTCCCTCGCCGAAGGTCTCTGTATCTACGTGGATTGATCGAGTTGACTTGGCGTTGAAGGGTGCAGAAGAGTCTGGCAGCGGCAGATGGTCGGACAAGGCGTTGTACTGCATCTTAGGCAACAAATTGATGGAGAATGCTGCGACGTGGTGGGTCAATAGAAACCGAAGCACGCCTACGAGGGAGAAGACGTGGACTCACTTGAAGGAGGCGCTACTGCAACGATATGCTGAGAAGCTGGACAAGTCTCTAGCAGAATGGAGGGTGAGCATGCGGAAGTTCTTACCTGGAGAGTCGTATGCTGACTTCGCGGCAGGACTGCGAGAGGTAGTAGGGAGAAATCGCGTGAGTGAACGAGTTTTGCTGGCTCAATTCTACAGATGCCTGGACAAGACTACGAAGCACTTAGTGAAGCAAGCTCCACGTCCGACGACCCTGGAAGCAGCCGTCAAGAAAGCGAACGAAGTGGACGACCCGATGGAGAACGTGGCGAAGGGCATGATGAACGTCGAGCTTTCTTGGGCGACGGCACCGAGTCCTTACGTGATCCCGATGGCTGGAACTACGGGACAAACGATGATTATACCGGGAATTGGTAACACGAGCCTGCCAGCAGACAGAAACTACCACGGAACGGAGGATGCAACAGCACGGAAGAGCGATGTCGAGCATGTGGCGCTATTTACGAACCCACAAGGGGTGTACAATGTGTTCTCTGGCACATGGGATCCACCTCCAGGCCACGTGTGGAACGGGAAGTACTGGTACGAGCCACGGAAGACCGAGCGGAAGAGGAAAGCAGCCTCGACGGCTCCAGCAGCGACCCCAGAAACCAGAAAGACGACGCGGAAGCCAAGACGTGAGCGAGCATCAAGCGACGACGACTCGGATGCACGACCGTCAAAGCGACCGAAAGCGGCAGTGCGAAAAACGACATCAAGCGGTGACTCGGCAGGCGCAGCGAAACAAGCGATCGGCAGACAGCAGAACAGCACTGGAGGAGCCCAAGCTCAGTATCGAGGAGCGAGCGAGCAGCGATGCTACAAGTGTGGAGAGTCCGGACACTGGGCGGTGTACTGTGCACACCAACCGCAGTGCTTCGCGTGTAAGCAAGTAGGACACTTGGCTCGAGACTGCACCAACCCTGAAGCGAAAGCGCGAAACGATGAACGGCTCAAGCGACGAGAAGCATCACGTTCCAGCGAGGAAAACTAACAGCGGGCGCGGTAGCGGGTGTATGGCGTCCGGCGAAATTGCAGGGATCCCGAAGAGCGGAGGTGGAGTACGAGAGTGTTGTGGAAGTGGTGGAGCAGATGAACCAGGATGCTGAGGTTCGTGATGACGAGAAGGCGGCACTGTATGTGGCGACTGTGAGACCGGCCATGGCCCCAACGAGGTATGTGTCGGCGGAACCAAGGAACGAGCCATCAGCAGCGGAGAAGGAATGTGGTGAACGAAACGGTGGCGCGGAGTGTGACGCGCACAGCAACAGTGGTGATGAGGCTGAGACTGGGGAAGGCGGCGACGGTGTTGAGACTGGGGAAGGCGCCGGACCGACGGACCCAACGGACAGCAATGCGTTGAGGAAGGATGGACGGCAGGAGGTGATCGGCACGGGTGAGTCCCCATCGCTGACACTAACAGCTGAAGAGACGGATGAGGAGCCGAGCAGCGACGAGCGAAGCGTGGCATGCGTCGCGTTGAGTCGTGAAGAAAGGAAGAAAATGAGGAAGCAGAAGAAACGGCACGGCATGAAAGTGAGACTGGCCAGGCGACGTGAGGCCGAGCAGCAGGCCAAAACCCAGGAGCAAGCAGCAGTCCAGGAGCAGCTGAACGAGAGACAGAAGGTTGCGACGGAGGCCCTGGAGCTTCAAGAGGCCACGAAACGAACGAAGACGACCGCCGAGAGCGATGGCGAGCCTGAGCAGCGAACGACGGCACGAGTCAGTCTAGTGAAGCGTTGTGGCGATGCTGGAGTAGAACAGCAGAACCAGGGTGAACGTGGAGTCGAATACATCGGAGCTGACGATGGACTGCCAACTGCGGCCATAGAGCTGAGTGGCGTACGTAGACATGTGAAACTCGACAGCGGAGCTCGGTACACGTTCGCGGGACCCGGATGGATGAAGTACGGCGACAAAGTAGATCGAACGGCACCAGTGGAGTTCGTTGAAGGCATTGGTGGGTTCCTTCTGGACGTAATTGGCGTGTGGAAGTTCCAGATGAGGAGCGTATTCGGCGAAGACATCAGTGTCGAGGCGTGCATAGTGAAGGGTTGTGGTGATGTGTTCTTGTTGGGTGTGGACTTCCTACGGTCACGTGGCGCCACGATGGACTCCGAGCGAAACGAGATCCGGTACAGCGAGGAAGGACGTGTCGTGGTGGTGCCGTTCCGGACGTACGGTGGCGAGAAGAAAGCAAAGGTAGCGGCGGTGCGAATGGCGCGAAGAACGCAGCTGGAAGGGCGAACGGTGACTCCGGTCGAAATTGCAGTGGCAGCGGCAGATGGAGAAGTCGGCGTCTTCCTACCTACCAAACAGACAGGAGCGGTTATGCTAGCAGCTACAGTCACAACAGTCAGAGACGGTAAGGCCTGGGTACCAGACATTAATGCACAAGAGAGTGGAGTGAGATTACCTTCGAAGCGTGAGTTGGGCACGTGGATACCCATGGATCGGGAGATGCAGGTGTTGAACATGAGCGGGGGTCTGAAGAGCAGCAAAGTGAAGGAGTGGTTGAAGTCCCTGAACGAGAACTCGGAGAAGCCCCTGAATGACGAGGAGGACGTCCACATTGGCGTTGAAGACAGCGAGAGCCGGGGCTTGATATTGCGGTTGTTGAGGGTGTATCGGCAGCTGACAGAGAGTACTGGAGACTGTCCGCCCGCCACAGCGTTGAGCACGGAGCATCATATAGACACGGGTGATTGTCGCGAAGTCGGTGAAACTTTTGCCGCGGTGCAGGGGGGCGTACAGTGAACCAACGGGCGACAGTACTGAGGGTTCTCAGTAGTCGCCGGTTGTGGCGTGTGATACCTTGCGTATCCTCGTTGGTTCGTTGTCTGAGGAATATGACACCTCCCGGGTCAAGTGTTGTGGGGTGAAGATGGGGGAGCTCCGTGCGAGGCCAGCGGCGACGACGTTCGAAGCCTTAGCGGGGTCCTTCTGGAGTCGGAAGCCCTGAGAACCACAAGTGATTCCCAGAGTGTGTAGTCAAAGAAACAATGAAGAAGTCCAATAACCAGGTACTTGAATATCGCAAATTCAGCACCTGGAGGCTTAGACTTAGAAGATAACCAATTAACAGAGTTCAATACAAATATACAATATACACAACCGTCACTTATTCTTTCCTGGCCCTTGGACGGTGGGCTAGTACTTCCAGGTCAACTGGGTATGTGTTTCAGACCCCTGGTCTGTCTGAAAACCCGTTCCTTTCGCGCACCACCCTCTAATATATAGAGGGAAATAAACCAATACAATCGGTTATATACAACAGTCAATCAAGCGTCCTGAGAGTGACTGTCTAGCTCCCAGAACCTGTCCAAACGAGCAATATGAAATGGGCTACCGTTAGAGACAAGACAAACGACCCAACTAGGAGATGGAATAGGCGGGTCACTTCAGGTCTCTACGTTACGCTGATCTCCGCCTAAAGGGGTTGGAAGAAGGCGAGAGATCACGTAACACCAAACCTTGTTACGGCTGTATACACAGCAGATGGAACTCGGTAGCTTGTGCTTCACGAGGCAAATTGAACTCTATTTAACATTTGTCTTCTGTCATATCTTCTTCAAACACACACTTCGATCTTCTTCTTGGTCTTCTTTCTGGGTACATTGCAGTCAGTCTTCGTATCTCAGGTTGTCTTGGTTTCACTATGTTTCAGGGAATCTTCACTTGGTCTCAGTATTGGAGTCAGTGCGGCAGATCTTGATGAGTGAGCACGATGAGGCATCATTATGTAGCCTTCAGGTTGCGTGTCACTTGATGGCAGACTGATTTCTCCAGGTTGACTTGGACTCAGTATGGTGAGGCATCGACTTCACTGGGTACATGTCTGGTATGCGATCTTCTGGCTCTGGCATTTATCTTCAGAGCGGTGATCATCATGCTTCTCAGACTTGGAGGCTTGATCTTCAGACATGTAGCTTAATTCCCAGGGGTGTAGAGCTCTGCTCGATACACATGAAGTCTTGAGCGTCAACTGGAACATACTTGGGCTTATTGGGGATGCTTGGGACTTGGGGTAATCATCGTGTGAGAGGTCTGGGATCTTTGTCGGTCATCACTCTGGCATTGGTCTTCAGAGTGGCATTTCTTAGACTTCTGGTTCTCAGACTCAGAAGCTTGATCCTCAGACTTGAGACGATGATTACCAGGGTGTAGAGCTTCAATGCTCAATACACGCGAGGTCCTCAGGGGTGTCTTGGGTAGGCGACGTAAGGCACGGGACACTTGGGCACTTCGGGCCTCTTGGGTCTTGTGGGTCTTGCTTAGGATCCTTGAACCGTCAATCGTCGCTCATGGGTGTAACGGGACGAGGTCTCTCAGAGATACATTCAACCTGAGAGACTTTCCGCCAGAACTTAGGCACTCGTCGTCGGGGAAAGTCCGGTGGTTGGACTGAGTGCTAGTATGCCCATACTTGTGCACAGTCCTGGGTAGCACTTCCAACCCGTTGGGCCCCTTTACAAACAGGCGAAGGATGAATCCATTAAGCGAAATATTACACCACAGAGCCGGTACATATCAGCCGCGTCCCAGCTCCCCTTTCTCCCAGAAGCCAGTATATCCACACACACATCACAGAGAGTCAGCGACCGTTCGCTTGAAAACCGGAAATAGCAATCTCACAACCGCCCCTCCTGGTCACGATCCATCAGTGAGGAAATTTCTCCCAAACTGTGAATCATGGCCAGGTCTCAAAAACACAGAGAGCGTCGGTTCTCAGAGCGACGGGCTGCGGCCACTCTTTGTCAGTTGCCAAGTTTTCAGAGCCTCTGGTCCCCTGTCTCCCTAGCCAATCGAAATCCATCCATCATAAACTCCAAACTCCAACGAGAAACGCCCGCACGATCTTCGCGTCCGCATTCTCCAAAAAACTTCAAAACCGTCATGTCCGACACTTTCACGACTCAGTCAAGCACCGCTCCTTCTTCTGCTTCGGCCAGCAACGCCTCAGGGGATGTTCCTGCTTCGGCAACGGCATCGTCTCTTCAGGGTGGCGGGCCCGTCTCGCCTGGTGGCAGCTCAAGCGCCCCAGCCCAAGCGCCGGCGTCTCCTCGGGACACGGCGGTTGCTGCTCCTAGTGACGACCAAGTGGTGGCCGCGCATGAGGTGCCTCACATGGTGAGCATCTCCGACGTCGACGCTCTTCTCAACAGAGGGCTCTTGACGGAGGTTGGCACCGGAGCGTCATCGATCCTGCGTCCGGATGTGCCTGCTAACTGGACGGCCAGAATTCCACATCACGATGGCCCTGTCTTCTTGGTTGGCGTGCCAGCTCGAGCGGCGGACATCCGTCAAGGGAAACATGTCTCTGACAGCTATGGCGGGCCGAGCTGCCTGGTGGGGTACCAATACCTCTCGCGTGACGACGTGGACGAGCTCGAACGCGTTATTCCTGGGTTCACTGAAGGCGATGTCCTTCGTCCGCGCTCCATGGCAACGAATCCTCGGGACCTCGATGGAGCCTTGAATTCCATCGCGGCGCAGCGTGAGCTGATGTCTCTCCTGGCTCATCTTCCGGCAGACCGGTTGGCCGAGCGCGTTTTCAAGACTTCCGGCTTTCTGAAACTCATGGCAAGCGCACACCGTCGTCTCCGAGAGCAAGTTGAGGCCCAAGGAGCTACAGCAATGATCGACGCTGTTGCTGCTCAGAGCCGGTGTGACGAACTCGCTCGCGAGTGGCTCTTCAACTGCGACTTTTGGTACCGTGAGGTTGGCCAAGCTCTGAGTGCTTCTGACGAAGTCGAGAAGCGTCTGAAGTCCGAGATGCAGGATCTCAAGACGCGATACCAAGACCACATCGACTCTCTGGAGGCTGACAAGGCAGAGCTCAAGACTCGTCTCACGGACGCAGAGTCACACATTCGTCTTCTGAACGACCGTCCGGTAGTGAAAGCCATCGACACTTGGGGCTTTGCTGAGTTTCTTCAGAAGAATGCCGATGTCTCCGGCAACTGGGACCGCCTTCACGATCTATTGGAACTCTACCAGGACAACGGCACTGTACCTTCGTCCTGGGACACCGTCATCAGCATCACTTCTCTGGACAAGCGTCGCGACCCGGTTCCTGACTTCAAGGAGGCCTTCGACAAGGCAGCAGCAGCGTCGAGCTCTGTTGTTACAGAGAAACCACCAGTTATACTGGATCTGACGCGACCTGGCACGTCATCCAAGGCCGGGAAGTCTCCGCCTAAGACGTCCAAAGGGAAACGGCCACAAGCGAAGTCTTCTGGGAAATCCAAGCTTCAGAAGCGATCGTCTCCACCTAAGGTCCAGCGCCGTCCAAGTCGACATACACCAGGGAAAGACTCTGTGCGCAGGGCTGGCGAAAAGACTTCGGTTCCCAAGAAGAGTGTCCACACGATGCTCCCTGGGAACGTGGTCTGGAAAGAGGTTCGGCCCGATCTTCGGCAAGCTCTTCTGGCAGGAATCAAGTATGAGAAGGCTATGGACTGGCTGAGTTCTGATCGTGCATGCCACGGCCTCTTTCGTGAGCCGCAACTGGTCAAGATGTTGGTCAGCATGATGTACTGGCGACGTCTGGATGCAACTCCATGGTCCAGCTACGTCCCTGAGGTGTACTACAAGATGGCCGACGAGCGTTTGGATCGACTTTTGAACCTCGACCAGCTGGCGCCGTCCTGGGAGCCTTTGGATGCTCATGTTCCGTATCCAGACGAAGACGTGGAGTCTACGGTGGACGACACTACGGCGGACCCCGACTTCAAAGCGCCGCCTTCGGAGGGATCTCCTTCGGAAGACGAAGACGATGGTGATGACTCCGACAGTGGCTCTGAGTCTGACGGCCACACTCGCAAGCGTCCCAAGCGTTCTCGCAGCCAGAGCAGTTCTGACACAGACGCCCCAGCCCCTCCTCCCAAGAAGAGCAAGGCTTACAAGAGGGCTTCGTCAGGGTATCAGCGTCAGCAGACTACCCGCCGCCAAGTCACTAGGAATCCGCCGTTGGGTTCGTCTTCGCGTCATCGCTCGTTGTCACGCAAGGCGTATGATTCCCTGACGGTGGAGGAGCTCCAGATCGTGGAAGTTCCTGATGACAGTGTGCTTTCGTGGCTTTACTTCGGCGTCCGAGTGCAGCGGGTCAGCGTCTCTAAGTCGTCCCTTGGACAGACCGCCGGCTTTCCCGAGTATGAGGTTCACAAGCACGCAAGTGAGCTGGTCAAGCGTCGCTGGGACTCTCGGGAATATACTGCGTTGCTGGAGATGAGTCCGACTCCATGGGACTACATGTTCCAGAACCGCAAGAAGAAGCTCTACCTTCATCGGCGACGCATCCTGAGTTCCGCTACTCTGGAGCTTATCGACGCGTTCGTTGACTGCATGCACAAGCACGCTCAAGCGTTCTGGGAGCGGACTCACTGGGTTACGATAGATGTCGACGCCGATGCTCGCTCTGCTGACATCTACAATCAGCGTGCTCTCCGTCGGAATACTCTCATGCGTCAATACAGAAAACTGGTCAAGAAATCACAAGCCTGCAAGGACTTCCCGAGACTCTCTTCTACGAGCCAGGCATCTGGACGCTCAGCGACAAACTTTGCCCGTGGATCTGGCAGGACCCTCATGTTGCTGATCTCGGTGGCCCAGACCCCCTCAATTTGGACGAGCAGTTGGAGGAGCTGGACGACGAAGAACCTGCACGTACTCAGTGGACCACTGCTCTTGCCGACTCTGCTTGGATGAAATTTCTTCCTCACAGTATCAAGCAAGAAGCTATCTCTCCGTCGGAACGCAGTGCCAATCCCATGACTCGCAATACGTTCTGAGCTTCAGGGCATCAACTCTTCTGGGATCTTCATCTCCATTGCTTAGCCATTTATCTCGTAGCGTAATCACCATTCAATATAGTTCCCAGTCATAATCATCATCGATATCCTTGAGTATTATCATCCCATTTTCAGTATAACTTGCATCCATCAGCTTCTCACGATAATATCCATAGTGTCACTTAACCATTCGAAATTTCACAAGTCACTCTTAGCGTCAAAACGCTCTCCCCAGCCACTTCTCCATCAACAGTCTGAAAGACACCTCTCTCAAGAAAGGAACTCTGAAAACGATTGCTCTTCAGAATCTCTGAGGTCTCGGAAATCATCTTCAGACTTCTGAAGGAAACTGTGACGTTAAACTCTGGGGTGGTCGTCTCCAGCTTGCATGGCTTGAAAACGGGCCCTTGCTCGCGCACTTTGGTTGAACTCGTACAGCAGGGCTCCACAGTTCAACTTCGACAACGGTAGCCACTCGGTTTCATCGTACCCTTTCCACTTGACGAGATATTCGCGAAGTCTTTTGGACGTTCGGGTTCGCTTAGTCCATCGTGTGTCCAGGATCTTCTCCACTTCGTACTCATCATTTTCGGAATCAGGCTCCCAACTATCTTCTGGAAGTAGCGCTGTATCGAAGTCATCACCCTCAACAATCGTCAGTTCCATCGTGGGTCTTCTGGGGAACACAGCTCTGGGTTTCAGTCGACTCACGTGAACCCAAGGATTCACGCGATAACCGGAGCCTTCGACCTTGAGCTTCACGCGGAAATCGTCCAACATCTCTTCGATTCGAAATGGTCCATGCCACATGTGTGCTAGCTTGCGGCTCAAGCCCGTTTGTACTTTGGGGATATAAAGCCACACAGCATCACCTACGGCGTACCCAGACTTCAGTCTCTCCGAGAGTTCGTTCCACTTCCGAGTCTGTTCCTCAGAACGCTTAAGCTTCGCTTTCTTCTGCAAATCTTCAGCACATGCCTGAGCGTAGCTGTAATCGCGTTGCATCTTTCGGCGCCACTCATATGCGGTCCGTTCTTGGACAGTTGAAGGTTTTGGGCCAAGCATCGCGGACACAGTCCCTGAGCATCCCATCCGTGTACCAAGTAAAATGGTGTCTCCAGACGTGTTGCATCAAAGGACGTGTTTAAGGCAAACATCAACCGCTCAGCGTGGTCATCCCAGTCACTTTGGTCAGCTTCTGCGACATAGGCTCTGATGCTCCGAATCACCGTTTGGACGGATCGTTCCTGTTGGCCATTGGCCTGCGGACGGTAACCCAGAGTAGCCCGTTGCCTGCTTCCCAGAAGCTCTCGAAAGCATCTGAAGACCTCGCTCATGAAACGGGGATCCTGATCATGTCGCATCAAAGAACTTGCTCCAAAGCGTCTGAAAACCGTTTCTTCGTAGGCCTCGGCCACATCCTGGGCGGTAGTGATACTCATAGGCTTACACATCACATACCCTGAGAACATGTCTTGGAACAGTAGGAGAAACGTGTTACCCCTTGCAGACTTCGGCATGTGCGTCACGAAATCCATGGACACCACTTCGAAAGGTCGACTGGGCTCGATATTCCCAGGCGAAGGTCCAGGATTCGGAGGACGCCCCTTGCCACTGGCACAGTCTACGCATCCTTTGACGAATCGTTCAACGTCAGCGTACATGCCCAACCAGTAGAATTCAGAGATCAACTTCTCAAAAGTCCGCTTGATCCCCTGATGACCACCTTGATAGTCTTCATGGGCATAATGCAACAAGTCGAGACGCAAATCACTGGGAACCACAAGTCTGAGTTCATCAACGTTGTCCCTCGGGCGTTCCCTGGTGGCACGACTCAGGCGGTAGAGTACATCCCTGGAATCCAAGACGAAGTCTTCAGCAATTCTCGCAAGCTTTCTGGCTCGGGGACGTGGTAGGCCTCCCACGTCACCCTTTAGAAACTTGATGAGTTCAGCCAGCTCCGGGTCCTGGTCCTGGTGTGCTTTGATCCGCCTCCATCGTTCCGCTTGGAACTCAAGCGGTCCCATGGGAGCTCCGGGGAGCTCTTCATTCTGAGCTTGCACACGAGTCACAGCAATCAGCACTCTGGCCGCTAACGGCAACGGGGCACACGCTGATCCAGGGCCTGGTTCTTCAGTCGTGTGATCCTGAGACTCATGAGTCTCTGGGACTTGAGCGTTGGGCTCTTCAGAGACGTGGGGCTTCATCAACTTCTCATGGATCTTGGACACCAAACGTAAGTGAGTAAACTCGTCAGCGTCCTCGACTTGCCATGATCTACCCATAACCAACGTCTTTGACGTGAGGTAATCTGCCGCCTGGTTGTATTCCCGTTTCACATGCACCAATCGCAGAGTCCGGAATTTGTCTCTCAGAGATTCAAACTCCGCCAGACGTCGTTGCAAGTTCGGCTGATTGCAGTTGATTATGCCTTGGGCCTGTTGAATGGCGATGCGTGAGTCTCCGACAACAACAAGTTCTTGGATCCCACGCCTCAGAGCCATCTTCAGCCCATTCACAAGCCCGCAATACTCAGAGTCGTTGACTGTGACATCTGTCAAAGCGTAGCCTTGAGCTTCAAGAACGTTCCATCCAGGAAGTTCCCAGAGTATGCATCCGCAACTCCCAAGGCGCGTCGACGTCTTTGCGGCTCCATCGAAACTCAGAACACATCCACTGTAGTCAGCTTCCAACATCTCCACGCTAATCGGCGCTGGAGGTTTGACGCGCCCCTTGGCCGGAATCAAATTCTCAGAGACCTCATCAAGATGTTCTCTGGGGGTAATTCCGGCTCCTAATATGGCGGGGAGGCCGTCTTCATCCCGTTGGATCTTGCGAATTTCCAAGTTCCAGTGGGATAACATCAGCCCCCACTTGACACTTCTGCCGTCCGCAGAACTCGAGGTCAATAGCCACTTCAGGACTAAATAGCGGGTATACACAATGATCACTGGGCTCGACTCAAACAAGGCTCTGAAGTTTTCATGAACTCTGAGAATCGCGACAACTTCCTTCTCAGCAATGTGGTATCGTAGTTCGGAGTCATTCAGCACACGTCCTGTGAAACGAACCGGGTGGATTACCCCGTCGTATTCCTGACCTAGGACTGCGGCTGCAGCCCACGGGTTTGCATGCGGAATGATGACAAACGGCTTCGAACGATCTGGATGTCTGAGAAGTGGAGTTGATACGATTTTGAGTTTCAGAATCTCGAAGGCTTCCTTGGCACGGGCCAAGTCTCTCCCGGCTCGGATCTGTTCATCTGTCAACTCGTACAGCGTAGCAGCAATCACGGGTAAGTCCTCAATAAACTTGTTGTAGTAATTCAGACTCCCCATGAAACTCTGTACGCCCTTGAGTGTCGACGGGAACGGCAAGTCTTGGACTCCCTTGGCAATCTTCGGAGTAGCTCTCAGTCCTTCAGCACTAATCTCATGCGACAGGTACGGGATCGAAAGTTTTCCGAATTCACTCTTGGGCAAACTCACAGAGATGTTCCAATAACGCAGTCTGAAAAGCAGAGCGTTCAGGTCTTCGCAGAGCTGGTCCCACGTTGGTGGGGGAGCACCATGTGCGATGTCATCGATGTAGGAGCTTCGACCCAACACCGGCCCAATGAAAGACGGGATAGGGATGTTCCTCTGGAAGACGGTCATCTGCTCTGTGAGTCCGACCGGTTCCGACTTTGAGACATCACTCTCAGAAGGCACTAGGATACTCTCAGACTTTCGAGGCGTCAGCTTCAGGAAATCCAATACATCAGTGTCGACATCCGCTTCCTCTTCAGGTGACAACCGTACAAAACCCCACAGACAATTGTCCAGCATCGCTTGATACACTAGTGGAGCATTCTTCAGACCGAAAGGCATTCTAACCCACTGGAAATGTCCGAATGGACAGATGAAAGCAGAAATTAACCGAGCACGTTCCGTCATTTTGACAGCCCAAAAGCCACTTGCCATATCCAAACTCATGAACCACATTGCTGACTCGAATCCAATCAAGAGATCATCAATCAGCGGTAACGGGTAATGCGACAACTGGATGAAACCATTCACCACACGATAGTCGATGCACATCCGGATATCAACACCATTCTTCTTCAGAACAATCACAATCGGCGATGCCCAGGGGCTACTCGAGTACTCAATCAATCCAGTTTCCAGGAGCTTCTTAAGAAGTTCGTACACCTTCACCATGAGATGTGGTGCAACAGATCTCGGACGTTGGGCAACCGGTTTAGCGTCACCTACATCGAGATCACAGACCACGCCCCTTGCCGGTGCGGGTGCAGCATTTCCATCTCCCAGAAAAATCTTCCTGTGGTACTTCAGAATATCTCTGAGTTTCGACTCCATCTCTGGTGTCGTCTTCCCCGGGACTCCGACATCTGCGGTGTCAATGTCGCACTCTGGAGTGAGTTCTTCGAGCTCAGGCAGCATAACTAACTGGTCTCGCAACTGAGCCAGGAGTTCGGTTCCTTCTCGCATATACACACCAGATTCTAAGTCCAGGTCTTCGTTCGTAACCCGCATACACCGCTCATACTCCATTCGTAACTTCTCTACCGGGGTCCCAGGCATGCCCGAGATTGATATGTCCCACGATTCATCCGTCACGTCCGGACCATCAGCAATCTGATCACTCTGAGACTCTGAAGCCGAGACTGAGACATCGTCAAAGTCTTGCAACTCGCTTAAGGAATCAGCAACTCCGTTTTCTGGCGCTTCTCGTACTTCGGTGTCAGAGAACGTGTCCAAATCACTAGTATCAACACTCACATCCCTTATCAGCAGCTCCTCCTTTTCTTGAGGATCATCTGTTTGCGTGGAGACGTCCAGAGCAAAACGGACACGTTTGGTACGGGTAGCCACGGAGGGCCTCACAAATTGAACACGAGCATTATCCATTCTTGAACGCTGCAATATCTTGGTCGGCCACGGATACACGGGGTGATCCACACACGGAGGTTGCGGCATCAGGGCTTCCAAATCGGCCTCATGCTTCAGACGTCTCTTAGTCTCAGGGGACGGTGTGTTCTCCAAAATGAGCACTTCCCAGTCTCGATAGGCAGCAGAGCCTGGCCTCACAAAACGACCATGTCTCGGAAAGAATCCATACTCCACAATCCTTGCAACGTCTGAGAACTCGTTCACCCAAGTGTTCTTGTCGGAGATGTTCACGACTCGAACAGCGACCGGCCATGACCGGGCTGCATAAATCAACTGGGTCACCCAGCGATCACCTCGTCCAGCCCACACAACTTCACGTTGCGGATTCGTGGGTCCATAGTCAATCTTGACGATAAACACCTCTCCTGGGCTCAGAAGTACAGCCTCATTTGGCCTGACAGCCCTGTTTCGCCCAATATGGTCACCAGGCTCCCAACTGCACATCATCACTACGACTTCGTCCGGCAGTGATACCAATCCTTCTCGAACACTGATCCTCAGACCAGCGGCAAACATGAATCCCATTCCCAGAAGCACATCAATTCCTTCGCCGATATTCGCAACCCAAACATCCACAATGTAAACCACTCTCGGCCCGAGAGTAAGCTTGATCTCAGCACTGGCGCCGATATACGTCGGAACTCCTCCCATCCCAGACACCTTGGTTTGTTTGTGCGACTTGAGTCTGAGTCCGAGCTTACGCGCAAAGTCGTAACTCAGAATGTTGATAGTCGCACCTGTGTCCAGGAGAATCTTGGTCCGATGATCGTTTACAGCACCATGTACCATCACCACGTCGCGTTTCGCGGGGTCGGGATAATGGTCCTCCCACCAGCCATAGCATTCGCCGTCCTTCAAACGAAATTGAATAGTATCGTCAGAATTCTGGCTTTTGTCTTCCACCATTTCTGGTAACACAGTTCCCAGACTCGGTCGTTCAGGGAGCATGGTTGGTTCTTGGGTTAAAGCGGTCATACATTGTTCGTGGTTATCTTGAGTTGTGGTTTTCAGCTCAGGCCCTACGTACACTAGAACACACAACTCTGGGGTCTTACCTAGCCCGGCGCGTTTCGGATCCCCATCCGACGGGCTTATTGGTTTGACTGTTTCCCAGAGTTTGCCTCATCACCCAGGAGTTTCTCCAAGAGGTGATCCGGCATGTCCTTTAATACGCCTTGACGAGCCAATTTTTTCAGGGATTCCAGAGTCTTCAGGTCTTCACACGGTCTTCCGGGGTGCAGTCTTCTGCATGTTTCGCAGGGCGGTACACGACACATCCGGGTCGGATGTCCTTTCTCAAGGCATCGGTCACATGTTAGGTCTCTCCAGCAATCTTCTTCGGAGTGGCCAGAGCGATGACATTTTTCGCAGAACTTGTTCCAGTAACCAGCATTGTCACGGCGTGTCTGGTTGAACCCTTGGCTCGACGATCCTGTTGGAGACTGAGGTGGCGGGCGCCATCCCATGTTGTCCATCACTCGGTATACTTCATTCGTCAAAGTCTGGGTCCAGTCTGAGTTTCCGGTAGAGGGAGTCGCTGCCGAAGTACTTCCAGTCATCTGAGCTGTACTCTCATCACGACTGGATCCTGAGGTCGTTGTCTGATGTCTGGAGTTCTCGCCTTGGGATCTGGAACTATTACTGTTCCTCTGATACTCTCGATGATCTCCAGCATCACTGTCTTCCGAATCCTCAGAGTCGACTTCTTTAGCGACATAAGTCCTATGCATGCGCTTGGGTTTGAATTGTCCTCGCGGAATGTTATCAGCTCTGAAGTCCCGGGGCTTGGTAGCAGTTGTGTCACGATCTCCAGTTCTCCAGACTTCCTCGTCTTGCAGTATGGCATATTCCAGGTCAGAGATACTCTTGAACCTCTGTCCCTGCAAGGAGGTTTTCAGACGCGGATCATTCAGCTTGGTGATGAAACGCAGAACATGTTTCTCCAGCCGCTTAGACGACTTCCTGAAATCTATATCAGCTTTCCCAGCCGCAGAGTTCAGGCGATAGAAGAATTCCAGTGGAGTCTCGGAACTCTTCATCTCCATGGTGAAGTACCTCTCAGAATAGGACGATCTTGCTTTGCAATAGCGTCTCTTGAACTCAGAGGATAACTCTTTCCAATCACAGGACACACTCTTCGGCAACTGGTTAAACCAGTCACGGGCAGATGTTGGGAGCTTCAGCTTGAGTTCTTGAATCCGAGTCTTGGTACTCCAACCTCCCTGAGAAGCCATGTTTGTGAATTTCTCCCACCAGTGTACTCGCTCTCTCAACGTAGCTCTTGGGTCAAACTCTCCCAACGTGTTAGAGTTGATGAACGGCCGGAATGAGAGCAGCGTTGTTCCTGACTGTGCTGAATTCGCGGCAGTGAGATTCACGACTTCTCCTGGCTCTGAATCCTCTGACGAAGAGCTCTCCGAATCGGAGCTGGAATCATCGGATCCTCCACCAGGTCTGGGGGCTCTCCCATGGCGTCTATCACGGCGTGGAGCGCGGCGCTCTTCGCCGGAGCGTCTAGCGGCGTCATCCTGCCTGGAATTTCGCCGGGGAGTCGTCCTACGCTTGGTATCAGTCTTGTCCTCAGTGCCATGCGTTGTCTGGGGTGCCTGCGTCGTCGTAGCGCTTGCGGCGGCGGCGCCAGGCCTCTCAGCCTTCACTCTTCCTCCATTAGCGGCGTCGGAAGCGGGGACTGACTGTTGAATGGTCGACCGCCGTCGAAGTGACTGCTGGAGAGCCGGTGAATGCGACATAGGTGCAACCCTACCCCTGATTACGTCATTTCTGATTTCTGACCCAGATAGTGGGTGCGAAGTTGACGTAATCCCAGATAGTGGGTGTGAAGTTGCAACTTCAGGGATTGCAGGGTCAGACACCATGGTTGCAGTTGCCAAATCAGGGGGAGCGACTCCTCGGACTCCTTGAACCTGGGACAATGTCGCCCGAAGGTTACGCAATTGTCCGGCCTGGAACTTTTGAACGTTCTGAGAAGCTTCTTTCACCTGGTCGCGTTCTGCTTCCACTTCCTTCACTCGTCGATGTAGCGTTTCCATTTGCGAAATCCAGTCACGTTTCATCTCGTCTGCCGTACGTGCATGTTCGGCTTCGACCTCGGCTTCCCGCTGTTTCCATCGGTCCGCGTACTCCGACTCCAGGCGCTGTTTCTCAGACGCTTGAAGTGCAGTTCTTAGGCGTTCAACTTCCGAAGAAGGTTCCGACACTCGACTTCTGCGTTCTTCTAGGTCTTCGGCGCGCCTTTGAGCTTCCAGCCTCGCGTTTTCCGACTCCACCAGCTTATCCGTCAGCGTTTGAATCTGACGGCGTCCTTCCAAGTCTCGTTGTTCACGATGCCGTTCGCGTTCCATGGATGCCAAGCGTTCCTGCGCCAAGAATTCCATCTGTGCTTGTTCCATCCGAGCCTGCCACTCCTGCTGCTGTCGCATTACGTTCAACTCGATCTGGGCAGGCCCTGATCTCTGGGAACCAGTGACTTCCGACTTCGGCCGACTTGACGCAACGGAGCTCGAGCGCCTGAAGGATAGTCTCTGGGATTTCTCACTCCTCACATCTCGGCGATGCTTGTCGTGATTCGCCCCTTGACTTGAGACTTCGGATGCTTGAGCTATCGGTGCAAGTCTTCTGAGATCCAACTGCAATGGTCTGGGAATCATGTGATCATCAGACACTGGACTTGGAGTTTCGGGCTCTGCTTCAGTCATGTCAACGTCCTCTTGTTCCGCCTTCACGGGCAGTGTGGTCCTGGTCACTTGGATGCTCATTTCGTTCCCGGCGGTGATTGTTCCCGCACCAGTTTCCTGAGCGACAAATGCCAAACCTCCTCCCACAAAGGGCATATGTGAGGACGCCCCTCGACCCACAGACATCATGGACTCTTCCGAAGAACTCCCTCGCGACGTCTGGAGCCCAGATGACGGATCATCTGAAGTCCTTGATGTGCCAATGACACTGGGGATGCTTGCAGCCATCGCAGGAGCCCGGAGATCACCACTCTGATTCTCGGAACTGAGCAATGAAGATTCCCAGCGAGTACTCTCGGAACGGCTTCCATACACAGGAAGAGAAGTCAGCGACGGTGTCGACATTATCGACGGAGTTGCCGGGGCTTGAAGACGTGGTGGTCCGTGCTGCATGCGTTTGGACTGCGGTAGTTCTCCACTGGCAGACCCATCAGAGCTGTGCGTCACCCTGAGTCCGGTCACTCGGAGTCTCAGGATCAACTGTCGGCCCCGAAGGTCAGCTTCCTTGTCCCTGAGTGTGTCATCCTTGATCTCCTGACTTGGCATTCCTGGCAGCCTGGTGTACGACAACTGGTCGGTCACCGCAGCCCACTCGACAAGTTCCAAGGCAAGCCTGCCCTGAAACTCCAAAGCGATAGAACGCATGAGGACGTCGGAGACTCTCGATGCCATACTGTCAGACCACTTCGGGATCAAGTTCTGGAACTCGAACCCAGCCTCGAACAACATTGTCTGGAGAATTGAGACACACTCAATGGGAGTCAGCATGCCTACTGGAATCTCAGCATACGTCAGGTCTTCGACTAAGCCAAAGCTGTGTCGCTTCAACCCGAGCTCGGATATCCAAGATTCTTCAGGGCTAGCGGCGGAGTACCTCCACTTCACGTAGTCTCCAGTCATGGCAGCCGCCTTCTGAAACGCGTTAGCATCTGGCTTCGGCGTCGGCCACGCATAGTCCACGTTCGGTGGTATAATCCTCCCAGCGCTCTCGCTCTTCCATCGACGAAGCTGGTGACGAACATACTTCACAGCGCGTTCACCGTCCAGCGAGTCAACCTTTCCAGAGTCATCCGACGGTGTCTTCAGCGAATCACTGGATCGCATCAGCGCGTCTTCCGTCAACAGGTCGTCAGACTTCACAGTCTGAGCCTTCTCTTCCACAAATCCGGGTTCTGGCTTGACCTCCACCTCAGACTTTCCCGAAGACGTCGATGCAGACCGCAAGTCGATCTCCGGGGACTCAACCAAATCGGCGCCTCCCTCAGACGCCTCATCACCACCCACAAGGGCGGTGGCCTCTGCGACATCAGCTTCCTCGACATGCGAAGAACTGCCTTGTGAGCCTTGGTCACTGGAAACGGCGGGCGCTCCCTGGGATTCCGGCTCAGCAGCAGGCTGCTCCTCGACGGCAGACTCTGCGACGCTCACACTCTCGGCTGCCTCCTTCTCGCGTGCAGCCCTCTTCCTCTCGCGTGCCGCCCTCTTGACAGCATCCAGATCGGGCTGCTCCTCCGGCGGCAACCCTTGAAGACGTTTCGACTGCCGTGTTGCCACGGCACGACCACGACCGCGTCTTCCTCCTCGTGTAGTTCCAGGCGAAGCCATCTTGGTTATCGACGCTTGACAGGAACTCCTCTTCTTCTTCAACACTTGAATCCGGTGATATCCTCGGTTCGAATCCGGGCACGCGCACCAGTTGTCGCGAAGTCGGTGAAACTTTTGCCGCGGTGCAAGGGGGGCGTACAGTGAACCAACGGGCGACAGTACTGAGGGCTCCCAGTAGTCGCCGGTCGTGGCGTGTGATACCTTGTGTATCCTCGTCGGTTCGTTGTCTGAGGAATATGACACCTCCCGGGTCAAGTGTTGTGGGGTGAAGATGGGGGAGCTCCGTGCGAGGCCAGCGGCGACGACGTTCGAAGCCTTAGCGGGGTCCTTCTGGAGTCGGAAGCCCTGAGAACCACAAGTGATTCCCAGAGTGTGTAGTCAAAGAAACAATGAAGAAGTCCAATAACCAGGTACTTGAATATCGCAAATTCAGCACCTGGAGGCTTAGACTTAGAAGATAACCAACAATTAACAGAGTTCAATACAAATATACAATATACACAACCGTCACTTATTCTTTCCTGGCCCTTGGACGGTGGGCTAGTACTTCCAGGTCAACTGGGTATGTGTTTCAGACCCCTGGTCTGTCTGAAAACCCGTTCCTTTCGCGCACCACCCTCTAATATATAGAGGGAAATAAACCAATACAATCGGTTATATACAACAGTCAATCAAGCGTCCTGAGAGCGACTGTCTAGCTCCCAGAACCTGTCCAAACGAGCAATATGAAATGGGCTACCGTTAGAGACAAGACAAACGACCCAACTAGGAAATGGAATAGGCGGGTCACTTCAGGTCTCTACGCGCTGATCTCCGCCTAAAGGGGTTGGAAGAAGGCGAGAGATCACGTAACACCAAACCTTGTTACGGCTGTATGCACAGCAGATGGAACTCGGTAGCTTATGCTTCACGAGGCAAATTGAACTCTATTTAACATTTGTCTTCTGTCATATCTTCTTCAAACACACACTTCGATCTTCTTCTTGGTCTTCTTTCTGGGTACATTGCAGTCAGTCTTCGTATCTCAGGTTGTCTTGGTTTCACTATGTTTCAGGGAATCTTCACTTGGTCTCAGTATTGGAGTCAGTGCGGCAGATCTTGATGAGTGAGCACGATGAGGCATCATTATGTAGCCTTCAGGTTGCGTGTCACTTGATGGCAGACTGATTTCTCCAGGTTGACTTGGACTCAGTATGGTGAGGCATCGACTTCACTGGGTACATGTCTGGTATGCGATCTTCTGGCTCTGGCATTTATCTTCAGAGCGGTGATCATCATGCTTCTCAGACTTGGAGGCTTGATCTTCAGACATGTAGCTTAATTCCCAGGGGTGTAGAGCTCTGCTCGATACACATGAAGTCTTGAGCGTCAACTGGAACATACTTGGGCTTATTAGGGATGCTTGGGACTTGGGGTAATCATCGTGTGAGAGGTCTAGGATCTTTGTCGGTCATCACTCTGGCATTGGTCTTCAGAGTGGCATTTCTCAGACTTCTGGTTCTCAGACTCAGAAGCTCGATCCTCAGACTTGAGACGATGATTCCCAGGGTGTAGAGCTTCAATGCTCAATACACATGACGTCCTCAGGGGTGTCTTGGGTAGGCGACGTACAGCACGGGACACTTGGGCACTTCGGGCCTCTTGGGTCTTGTGGGTCTTGCTTAGGATCCTTGAACCGTCAATCGTCGCTCATGGGTGTAACGGGACGAGGTCTCTCAGGGATACATTCAACCTGAGAGACTTTCCGCCAGAAGTTAGGCACTCGTCGTCGGGGAAAGTCCGGTGGTTGGACTGAGTGCTAGCATGCCCAGACTTGTGCACAGTCCTGGGTAGCACTTCCAACCCGTTGGGCCCCTTTACAAACAGGCGAAGGATGAATCCATTAAGCGAAATATTACACCACAGAGCCGGTACATATCAGCCGCGTCCCAGCTCCCCTTTCTCCCAGAAGCCAGTATATCCACACACACATCACAGAGAGTCAGCGACCGTTCGCTTGAAAACCGGAAATAGCAATCTCACATGATGCGGCACCGATCATGTTAAAGCGGAGGAGGCAAGCGCAGGCCGAAGATGCGATAATTGACGAGAACGTGGAAAAGATGTTAAAGTCCGGCGTGATCGAGGAAGGAAACGGCGCGTGGGGATTTCCGGTGGTGCTGGTTCAGAAGAAGGATGGCGAGGTGCGTTTCTGCGTGGACTACCGAGCATTAAACAAGGTGACGCGTAAAGATGTGTATCCCCTACCTCGTATCGATGAAACTTTGGAAGCATTGGGCGGCGCGATGTTGTTCAGCACACTTGATCTGAAGGCTGGGTATTGGCAGATACTAATGGCAGCGGCGGATAAGGCGAAGACGGCTTTTACAACCAAGCGAGGGCTGTACCAGTTTGTGCGTATGCCGTTTGGGTTGTGTAATGCTCCGTCGACATTCCAAAGGATGATAAATTCAGTGTTGCGTAGATTGACGTGGAGCACTTGTTTAGTTTATCTGGATGACATAGTGGTGTACACGCGAGGCGGTATCGAGCAGCACGTGTTGGAATTGGCGTGTGTACTGGAACGTCTAGCGGTGGCTGGCTTGACGCTGAAGTTGAAGAAGTGCGTGTTCGCGACACGGCGGATGGAGTACCTTGGACATGAGTTGAGTTCTGAGGGTGTACGGCCATTGCAGCGGTTGGTAGACGCGCTGCGTGAGTTCCCGAAGCCACGAGATGCAGTGGAGGTGAAAGCGCTTCGTGCACTTAGCGGGGTACTATCGGCGGTTTATCGAGGGTTTTGGGTCGCTAATGGCGCCTATGACCAAGTTGTTGAGAAGGACAGCGGAATGGGAATGGGGAGACGAGCAACAGAAGGTGTTCGAGCGTGTGAAGAACATCCTGACGACCAAACCATTGCTAATCTATCCTAATTTCCTACTGCCCTTTCGAGTAGTGACTGATGCGAGCAAGATTGGGCTGGGTGCGTGTCTTATGCAGGACCACGGTGGTGGTTGGCAGCCAGTAGCCTTTGCCAGCAAGGTCAACAGCGAGACGGAGTCGAAGTATGGCATTACGGAGTTGGAGCTAGCTGCGGTGGTGTGGTCTATCAAACTGTTCAGGCCATATCTTTATGGGCGACGTTTCACTATCGTTACGGATCATGCGGCATTAAAATGGCTCATGACGAGCACGAACCTGACAGGCAAGTTGCATAGGTGGGCATTGACCCTACAAGAGTACGATTTCGAGGTGGTGTACCGACCGGGGAGTACAAATGTGGTAGCAGACGCACTTTCGAGAGCTCCCACGGCGAAAGCGTTGGCGGCGATTGGCAGGAGACGCAGGGCGAGACGACTAGCAGCGGATCGTGCACGAGTAGCAGCTGAGCACGAGCGAGAGAGGGCAGAGCAGCTAAACGAGCCCACGAACGGCAGGTCGGGTGTTGGACGCGGTGTGCAGAGCGCGCAGAGGCGAGAAGCGTATGTGCGCGGTAAGACGGGTAGCGGACAAGTGGCCAACGACGCAGAAGCGAGGGCGAGACGTACGGCGAGCATTCGAGCTCACAGAGAGCGGCGTGGAGCAGTTCCAGCGCGAGGAGCCCTAGTACCGAAGAATGAGGCACTGCGAAGAGCGTCGAGTGAAACAGTGGAGGTGCGCGGCATGTACGAGGGGCCTACTGCGGTCAGCGAGGAGCATCAAGCGACGGATGGGCACGAGTCACGAGGTTGGTCTGCGAGAACCGACAATGGAAGAAGCGAGCGTACGGGTAACCGTCCGGCGGTGACGACAGCAGCGCAGCGAAGGGAAGCAACGCACGAGGAGTCAGCCAGTGGAGCAGTGGTGACGGACGCAGCGCAACGAGACAGCGGTGATCACGAGTGGCCGATACGTGGCGCAACAAGTGACGAGCGAGCAGCATCGGCAGTGAACGAGACACGGAGCAGTGAGCAGTGGCGGGAACGCGTGGCAGCTAGACGAGAAGATGAACATGTACGTGGTGAGACCCTCCAGTTGACCGATGACGAGATTATCGAGGCGCAGAAGGTGAGCAGGCTGGTACAGAAGCTGGTGGCGGCGAAGGTGCAGAACGGCATGAAGATTGAAGTGCGGCACGGGCTGGTGGTAATCCAGACAGAGAAAGGATGGCGAATAGTGTTGCCTCCAGCGCTGTGGCCGGTTGTCTTCTAGGAGTGTCACGATTCGTGGGCCGGGCATTTGAGAGCGCCGCACACATTTGCAAGAATTTCGCAGAGTTACTGGTGGCCGGGCTTATTACACGAGGTGAAACAGTGGGTGCGCGGATGCCAAGAGTGTGGCAGTCGCAAGGCGAGACCGAGAGAGACAATTCCGCCGTTGAGAAGCATTCGAAGAGGTGATGTCGGGGATAGATGGGCTCTTGATGTGGCTGGTCCTCTTCCTACTAGTGATGGCGGTGGGCGGTTCGTGATTGCAGCTGTGGAGTACGTTACGAGGTACGCGGTGGCTACGACGGTAAAGCGGCATACAGCGGAGACAGTGGCGGACTTCATGATGAAGAACATCGTGTTGAAATTTGGAGTTTTTCGGGAGATTCTGACTGATGGAGCGCCTGAATTGACAGGGCATGCGGTGGAAGAGCTAGTGATATTACTACAAGCGCAGCAGACGACGGCGGTTCCTTATCGACCGCAGATGGTGGGGTTAGTCGAGCGTTTTAACCGCACGTGGAAGGACATCGTGGCGACATACATGCAAGAAGAGAATCAGCGAGATTGGGATCGGTGGGTAGACTTTGCGGTCTATGCCTACAACTCGGGGCAGCACTCGACGGTGAAGCTGTCGCCGAACGAGCTGATGATGGGCCGGAGATTAAGGAGTCCAAATGACTTACTGCGGAAGATGAGCGTGACGAAAGCGGGCGAGCTCAGCGAGTATCACAAGAAGATGATAGCTGCAATGAAGAGTAGTTTGCGATGTGCGGAGATTGCTAGAGCGAAGGAACAAGCAGCGCGGTATTACGACCAGCGAGTGCGGCAGAAGAAGAAGTTACGAGCAGGAAATCGGGTTTGGATGTTTCGGCCACCGAGAGGTGCGGACGCTTCTAAATTTGTTCACCAGTGGGTTGGTCCGATGCGCGTGGTGGAGCCGGTGGGCTACGACAATTGGTTGGTCAGACGCGAGGACGTGGACGGAGAGCCTGAGTGGCATATCGTTCATGTGTCGTTCCTGATAGCCTATCACAAACCGATCGACTTGTTGAAGCGCGTGGCGGTGGATCTGGAGCAGCAGCTCGAGTATGAAAGTGCAGGCGAGAGAGTGTCCGAGAGCGAGGCGGCAGCGAAAGTTGTACGAGCAGCGGAAGTTCCTACAACTACACCTGCACAGGGTCGAGCGCGAAAAAGAGATCGACAAACAGCGAGAGGTGCGACAACGTGGAGAAACACGAGTGGCGTCCTGGTGGAGACACGAAGACGGAAGCGGAGAAATCGAGCAGGGCAGTACGTCCTCGAGCACGAGCTACGGACGAGAAGAGCAGTTGAACGATGGCGAGCTGGAGACGACGGAGACGAGAGCGATGGTGGGTCTCAACACGAGATTACGACCAGTTGCTGCGAGACGACAGAGTCGTGGAAGACTCTGGTTTGGAGGAAGGCGTGTAGTAGGCGGCAGGTGCTGTGTTGGACGAGCATGGTGACGAGAGTGACGCGCAGTGAGTCGGCGCTGGATGGTGGCGACTGCGAAGACTACCTTGAGACGGACGTTGAAGTACCTCGAGGCGGGATTCGGAGCGCACGTTGGAAGTCTACGTATACAAAGAGCGGTGGAGTCGAGGAGCGTTGAGCTCAGTTAAGAATTGGCGGACTAGTTAAGCATTGGCGAACTAGTTAAGAATTGGCCAAGTACCTGGCAATTGGCAATCTTCCTAGCGATTGGGACGTTTGGTAGCGTTGGAGTGAGCGTGAGTGAACCTGGTGAGTGGAGAGGTTCGCAACAGACGCAGTGCGGGGCGAATAGCGGAGCGGATAGAAGCCTAGCAAGCGAAGCTACTGGGCTCTGGACGGCGCGAAGTAACCAACACTGTCGGGCTGAGGAAGCGGAGCCTACAGCGACGGTGAAGAAGGTGAAGTGCGTGGGAAAAGGAGGTGGCAGCAAGAGCGAGCGGAGTCTAACGATTGAGATTGAGTGTGAGTGAGCGAGGAGCGAAGAGTGTTGAGAGAATGAACGAGGAGGAGTTGTATTGAGAAGTTTATCTTCTGGTAATAAAGTAGGGTCTAAGGCCGCGTAGAGTGCCGAGGATCCGGCGCAGTGACCAAGTTGTAACTGGGCCACATATCTTGCCTGGCTCGTTAGGCAAATCTTATAGCCCCGCCGCGTCCTTCGTTCCCGCTTCAATGGGGCACACAAACACTTCCAATGGCAGTCAGCGACCCACTTAGTCACTGCGCCGGATCCTCGGCACTCTACGCGGCCTTAGATCCTACTTTATTACCAGAAGATAAACTTCTCAATACAACTTCTCCTCCTCGTTCGTTCTCGCTCACAACGCACTTCCTCTCCTCGTTCAACTCTCACAACGCTCACACTCAATCTCAATCGCTAGACTCAGCTCGCTCTTGCTGCCACCTCCTTTTCCCACGCACTTCACCTTCTTCACCGTCGCTGTAGGCTCACGCTTCCTCAGCCCGACAGTGTTGGTTACTTCGCGCCGTCCAGAGCCCAGTAGCTTCGCTCGCTAGTCTTCTATCCGCTCCTTGCTCCGTCCCTCGCTGCGTCTGTTGCGAACCTCAGTTCACTCACGCTCACTCCAACGCAGGTAGTTCTCCAATTGCCAAGCAGTTCGCCAATTGCAAAGTACCTCGCCAATTCTCAACTGACGCGCCAATTGCTAACCACCTCGCCAATTGTCAACTGAGCTCAACGCTCCTCGACTCCACCGCTCTTTGTATACGTAGACTTCCAACGTGCGCTCCGAATCCCGCCTCGAGGTACTTCAACGTCCGTCTCAAGGTAGTCTTCGCAGTCGCCACCATCCAGCGCCGACTCACTGCGCGTCACTCTCGTCACCATGCTCGTCCAACACAGCACCTGCCGCCTACTACACGCCTTCCTCCAAACCAGAGTCTTCCACGACTCTGTCGTCTCGCAGCAACTGGTCGTAATCTCGTGTTGAGACCCACCATCGCTCTCGTCTCCGTCGTCTCCAGCTCGCCATCGTTCAACTGCTCTTCTCGTCCGTAGCTCGTGCTCGAGGACGTACTGCCCTGCTCGATTTCTCCGCTTCCGTCTTCGTGTCTCCACCAGGACGCCACTCGTGTTTCTCCACGTTGTCGCACCTCTCGCTGTTTGTCGATCTCTTTTTCGCGCTCGACCCTGTGCAGGTGTAGTTGTAGGAACTTCCGCTGCTCGTACAACTTTCGCTGCCGCCTCGCTCCCGAACACTCTCTCGCCTGCACTTTCATACTCGAGCTGCTGCTCCAGATCCACCGCCACGCGCTTCAACAAGTCGATCGGTTTGTGATAGGCTATCAGGAACGACACATGAACGATATGCCACTCAGGCTCTCCGTCCACGTCCTCGCGTCTGACCAACCAATTGTCGTAGCCCACCGGCTCCACCACGCGCATCGGACCAACCCACTGGTGAACAAATTTAAAAGCGTCCGCACCTCTCGGTGGCCGAAACATCCAAACCCGATCTCCTGCTCGTAACTTCTTCTTCTGCCGCACTCGCTGGTCGTAATACCGCGCTGCTTGTTCCTTCGCTCTAGCAATCTCCGCACATCGCAAACTACTCTTCATTGCAGCTATCATCTTCTTGTGATACTCGCTGAGCTCGCCCGCTTCCGTCACGCTCATCTTCCGCAGTAAGTCATTTGGACTCCTTAATCTCCGGCCCATCATCAGCTCGTTCGGCGACAGCTTCACCGTCGAGTGCTGCCCCGAGTTGTAGGCATAGACCGCAAAGTCTACCCACCGATCCCAATCTCGCTGATTCTCTTCTTGCATGTATGTCGCCACGATGTCCTTCCACGTGCGGTTAAAACGCTCGACTAACCCCACCATCTGCGGTCGATAAGGAACCGCCGTCGTCTGCTGCGCTTGTAGTAACATCACTAGCTCTTCCACCGCATGCCCTGTCAATTCAGGCGCTCCATCAGTCAGAATCTCCCGAAAAACTCCAAATTTCAACACGATGTTCTTCATCATGAAGTCCGCCACTGTCTCCGCTGTATGCCGCTTTACCGTCGTAGCCACCGCGTACCTCGTAACGTACTCCACAGCTGCAATCACGAACCGCCCACCGCCATCACTAGTAGGAAGAGGACCAGCCACATCAAGAGCCCATCTATCCCCGACATCACCTCCTCGAATGCTTCTCAACGGTGGAATCGTCTGTCGCGAAGTCGGTGAAACTTTTGCCGCGGTGCAAGGGGGGCGTACAGTGAACCAACGGGCGACAGTACTGAGGGCTCCCAGTAGTCGCCGGTCGTGGCGTGTGATACCTTGTGTATCCTCGTCGGTTCGTTGTCTGAGGAATATGACACCTCCCGGGTCAAGTGTTATGGGGCGAAGATTGGGGGAGCTCCGTGCGAGGCCAGCGGCGAAGACGTTCGAAGCCTTTGCGGGGTCCTTCTGGAGTCGGAAGCCCTGAGAACCACAAGTGATTCCCAGAGTGTGTAGTCAAAGAAAACAATGAAGAAGTCCAATAACCAGGCACTTGAATATCGCAAATTCAGCACCTGGAGGCTTAGACTTAGAAGATAACCAACAATTAACAGAGTTCAATACAAATATACAATATACACAACCGTCACTTATTCTTTCCTGGCCCTTGGACGGTGGGCTAGTACTTCCAGGTCAACTGGGTATGTGTTTCAGACCCCTGGTCTGTCTGAAAACCCGTTCCTTTCGCGCACCACCCTCCAATATATAGAGGGAAATAAACCAATACAATCGGTTATATACAACAGTCAATCAAGCGTCCTGAGAGCGACTGTCTAGCTCCCAGAACCTGTCCAAACGAGCAATATGAAATGGGCTACCGTTAGAGACAAGACAAACGACCCAACTAGGAAATGGAATAGGCGGGTCACTTCAGGTCTCTACGTTACGCTGATCTCCGCCTAAAGGGGTTGGAAGAAGGCGAGAGATCACGTAACACCAAACCTTGTTACGGCTGTATACACAGCAGATGGAACTCGGTAGCTTGTGCTTCACGAGGCAAATTGAACTCTATTTAACATTTGTCTTCTGTCATATCTTCTTCAAACACACACTTCGATCTTCTTCTTGGTCTTCTTTCTGGGTACATTGCAGTCAGTCTTCGTATCTCAGGTTGTCTTGGTTTCACTATGTTTCAGGGAATCTTCACTTGGTCTCAGTATTGGAGTCAGTGCGGCAGATCTTGATGAGTGAGCACGATGAGGCATCATTATGTAGCCTTTAGGTTGCGTGTCACTTGATGGCAGACTGGATTCTCCGGGTTGACTTGGACTCAGTATGGTGAGGCATCGACTTCACTGGGTACATGTCTGGTATGCGATCTTCTGGCTCTGGCATTCATCTTCAGAGCGGTGATCATCATGCTTCTCAGACTTGGAGGCTTGATCTTCAGACATGTAGCTTAATTCCCAGGGGTGTAGAGCTCTGCTCGATACACATGAAGTCTTGAGCGTCAACTGGAACATACTTGGGCTTATTAGGGATGCTTGGGACTTGGGGTAATCATCGTGTGAGAGGTCTAGGATCTTTGTCGGTCATCACTCTGGCATTGGTCTTCAGAGTGGCATTTCTCAGACTTCTGGTTCTCAGACTCAGAAGCTCGATCCTCAGACTTGAGACGATGATTCCCAGGGTGTAGAGCTTCAATGCTCAATACACATGACGTCCTCAGGGGTGTCTTGGGTAGGCGACGTACAGCACGGGACACTTGGGCACTTCGGGCCTCTTGGGTCTTGTGGGTCTTGCTTAGGATCCTTGAACCGTCAATCGTCGCTCATGGGTGTAACGGGACGAGGTCTCTCAGGGATACATTCAACCTGAGAGACTTTCCGCCAGAAGTTAGGCACTCGTCGTCGGGGAAAGTCCGGTGGTTGGACTGAGTGCTAGCATGCCCAGACTTGTGCACAGTCCTGGGTAGCACTTCCAACCCGTTGGGCCCCTTTACAAACAGGCGAAGGATGAATCCACAAAGCGAAATATTACACCACAGAGCCGGTACATATCAGCCGCGTCCCAGCCCCCCCTTTCTCCCAGAAGCCAGTATATCCACACACACATCACAGAGAGTCAGCGACCGTTCGCTCGAAAACCGGAAATAGCAATCTCACAACCGCCCCTTCTGGTCACGATCCATCAGTGAGGAAATTTCTCCCAAACTGTGAATCATGGCCAGGTCTCAAAAACACAGAGAGCGTCGGTTCTCCGAGCGACGGGCTGCGGCCACTCTTTGTCAGTTGCCCAGTTTTCAGAGCCTCTGGTCCCCTGTCTCTCTAGCCAATCGAAATCCATCCATCATAAACTCCAAACTCCAACGAGAAACATCCACGCGACCTTTGCGTCCGCATTCTCCAAAAAACTTCAAAGCCATCATGTCCGACACCTTCGCGACTCGTTCAAGTGACGTTCCTTCTTCTTCTTCGGCCGGCAACGCCTCAGGGGATGCTCCTGCTTCGGCAACGGCACCTTCTCCTCAGGGGGGCGATGATGGCACAGCTGTCTCGCCTAATGGCAGCTCAAGCGCTCCAGCCCAAGCGCCAGCGTCTCCTCGGGACACGGTGACCGACACTCGTAATGCTGACCCCGTGGTGGCTGCGCATGAGGTGCCTCACATGGTGAGCATCTCCGATGTTGACGCTCTTCTCAACAGGGGGCTTCTGACGGAGGTTGGCACAGGAGCTTCTGCAGTCTTGCGTCCCGATGTGCCCGCGAACTGGGCAGCCATAGTTCCACGGCATGAAGGTCCTGTCTTCTTGGTCGGCGTACCAGCTCGAGCGGCCGACATCCGTCAAGGGAAGCATGTCTCCGACAGCTATGGAGGACCGAGCTGCATGGTGGGGTACCAGTACCTCTCGCGTGACGATGTGGACGAGCTCGAGCGCGTCATCCCCGGGTTCACTGAAGACGACATCTTACGACCACGCTCGATGGCGACGACTCCTCGGGATCTTGACGCAAGCCTGGGCTCCATTACAGCACAGCGTGAGTTGATGTCTCTCTTGGCTCATCTCCCTGTGGACAGGCTGGCCGAACGTGTTTTCAAGACTTCAGGCTTCCTGAAGATCATGGCAAGTGCGCATCGTCGTCTCCGGGAACAAGTCGAGGCCCAAGGAGCTACGGCGATGATCGACGCCGCGGCTGCTCAAAGCCGATGCGATGAACTCACCCGTGAATGGCTCTTCAATTGCGACTTCTGGTATCGTGAGGTTGGCCAAGCTCTGAGTGCCTCTGATGAAGTCGAGAAGCGTCTGAAGTCCGAGATGCAAGATCTCAAGACCCGATACCAAGACCACATCGACTCTCTGGAAACTGACAAGGCGGAGCTCAAGGCTCGACTCACTGACGCTGAGGCGCACATTCGTCTCCTGAACGACCGTCCAGTAACGAAGGCCATCGACACCTGGGGTTTCGCTGAGTTTCTCCAGAAGAACGCCGATGTCTCCGGGAATTGGGACCGGCTTCATGAACTGTTGGAGCTCTACCAAGACAGTGCTACTGTGCCTTCAACGTGGGACACGGTCATCAACATTACTTCTCTGGACAAGCGTCGCGACCCGGTCCCTGACTTCAAGGAGGCCTTCGACAAGGCAGCAGCAGCGTCGAGCTCTGTTGGTACAGAGAAACCGCCAGTTATACTGGATCTGACGCGACCTGGCACGTCATCCAAGTCCGGGAAGTCTCCGCTTAAGTCGTCCAAAAGGTCGTCAGAAAAACGGCCACAAGCGAAGTCTGCTGGCAAATCCAAGCTTCAGAAGCGGCCGTCTCCACCTAAGGTCCAGCGCCGTCCAAGTCGGCACACCCCAGGGAAAGACTCGGTGCGAAGAGCAGGTGAAAAGACTTCGGTTTCCAAGAAGAGTGTTCACACGATGCTCCCGGGGAACGTGGTCTGGAAAGAGGTTCGACCGGATCTTCGACAAGCTCTTCTGGCAGGGATCAAGTACGAGAAAGCCATGGACTGGCTGAGTTCTGATCGTGCGTGCCATGGCCTCTTCCGTGAACCACAGCTGGTGAAGATGCTGGTCAGCATGATGTATTGGCGACGTCTGGATACAACTCCATGGTCCAGCTACGTTCCTGAGATATACTTCAAGATGGCCGACGAACGCTTGGATCGACTTCTGAAACTCGGCCAGCCGGCACCTTCCTGGGAACCTCTGGACGCTCACGTGCCGTATCCAGACGAAGACGTGGAGTCTACGGTGGACGACACTACGGCGGACCCCGACTTCAAAGCACCACCTTCGGATGGGTCTCCTTCAGAAGATGAAGACGATGGTAATGATTCCGACAGTGGCTCTGAATCTGACGGCCACGCGCGCAGACGTCCTAAGCGTTCTCGCAGCCAGAGCAGTTCGGACACAGATGCCCCAGCTCCGCCGTCCAAGAAGAGCAAGGCTTACAAGAGAGCTTCGTCAGGGTATCAACGTCAGCAGACTACTCGTCGCCAAGTCACCAAGAATCCATCTTCGGGGTCATCTTCACGCCGTCGTTCGCTGTCGCACAAGGCGTATGATTCTCTGACGGTGAACGAGCTCCAGGTCGTGGAAGTTCCTGATGACAGTGTGCTTTCGTGGCTTTACTTCGGCGTCCGGGTGCAGCGGGTCAGCGTTTCTAAGTCATCTCTTGGGCAAACCGTCGGCTTCCCTGAGTACGAGATTCACAAGCACGCGAGTGAGCTGGCTAAGCGTCGCTGGGACTCTCATGAGTACACTGCGTTGCTGAAGATGAATCCGACTCCGTGGGCCTACATGTTCCAGAACCGCAAGCAGAAGTTTTACCTCCACCGGCGATGCACCCTGAATTCGGCTACCTTGGAGCTCGTTGACGCGTTCGTCGACTGCATGCACAAGCACGCCCAAGCCTTCTGGGAGCGGACTCACTGGGTTACGATAGATGTCGACGCCGATGCTCAGTCCGCGGGCATTTACAACCAGCGTGCTCTCCGCCGGAATGCTCTTCTGCGTAAATATAGGAAGCTGGTCAAGAAGTCACAAGCCTGTAGGGACTTCCCGGAGACTCTCTTCTATGAGCCTGGCATCTGGACGCTCAGTGACAAGCTCTGCCCGTGGATTTGGCAGGATCCCCATGTGGCTGACCTCAGTGGCCCAGACCCTCTCAACTTGGACGAGCAATTGGAGGAGCTGGACGACGAAGAACCTGCACGCACTCAGTGGGCCACTGCTCTTGCCGACTCTGCCTGGATGAAGTTCCTCCCACACAGTGTCAAACAAGAAGCCATTTCTCCGTCGGAACGCAGCGCCAATCCTGTGACTCGTAATACGTTCTGAGTTTCAGGCACCAACTCTTCCGGGAACCACACCTTCATTCTTATTCTTCTTTTCATCTCGTAGCGTAATCACCATTCAATACAATTCCCAGTCACAATCACCATCAACATCCTTGAGTATCATCATCCCATTTTCAGTATAACCTGCATCCATCAGCTTCTCACGATAATATCCATAGTGTCACTTAACCATTCGAAATTTCACAAGTCACTCTTAGCGTCAAAACGCTCTCCCCAGCCACTTCTCCATCAACAGTCTGAAAGACACTTCTCTCAAGAAAGGAACTCTGAAAACGATTGCTCTTCAGAATCTCTGAGGTCTCGGAAATCATCTTCAGACTTCTGAAGAAAACTGTGACGTTAAACTCTGGGGTGGTCGTCTTCAGCTTGCATGGCTTGAAAACGGGCCCTAGCTCGCGCACTTTGGTTGAACTCGTACAGCAGGGCTCCACAGTTCAACTTCGACAACGGTAGCCACTCGGTTTCATCGTACCCTTTCCACTTGACGAGATATTCGCGAAGTCTTTTGGACGTTCGGGTTCGCTTAGTCCATCGTGTGTCCAGGATCTTCTCCACTTCGTACTCATCATTTTCGGAATCAGGCTCCCAACTATCTTCTGGAAGTAGCGCTGTATCGAAGTCATCACCCTCAACAATCGTCAGTTCCATCGTGGGTCTTCTGGGGAACACAGCTCTGGGTTTCAGTCGACTCACGTGAACCCAAGGATTCACGCGATAACCGGAGCCTTCGACCTTGAGCTTCACGCGGAAATCGTCCAACATCTCTTCGATTCGAAATGGTCCATGCCACATGTGTGCTAGCTTGCGGCTCAAGCCCGTTTGTACTTTGGGGATATAAAGCCACACAGCATCACCTACGGCGTACCCAGACTTCAGTCTCTCTGAGAGTTCGTTCCACTTCCGAGTCTGTTCCTCAGAACGCTTGAGCTTCGCTTTCTTCTGCAAATCTTCAGCACATGCCTGAGCGTAGCTGTAATCGCGTTGCATCTTTCGGCGCCACTCATATGCGGTCCGTTCTTGGACAGTTGAAGGTTTTGGGCCAAGCATCGCGGACACAGTCCCTTGAGCATCCCATCCGTGTACCAAGTAAAATGGTGTCTCCAGACGTGTTGCATCAAAGGACGTGTTTAAGGCAAACATCAACCGCTCAGCGTGGTCATCCCAGTCACTTTGGTCAGCTTCTGCGACATAGGCTCTGATGCTCCGAATCACCGTTTGGACGGATCGTTCCTGCTGGCCATTGGCCTGCGGACGGTAACCCAGAGTAGCCCGTTGCCTGCTTCCCAGAAGCTCTCGAAAGCATCTGAAGACCTCGCTCATGAAACGGGGATCCTGATCATGTCGCATCAAAGAACTTGCTCCAAAGTGTCTGAAAACCGTTTCTTCGTAGGCCTCGGCCACATCCTGGGCGGTAGTGATACTCATAGGCTTACACATCACATACCCTGAGAACATGTCTTGGAACAGTAGGAGAAACGTGTTACCCCTTGCGGACTTCGGCATATGCGTCACGAAATCCATGGACACCACTTCGAAAGGTCGGCTGGGCTCGATATTCCCAGGCGAAGGTCCAGGATTCGGAGGACGCCCCTTGCCACTGGCGCAATCTACGCACTCTTTGACGAATCGTTCAACGTCCGCGTACATGCCCAACCAGTAGAATTCAGAGATCAATTTCTCAAATGTCCGCTTGATTCCCTGATGACCACCTTGATAGTCTTCATGGGCATAATGCAACAAGTCGAGGCGCAAATCACTGGGAACCACAAGTCTGAGTTCATCAACGTTGTCCCTCGGGCGTTCCCTGGTAGCACGACTCAGGCGGTAGAGTACATTCCTGGAATCCAAGACGAAGTCTTCAGCAATTCTCGCAAGTTTTCTGGCTCTGGGACGTGGTAGGCCTCCCACGTCACTCTTTAGAAACTTGATGAGTTCAGCCAGCTCCGGGTCTTGGTCCTGGTGTGCTTTGATCCGCCTCCATCGTTCCGCTTGGAACTCAAGTGGTCCCATAGGATCTCCGGGGAGCTCTTCATTCTGGGCTTGCACACGAGTCACAGCAATCAGTACCTTGGCCGCTAATGGCAACGGGGCACACGCTGATCCAGGGGTTGGTTCTTCAGTCGTGTGATTCTGGGACTCCTGAGTCTCTGAGACTTGAGCGTTGGACTCTTCAGGGACATGGGGCTTCATCAACTTCTCATGGATCTTGGACACCAAACGTAAGTGAGTAAACTCGTCAGCGTCCTCGACTTGCCATGATCTACCCATAACCAACGTCTTTGACGTGAGGTAATCTGCCGCCTGGTTGTATTCCCGTTTCACATGCACCAATCGCAGAGTCCGGAATTTATCTCTCAGAGATTTAAACTCCGCCAGACGTCGTTGCAAGTTCGGCTGATTGCAGTTGATTATGCCTTGGGCCTGTTGAATGGCGATGCGTGAGTCTCCGACAACAACAAGTTCTTGGATCCCACGCCTCAGAGCCATCTTCAACCCATTCACTAGTCCGCAATACTCAGAGTCGTTGACTGTGACATCTGTCAAAGCGTAGCCTTGAGCTTCAAGAACATTCCATCCAGGAAGCTCCCAGAGTATGCATCCGCAACTCCCAAGGCGCGTCGACGTCTTTGCGGCTCCATCGAAACTCAGAACACATCCACTGTAGTCAGCTTCCAACATCTCCACGCTAATCGGCGCTGGAGGTTTGACGCGCCCCTTGGCCGGAATCAAATTCTCAGAGATCTCATCAAGATGTTCTCTGGGGGTAATACCGGCTCCCAATATGGCGGGGAGGCCGTCTTCATCCCGTTGGATCCTGCGAATTTCCAAGTTCCAGTGGGATAGCATCAGCCCCCACTTGACACTTCTGCCGTCCGCAGAACTCGAGGTCAATAGCCACTTCAGGACTGAATAGCGAGTATACACAATGATCACTGGGCTCGACTCAACCAAGGCTCTGAAGTTTTCCAGAACTCTGAGAATCGCGACAACTTCCTTCTCAGCAATGTGGTATCGTAGTTCGGAGTCATTCAGCACACGTCCTGTGAAACGAACCGGGTGGATTACCCCATCGTATTCCTGACCTAGGACTGCGGCTGCAGCCCACGGGTTTGCATGCGGAATGATGACAAACGGCTTCGAACGATCCGGATGTCTGAGAAGCGGCGTCGATACGATCTTGAGTTTCAGAATCTCGAAGGCTTCTTTGGCACGGGCCAAGTCTCTCCCGGCTCGGATCTGTTCATCTGTCAACTCGTACAGCGTAGCAGCGATCACGGGTAAATCCTCAATAAACTTGTTGTAGTAATTCAGACTCCCCATGAAGCTCTGTACGCCCTTGAGTGTCGACGGGAACGGCAAGTCTTGGACTCCCTTGGCAATCTTCGGAGTAGCTCTCAGTCCTTCAGCACTAATCTCATGCGACAGGTACGGGATTGAAAGTTTTCCGAATTCACTCTTGGGCAAACTCACAGAGATGTTCCAATAACGCAGTCTGAAAAGCAGAGCGTTCAGGTCCTCACAGAGCTGGTCCCACGTTGGAGCACCATGTGCGATGTCATCGATGTAGGAGCTTCGGCCCAACACCGGCCCAATGAAAGACGGGATAGGGATGTTCCTCTGGAAGACGGTCATCTGCTCTGTGAGTCCGACCGGTTCCGACTTTGAGACATCACTCTCAGAAGGCACTAGGATACTCTCAGACTTTCGAGGCGTCAGCTTCAGGAAATCCAATACATCAGTGTCGACATCCGCTTCCTCTTCAGGTGACAACCGTACAAAACCCCACAGACAATTGTCCAGCATCGCTTGATACACTAGTGGAGCATTCTTCAGACCGAAAGGCATTCTAACCCACTGGAAATGTCCGAATGGACAGATGAAAGCAGAAATTAACCGAGCACGTTCCGTCATTTTGACAGCCCAAAAGCCACTTGCCATATCCAAACTCATGAACCACATTGCTGACTCGAATCCAATCAAGAGATCATCAATCAGCGGTAACGGGTAATGCGACAACTGGATGAAACCATTCACCACACGATAGTCGATGCACATCCGGCTATCAACACCATTCTTCTTCAGAACAATCACAATCGGCGATGCCCAGGGGCTACTCGAGTACTCAATCAATCCAGTTTCCAGGAGCTTCTTAAGAAGTTCATACACCTTCACCATGAGATGTGGTGCAACAGATCTCGGACGTTGGGCGACCGGTTTAGCGTCACCTACATCGAGATCACAGACCACGCCCCTTGCCGGTGCGGGTGCAGCATTTCCATCTCCCAGAAAAATCTTCCTGTGGTACTTCAGAATATCTCTGAGTTTCGACTCCATCTCTGGTGTCGTCTTCCCCGGGACTCCGACATCTGCGGTGTCAATGTCGCACTCTGGAGTGAGTTCTTCGAGCTCAGGCAGCATAACTAACTGGTCTCGCAACTGAGCCAGGAGTTCGGTTCCTTCTCGCATATACACACCAGGTTCTAAGTCCAGGTCTTCGTTCGTAACCCGCATACACCGCTCATACTCCATTCGTAACTTCTCTACCGGGGTCCCCGGCATGCCCGAGATTGGTATGTCCCACGATTCATCCGTCACGTCCGGACCATCAGCAATCTGATCACTCTGAGACTCTGAAGCCGAAACTGAGACGTCGTCAGACTCTTGCAACTCACTTAAGGAGTCAGCAACTCCGTTTTCTGGTGCTTCTCGTACTTCGTTGTCAGGGAACGTGTCCAAATCACTAGTATCAACACTCACATCCCTTATCAGCAGCTCCTCTTTCTCCTGAGGATCATCTGTTTGCGTGGAGACATCCAGAGCAAAACGAACACGTTTCGTACGGGTAGCCACGGAGGGCCTCACAAATTGAACGCGGGCGTTATCCATCCTGGAACGCTGCAATATCTTGGTCGGCCACGGATACACGGGGTGATCCACACACGGGGGTTGTGGCATCAGAGCTTCCAAGTCGGCTTCATGCTTCAGACGCTTCTTAGTTTCAGGGGACGGGGTGTTCTCCAAAATGAGCACCTCCCAGTCACGATAGGCAGCTGAGCCTGGCCTCACAAAACGACCATGTCTCGGAAAGAATCCATACTCCACAATCCTTGCAACGTCTGAGAACTCGTTCACCCAAGTGTTCTTGTCGGAGATGTTCACGACTCGGACAGCGACTGGCCATGACCGGGCTGCATAAATCAACTGGGTCACCCAGCGATCACCTCGTCCAGCCCACACAACTTCACGTTGCGGATTCGTGGGTCCATAGTCAATCTTGACGATAAACTCCTCTCCTGGACTCAGAAGTACAGCTTCGCTTGGCCTAACGGCTCTGTTTCGCCCGATATGGTCACCAGGCTCCCAACTGCACATCATCACTACGACTTCGTCTGGAAGTGATACCAATCCTTCTCGAACACTGATCCTCAGACCAGCGGCAAACATGAATCCCATTCCCAGAAGCACATCAATTCCTTCACCGATATTCGCAACCCAAACATCCACAATGTAAACCACTCTCGGCCCGAGAGTAAGCTTGATCTCAGCACTGGCGCCAATATACGTCGGAACTCCTCCCATCCCAGACACCTTGGTTTGTTTGTGCGACTTGAGTCTGAGTCCGAGCTTACGCGCAAAGTCGTAACTCAGAATGTTGATAGTCGCCCCTGTGTCCAGGAGGATCTTGGTCCGATGATCGTTTACAGCGCCATGTACCATCACCACATCACGCTTTGCAGGATCAGGGTAATGGTCCTCCCACCAGCCATAGCATTCACCATCCTTCAGACGAAATTGAACAGTATCGTCAGAATTCTGGCCCTTGTCTTCTACCATTTCTGGTAACACAGTTCCCAGACTCGGTCGTTCAGGGAGCATAGTTGGTTCTTGGGTTAAAGCGGTCATACATTGTTCGTGGTTATCTTGGGTTGGGGTTTTCAGCTCAGGCCCTACGTACACTAGAACACACAACTCTGGGGTCTTACCTAGCCCGGCGCGTTTCGGATCCCCATCCGACGGGCTTATTGGTTTGACTGTTTCCCAGAGTTCGCCTCATCACCCAGGAGTTTCTCCAAGAGGTGATCCGGCATGTCCTTTAATACGCCTTGACGAGCCAATTTTTTCAGGGATTCCAGAGTCTTCAGATCTTCACACGGTCTTCCGGGATGCAGTCTTCCGCATATTTCGCAGGGCGGTACACGGCACATCCGGGTCGGATGTCCTTTCTCCAGACATCGGTCACATGTTAGGTCTCTCCAACAGTCTTCTTCGGAGTGGCCAGAGCGATGACATTTTTCGCAGAACTTGTTCCAGTAACCAGCGTTGTCACGGCGCGCCTGGTTGAACCCTTGACTTGACGATCCTGTTGGAGACTGAGGTGGCGGGCGCCATCCCATGTTGTCCATCACTCGGTATACTTCATTCGTCAAAGTCTGGGTCCAATCTGCGCCTCCGGCAGAAGGGCTAGCTGTCGAAGTACTTCCAGTCATCTGAGCTGTACCCTCATCACGACTGGATCCTGAGGTCGTTGTCTGATGTCTGAAGTTTTCGCCTTGGGATCTGGAACCATTACTGCTCCTCTGATACTCTCGATGATCTCCAGAGTCGCTATCTTCCGAATCCTCAGAGTCGACTTCTTTAGCGACATAAGTCCTATGCATGCGCTTGGGTTTGAATTGTCCTCGCGGAATGTTATCGGCTCTGAAGTCCTGGGGCTTGGTAGCAGTTGTGTCACGATCTCCAGTTCTCCAGACTTCCTCGTCTTGCAGTATGGCATACTCCAGGTCGGAGATACTCTTGAACCTCTGTCCTTGCAAGGAGGTTTTCAGACGCGGATCATTCAGCTTGGTGATGAAACGCAGAACATGCTTCTCCAGACGCTTAGACGACTTCCTGAAATCTATATCAGCTTTCCAAGCCGCAGAGTTCAGGCGATAGAAGAATTCCAGTGGAGTCTCGGAACTCCTCATTTCCATGGTGAAGTACCTCTCAGAATAGGACGATCTTGCTTTGTAATAGCGTCTCTTGAACTCAGATGATAACTCTTTCCAATCACGGGATACACTCTTCGGCAACTGGTTAAACCAGTCACGGGCAGATGTTGGAAGCTTCAGCTTGAGTTCTTGAATCCGAGTCTTGGTACTCCAACCTCCCTGAGAAGCCATGTTTGTGAATTTCTCCCACCAGTGCACTCGTTCTCTGAGTGTAGCTCTTGGGTCGAACTCTCCTAGCGTGTTGGAGTTAATGAACGGCCGAAAAGAGAGCAGCGTTGTTCCTGATTGCGCCGAATTCGCAGCAGTGAGGTTCACGACTTCTCCTGGCTCTGAATCCTCTGACGAAGAACTCTCAGAGTCTGAACTGGAGTCATCAGATCCTCCACCAGGTCTGGGGGCCCTCCCATGGCGTCTATCACGGCGTGGAACGCGGCGCTCTTCGCCGGAGCGTCTAGCGTCGTCATCCTGCCTGGAATTTCGCCGGGGAGTCGTCCTACGCTTGGTATCAGTCTTGTCCTCAGTGCCATGCGTTGTCTGGGGTGCCTGCGCCGTCGTAGCGCTTGCGGCGGCGGCGCCAGGCCTCTCAGCCTTCACTCTTCCTCCATTAGCGGCGTCGGAAGCGGGGACTGACTGTTGAATGGTCGACCGCCGTCGAAGTGACTGCTGGAGAGCCGGTGAATGCGACATAGGTGCAACCCTACCCCTGATTACGTCATTTCTGATTTCTGACCCAGATAGTGGGTGTGAAGTTGACGTAATCCCAGATAGTGGGTGTGAAGTTGCAACTTCAGGGAGTGCAGGGTCAGACACCATGGTTGCAGTTGCCAAATCAGGGGAAGCGACTCCTCGGACTCCTTGAACCTGGGACAATGTCGCCCGAAGGTTACGCAATTGTCCGGCCTGGAACTTCTGAACATTCTGAGAAGCTTCTTTCACCTGGTCGCGTTCTGCCTCCACTTCCTTCACTCGTCGATGTAGCGTTTCCATTTGCGAAATCCAGTCACGTTTCATCTCGTCTGCCGTACGTGCATGTTCGGCTTCGACCTCGGCTTCCCGCTGTTTCCATCGGTCCGCGTACTCCTACTCCAGGCGCTGTTTCTCAGACGCTTGAAGTGCAGTTCTTAGACGTTCAACTTCCGAAGAAGGTTCCGACACTCGACTTCTGCGTTCCTCCAAGTCTTCAGCGCGCCTTTGAGCTTCCAGCCTCGCGTTTTCCGACTCCAACAGCTTATCCGTCAGCGTTTGAATCTGACGGCGTGCTTCTAAGTCGCGTTGTTCACGATGCCGTTCACGTTCCATGGATGCCAAGCGTTCCTGTGCCAAGAATTCCATCTGTGCCTGTTCCATCCGAGCCTGCCACTCCTGCTGCTGTCGCATCACGTTCAACTCAATCTGGGCAGGCCCTGATCTCTGGGAACCAGTGGCTTCAGACTTCAACCGACTCGACACAACCGAGCTCGAGCGCCTGGAAGATAGTCTCTGGGATTTCTCACTCCTCACATCTCGACGATGCTTGTCGTGATTCGCCCCTTGACTTGAAACTTCGGATGCTTGGCTATCGGTGCAAGTCTTCTGAGATCCAGCTGCAATGGTCTGGGAATCATATGATCATCAGACACTGGACTTGGAGTTTCGGGCTCTGCTTCAGTCATATCAACATCCTCTTGTTCCACCTTCACGGGCAGTGTGGTCCTGGTCACTTGGATGCTCATTTCATTGCCGGCAGTGATTGTTCCCGCACCAGTTTCCTGAGCGACAAATACCAAACCTCCTCCCACAAAGGGCATATGTGAGGACGCCCCTCGACCCACAGACATCATGGACTCTTCCGAAGAACTTCCTCGCGACGTCTGGAGCCCAGATGACGGATCATCCGAAGTCCTTGATGTGCCAATGACACTGGGGATACTTGCAGCCATCGCAGGGGTCCGGAGATCACCACTCTGATTCTCGGAACTGAGCAATGAAGATTCCCAGCGAGTACTCTCGGAACGGCTTTCATACACAGGAAGAGAAGTCAGCGACGGTGTCGACATTATCGACGGAGTTGCCGGGGCTTGTAGACGTGGCGGTCCGTGCTGCAGGCGCTTGGACTGCGGCAGCTCCCCACTGGCAGACCCATCAGAGCTGTGCGTCACCCGGAGTCCGGTTACTCGGAGTCTCAGGATCAACTGTCGGCCCCGAAGGTCAGCTTCCTTGTCCCTGAGTGTGTCATTCTCGGCCTCCTGGTTTGGCGTTCCTGGCAGCCTGGTGTACGACAACTGGTCGGTCACCGCAGCCCACTCGACAAGTTCCAAGGCAAGCCTGCCCTGAAACTCCAAAGCGATAGAACGCATGAGGACGTCGGAGACTCTCGATGCCATACTGTCAGACCACTTCGGGATCAAGTTCTGGAACTCGAACCCAGCCTCGAACAACATTGTCTGGAGAATTGAGACACACTCAATGGGAGTCAGCATGCCTACTGGAATCTCAGCATACGTCAGGTCTTCGACTAAGCCAAAGCTGTGTCGCTTCAACCCGAGCTCGGATATCCAAGATTCTTCAGGGCTAGCGGCGGAGTACCTCCACTTCACGTAGTCTCCAGTCATGGCAGCCGCCTTCTGAAACGCGTTAGCATCTGGCTTCGGCGTCGGCCACGCATAGTCCACGTTCGGTGGTATAATCCTCCCAGCGCTCTCGCTCTTCCATCGACGAAGCTGGTGACGAACATACTTCACAGCGCGTTCACCGTCCAGCGAGTCAACCTTTCCAGAGTCATCCGACGGTGTCTTCAGCGAATCACTGGATCGCATCAGCGCGTCTTCCGTCAACAAGTCGTCAGACTTCACAGTCTGAGCCTTCTCTTCCACAAATCCGGGTTCTGGCTTGACCTCCACCTCAGACTTTCCCGAAGACGTCGATGCAGACCGCAAGTCGATCTCCGGGGACTCAACCAAATCGGCGCCTCCCTCAGACGCCTCATCACCACCCACAAGGGCGGTGGCCTCTGCGACATCAGCTTCCTCGACATGCGAAGAACTGCCTTGTGAGCCTTGGTCACTGGAAACGGCGGGCGCTCCCTGGGATTCCGGCTCAGCAGCAGGCTGCTCCTCGACGGCAGACTCTGCGACGCTCACACTCTCGGCTGCCTCCTTCTCGCGTGCAGCCCTCTTCCTCTCGCGTGCCGCCCTCTTGACAGCATCCAGATCGGGCTGCTCCTCCGGCGGCAACCCTTGAAGACGTTTCGACTGCCGTGTTGCCACGGCACGACCACGACCGCGTCTTCCTCCTCGTGTAGTTCCAGGCGAAGCCATCTTGGTTATCGACGCTTGACAGGAACTCCTCTTCTTCTTCAACACTTGAATCCGGTGATATCCTCGGTTCGAATCCGGGCACGCGCACCAGTTGTCGCGAAGTCGGTGAAACTTTTGCCGCGGTGCAAGGGGGGCGTACAGTGAACCAACGGGCGACAGTACTGAGGGCTCCCAGTAGTCGCCGGTCGTGGCGTGTGATACCTTGTGTATCCTCGTCGGTTCGTTGTCTGAGGAATATGACACCTCCCGGGTCAAGTGTTATGGGGCGAAGATTGGGGGAGCTCCGTGCGAGGCCAGCGGCGAAGACGTTCGAAGCCTTTGCGGGGTCCTTCTGGAGTCGGAAGCCCTGAGAACCACAAGTGATTCCCAGAGTGTGTAGTCAAAGAAAACAATGAAGAAGTCCAATAACCAGGTACTTGAATATCGCAAATTCAGCACCTGGAGGCTTAGACTTAGAAGATAACCAACAATTAACAGAGTTTAATACAAATATACAATATACACAACCGTCACTTATTCTTTCCTGGCCCTTGGACGGTGGGCTAGTACTTCCAGGCCAACTGGGTATGTGTTTCAGACCCCTGGTCTGTCTGAAAACCCGTTCCTTTCGCGCACCACCCTCCAATATATAGAGGGAAATAAACCAATACAATCGGTTATATACAACAGTCAATCAAGCGTCCTGAGAGCGACTGTCTAGCTCCCAGAACCTGTCCAAACGAGCAATATGAAATGGGCTACCGTTAGAGACAAGACAAACGACCCAACTAGGAAATGGAATAGGCGGGTCACTTCAGGTCTCTACGTTACGCTGATCTCCGCCTAAAGGGGTTGGAAGAAGGCGAGAGATCACGTAACACCAAACCTTGTTACGGCTGTATACACAGCAGATGGAACTCGGTAGCTTGTGCTTCACGAGGCAAATTGAACTCTATTTAACATTTGTCTTCTGTCATATCTTCTTCAAACACACACTTCGATCTTCTTCTTGGTCTTCTTTCTGGGTACATTGCAGTCAGTCTTCGTATCTCAGGTTGTCTTGGTTTCACTATGTTTCAGGGAATCTTCACTTGGTCTCAGTATTGGAGTCAGTGCGGCAGATCTTGATGAGTGAGCACGATGAGGCATCATTATGTAGCCTTTAGGTTGCGTGTCACTTGATGACAGACTGGATTCTCCGGGTTGACTTGGACTCAGTATGGTGAGGCATCGACTTCACTGGGTACATGTCTGGTATGCGATCTTCTGGCTCTGGCATTCATCTTCAGAGCGGTGATCATCATGCTTCTCAGACTTGGAGGCTTGATCTTCAGACATGTAGCTTAATTCCCAGGGGTGTAGAGCTCTGCTCGATACACATGAAGTCTTGAGCGTCAACTGGAACATACTTGGGCTTATTAGGGATGCTTGGGACTTGGGGTAATCATCGTGTGAGAGGTCTAGGATCTTTGTCGGTCATCACTCTGGCATTGGTCTTCAGAGTGGCATTTCTCAGACTTCTGGTTCTCAGACTCAGAAGCTCGATCCTCAGACTTGAGACGATGATTCCCAGGGTGTAGAGCTTCAATGCTCAATACACATGACGTCCTCAGGGGTGTCTTGGGTAGGCGACGTACAGCACGGGACACTTGGGCACTTCGGGCCTCTTGGGTCTTGTGGGTCTTGCTTAGGATCCTTGAACCGTCAATCGTCGCTCATGGGTGTAACGGGACGAGGTCTCTCAGGGATACATTCAACCTGAGAGACTTTCCGCCAGAAGTTAGGCACTCGTCGTCGGGGAAAGTCCGGTGGTTGGACTGAGTGCTAGCATGCCCAGACTTGTGCACAGTCCTGGGTAGCACTTCCAACCCGTTGGGCCCCTTTACAAACAGGCGAAGGATGAATCCACAAAGCGAAATATTACACCACAGAGCCGGTACATATCAGCCGCGTCCCAGCCCCCCTTTCTCCCAGAAGCCAGTATATCCACACACACATCACAGAGAGTCAGCGACCGTTCGCTCGAAAACCGGAAATAGCAATCTCACACGTCTCTCTCGGTCTCGCCTTGCGCCTGCCACACTCCTGGCATCCGCGCACCCACTGTTTCACCTCGTGTAATAAGCCCGGCCACCAGTAACTCTGCGAAATTCTTGCAAATGTGTGCGGCGCTCTCAAATGCCCGGCCCACACCGAATCGTGACACTCCTTGAAGACAACCGGCCACAGCGCTGGAGGCAACACTATTCGCCATCCTTTCTCTGTCTGGATTACCACCAGCCCGTGCCGCACTTCAATCTTCATGCCGTTCTGTACCTTCGCCGCCACCAGCTTCTGTACCAGCCTGCTCACCTTCTGCGCCTCGATAATCTCGTCATCGGTCAACTGGAGGGTCTCACCACGTACATGTTCATCTTCTCGTCTAGCTGCCACGCGTTCCCGCCGCTGCTCACTGCTCCGTGTCTCGTTCACTGCCGATGCTGCTCGCTCGTCACTTGTTGCGCCACGTATCGGCCACTCGTGATCACCGCTGTCTCGTTGCGCTGCGTCCGTCACCACTGCTCCACTGGCTGACTCCTCGTGCGTTGCTTCCCTTCGCTGCGCTGCTGTCGTCACCGCCGGACGGTTACCCGTACGCTCGCTTCTTCCATTGTCGGTTCTCGCAGACCAACCTCGTGACTCGTGCCCATCCGTCGCTTGATGCTCCTCGCTGACCACAGTAGGCCCCTCGTACATGCCGCGCACCTCCACTGTTTCACTCGACGCTCTTCGCAGTGCCTCATTCTTCGGTACTAGGGCTCCTCGCGCTGGAACTGCTCCACGCCGCTCTCTGTGAGCTCGAATGCTCGCCGTACGTCTCGCCCTCGCTTCTGCGTCGTTGGCCACTTGTCCGCTACCCGTCTTACCGCGCACATACGCTTCTCGCCTCTGCGCGCTCTGCACACCGCGTCCAACACCCGACCTGCCGTTCGTGGGCTCGTTTAGCTGCTCTGCCCTCTCTCGCTCGTGCTCAGCTGCTACTCGTGCACGATCCGCTGCTAGTCGTCTCGCCCTGCGTCTCCTGCCAATCGCCGCCAACGCTTTCGCCGTGGGAGCTCTCGAAAGTGCGTCTGCTACCACATTTGTACTCCCCGGTCGGTACACCACCTCGAAATCGTACTCTTGTAGGGTCAATGCCCACCTATGCAACTTGCCTGTCAGGTTCGTGCTCGTCATGAGCCATTTTAATGCCGCATGATCCGTAACGATAGTGAAACGTCGCCCATAAAGATATGGCCTGAACAGTTTGATAGACCACACCACCGCAGCTAGCTCCAACTCCGTAATGCCATACTTCGACTCCGTCTCGCTGTTGACCTTGCTGGCAAAGGCTACTGGCTGCCAACCACCACCGTGGTCCTGCATAAGACACGCACCCAGCCCAATCTTGCTCGCATCAGTCACTACTCGAAAGGGCAGTAGGAAATTAGGATAGATTAGCAATGGTTTGGTCGTCAGGATGTTCTTCACACGCTCGAACACCTTCTGTTGCTCGTCTCCCCATTCCCATTCCGCTGTCCTTCTCAACAACTTGGTCATAGGCGCCATTAGCGACCCAAAACCCTCGATAAACCGCCGATAGTACCCCGCTAAGTGCACGAAGCGCTTTCACCTCCACTGCATCTCGTGGCTTCGGGAACTCACGCACCGCGTCTACCAACCGCTGCAATGGCCGTACACCCTCAGAACTCAACTCATGTTCAAGGTACTCCATCCGCCGCGTCGCGAACACGCACTTCTTCAACTTCAGCGTCAAGCCAGCCACCGCTAGACGTTCCAGTACACACGCCAATTCCAACACGTGCTGCTCGATACCGCCCCGCGTGTACACCACTATGTCATCCAGATAAACTAAACAAGTGCTCCAAGTCAATCCAAGCAACACTGAGTTCATCATCCTTTGAAATGTCGACGGAGCATTACACAACCCAAACGGCATACGCACGAACTGGTACAGCCCTCGCTTGGTTGTAAAAGCCGTCTTCGCCTTATCCGCCGCTGCCATTAGTATCTGCCAATACCCAGCCTTCAGATCAAGTGTACTGAACAACATCGCGCCGCCCAATGCTTCCAAAGTTTCATTGATACGAGGTAGGGGATACACATCTTTACGCGTCACCTTGTTTAAAGCTCGGTAATCCACGCAGAAACGCACCTCGCCATCCTTCTTCTGAACCAGCACCACCGGAAATCCCCACGCGCCGTTTCCTTCCTCGATCACGCCGGACTTTAACATCTTTTCCACGTTATCGTCAATTATCGCGTCTTCGGCCTGCGCTTGCCTTCTCCGCTTCAACATGATCGGTGCCGCATCACCCGTGTCTATATGATGCTCCGTGCTCAACGCTGTGGCGGGCGGACAGTCTCCAGTACTCTCTGTCAGCTGCCGATACACCCTCAACAACCGCAATATCAAGCCCCGGCTCTCGCTGTCTTCAACGCCAATGTGGACGTCCTCCTCGTCATTCAGGGGCTTCTCCGAGTTCTCGTTCAGGGACTTCAACCACTCCTTCACTTTGCTGCGCTTCAGACCCCCGTTCATGTTCAACACCTGCATCTCCCGATCCATGGGTATCCACGTGCCCAACTCACGCTTCGAAGGTAATCTCACTCCACTCTCTTGTGCATTAATGGCTGGTACCCAGGCCTTACCGTCTCTGACTGTTGTGACTGTAGCTGCTAGCATAACCGCTCCTGTCTGCTTGGTAGGTAGGAAGACGCCGACTTCTCCATCTGCCGCTGCCACTGCAATTTCGACCGGAGTCACCGTTCGCCCTTCCAGCTGCGTTCTTCGCGCCATTCGCACCGCCGCTACCTTTGCTTTCTTCTCGCCACCGTACGTCCGGAACGGCACCACCACGACACGTCCTTCCTCGCTGTACCGGATCTCGTTTCGCTCGAAGTCCATCGTGGCGCCATGTGACCGTAGGAAGTCCACGCCCAACAAGAACTCATCACCACAACCCTTCACTATGCACGCCTCGACACTGATGCCTTCGCCGAATACGCTCCTCATCTGGAACTTCCACACGCCAATTACGTCCAGAAGGAACCCACCAATGCCTTCAACGAACTCCACTGGTGCCGTTCGATCTACTTTGTCGCCGTACTTCATCCATCCTGGTCCCCCTATCGTATACCGAGCTCCGCTGTCGAGTTTCACATGTCTACGTACGCCACTCAGCTCCATGACCGCAGTTGGCAGTCCATCGTCAGCTCCGATGTATTCGACTCCACGTTCACCCTGGTTCTGCTGTTCTACTCCAGCATCGCCACAACGCTTCACTAGACTGACTCGTGCCGTCGTTCGCTGCTCAGGCTCGCCATCGCTCTCGGCGGTCGTCTTCGTTCGTTTCGTGGCCTCTTGAAGCTCCAGGGTCTCCGTCGCAACCTTCTGTCTCTCGTTCAGCTGCTCCTGGACTGCTGCTTGCTCCTGGGTTTTGGCCTGCTGCTCGGCCTCACGTCGCCTGGCCAGTCTCACTTTCATGCCGTGCCGTTTCTTCTGCTTCCTCATTTTCTTCCTTTCTTCTCGACTCAACGCGACGCATGCCACGCTTCGCTCGTCGCTGCTCGGCTCCTCATCCGTCTCTTCAGCTGTTAGTGTCAGCGATGGGGACTCACCCGTGCCGATCACCTCCTGCCGTCCATCCTTCCTCAACGCATTGCTGTCCGTTGGGTCCGTCGGTCCGGCGCCTTCCCCAGTCTCAACACCGTCGCCGCCTTCCCCAGTCTCAGCCTCATCACCACTGTTGCTGTGCGCGTCACACTCCGCGCCACCGTTTCGTTCACCACATTCCTTCTCCGCTGCTGATGGCTCGTTCCTTGGTTCCGCCGACACATACCTCGTTGGGGCCATGGCCGGTCTCACCGTCGCCACATACAGTGCCGCCTTCTCGTCATCACGAACCTCAGCATCCTGGTTCATCTGCTCCACCACTTCCACAACACTCTCGTACTCCACCTCCGCTCTTCGGGATCCCTGCAATTTCGCCGGACGCCATACACCCGCTACCGCGCCCGCTGTTAGTTTTCCTCGCTGGAACGTGATGCTTCTCGTCGCTTGAGCCGTTCATCGTTTCGCGCTTTCGCTTCAGGGTTGGTGCAGTCTCGAGCCAAGTGTCCTACTTGCTTACACGCGAAGCACTGCGGTTGGTGTGCACAGTACACCGCCCAGTGTCCGGACTCTCCACACTTGTAGCATCCGTGCTCGCTCGCTCCTCGATACTGAGCTTGGGCTCCTCCAGTGCTGTTCTGCTGTCTGCCGATCGCTTGTTTCGCTGCGCCTGCCGAGTCACCGCTTGATGTCGTTTTTCGCACTGCCGCTTTCTGTCGCTTTGACGGTCGTGCATCCGAGTCGTCGTCGCTTGATGCTCGCTCACGTCTTGGCTTCCGCGTCGTCTTTCTGGTTTCTGGGGTCGCTGCTGGAGCCGTCGAGGCTGCTTTCCTCTTCCGCTCGGTCTTCCGTGGCTCGTACCAGTACTTCCCGTTCCACACGTGGCCTGGAGGTGGATCCCATGTGCCAGAGAACACATTGTACACCCCTTGTGGGTTCGTAAAGAGTGCCACATGCTCGACATCGCTCTTCCGTGCTGCTGCATCCTCCGTTCCGTGGTAGTTTCTGTCTGCTGGCAGGCTCGTGTTACCAATTCCCGGTATAATCATCGTTTGTCCCGTAGTTCCAGCCATCGGGATCACGTAAGGACTCGGTGCCGTCGCCCAAGGAAGCCCGACGTTCATCATGCCCTTCGCCACGTTCTCCATCGGGTCGTCCACTTCGTTCGCTTTCTTGACGGCTGCTTCCAGGGTCGTCGGACGTGGAGCTTGCTTCACTAAGTGCTTCGTAGTCTTGTCCAGGCATCTGTAGAATTGAGCCAGCAAAACTCGTTCACTCACGCGATTTCTCCCTACTACCTCTCGCAGTCCTGCCGCGAAGTCAGCATACGACTCTCCAGGTAAGAACTTCCGCATGCTCACCCTCCATTCTGCTAGAGACTTGTCCAGCTTCTCAGCATATCGTTGCAGTAGCGCCTCCTTCAAGTGAGTCCACGTCTTCTCCCTCGTAGGCGTGCTTCGGTTTCTATTCACCCACCACGTCGCTGCATTCTCCATCAACTTGTTGCCTAAGATGTAGTACAACGCCTTGTCCGACCATCTGCCTCTTCCAGACTCTTCTGCACCCTTCAACGCCAAGTCGACTCGATCAATCCACGTAGATACAGAGACCTTAGGCGAGGGAGTGAAGGTAGGTAGCTCCAGACCCTTTACATTTCTTCGTCGCGCCAGCCGCTCACGTCGTCGTTGCCCTCGTTGTTCTCGGCCATCATCACTTTCACTGTTACCCTCTGAGGAAGAGCTGGCCATTGCATCGGCACCGTTGTCGCTGCTCATATCAGGGTCATGGTCATCGTGCTCATCGTCGCTTGAATCCGGCGGAGTATCGCCTGGCGATCCGTCCTCTCGTACATGCTGGACACGTCGCTGGGCTGCACCTCCTCGTACTGGAACTTGTCGACGTCGTGGTGCGGGTTGAAGTCGCGCCACCTCCGTCGCTATGTCTCTGCTGCTTCCGCGTGCTGCGGCTACTACGTGCTGCTCCGCTCGTTCTTGTGGCTGCTCGGGTAGTGTTCCGGTATTCGCGTCACTCGCCGATCTTGCCGTCGGTGGCTGTCTCTCCGTGGCCGCTTTAACGTCTGCTAGGAGGCTCACCAGTCGCGTCACCGCCGTTGTCAGCGCCGTTATCTCCGACCTCGGCACCGTGTCAGCGTCGTCCTCCGGCTCCTCATCATCGTTCAAGGGCGTCGCCATTCCTGCCAGCGCCTTCCGTCGCTGCTTGCCCGTCTCTCGCGTAGATGGCGTTTTACTCGCTGCGCGACTCTTCGCTGATACAGTAGGGTTGGGGCCCCGCGTATCTTCACCGTCACTCTCCGTATCTTCTCCGCTGGACGACGTCGCATCCTTCGCCAACCGGACCCGCCGTTGCTTTCCTGGTGCCTTGGGTGCGGTCGTCGCTGTCGCCGTAGATGTCGTCGCTGTCGTCGTTCGAGTCATTACCGCCGTCCGTACGCCGCTCGCTTCGCTCTCCGTCGGTTGTTCTGTTGTCGACGTGCTCGCTGGGTTGTTTGCTGGCGTTCCCGGCGACTGCGATCTCGTCTGCATTCGTTCCTTCGCTGTTCTCGTTAGTGTTTGTGCTTGAGGCCCCTGTATGACCACCATGTAACTGGGCCACTTATCTTGCCTGGCTCGTTAGGCAAATCGTATAGCCCCGCCGCGTCCTTCGTTCCCGCTTCAATGGGGCACACAAACACTTCCAATGGCAGTCAGCGACCCACTTAGTCACTGCGCCGGATCCTCGGCATTCTACGCGGCCTTAGATCCTACTTTATTACCAGAAGATAAACTTCTCAATACAACATCTCCTCCTCGTTCGTTCTCACTCACAACGCACTTCCTCTCCTCGTTCAACTCTCACAACGCTCACACTCAATCTCAATCGCTAGACTCAGCTCGCTCCTGCTGCCACCTCCTTTTCCCACGCACTTCACCTTCTTCACCGTCGCTGTAGGCTCACGCTTCCTCAGCCCGACAGTGTTGGTTACTTCGCGCCGTCCAGAGTCCAGTAGCTTCGCTCGCTAGTCTTCTATCCGCTCCTTGCTCCGTTCCTCGCTGCGTCTGTTCCGAACCTCCGTCCACTCACGCTCACTCCAACACAGGTAGTTCTCCAATTGCCAAGCAGTTAGCCAATTTCCAAGGACCTCGCCAATTCTCAACTGACGCGCCAATTGCTAACCACCTCGCCAATTGTCAACTGAGCTCAACGCTCCTCGACTCCACCGCTCTTTGTATACGTAGACTGCCAGCGTGCGCTTCGAATCCCGCCTCGAGGTACTTCAACGTCCGTCTCGAGGTAGTCTTCGCAGTCGCCACCATCCAGCGCCGACTCACTGCGCGTCACTCTCGTCACCATGCTCGTTCGACACAGCACCTGCCGCCTACTACAAAGTGGGTCGCTGACTGCCATTGAAAGTGTTTGTGTGCCCCATTGATGCGGGAACGAAGGACGCGGCGGGGCTATACGATTTGCCTAACGAGCCAGGCAAGATAAGTGGCCCAGTTACAAATGCATCAAGATTCCAATCCAGGATGACGGCCGGATCGTCTTCAATAATGTTTTCCTCCAACTACATTCATATCCAAACAAGTGATCATGTGAGGCATTCCTTGGCTCATGACACTGCACAGCGTGTAGTACCCGGTCCAATGTCAAGAGGTCATGAGTATTGACAATTGAACTCCCCGAATGGCGATTCCATGGAACTGTCGGAATTGTTGCCCAACCGTCATTTTCACCCACCGAGTTCGATCAAAGCCATCGAAGATCATGGGGGAGGAGCGAACGTGTCGCCTCGTGACCAGCGAAATAGCGTAAAGAGAAGGAATCGGGGCGTAATCCAGAGCTTAAAGACGTCGTCGCAGCACCAGAAGAGAAAGTAACAAGACCAACACCGACGAACTGGCGTTTCAACTGAAACGCCAATAGCAGCAAAGGCAACCACCAGCGCAATTTCAACATGAGGGGACAGACGTTGCCGCGGATACAATCACTTCAGAGTCACGTTCTGTTACATCTCAATAAAAAATGGAGTGAAATAAGTGTTGAATCGAGCTGAACGACCTTCAAGACGCTCTTCAGCTCTCCTTTTCGGCTCATCAACAGGCTCTGGATGTTGTGTATCGAAAACTACTGGATTTGGACGCTTTTCGCGTCGCTGAGGAGACGCTTCTCTTGACCATTCTTTGTGAATACCGGGTTTAATTGTTGGTACATTGGGGTGGATCAAGTCAGTTTCCAGTTAGCTGATGATCACAGACTGAGTTCTGGTGCAATCAGTGTTTCCCCAGACAAGCAGTGCCTGACTCAATCAGCATTGCTTCATTGGCGACTTCGGAACCAGTGAAACTGGGTACGATGAAACTGTCAGGATTCTTGAAAGAACAGGCTAAGTGGAATTTACTGGAGGCCGTACCTTAGCAAGAGGATTTCACTAAGAACTACAGGCAGTGTTCATTGTCTAGAACGCTCACTTTACAATTTGCTAGCTGCTGCGCTCCACAAAACAGTACGTCCATACTGATTCCTCTTGGTTATCCTTTGATTGATTGAATCCACTAATAGAACGCTTTCCCTTTCCCGTTTCTTTTCTAGGGATGGTTCGCGAAAGGAAACCGCCAGTGAGATACGAGCCAGAAGCGAAGCAAGTAACGATGGATTTGTCATCGGTGGTACCCTATGCGGACGTTGCCTCTCAGGTACTGCACGTTGTGTAGTGTAATGAAACCAAAGGAATGCCTCACATGATCACTTGTTTGGATATGAATGTAGTTGGAGGAAAGCATTACTGAATACAATCCGGCCGTCATCCTGGATTGGAATCTTGATGCATTGCAAGAGTTCGTAGCGAGGGCGATCGTTATTGATGGTGCTCCGAACCCACCGGCGAGACCAGGGTGGCTGAGGACATTTCCTCCAACAGCAGCGTCGCTTACGGATGATATTGTGACGCATCTTGCACAAGTGGCGGGTGGTCGATTCGGGATTGTTGCGCTTGCCCCGAACAATATGATTCAATATGTGAACATCTTCGAGCAGATCACTAGACTCGAAGTCGAACCCTTCATGCAAGTCAATTTTGCTGCAGCGCCTCCAAACCAACACCTTGCTCGGACCGGCTTTTTGATGGACAATCGCAGGGTGCTGCAACCACTCGATCAGGCACGTACACCTCCACCACCACCATTACGTCAGATCTTTGCATGATCCGATGATGTTTCGCCAACGATATCGTCGCATAAGATGCGCTTTTCTTCCGACAGTTCATTCGAGAAGAAGTGATAATCCGAGCAAGAAGGTCGAAATATCTCGAGACTGGGGTGGGGATGGAGAAGAAGAAATCGATATTTTCTCTTTGTTTTGCACTTTAGTTAGCACAAGTGAATAATCATTTTGTCATTTGAATGGTACAGTAGAAGATCGTGTCTATCTTTGCCAAAGCGTTCGAATTCGATGCCATTCCTATCGGGTCCGACGTAGCAATCATTCTCCGACGGAACAACAACGAATACCAACGTCACTTTCAACCTTACGTCGTCCGTCCATCATTCCTCATCTATCCTCAAAGCCATGGAAACTACCACGAATTACCCAGTTGTGTTGATTCATGGGGTTTTCGGGTATGGAACTCGTCGTCCTCTGTGGAACTCCTGGTCTCCATATTGGCCAGAAGAAGCTCTGGCCAAGATGAATCGCAATCACCTCATTGTAGACGTGGGGGCGTTATCGTCCGACCACGACCGAGCCTGTGAAGCCTTCTACCAGTTGTTTGGAGGTCGAGTGGACTATGGAGAAGAGCACAGTCTTGCAGCAGGCCACAATCGCTTTGGAGCCACATTCGAAGCTCCGTTACATCCCAATTGGAGTCAAGACAATCCCGTTCATCTTGTCGGCCACAGCTTCGGAGCTACCACCGCTCTGGAACTGTATCAACTCTTATGTATCGACTTCTTTAAGGTCGGAAGTGACCATCGCTGGGTTGTCAGCTTGGTCTCCATCGCTGGCCCTCTTACTGGTTCGACTGTGACGCATCTCTTCGGGCTCAACGACCTTCAAATGGTACCGTATTCACTCGGACACTTCATTGGAGCTGTACTGGGCATTTGGTTTAAGATGCACACGGATTGGCCAATGTTCAGTCAAGTCTTTGACTTTCGGATGCCTCAATGGCAGTGTGTGAGCTCATTTCGAGAGATTTTGTCACCTTATGGGCGAATCAACAGTTCAACTGACCTGGCGGTCTTCAATATCCTTCCAAGAGAGCGAATGGAGCGTAATGCACGGTTAATCCACATGGACAAGATTTTCCTCGTGTCCGTGGCAACATCCAGCCATGTAACGATACCTCGGATTGAAATTGCGCTTGTGGTTTGTGTAGGTATCTTCACAATTGCTGCTACTATTGGCGTTTTCAGTAGAAACGCCGCCTTGACGAGCTTGTCGGTGTTGGTCTTGTTACTTTCTCTTCCGGTGCTGCGACGACGTCTTCAAGCTCTGGATTACGCCTCGATCCCTTCTCTTTACGCTCTTTTGCTGGTCATGAGGCGACACGTTCGCTCTCTCCACATGATCTTCGAGGGCTTTGATCGAGCTCTGTGGGGTGAAAATGATGGTGCTGTGAATCTCCACTCCATGCTACGCCCGTGGGCTTCAGCAATCGGCAACGACAGTGACGCGGAATCGACTGCATCCACATCCTCGTCCTCTTCGTTGGAAACGCTCCCAACCACAACGAAAGCGTCTGTGGATTTGCATTTGGAAGATGATGAGATGCACATCAACCCAAGAAGGCAGACACAACTGGATCCAACGGATAGCACCAACTTGTCTGAACTTCGACGTGGAATCTGGTACGTTCACCGTGTCGAGAAGAACCACCTGGCTGGGACGCACTTCGACAGCGACTCACCGGCACTGTTCCAACGGCTCTTTCAAGTCCTCGCAAGCCAATTTGAGGCGAACCCTACCTTGTCTTCATGACGGAATGCTCAAAAACTTTTCTCTAATTGACGTTAGCAGCGGAAGATCAGCGAATATATGTACAAACCCTTTGTCACCTTGCCTTCTCTTCTGTCCCTACAGTGAGGGTGTCTCACTCCTGCACTTCTCGCCCCTCGATCGAGTCGTAAGCATTGTATCAATACACACGCAACCCAATGCTCTTGTCGCCTCGAATTCTCCAACCTTCTTTCTTTCCCTCCTGTGCTATTGACTCCCGCTTCCATCCTTTGATTTTTGTACGACACCGACCTTGTTACATGTTGTGGTGCCGCACGCGACCGCTTCCTCGTGCAGGGCTGCGTCCTGGAAGGCCATCCTGCAGATACGAATCCTCCGTGTACGTGAACCCCTTGAACGGATCGTTGCCCGTCAGACTGCTACCGTACGCGTTGGCACCGGGTCGTCGTCCCATAGCCATCGCCATGCCGCGCACGTGGTTGTCCGGACTCACAACAGGCATATCCGTGAACTCGCGGTCGAACTGGGACGTGTCAAGCGCGCCCGAGAACGTAGGGCGCCAAGGAGGAGGCAACTGACCTGTTGCAAGTGCGTCCCACTTGATCTCTGCGAAAAACGGGTGGTTCTTGATCTCACCAGCGTCGGTAGGGCCCGTTCCCAGGCGCTGCGTCGGATCACGTTCGAGCAGCTTCTTCAGCAGGTCCTTGGCGTTCGGCGACAGATACTTGGGGAAGCTCAGATCGCCCTTGCGGATCTTTTCGAAAAGACGATCACGGTCACGGCAGTAGAACGGCGGCAGACCTGTGAGCATTTCATAGAGCAATGCGCCAAGCGACCACCAGTCCACTGCTCGACCGTGTCCGGAGCGGTTCAAAATCTCTGGCGCAAGGTACTCGGGGGTTCCGCAGAAAGAATTCGCGCCCGAGAAGTCATCTTGAATGCCCTCCTTGGAGAGCCCAAAGTCCGTCAACCGGATGTGTCCATTCTCATCGAGCAAAACGTTCTCAGGCTTCAAATCGCGGTAGATGACGTCCAAGTTGTGCACGTACTCAATCGCCAAAGTAATTTCAGCCGCGTAGAAGCGTGCTCGGTGCTCTGGAAACCGCTGCACCTTACCAAGGTGGAAGAACAGCTCACCTCCTGCGCAGTAATCAAGCACGAAGTACAATTTCTCTGACGTCTGGAAAGCGTAGTTGAGACCCACAATGAACGGGTGGCGAACGTAGCCGAGCACATGTCGTTCGGTACGTGTGTGCTCCACCTGATTCCGCTTAATAATGTTCTCCTTACGTAGCACCTTCATCGCGTAGATAAGTCCAGTATCACGCTTGCGCACCAGCAGAACTTTGCCGAAGCTGCCCTTGCCAATGACCTTAATCATCACAAAGTCCTCGAGCGTGACCTTTTCGCTACGTTTCTTCTGTGCTTCAATCTGTTGCTGGTGCTGCATCTGAGTCTCCTCCAGGAGCGTCTGTTGGTCCAATCCGGCGCCTGACATGTCCGTGTTGTAGTCGAACTGGAACATCTAGAAACGACAGTAATTAGAACTAGTTTGGAACCGTTGGAAAACTGCCAATAGACCATCACTCACGTCGTCATCATGCAGCTCGTCATGAGAGCGAGGGTCGTCGTCCGTGGTGGAGTCGAACATCTCGTCCATGTCAAGGTCCCCAATGTTGCCACCACGTGCAGCTGCGCCTGGGACTGCCATGCCCGCACTTTGCAGACCGGGAGGAGGGACATTAGCGTCGGCGCTTACAAAGTCCACAAACACGTGTGATTGGTAGATGGGCGGATGTTGCAGCAATTGCATGATCCACATGCTCAGATCAACGCGCGCCTTCTCCACAGAGTCTGGGAAGCGCAGGTCGAACATACGCGGCGGACAAGCGGGAACAGCCTGGCCGAAGATCATTGAAAGCTGCTGGCCGAGGCGCTGGAAGGCCTCAAAAGGCCTGTAGACTGTCCATGAACTGCCTCCGCCTTGCTGCACTGTACCGAGGAAAACCTAAGGATCCAGAGAGCGGTGAGCAACGTGCGAGGGCGCAAAAGAAAGAGGAGACAAAGCCCTACCACGCAGTCAGGTTGCGAGCCATCGCGCACCACGCCAAAGCCTGTGATCAGCACGCTGAGCGTCGCCATCGCGTCGCCGTCCGGTCGCTGGGAAATGAGCTAGTGACTGGACTGGGCGTTGGCAAATCTGATTTCAGCTATGATTGGTTAAAATGGTGGCCAATCAATGGAAGGGATTGGATGAAACAATGCACATACAGTTGCACAGACGTTTTTGCTCGATGTTTTCGAGGCAGTGCAGATTTTTGGTTGATAAGTTTAACCGTGAACTGTATCAAGGTCAGAACTGTAAAGCGCCTCAATTCCATCTGCAGCCCATCGAATTCGTCTTCACTCTCGTCGTTGAACACTCCTACGATTTGATGCATCAGCAGCAGCAAGTACATGTAATGGCTACTGTAACTTCGTTGTGTCGCGTCGTTCGGTTGCATGTTGCAGTGCAGCCAGCGACTAGCTAAGTGGTCAAGCTGCTACAGCGCAGGATCCTTATCAAGGCACTGCATTTATAGCAGGGACGTTGCCCCAATCCCTCTCGTCTCAATCAGCAGCTGGACTACGCTTCGCATGGTGCCCGTTACACAACGCAATTAGTCGTTCTTCTTTTCGGTCTTGGGCTTCTGGGTTGGTGGCTTGTCAGACTTGATTGGCTTGTCATTTTCGTCGACTAGCTCCCAGACGTCGCTGGAGCGACGGCGCGGTTTGGGCGTTGGGATCGGATTGCGCGTATTGTACATGACCAGCACGCCCGCGGCGACCAATGCCATTCCTCCAGCCAGTAGCCACGTGGCCATTGTCGGTTTGTTTTGCACCCGCTTGGCTTCGCGCTCCAGCATCGCCGTTGTTGGCTGGATGGACAATCGCATCACCCGCTTGCTTCTCTGTCCTCTCGATGGCTCCTTCTCACTCAATTCCCAGGCTGCCACCACCGAAAAACGCTCTGTCATCATCAACCACAAGTCAGTATAGCAGCTCCGATCGGTATCCTCCAACAGCATAAGTCTACGTACTTTCAGCATCAAACAGCAAATGCACTTCGTAGCCGAGAGGTAGCTCCTCTCCTTCCTTCTCAAGTCTCCTGGTGCCTGTGCCTGTCTTAGCCGGAACGTCGCTCTTAGGGTCCTTCTTGGCTCTTAGCACCAGCTCCACGTAATAGTCTGTTGCTTTGTGAGGATTCCCAGCCTCCTGTTCACTGAATCCAGACAAAATGTAGCCCTGTGCGTATCCGTGGCGTTGAATCTCCTTAAATGCACGTCTGGCTAAGTCAATTTGCAGCGCAAATTCGGGGTCTTGTGCTTTGATTTCATCCAAGTTCTGGCGCTGAATCTCTACAGTGTCTCCAACGTCTTGTAGCTTAGCACTCTCTTCGGCGCGTTCCTTGGCCAGCGCCTCAAACTCGGCAGCCGTCAGCTCACGCGTGGAGCCATCCGACAGTGTCACAGCGACAGGCTGATCCGCATCCAGCTGCAGCTTCAGGTCTGCAGCAGCTAGTGCCAGTGCCAGGACCCCCAGCAGCAAAAAGCGCAGCATCGATGTCATTGCGCACTTATTACTGTACACACCAGCTACACACTAAATTGTAGCCACTTGAAAAAGTAAAAAAAATCAGAAAAAGATTTCGTAAAATCAGACAGGAGTGATGGTCGTTTTGAGATCTTTCCGCATTCGACGACTACATGGCTGAGGTGGAGACTCCGCGCGTTCGGCTCATCGTGGTGGGCGCCAGTGGCGTCGGCGAGGGGCAAGCAGCGGCCTGTGACCCGTGTACGTAGTCTCCTAGTTGTCGGTGCGACTCTCATTGACATTTTCTCTCTGTGTGTAGACTGCCAAGCGCAATGTGGTGACGTTGTGTTGCGTACAGCTGCTAAGGCCAAGACAACGACGCCGGAGTGGACGCAAAACTTCACGTTCGGCGTCAAGAAGCCGCTGGGAGATACTGTGAACTTCAAGGTCTTTGGTCTGAACGAACGTGGACGGGACTTGCTACTGGGCAGCACCTCGCTTCAGATAGAGACGTTGACGCCTGATACAGAGGTGATCATAAGGAGATTGGAGGCTGGAGTGATGATGTTGTACTGATATAAACTGTGGTTTGTGTCTTCAGACGACGCACCAGTTGAAGCTGTTGGATGCCGCTGAACAGGTACGCTGGTATTTGTAGGTTTTCTTGAATTGAGAAGGAGCTAATTGGTTGATGTTGTCGATAGGAATGCGGCGAGCTAACCGTCAAGGCAACATATGAACCTAAATTCATGGCACCGCCAAGGAAAGAAGGAGGTGGGACTCCAAAGAAGGAGTCAACATCCCCAAAGAAATTGACGGCTCCAGTGCCGCCCAAGAGCAACTTCGCACCTCCTACGATTGAAGAAAACCCTGCTGCTCAGAGTGCTGGTGTTGATCCACCTGCTACTGCTCAAGCTGCTGAAACACCGGTGGAGGTTGAAGAGCCTACGAAGCCCCCGAATTTCTATGTTGTTACGATCTTGGAAGCCAAAGGGCTGCTTGCATTGGACGGTAGTGGCATTGAAGCAACAAGCGATCCCTACGTCCGTATTTCATGCACGAAGAACCGTTCCCAGCAGACTAAAACGTTGCAACAAACGCTTCACCCATCCTGGCGACAAAGATTTTACTTCATGATTACACCGGGGGAAAAGCAATTGCTGGAGCTCACCATGGAAGACAGCGATTTGCTGACGAGCGACTTTATGGGTCGATGTGTCATCGACTTGGATGAACTGATGAAGCGTTTTAAGGGAGAGAAGCAGACGTTTTGGCTGGCTCTGGAGCAGCAACCGGACTCTAAGACAAAGGATGTTTGTAGCGATTTGAGTCCGCAACGCAAGATGAACTATGGCAACGGCAAAATCTGCCTCGCGATTGCGATGGAATATATTGATCAGGACATTAGCAGTTTGGAACAAGGTGAAATCGACAATGTTACTGAAGTTCCAAGCGGCAATGGGTTGCATCGAGGGGGTGAGAACTCCGATGACAACAGTGGAAATGACGGTGGCCAGCGTGGCAATACTAACGATGAAGCAAACGAGGGTGAAGATGACGACGACGTTGATGCGAGACGAGAGGAGGCAGAAGCCCAGCGAAAGGAACGGGAAGAAGAGCGGCAGAAAATGCTGGCGGAGTTATCAAATGTGCAGTTCCTGTCTGGTGACTACCAGATCAGGGTTCGGATCATTGAAGTGCGCGATTTACAACCAATGGACGCCAATGGCTTGTGCGATCCGGTCGTGTCGGTCGAGTGTCTTGGGCAGAAGCAGCACACCATAGTGAAGCAGAAACAGCTCTCTTGTGTGTTTGATGAGTACTTATACTTCAACTTCAGGAAGCTTGACAAAGATACAATCCAGCAAGGAAACATCAAGATATCGGTTTTTGATGCAGATGGGCCCGGATCGTCAGCGAAGCGATCTGCGTTCTCTCGAGCATTCGATGACCTCATCGGCTTTTTCTCTGTCGACATTCCTTACGTGTATTTCCAGCCTGATCACGAATTAAAGCGGAAGTGGGTGGCTTTGGTTGGCAGTGGGACGACCAACAGTGACAGTATTCAAGGTTATGTCTTGTAAGTGCGTTGTCTCCACATGTACACTTTTGCAGTACTGACTTATCTTTCGTTCTCCATGCAGACTATCTCTGGTTGTATTGGGCCCTGAAGATAAAATGAAGCTGTATGATCCAGTGGAAGACAAGGACCCGGACGAGCATTTAGTGAAGTCTAAGTCGGATATCAACTCAATGGTGCTCGTACCCCCACGCGTTACACAGAAATTGAGCTTTTTGGTAATTACGATCTATCGAGCCGAAGAGCTGCCCGATATGGACTACAGCATGATGATGAGTGGGGGAATTGACGGTTATGTCCGAGCTTACTTTGCTGGCCAAGATGTATTGGAAACCAAGAAGGTGACCGTGAAGGGAAGTGAAAATCTGCATGTGCCATTCAATCAGGAGCTTTGGTTCCCTGTCCTCTTGCCCACTATGAGCGACAACATCTTCGTCTCGGTGTGGGACTGGGATATGACTGCTGATCAGCTCGTCGCCAATGTCTTGCAACCATTTTCGTTCAAGCAAATACAATCTTATCCCAACCAATTCAAGCATATTTGGGCAAACTTGTACGGACCACCGGTGAGATACGACACCGATTCCAAGCCGTTGCGGCTAATGCAGAACCATCCTGCTCATGCCAGTACCTATCGTGGACGTCTTTTACTGTCATTGCGCGTTGAAGATGGGTTGCAGTCGGTGAATGACGAAGCGCACGTACGAAACCTACTCAACACGTCAGTATCTCCAAGAATGAAGCGGTATACCTTGCGGGCCGCATTTTTTTATGGGACTGAAATCCCCGTTTTCACGAGCAAAACAAACTGGAACCGAAATACGCGGATGTCGCTAAAGGTTTCTGTGGGGCGCCATTGTGTGGAGAGCTCCAGAGCGGATAATGTGTCTGGAATTTGTCATTTCAACCAGTACATTGACGTTGTTGATGTAGAGCTTCCTGCGGATCTCGATCAAGTCCCGGATGTTTTTGTCCATCTCATACGCCATACAATGAACGAGTCACGTTGCATTTGTTTTGCTCGGTTTAAAGCTCAAGATCTCTTTTGCCAAGATCAGGAGACCCTCAAGACGATTGAGCCGCCTCACTGGGTGGTTCTCAATGAAGACAAAGTCCTGGATGAACTCAAGGACCACGACTTTACTGGTAATGTATTGATGAACCTGCGTCTTGAAGATGCTGATCAAAAGGGCTGTAACGAGGAGGATGTGGCGCAGCAATGGCGTCAGTACGCCAGCACGACAGTGCAGTACATGAAATATGTGCTGTTCGTCCATGTTTTCCAGGGGAAATGTTTGCCAGCAACCGATTATGACGGTCTCTTGGACCCGTACGTGAAAGTGGCTTGCGTCGGTTCTGAGGGTCAGGTTAGCACGCGTATGTCAACTCGAGACCCGTGCTTTTACGAAACGGTTGTTTTGGACGTTGAACTGCCTCAGAACGAGCAATTCCTGCCTAAGGTATCACTGCAGGTTTACGATTGGGATCGCTTTGATGCCGACGACTACGTCGGTGGTCTGAAGTTCAGCTTGGGAGATTTCCCCCAGATGTCATCGTCAGACTATTCGAAGATCCGTGCTAGTGGTGAATACTCGGCACCCCGTCCGAAGTGGTATCCTATTTGCTACGAAAAGCCTGGCGATACCCAAGGCGAGCTACTGTTGTCATTCGATCTCATCAAGAAAGACACACCGGGAGTTATCGTTGAGCCTCCTGAGTCGATTCGTCCACCTGCTGAGGAAGCTTTTATTGAAATTATGTGTTTGGGATGCCGTGGATTACAGCCGACGGGATTCATGCCGATGAATACCCCTTTTGCGAAGTTTGAGGTTGGGGAAATAACCAAGACAAACCAACCCAAGTTTACAAACCCCTCGTCAAAGCCTAGCAGTCGTAACCCGAACTTCTTGCAGCGAATCGTTATTCCTGTAAAACTGCCGCTTGATTCGCTTTTCGCGCCACGGCTCAATATCACCGTGTACGACCAGCTCTTAGGTGGATTCTACAAACCGGTCATTGGTGTTTGCGCTGTGGACTTGTGCAAGAAGATGCCGCTTTCGAATGGCGAGCCAAACCCATTATACATCGCAGAGTCTGAGAAGAGTATTAGTCGTGGGAGTAACCCTTACGTTGACTATGGTGATGATCTCTCAACATTTCCGGGAACAGTTCCTTCTGCTGTTTTGACCACCAGATCGTCGAGTGTATTGGCTGAGAAATCTCATAAGAAGCCACAAATGACAGGCATCACACAAATGTGCTCATCCGGCAGTTTTGGAATTTACGATGATGATGACGACGACGAGCTCCCACACTACATGCATCAGCGAGAGGTTGTTGACGGTGAGTTGGAAGATGCGCTCAAGTCTCCTTTTGAGACGTTTACTCTTTTCCGAGGTGCAATGTCATCTCAGGACGGGTGTGACTCAAGTGAACATTCCGCAGATACGTACCGCCCGGTGGGAAAGTTTAAAGGCATCGTGCGCGTTCTTAAATCACGTGATGAGCTACCCCTTTTCGACTTGGACCAGTTCCTCAACCCACAGCCTTATCTTGTTCGCGTGTATGTACTTGATGCGCTCAACTTACATCCGAAGGATGTAAACAACCGATGCGACCCGTATCTGCGAGTGAGTCTGGGTGATGGCCGACGTCGTGAGCAAATGTTTAACGACCGTGAAAACTACCAGCCCGAGACTCTCACGCCGAAATTCCACAAGATGTACGAGTTCAAGGCGGATTTGCCCGGTGCATCGGAATTGAAGCTAGAACTTCTTGACTACGATTTTTTTGCCATCCCCACGCTCCCGGTTGGACTGAGTAAGGCGCTTAGTACCGCAGTCGGAACAACCGTGGACGGCGATGATTTCGTCGGAGCTACACTCATCGATTTGGAAGACCGATGGTTTGACGCGAAGTGGCAGGAGCTTGGTATGTCCAAAGAGAGGGCTGAACGCCGCAAGCCACTTGAGATTCGCCCGCTATTCGCACCTTCGAGTACACTTCCTCAGGGCCATCTTCGTCTATGGGTCGATATTCTTTCTGGGGCGGAGATGAATGTGATGAAACCCTTGGATATCTCGTTACCGCCTCCGCAAATGTTCGAAGTGCGCGTTATCGTATACAAGGCGAAGAATGTGACAGCAGGCGACTTCACAGATCTGAGCGATTTGTTTGTGAAGTGCTGGCTTCAAAGCCACGATGAGAAATCGCAGAGCACAGACACGCACTGGCGGGCGAAGCACGGCCGTGCATCCTTCAATTGGCGTATGAAGTTTGACGTAGAGCTACCGATCGATCCAGAGAAGGAAGCAGATCGCGGATATCTTCACTTTCAGATGTGGGACCGCGATGTAGTTTATGATGATTGCCTTGCCGATGCTGTTGTGGATTTAACGGCGTTCTTGAAGACAGCTTTTAAGACGAAGCAGGCGGTGAATGTGTTCGCCAAGCCAAAGCCTATTCGCATCCGAGGCTCTGAAAGTATGCCATACGAAGGAACTTCGCGTCGCGGAGGGTACTCGTCTACAGAAGATGCGACTTCTGCGGCTCGTTTGAGGTCTCCTCGCTCTGGTGAAGTCGTCATTTCTATTGAAGAAGAAGAAAACAAAGACAGGAAGCCGTTGCTTTCCGGAAATGACGTTGATGACGACGAGGAAACCGAGTCGGAGGACGTGGACGCCGACATGGAGAATGCCGAGTCTCTCGTCAAGTCGTTTATGCATCGCCTTGGCATGGGAGATGACCCTGAAGATGCCAGCTGGCTCACTATGACAACTCGCGATTCGCACACAGGTGACCGAATTCGTGCGGGCGAGCTACTGATATCAGTGGAGATCCTGCCCAAGCATCTAGCGGACGTACGATCAGCTGGATTGGGTCGCGGAGAACCTAACAATTTCCCGTTTCTACCGGAACCTGCTGACCGGCTTCACCTCTCGGCCATGTGGAATCCATGCTATGTGCTGGAGGCGCTGATGGGGCCCAAGTATTATCGGGCCTTCGCCTCATTCTTCCTTTGCACTGTGTTCTTTATGCTTGTGTTATTCGCGGGGCCACTCATCAATGTGCTCCTGACGCTGTTTGAGCTGGTACCCAACCCATTCGGTCTCATTCTCTTCTTCGCCGCAGTGGGGCTGTTGATGGCCACTCTCGTCTATCTACTCTATCGCTGCCGCCGAGCCATCATCCGAGCGACGGGCGGAAGCGATGTTAACTCGTCCATGAAGACCAAGAGTAGGCGCAAGACCCGCCGTGCATTGCGCTAAACAGGAAGTTATAGCGCGTTCATGTTTTCTACTGTAGGGAGTTTATTGTCAAATGCAGCGGAGGTGAATTCATCTAGGACCATCATGACTATCGGAAGGTACTGTATGTGTTGCTTGGGTAAAGTCAAAGATGTCAAGCATGAGCCGCCTCGCCCGTCGAACTATCGGCAAAACCAAGTGTAGTTTTCACACCCGATACATGCATACAGGTTTGTTTTGCGTTAAGTGATACAAAGGGCAACCTTCACGATTAATGAGGTGTTCAAGGTGCACTTTACCGAGAAGGAACATCAGAGTCGTCCTGTACAGCTGCTGCCTGCAAGTCTTTTGGAGAGTGAGGACAAGTCTGAGAGACGGCATCAAAACGTCTCCGTTAGGATGCCATCTCCGAACTCAATGACTTGGCCACAGTCGTTTGAAACTCTCCTCACGACACTCAGCTTTGTTGCTTTCGTTTCGAGAAAATGGCGCTTAAAGTTCCCATCAACCAGTACGTCCAACATAAGATTGAGTAAGATCGCAATGGTCAAATTCTTCGCCACAGTCTGGCGAGAACGAATCCGATCAATTAGCTAAGATACTGTTTTCACTAGTATTCTGATCGCTTCATTTGTCGTCAACAATTGGTTGGCATTAAATGCACTTCGTGCAGGACAGCTATGTCCAAAGACGGTTTTAGCCGTCAACATAGCCGCCACCAAAGTTGCTAAGCCCATTCCAGCCATGAAAATCTCTGGTGCAGTCACTCGGTAGAAGAATTCCTGGTTGATTGTCACCTTCGACGTCATTCGGGTGGTCGCAGTGGTCCCTTCGCTCGAATTGCAATAGCGATGGCTATCAACGACTTGGCACTTGCAACAGCACTGGTCTTGGATAGAACCACCCTAACTTGTGGCCTGGAGAATACTTCAAATGTGAAAAATCTCTTGACGAAGGAGAGCCGTCAAAATTCAACTATTCCCTTGGATGTCTCGAGTGTAAACAACTTATCAATTGTGCCACTTGTGAGAATCTTCAGACTTTGCCACTCTTCAATCTCGTTGCCATGCAGCAAATTGTCTTCCTTTTCACTCTGTTTCTTGTGCCATCCATTGACGCTGCTCGTCTCGTGTTCTCAACTAGTGCCAGTCTTTCAGCCGACCACGTCAACTATTCAGCCGACAAAACTCAGAGGTGCTACTCACTCTCGTGCTTCAACAACAAGGCTGCTCTCGTGTCGTGGGAGGATCTGGACTCCGGTGACCAACTGGTTTTCTACGACGATGACAACTGCAAAGGCTCATTCGTCCAAGGGAAAAAGAAAACTTCTTGGGCGTTGGAGTTCTCCACTTACAATTTCAAAGGCAAAACGAGCTCCTTCATGATCTGGGAGTACTCGACGTACCCTCTCAATGGGATGGTTGATATCTGCCAAGAGAAAGCCGTACCAACCACTGTGAATTCGACTTCTTCAAGTAACAAAACGGAGGAAGCAGGCGTCGACGTTGCTTAAATCTTTCATACAATTCAAAGGGCTATTGTCGAGTTTGCTGGTTGATTTCGATCCGCTAACCGAAATGTACTCGAACCGACGCGCCCAACCAGGCAGATCAACAAGAGGACGGATTCTTTATCTAACATTAAAGCATTAAGCGTAAGCTCCGCTGTTTGTGAATTTCAAATGAAGGACGAACCAGGTCGAGGTGTTGTTGACTGCCCAGCATCTCCCAATGAAGGTCAGACCAACGCTTCTACTGCTTCGGTGCAACTCAATTCCACGTCTACTCGAAAAGTTGCTACATCCTCGAATAGTGAAGTACTTCCAAGGGATAATTCTACCGCTAATTTGCCTCCAAGTCATCGTACAGTGGATGTGTTACGTCAATCTCCAGTAGTGGAAATGCATCGCAGCTCCAGTGGACGAAATCTTCGGCTGAAACAACTCTCGCTGGCAGATGGAGCTTTATTATCAGCCCCAAACGCTTTGACACCTCGAGCACCTTCAGGACGACGGCCGGACAGCAGACAGCGGTTATATAGTGCGGATTCCAACAACAACCACCAGACATCTAGTAACAATGAGAATCTCCTACAGCGAAGCAGCAGTTGCTCCATCTCCGCTCGTGTCCTCAAAGGTTTAGAGAGAGTGCGGTCGTCTACAGACCCTGAAGGACTTGTACAATTATGTGAACGACCGGAACAAAACGTAAGAAGAACAGAGGAAGACGAACAACAACCGAGAGGAGACAGTAGTGACGAGGGTGAAGAAATCGACACAACTGATAGTCGACTGGATAATAGCCAAATGGAGGAGAAAGCAGTGTCCAACTTCGGTCTATGGGGGAAAGCTGCCAAGAACAAACGATTACCCGATGCAATTATTTTTTCAGGATCAACGTCTTCATTATCTAGCGAAGGGGATATATCCACCAACTACAAGCATATTCCGACGCCGAGTGAAATGGTATCTCAACTTCACGTAACACATCCGCATCTGGCAGCGCTGTCGGTTCTGGATATGCCCAAATCGATGTCACTTACGAGATCCACATCACCACGTATTGGACGTCCAGGGTTTTCGTCACTACCAGAAACTTCATTACGACGGGCAGCACCGACAAATAACCAGCAAGCAGAGGCTGAAACTGACTCTGAAGTTCACTCAGTTAAAGTCAGCAGCCCGATCACACAGTGGAGACGCGGGGAACTGATTGGCGAAGGAACTTTTGGAAAGGTGCGTGTTGTATGGATTTTATCTTTGAGAAACAAACTCAATTCTTTTTCCGACTTGTAGGTCTACAAAGGTCTAAATATCGCGACGGGAGGGTTATTTGCTCTTAAAGAGATTGAGATCCACTCCAGCCCCAACACTGACCAAGTCACTCAAATGCAGAAGCTTGGTGAGGAAATCGCTGTCATGAATAATCTCAGTCACAAGCACATTGTTCGGTCTGTTAAATATGTTTGGAGAGGTAGAATCATGTTCTCTAATGCATTTCTATTTGGTCCATGCCCAGCTACAAGGGAAGCCACCGATCAGCAAACCATTTTTATATTTTCATGGAATACGTTCCTGGTGGATCCATTGCCAGGTGCGAAGCAACGACGATAATTATTTTTCTTACCTTGTCATTAAAAAATAGTTGTGTCGCGGTGTAGTATGCTCAAACAGTTCGACGCGTTTAGTGAAGATCTCATCCGTATTTTCACCCGGCAAATCGTGCAGGGTGTTGTTTATCTACACAAAATGGGAATTGTCCACCGGGATATCAAAGGTTCGTTTTGGTTTGAACGGAATTGTATTATATCTGACGTATTTTTTTCCTTCTCAGGAGCCAACGTACTCGTGAACGAGCAAGGCGTGTCCAAATTGGCAGATTTCGGTTGTTCCAAGCAGATCCCGCAGATGTTGACGACCAGCTTGGAGGAATCGCTCCGTTCGATTCGAGGTTCGATACCGTGGATGGCCCCAGAAGTGGTCAAACAAACTGGCCACGATTATAAGGCAGATATTTGGAGTATCGGTGCCACAGTTATCGAGATGGCTACAGCGAAACACCCTTGGCCTCAGTGTCATAATGGCCTTGCAGCCCTGTATACTATCGCTATGGCCACAGCTCCACCTCCACTCCCGACTAATTTGTCAGAAGAAGCAAAAGCATTTCTTCAACGTTGTTTCTGCATTAACCCGGAAGGTTTGTGCTATTTTGTCTTTGAAATGGTACATCTCTAATATTCTCCTTGTTTAATAGAGCGAGCAACTGCAGTAGAGCTATCCGAGCACGCATTCCTAGCTGAAAGGTAAGTGTAACACTAATATTTCGTCCAAGAGCGACGCCAGCAATTGAGGGTGAACAAATCCTGACATTAGTAGAAATTCTGAATCCGTTCAACCCCAAGATCACGCGATTGTCCCTATTTCCTATCCATATCTTGTCACCTTCGCTCTCATAACGCAATTTCATGATGATAGTCAACAAATTGTTCCCGTTTGTCATTATTCTCGTCTCATTCCCATCGCTTTGTCACGCATGGAGCGTCCGCATCCAAAGTGGTGGGAAACCTACCGATCCATCCAAGAAATTCTCCTTCAGTACTGCACAGCGGTGTTACTCTCTATCGTGTTGGAACAACAAAAGTCGCGCTGCAAAATGGTCCGATCTTCCTTCCGACGCGAGAATCGCCTTCTATGCTGGTACCGAGTGTCAAGGCAGATATGCAGTGGGGGAGAAGAAATCGTCGGGACAAATCGACTTTGTGCCTGAACATTTATCTGGAGATGTTTCGTCCTTTATGGTATGGCAATCGGGAATCTACGCCACGGCAGGCTTGGTGGACCTGTGCGAAGAGAATGCACTGATTTCTTACAATCGATCAAGGGAATTTGGTACTGGAATGGGTTAACTCAAGGAGCGATGGAGAAATCAAATGGTAATGAAGAATTCACTTACAGCAGTAGGTAACTCCAAATGATACCTTAAACTCAATAGTGCAGACAAACTACAATGAAATGACTGCGATTCATATCAACTTATGAAAAGTTAGAGTGACAATTCCTGGTTTGCATTCGTTCAGTTAATTGTCAGCACGCCAACGAAATGACTTAGGACAGCAACATGTTCCTGCAATTAGCGTGTCCAAACTGCGTGGTAACAGTCAATCTCAACTTCCAACTTCATGGCTTTAAAACGTGAACGCATTGCTTCGTAATCGGTGAATCCTCCACTTGGTTCCGACCTCTTCCTCATGATTTCTTTAGCAGCTTCGTCTTTATCTTCCTCGCTGCCAGAGAGCACCGACAGGAGAGCTGTTTTGTTAGCCGAATTGATTGGGACGAAGGGTGAACACGCTGGATGACAAGCCAATGTTCCATAAAAGGTCTTGTTTCGGGTCAAGAGGAAGCAATCATGCGGCACAGCATCGGTCTCGAGGTTTGACAGGGCAACACAATTCATGATCCCTCCCACCAAACGCGTGTCTTCTCCGAGAAATGCGGGACGACATTCCCTCAGCTTGTCAAGATACTCTTTCGGCTGAAAGTGACTACATACTCGTTTCCGTTGGTCGACAAAGACAATCAAGTTCCCAGAGCGAGCATCCTTCAGAGCAAAGAAAATGTTGACGCCTGCTCCATTAGCTCCATTCACAATGATGTTGCCACTCGACGTCCAGTCGATTTTTTCCGATAGGTGGCCTTGACGTGAAACGAATTGGGGGGTTGAATGGCCAAATGGTTCCTCACACTGAAACACTCTTGACAGAGCAAGCTCCACGGAAATCTCACTCGTAGCCGAGGTCATCTGTGCGCCACGAAGAAGCTCTCCAAGCGTCACAGTAGAGAGCCCAAGCACCAGCAATGCATTGATTCTCATGGCATAGAAGCAAGCGCCAAATTTCTCCCACAACTGCCACGGTTCAAGGTCGAACAGGTTTTTATCCACCAGCTTCTTCATATCCAGTAAAGACATCGCAAATGCCCTCTCTTCATCGGTTCTAAATTCCTTCCCCAAAGTACTGGAATCAGCGATATATCGCAATAAAGCGTACGGAACTCGAACTTCGCAAATGCCACTGGGTCCGGATGGATTGAGCAAGCATAGAGCGGAATCTCGAAGTTGTGACCACTCCCAGCCATCATCAAATGAGTCAAATTGCTGAACTTGTTGATTCGATACAGCAAAGGCGGCCAGACGGACGAGTCGATGAAAGTCTAATGAATTAGCGTAAGGCGCCACGTAGGTTGCCCAGACTTCATTGAAACAATTGTCGATACTCTCCACGCTAAGTCCACGTGGTTCCGAGCTATCGTCTGGCTGCGTGCACTTCTTCAGTCTCAATAGGAACTCAACCACCCATCGCGGAACACCTCCGAGGGCGAACAAATGACGACGAATGTGGTTATCTCGCAGGAAACCAGCACATTCTGCATTGCTCGCCACAGACGTAACCACTTCACTCAACGTCAATAGGGTTATCGGAAGCCGTTTGGTCACGTAACACGAGGAATTGGCAACTAAACCCGATGCAATGATGCCCAAATCTGTCCCTGCAAACATGGGCAACACAACCAGACCCGACGACTGCGAGCACAGAAAATTTGATATAGCGTTCACGAGTTCGCGCACGATTGTCGTATGCGGATTCTTCTTCGGATTCCATCGAGAAGCTCCTACTTCTTCAATCTTCTGGTACTCATCGATGCCAAGAAACAGGTACAAGCTCTCTTGTCCCTGCACTCTCTGACGCAACTTGCGCTCGATGACTTCGATGGCCTCACTCAACAGCAGCTCGTTTCCATTACAAGGCAGCCGTGACGTAAACCACTTTTCAAATGGAACCGCGCAATTCTTGTCAAGAAAGAACCGATACAAAAGCCGCCACGAGAAAGACGCCACGATCGGCATCGATCGCTCCACTGGCGTCGGATTGTACCCTTTTGAGTACGGAACAAGCACGTGGACGATCTGTTTGGGATCCAACTTCAATCGTTTCAAAATTGTGACGCCTTCCTCCAGCATCCGCGTTTTCCCCAATCCCGAAATTCCAGAACACACAGGTATGGGGCGGTGTGTACGGTCTGACCCTGTCGAGCAACTAGCCTTGATGATGTCACCGAAGCAATCTGCTGCGGTCTCAATCGCATCTTGTCTTCCAGTCAATCGAAACTGCAAGCCGGAGCGATCTAAAATGTGAGGGTTCAAAAGAATCTTCTCCTTGTTGGTCATTTCACCTTCCAAGAAGGCGAGGAGTTCATCACACGAACTTGTATTTACGCAAGGACCTTTCGGTGCATTAGCCACAGTCCTGCGCTCGACATCTTCCCCCTTCGGAACCACCACCAACACGTGAATCTGGCGAACTGATGGAGGATCAATTCCGTTCAGCACGTTCTCCAGAGGATCCTCTCCCTGTAGCTCATGACGTTCCATGGTTAGTGCCTCAATGAGAGGGGTCTTCTCTCCCTTCTTCAGCTTCTTCACGTCTTCTGATCGAGAATAAAGCCACGTCATGTCCTTCTGCACCTCGTCCTTGATCTCTTCTGTACGTTCCACTTCGACCTGCTTCTCCTTCGGTACCTTCGCCAGGAAGAGATGCAGGTCAACTGCATCGACATCTTTAAAGCTGATCTTCTCCTGCTTCTCGATCGCCTTCTTCAACTTGCTCACCTTCTCGCTATCGTCAATCTCCACATCGAACGAGCTTCCAGTCTGACCAACAATGGCGCACTGTAGCGACACCTTCATCTTTACTCGAGCCGGCGAATCTTGAAATGAGGGAGAATTTCTCCGACTCGATGGAATTCTTTTACATGTAATGGGGGAAATAAGAGGGAATTGAGTCTTGAGTTTGCAGGCTGTTGGAGTCGAACCTTTGGTGTAAGATTGTTGATTGATTGACGGCTTAACTTCAGAACAATCAATATGAATGTCAATCTTCGAGCTAGATATTGCAATATATTGTCGATCTTTATGCATCGTTGATGGGTTTGCCTTCGACACGCCCGCAAGTGTCACTAAGTCGCAGTTCATCTTCAAGTACATGACCATCTCAAGATTATGCTCTTCCTCAAATACCCGACGGTACTTTTGACTGTCGAAAAAAAGCGCTCAGCAACTATGACTCTACACACCAGCTTGTACTTTAGCAAGTCCGCTTTCAAATGCTGGTGACTCGACAATACTTCTGCATGCAGTCGTAGTCGTCTAGCATATGTCAAATACTAGTATATCTCGAACATCGGCTACATTTCGAAAGTGGCGCAGGTAGGGTCGAAAACAAGTGGGCATTCGCTCGTCGGCTCGGCTTTAAGCGTTTGGTTGGCGGAATGCTATTCTACCGTGGTTGATTGGCTCTAGAAGCGCAAATAAGCTCTAGGACCTAAGGGCAAATCTAAGATTGTGTTTGCCACTCTTGACACAATCAAGTATTGCGAGTGACAATCTTGACACAATCAATTATTGTGAGTGGCAATCTTGGCAATCTAACAACTCCAATCAATTTTTGCATACCGGACCTGTGCGAAGAGAATGCACTGCTTCTTACAACCGATTAAGGGAATTTGGTACTGGAATGAGTTAACTCAAGCAGCGATGGATATGGTATTAAGAATTCACTTACAGCAGTAGGTAATTCCAAATGACACCTTAAACTCAATAGTGCAGACAAACTACAATGAAATGATTGCGATTCATATCAAGACAACCTGACCTTAAGAAAAGATGGAAGTGATCATTCCTGGTTTGCATTCGTTCAGTTAATTGTCAGCAACACACCAACGAAATGACTTAGAACAGCAACATGTTCCTGCAATTAGCGTGTCCAAACTGCGTGGTAACAGTCAATCTCAACTTCCAACTTCATGGCTTTAAAACGTGAACGCATTGCTTCGTAATCGGTGAATCCTCCACTTGGTTCCGACCTCTTCCTCATGATTTCTTTAGCAGCTTCGTCTTTATCTTCCTTGCTGCCAGAGAGCACCGACAAGAGTGCTGTTTTGTTAGCCGAATTCATTGGGACGAAGGGTGAACACGCTGGATGATAAGCCAATGTTCCATGGAAGGTCTCGTTTCGGGTCAAGAGGAAGCAATCATGCGGCACAGCATCGGTCTCGAGGTTTGACAGGGCAGCACAATTCATGATCCCTCCCACCAAACGCGTGTCTTCCCCGAGAAATGCGGGACGACATTCCCTCAGCTTGTCAAGATACTCTTTCGGCTGAAAGTGACTACATACTCGTTTCCGTTGGTCGACAAAGACAATCAAGTTCCCAGAGCGAGCATCCTTCAGAGCAAAGAAAATGTTGACGCCTGCTCCATTAGCTCCATTCACAATGATGTTGCCACTCGACGTCCAGTCGATTGTTTCCGATAGGTGGCCTTGACGTGAAACGAATTGGGGGGTTGAATGGCCAAATGGTTCCTCACACTGAAACACTCTTGACAGAGCAAGCTCCACGGAAATCTCACTCGTAGCCGAGGTCATCTGTGCGCCACGAAGAAGCTCCCCAAGCGTCACAGTAGAGAGCCCAAGCACCAGCAATGCATTGATTTTCACGGCATACAAGCAAGCGCCAAATTTCTCCCACAACTGCCACGGTTCGAGGTCGAACAGGTTTTTATCCACCAGCTTCTTCATATCCAGTAAAGACATCGCAAATGCCCTCTCTTCATCGGTTCTAAATTCGAAAGTACTGTTATTGGCGATATATAGCAATAAAGCGTACGGGACTTGAACGTCGCAAATTCCACTGGGTCCGGATGGCTTGAGCAAGCAAAGAGCGGAATCTCGAAGTTGTGACCACTTCCAGCCATCATCAAATGAGTCAAATTCCTGAACTTGTTGATTGGATACAGCAAAGGCGGCCAGACGGACGAGGCGATGAAAGTCTATTGAATTTGCGTAAGACGCCACGTAGGTTGCCCAGACTTCATTGAAACAATTGTCGATACTCTCCACGCTAAGTCCACGTGGTTCCGATTTATCGTCTGGCTGCGTGCACTTCTTCAGTCTCAATAGGAATTCAACCACCCATCGCGGAACACCTCCGAGGGCGAACAAATGACGACGAATGTGGTTATCTCGCATGAAGCCAGCAAATTCTGCATTGCTCTCCACAGACGTAACCACTTCACTCAACGTCAACAGGGTCATCGGAAGCCGTTTGGTCACGTAACACGAGGAATTGGCAATTAAACCCGATGCAATGATGCCCCAATCTGTCCCTGCGAACATGGGCAACACAACCAGATCCGACGACTGCGAGCACAGAAAATTTGATATAGCGTTCACGAGTTCGCGCACGATTGTCGTATGCGGATTCTTCTTCGGATTCCATCGAGAAGCTCCTACTTCTTCAATCTTCTGGTACTCATCGATGCCAAGAAACAGGTACAAGCTCTCTTGTCCCTGCACTCTCTGACGCAGCTTGCGCTCGATGACTTCGATGGCCTCACTCAACAGCAGCTCCTCTCCATTACAAGGCAGTCGTGACGTAAACCACTTTTCAAATGGAACCGCGCAATTCTTGTCAAGAAAGAACCGATACAAAAGCCGCCACGAGAAAGACGCCACGATCGGCATCGATCGCTCCACTGGTGTCGGATTGTACTCGTTTGAGTACGGAACAAGCACGGGGACGATGTGTTTGGGATCCAACTTCAATCGTTTCAAAATCGTGACGTCTTCCTCCAACATCCGCGTTTTTCCCAAGCCTGAAATTCCAGAACACACAGGTATGGGGCGGTGTGTGGGATCTGACCCTGTCGAGCGACTAGCCTTGATGATGTCACCGAAGCAATCTGCTGCGGTCTCAATCGCACCTTGTCTTCCAGTCAATCGAAACTGCAAGCCGGAGCGATCTAAAATGTGAGGGTTCGAAAGAATCTTCTCCTTGTTGGTCATTTCACCTTCCAAGAAGGCGAGGAGTTCATCACACGAAGTATTTACGCAAGGACCTTTCGGTGCATTAGCCAAAGTCCTGCGCACGACATCTTCCCCCTTCGGAACCACCACCAACACGTGAATCTGGAGAACTGATGGAGGATCAATTCCGCTCAGCACGTCCTCCAGAGGATCCTCTCCCTGTAGCTCATGACGTTCCATCGTTAGTGCTTCAATGAGAGAAGTCTTCTCTCCCTTCTTCAGTTTCTTTACGTCTTCTGATCGAGAATAAAGCCACGTCATGTCCTCCTGCACCTCGTCCTTGACCTCTTCTGTACGTTCCACTTCGCCCTGCTTCTCCTTCGGTACCTTCGCCAGGAAGAGCTGCAGGTCGACTGCATCGACATCTTTAAAGCTGATCTTCTCCTGCTTCTCGATCGCCTTCTTCAACTTGCTCACCTTCTCGCTATCGTCAATCTCCACATCGAACGAGCTTCCAGTCTGACCAACAATGGCGCACTGTAGCAACACCTTCATCTTTACTCGAGCCGGCGAATCTTGAAATGAGGGAGAATTTCTCCGACTCGGAGGGATTCTTTTACATGTAATGGGGGAAATAAGAGGGAATTGAGTCTTGAGTTTGCAGACTGTTGGAGTCGAACCTTTGGTGTAAGTAAAGATTGTTGATTGATTGACGGCTTAGCTTCAGAACAATCAATGATTGTCAATCTTCGAGCTAGATATTGCAATGTATTGTCGATCTCTATGCATCGTTGATGGGTTTGCCTTCGACACGCCCGCAAGTGTCACTAAGTCTCAGTTCATCTTGATCATCTCAATATTTCCGCAGCTCATGCTCTTCCGACGGTACTTTGACTGTCGAAAAAAAGCGCTCAGCAACTACGGACGTCGCGAAAAAAAGCACGCGCACACTAAGGGAAAATCTAAGATTGTGTTTGCAGATCTTGACACAATCAATTATTGTGAGTGACAATCTTGGCAATCTAACAACTCCAAGCAGTTTTTGCATACCCCAGCTTGGTGGACCTGTGCGAAGAGAATGCACTGCTTCTTACAACCGATCAAGGGAATTTGGGACTGGAATGGGCTAACTCAAGCAGCGATGGAGAGATCAAATTGTAATGAAAAATTCACTTACAGCAGTAGGTAACTCCAAATGATACCTTAAACTCAATAGTGCGGCGCATCGAAGACTGCCAACAGCAGTTTCCGGTAGTCTCCGCTGGTTTCTCCGTGAATGCGATCGCGTAGCTCCTTGCCGTATTTCTTCTTGTACACTGGGCGAATATCGTTCAGCACTCCGTGGTATCGCACGAGCGTCGCACTAAGTGCGTCTTCGTCCGTGCCGAAGCCTTTCATCGTCTTCTCGAACATTTCCGCCAGCAATTCCAGCGGTTCCAGCGCCATCCGCACCAAAAAGAGCAGTGCGTCCTCTGCGTCACCTCCGAACTCCTTCTTCACGGCCTTAATCAGGTCGTTCTTGTGCTTGTAAACGTATGCAGCGTTAATGGCTTGGAGATGCTGCGGTGGACTCGTCACTAAGATGTTGACGAACGTGCGTTCATCCGTTCCCAGTCGCCCTTGTCCGGCCTTGTAAAGCGCGTGGGCATCTGCCTCTGCTCTTTGAGGAGTGTGCAAACCAGGGTTAAACTGCTCCATTGGGGCTTGAATAGCGGCTAAAAGCACCTTTTTAAGGTCCCCACTCAGTTCTCCATCCAGAGTCGAGCCCAAATCGTGACCAACTTTGTCATAGTAGGTTTTCCTTAGGATGGCCAGCTCAATATTGGTACGTCCCATGATAATGGGGTACAGCATTTTCTCTTTGGTACCTAAGCCTTTGGTGGCTTTCCGGATGATCGCAGCTTCAGCTTCCGGTAAAGGGCGAGCAATGAGCTGTAAGAGACGACCAAAATCTCCCGATGTTTCTCCTTTCAGCACCTTTTTGAGTTCCTTACCGAAGAGCTGGCGGTAACGAACTGAAATGAGGTACCGTTGATCGGCGGATCTGGCACCTAACGCTGCAATGAGAGCGTTTTCATCCGTTCCGAGGCCTTTGCAGGCGTGGTGAATGACTTGACACGACTGATCGATATCTGGAGCGAAGTTGAGGGTCATCCCATTGTGCACCGCGTGGTTGGCTGGTGGATACAAATTCAACATTGGGAGCTGGAGACTGTGGACACTTGGGCAGGAATTGGAGAATTCAAGAGTGAGCTGGACGACCTCAGGCAGTAAATGGGTGCTAATAATGGGTTGCTAGCAACGGTCTGATTCGCGACACCTGTACTAGTAGTACTTTTGGTGTATAGTAGTTTTTGGTGCCTACATAGTATGTAGTACTACTATATACTATGTAGGCACCAAAAAGAATAATTGGGCACTATACTGGCTGATACTACCCTGATTACCGGTATTCGATCACTCGGTGTTCATGTGGCGTTCCTGGTTACGTGCGTCCTCCGCGCGCGCGTCGCTTCCTGCCGCTGCGTTGGCTGTTGGTTTGCTCTCTTCTGCGTCTTCTTTCGCACTTAACGAGCCTGTTCAACCCCGTGGCGATGCGCCTCCAGGCGGCGCCATACCGGCCCGTTCGGGCGACAAAATGCGTCTGACACGCCGCTTTACGCGCCGCAAACAGACCAAACACCACAGCTACGTCATCGTCGGCTCTGGAACGGCCGCTAATGCTGCCATTGAAGCCATCAGACAGGAAGATGCCAACGCCGACATCCTCGTACTTAGCGACGAGAACGCGCTGCCACGGCTGGACTTCGGCACGCACGCGTCACGCGCGCAGGATCCACCCAACGGCGAAGAAGGAGAAGAAGAAGAGGAGGAGGAGGAAGAAGATTCACTTGCGCCCGCACTGCTGGAGAGCTACAACGAGTGGCGGCGCCATCTGAGCGCGCGCTTCGAAGACGACGCGGCCGGCGGCGGACCGCCGCCACTCACGTTGCTACTGGACAAGCGGCCGCTGGAGTTCGACGTGGAGAAGAACCGCGTGCTGCTTGGCGACGGAACGGAGGTGCGCTACGAACGCTGCCTCATCGCGTCGGCTGGACGGCCCAAGCACTTCTACGTGCTGGACAGTGACCGCGTGTCGTACGCGCTCAAGGACCGGGTGAATACGTGCACGACGCGCGCGGACTTTGTGCGGCTGGATCAGCTGGCTGCAGGTGGAGCTGAGGGTGGTGGTGACGTGCAGAGTGTGCTGGTCATTGGCGCCGGCTTCTTGGGCTGTGAAGTGGCCTGCGCACTGGCGACGGACCCCCGGAACGACCACATGAAGACGAAGCTGGTGTTTGTGGAGCGGGCACCTGCAGCTAGGTCACTACCGCCGTATCTGGCAGAAGAGCTGGCGCGCCGTCTCAGTCGCGCCGGTGTCGAGGTGGTGCCGGACAAGTTGGTCACGAGTCTGCGACCCAGTGTGGACGACGATGACAATGAGAGCGACAGCGGCGTGACGGTGGGCGTCCTAGGCAAGGACAAGCCGGAAACGGCGCTGGATGCGGACTACGTGGTGCTGGCGTCCACCCACACGGATCCTGCTCCGACGTTGCGCATGGGACGTGCTACTCGCGCTGGCGGCGGTCTGGAACGGGACGAGAAGAACGGCGGGTTGGTTGTGAACGCTCAGCTGGAAGCCGTGTCCGGCCTCTTTGTCGCTGGCAACGCCGCGAGTTACTACGACCCATACTTGGGCAGACGGCGAGTGGACCGGTACGACCACGCAGTTAACAGTGGACTCACGGCTGGCCGCAACATGGCCCGATCTCTTCGTGGTGCAGGGAAAATGAAGACGTATCGACACCAGCCTCTGTTCCGTAGCCATTTGCCTGGTGTAGGAGTGCTGGTTGAAGGCATCGGAGAGGTGGACTCTTCCCTTCGCACGGTTGGAGTGTGGGTGCAGCCGCCTAACATTGGCTCGGGCCCGAGCGGCGCACGGGGAATGCCCTACGAAAGAGGCGTGGTGTACTACCTCAAGGGTAATAAGATCATGGGAATCCTGCTCTGGAATGCCTCGGACGTGCTTGAAAGCGCGCGTCAACTCATGCTCTCGCGACCGGAAGTACGCGACAATGTGGTGGAGGAACTTAAGCACACGATTTCGTTGGCGCCGAACGAGTGGCTGCACGTGGTGTCCACGTAACTACCGGTATTGGCCGTGTGGCGTTGACGGGTCTTTTTGCTTGTGTTACCCAGCAGAACTCGATGGAATCAATCAAAGTTGACGACGTTCTACCATCCCCAACGTGTGCTTCGTGGACATTTGAGCTGGTACTAACCCTTTCCAGGCTGTTTCATGCTTGTATTTAGATCGTCGCTTGGAAACGATGAAGAAGTCGGCACGAGTGTATGTAGGAGACACTATTCCTCCGGATACGAGCGCAGCGGAACGGAAGGCCAAGCGGAAGCTGGTGTCGAGACTGTCGCATGATATCTCGACGGATCAGTTGTTCTCGGACGACCTCATCGACGGAAAGGTGGCGGACGGGGAAGATGACGAAAATGGATCCAGTACGGACAGTGACAGCGTTGCAAACGATGGAGAAGCTGGTGGAACCAAACAGGGTCAAATGTACCGCATCGAATCGCATTCAGCACTCAGTTCTTTGGAAGCGAAACACCTCGACAAAGCTCCTTTCCTAGACGAATCTATCGAGTCTCGACAGACAGTTCGACCGCACAAGCTCGCACCTCTCCCCGGCAGCCCCACGGCTCGAAACCCTGAAGCAATGACCAGTTCTGGGCCATCTTTTCGACCGTCGGCGCTGCTTCCTACTCCAGAGAAGGAGGAAGCCCCCGTACAGCAACCACAAGTATGTTCCCAGTGCAGCACGAGTCGGGAGATGCCGCCAATGCATTGTGCAGCCTACAACGGCCACTTGACGTGTCTGGAACTGCTGCTACAAGGAGATCAAGGCGAGAAGCAGCCCAATCATCTGGACAAGAAGCAGCGCACGCCGTTGTTCTACGCGTGCGCAGCGAATCGTCTGGATTGTTGCGCTCTATTGGCGCGCATCCGTCGCGTGTGGCTCAACACGGCCGACCGGCAGATGGATACACCCGTGCACGTGTGTTGCTTCTTCGGTTGGTACAGTTGTCTGCAGCTGCTTCTGGACGCGGGCGCTGATCCCCACGGACGCAACGCCAAAGGGTTCAAGCCTTCTCACTTAGCAGCGACACCGGAGTGTCTGGAGGCTCTGCTGGCTTATGGCGACGATCTGCTTCAAGGCGACAAGCTGGGCCGCTCTCCTCTCTTCGTCGCCTGCGCGCGCAACCGCGTGACGTGCGTGGAGTTCCTGTGCGCCTGGAACAACCAGTCTCGCTCCTGGATGCTCGAACTGGAAGACCAACGCGGCGATCGAGCTATCCACGCCGCCGCGTGCAACGGGAGCGCGGATTCCCTTGCCGTTCTCTTACGCTATGGCGCAGACCCGTCCACTAACAACGGCAAAGGAATGAGTCCCAAGGATTTAGCGGTCGCTAACAAACATCCAGAGTGTGAAGCGCTGCTTGAACAGGCTGAGAAGGAACTCGCAGCTAGCGCAGGCACGTGGCTGGCTCCAGCGAACGCAGCAGACGGAGTCTCCAGTGCTGAAGGAAGTGAAGTCTGGGTGCAGTGCTGGGATAACGACAGTGGACAAGCGTTCTACTACAACAATCTCACGGGCAAGTGCCAATGGGAGGTCCCACCTGGTTTCGAGCCTGCACAACCTCAAAGCTCTACCAACAACAGTCAATACTCGGAAGCGTCCACGGAAGCGGATGATAACAATGAGGAGTACGTTTGGGTCAAGAAGAAAAAGCAAACAGTGTGTGTGGTAACCAGTCGAGAAACGGAGTGGACGGCCGTGCAGGATCCGACGTCACGGGCCATTTACTACAAGAACACGCGCACAGGTCAGTCGCAGTGGGAAGAACCTGACGCCGTTCGAGAACTCGCCAGTGCTGCCGGCGCGCGTACGTCTCAGGAAGCTTCGCGCGTGTGGGAAGGCCTGGATAAAGCTCGTTCGGCTCTGGCTGCTGCTTTAGCACGGGAGAAGCGGAGGCAGCTAGAAGCCCACGAGCAAACGCTTCTACAAGCCAAGCTTTACGTGCGTCAGCGTCGAGAGGATATCGCCAAGCGTGAAGAGCAGGCGCGTTTAGCTCAGCTCTTACCCCGTTCTTCCTTCGTTCGACGTAAGAAGCAGTCGATGATGATGAAAGTGACGACGCACAACCGCCAAGCTACTAAAACCACCGCAAAAGTGCTGAATGGCCAGCCATCGAGTCTTCACGAGGTTTTGAACGAAGACGAGGAGGATCCGGAAGGCGGAGCTGAGGCGCGTCTGGAGGAAATCTGCTCCAATGAACCGGCGTTGGATATGTTCTTGAGCACGTACTTAAAGCTGCGAGGGGTGCGCGATCTGCAGGTCCTCACGACGGAGAAGCGACTGAGCAATTGTCTGTTCCACTACTACGTGGCTCTAGTGGATCCCGTGCATCAACGTGGGATGAGCAAGAGTCAATTCCGAGTCGTTCTGAGAGATATGAACGTAATTCCAGGGGGAGCTCCATCCGCTTCAGCTTCTTTAGTTCCTTCTCGAAGTGGCAGCTCTGCTCCGCTTAAACTGCACGTGACGGACCTGATTTTCTCCCAAGCGGAGCGTACAATGGCTCAAGAAGGATCTCCAACCAATGCGTCACGACTGGCTCATCGTCAAACAGCTCCAGTAGCTGCTGGAACGGACTCGCACTTGAGTCTAACTGGCTTTACAACCGCCATGTTAATTGTTCGTGAACGGGTGGTAAATCAAGTAGAACAAGCGATGCAAACGGGTGGAGAAGAACCTGAGATCGACGACGATGAAGAATGGTTCATGCTACGGTACCTGGTTCCGCTTTCGCTTCGACTTGGTGCACGGCTTCTGACTGAGATCCGACGCTGTAAAGAACTGGATCTGCAGCTCTCGAGCTCCCAGGAAGCCACCGCAGTGGCTGCACGTCAATTACTAGTCGCTAACCGAGCTGCTGTCCAGTTACTACATCGTCACTACTCTCGACGGGAGCTCCAAGCTGATTCCGATGCTGTTCCGCTCCTCTCCACTCCGAAAGGAGCTTCTCGTCGCTTGGCAATGCTCACGTTCCGAGGTTTAGCGCTGTTCGCTACGGATTTTAACCTGTTGGCGCCTGGTGTTGGGCTTCCAGCGCTGCATTTCCTACTGGAAGCGCTCAATTGGATCTCCGGTAGTGCCCATACTGAGGTCATTTCCTTCGAGAAGTTCCAGTTGCTGCTTGTGATGTTAGCGACTTTGCCTTTGTCAGCTCCTAGCGCCAGTCCTTGGGCTTCTTGGATCGGAGACGACACTGGGGCGTGTCATAGCGGTTGTCGCCCTCTTGCTGAGCCGTTGACTGCGTTTTTCAAGAAACTGGCAGCTAGTCCAGCTCTGGTACGAGTCACAGTGGAGGCTAACACTGGGGGAAGCGAGGAAGGAGATTCAGTGATGACCAGCAATCCACAGACGCTGTTTGTTCTGGAAACATCGCTAACTGCGTCAAATAACAACGAGGTAATAGATTAAAGTGGTTCGTTAGTTTGGTCAAAGGGATAACTTAGCGATCTTCCCGCCTCATTTTGACAAGGTCGGAGAGCAGCCACTGCGACTCAAATCCAGCGTCTTCTTGGTCGTCTTCTTTGTGTATCGATATGTTGAGTCGGCCATGACTTGCAACGCTGACATTCTCCTCCACAGCGGCATTGAGTTTGTAGCTTCTGAAGCAGGTTTGGTCTGTTTGCAGTCTTCTAAGTCATCTAGCGTCATCCGGTCTTGCTTTGGGGTCAATGGGTAGCTCGGCTCGTCCTCACTGCCAGTCAACTCATCGAGATGGTCCTCGTGCTGTTCTGAGGGTCCTTTGGAGTCCTTCAGTAGATTATCCAGCGCCTGGAGCGACTCTCTCGTCACGATTTCGTCTGATTCCTCTCCTACTTCTTCTCTCAGCCGCACAGGACCAACAGAAGCTGCAAAATCCACCCTTGGTTGCCTCGGAAGCGAGTTCTTCGTCGTCGGTGGGCCTGCAGAAGCTGAGAAGTCCATCTTACGACGAGGTTTCACGGCATTAAACGCTCGGTTGCGCTGTCTGGCACCTCGAGGAGACGTCAGAGCCCCGTACTGCCCCGCTCGGATCTCCTGGCGAGCGATAGCCATCGCTTCTTCCTCTGTTGTGTGGGTGATACAAGGCGTGCAGAGCTCCACCGTCACCATGTGAGTCTCTTTACTACCAAAGGCACCAGGGAATAGCAGTTTCTGGTCCACACTGCACCTTGAACACATCCGAACGCCACACATCTCACAGCGTGTGGGGGAGCTGAAGGCGCGATCCAATGCCTTGGTACACAGAGGACAGAGCGATGGAGAGACCAACGCTCCAGCAGGAGGAAGTTTCCGTTTGTGTTGCAGTCTCCAAGCCAATTTCCTTCGTTGTGCACAAACCCCTGCTTTCCAGAAGTACGTGAGGCCATTAGCGGTGGACAAGAGCGCTAAACTGTCCAGCACACGGCCTTGAGCTGCCACTCGTCCAGTCATAAAGACGTCCACCTGGTTCGGGTCATTCTCTCTCTGTCTTAACAAGACACACGACGACACTTTAGCCCGTACGAGTCCAAGCTCCTTCCTGAGCTCTGGATATTGTGGAAGATCCACCGAGTGGATCAGGAAGTGACCGAGCTTGGAGCCGTCCGGTCGGACTTTAATACCCGTGTGCTCGACGTACACAATGTCTCGAGGCAGCACGACGGCACCCATAGCAGCCGGATGGGCCTTAACCAGCCACTTCAAACCCAGGAACCGGAACGGGTGGGCGATGGTGGGTCCTTTGAGCTCCTGGAGGACTTGAGCGTCCACCACTTCATCATCGGAGATCACGGCCTTGGCCATGGTGTGCGCGGCGGTGGGCGTGTGGATCCCGTACACGACGTCCTCCAACGTCCCGTCCAAGCTGCCCACGGCCAGTAATTCCGGCAACGGCCAGCTCTGCGCGTCTGTCCGGTCGTGGCATTGGCGGTGGAAAGCGGCACTCGAGCGCTCGCGGTAGACGGTGATGCGTTCGCGTGTTTTGAGAGGCTTCCAACGGCGCCGGTCCACCTCGCACTTATCCCGTTGCATGTACAGGTCGAACTGCTGCTCAGCCAGTGCGACTTGTTGCGCCGCCAGCGTCTCCAGCGCCTCCTGTTCGTCCAGAGAGAGAGGTACACGAGGGAAGGCGTCGCGGGACAGAGGGAACTTCCTCATCTTCGACGCCGGCAGATTGAAGAGTGGCGTCAACACGGCCGGGAGGAGAGGCGTGCAGGTATCAACTGGACGTGGCACTGTTCGATGCCGGTCGAACAGCTGCACGTACACTTGAAGCTCGTCTGCTTGTCAAGATGCAAAGCAAACGCTTGTCTGCAGCCTATGTACTACGTCGTAGGATACATGCAGGCAAACATTAGCACAGAGTCTCCTTTGGTGCTATGAATATTAAGCTGATTGCTGGCTGTGTGCAACGTTGATAGAGAATGCCAAGTGGGACGTCCGGTCCAGCCGCTGAAAGACTGCGCGGCTTCTACAGCGGCAATACCATCCTGGATTCACACGTGCAGCTCTTGGCTTAAATGGCTTTCAGAAGATTGTGACGCGCTTGTAGGGCGGACCGTCGACTGGTCCGACATTGAAGGGATGTTGCCAAAGCTATCGTAATGCCATTAGGTGAAGCACCACGCCTGTAGACACCAGTGAGTTAAGCACCTCGCCATGTGTCAGTGGCGAAGCAAGAAACTCCGGCTCTTGTATCCGACATCTTGACAAGCTCTGCAACGGCGGACAAACAGGTGACCTTGAGAATTGAATTGATGGCCTAAGTTAACGTTACTGTTTATCTGCTACGCTTTTGCCGACGAGGGAGCGCTTAGTCCAGATCGATGATGTCCACATTGGCACACACGGGCTGCAATGACACCCCACCGCACTGCATCGACTGCGTGTTCATACGAGTCAACTGGTAGACGCTTTCGGCAGTCTCTCGCAGCTCTTCCATGCGCTTCATGAGTTCTCGCTGGCGACGAAGTTGGCTGTTCATCGTCGACGTACTGGGCTTCGGGGGCATCGACGACGCGAGCGGGTCCACAGGCTCGCGCTCCGGCAGGTCGGAGAACGCGCTAGGCGGCTGAGTCTTCCTTCGACCCGCCTCGCTCTCGTAGAATTCCTCATCCAGGTAGTCGCTACTTGTGCTGACGATGCTGAGACTCGTCAGATCCAGATCGACCAGAGTCTCGTTCATCTTCACGGGTGGGTGGGTCACCGACCGCCTCCGGACCTGCACGGTGACGCCGTCAATGCTCAGACTTCTCCGTCGAGAGGACAGATCCTCCTCGTCCTCCTCCACGGGCGTCTCGAGACGCGAGTAGGTTGATGACGACAGTGCTGTGTTGTTACTGGAGAGAGTTGAGTTGGTCAGGAATCGTCGGAGCTGGCTGGAGACCAGGTTGTTCAAGCTGTTGGGCATGCTCTTCTTCGGTGAAGTCTGCGTCGTCAACTCGGAACGAGCCACGTCAACGGCGCTGTATGCCGAAGCCTTTGCCACGCATGTCGTACAGAAGATGGTGTTCTGCTGCTTCAGTTCTTTCGGCCGGGCGACTCGGTAGCTCAGTCGACGGGTGACACGGCACCGAGAGCAAACGGCTTCCGAGCAGAGTTCACAGTGGGCAACACTACGGAACAAGTGCAGCGTAGTGGCGCACACAGCGCAAGGCTTTGAGGACCCACCGGGCTTGGAAGACCCGCTGCTGGTCCCGCTGGTTCTGTTCAACGAGCTGGCGCGCTTCAGTTGCTCCTGCTCGAGCAGATACTCGAGCTTCTTGCTGTGTGAACACTCCACAGCCTGGCCAAGCTTCAGGAGAGCGCTGACCGTCGAAGCAATGGCAACGGCGCCAGGCATATGTCCGTTTGGATCCACTAAACCTTTCATGTACACGTCAACCGTGTTGTTCGGGAGCTGACGGAAGAGATGACAAGACACGACGCGTGCTCGCAGCACCTGGTACTTATCAGACAGTTCGCCTAGTCCAGGTAGATCCACGGAGTGCATAATGTGATAGCCTACGCGTTCTCCGTTCGGCCGGTCAATGACCCCCGAAGCCTCTACGAATACGAAGTCACGCTTCGAAGCGATCTTGCTCAACTCTAGTACGTGCCACTTGACACCGCAGAACTGGAACGGCTTGTCCGGAGTCGGGGACTGAATGCAGTGAAGTAACTCCGAATCTACCAGCTCCTCATTGGTGTACGACGCACGGATAAACGTCGACGTCGCATCCGTAGCGAGCAGTCCGTACATGACGTCGTCAAGCGTACCGGTCATTGTTCCGACCGTCACCAGCTTTGGGGTTCTTCTGATAGACTCCCCGTCTGCGTTAGAAGCTGCACCCGCGTACGATGCCGATGCTACCGATGATACAGGAGCTGATGAGTTTGTTTGAACTGGTGCTGGCGTTACCACTTCAGGTGTGGCGCCCGAACGTTGACGGTAGCAGATGAGATTCTCCACTTTCTTGACGACTTTGTACTGCGAACGTGGAAGCAACCGCCGCTGCTTCTTCTGGTGGGATTCATACTCCGTTAAAGTCTCTGATAGTGTTTGCCGGACAATCAGCTCGATCTGTTCGGCTTGTGCTTCGGAAAGCGTCGGGTACTCGCCGAACGGCGCATGGGACAATGGGAACTTCATTCCACCTTAGTGATAGCGAGAAGATCGAGTAATGAAGTGTATGTGTGAAGGTGGCTGTCGTTGACATTCGGAGCGACACATGTGCAAGCTGTTGAGTCCAGCATTGGCGGATTCGAGTTCGCTTGGGCCAGACACCTCGCGGTTGGTTGCGGACATAAGGATACCCTGTGAAACCTCTGCCACTGCAGGACGAAAACGATAAATTTGACTTGACAGCAGGCAAAAGAGAGTCGCCGGTCGAGAGCTTTTCGTGGCGATAGCGTTCATTCAGCCACAAGTCTCGATATGCGGCGTTCAACTGTCGTGAGTTGGAACGGCTGGCTACGCTGCAAAATTCCCCACCATGATGCAACGCGAAAACGGATTCTTTCTTTCATAGTTTTTATTGTGCTACTTCCCGGCACTAAATGAGACTTTCGGCGAAGAATTCGTTCAGAATTGGAGTGTGGTAGATCGGGAGACGATTGTGTCCACCTCGGTGTGAAACCACAACCAACGTGACATGTTACACCGTGATCTACCAGTCCGAAATAATTGCCGTGCAGCGCAATAGATTCTTATCACCAGGTGATAGAGATTTGAACAGCTGTCTTCAACGTCCGCCAGCTTCATGACAATAGTACTATCCGCCTTCACATTGACGCACAACCACCCCAGCTAATGAGCTGCATGAGTTTAAAGAAACATTCAGAGAATGACGATGTTTAGCTTAACTCACGCATATTTTATTCCGTAATGCAGCGTAAGGGCTTCCAAAGCTCTACGATAAATATCTCCAGCTCATAAAGGTCTCTCGCCTACTTACTGATGCCGACGGTCATGGCACGCGTCGAGCGCAGGCCGACCACGTTGAAAGCAAAAGGCTGGGAGAACGTCCGCACGCCGCGGAGGTTTCCGTTTGCGCTGGTGGGCGACGTCTTGGACATACGACCGCTGTCACGCTCTTTGAAAGCAGCTTCCGTGTTGGCTCTGGCCACCTGGTACGTCGTCTCGGCCACGTTGTGCAAGTCCTGCATCTGCTGGAAGAGCTGGTGCTGGTAGTTCGACTCGCCGCCAGAAGAAGGAACCGTCGTGTGTGCACGGTGCAGACGCGGCTTGGGTTCCTCCACTGCGTTTTCGGCAGCAGGCTCAGCCTTTGCGTACTCGGACAGCATCATAGCGTGCACCTCAGCGATGGGGGCGGCCTCAATCACTTCCACCTCCTCAGCCACGGCTACATCTGTCTCATTCTGTGCAGGTACCGGCACTGTCATGGCCAACGGGGTCTCCTCATCTGCATCTGCGGATTGCTCTGTTTCATTCTTGTCTTCTTGGGCCTTCACTGCGGCTTGGTTGGACTCGTTTTCTGCTTGGGAGAGCTCAACATCCTCCTTGTCGGCCTCCTGTTCACCCTTCTCTAGCTGTTTAACCTCTTGTGTCGGCTCCTTTTTGGCGTCCTTGTCAACATCATTCTCCTCCTCCTCTTCTTCTCCTTCAACAATAGGAGACTCGCGTTGAGACTGAGCGTCGCTCGTGGGCGTCTCGCACACTTCGTAGTCGTCATCCATGACAGCCACGGACGACGCATAACTCGAACGTCCTTCCTCTTCACCACCGCTCTCAAATTCACCATAGTCCTCCGACTCAAAGTCTTCATTCTCGAGTTCATCGACAAGGTCTTGCTCGCCCACTGACAAAACGTAGTCGAGGTGGCGCAGACTGCGGATGGTCATGGTCATGCGGTGGTCAAGCACGACGGGCTCTTCTCCTTCGGTCTTCTCCTTTTCATCTGAAGCAGCAGCTTTCTTACTGTTGTTCTCCATGCCGAGGTCGGCAAGTGAGAGAGCGTCGTTCGTCAACGTGCCGCTCGACAACGGCCCAGCGCTCATGCTGAACGTGTTAAACGACAAGTTCTTGGACAACCGGCCACCAGAGCTCGGGCGCTGGATTGGCGTTGACGACTGCGTTGACGTCGATGGACGGGGACCAACCGAGTACCCGAGTCCGGTCTCCTCCTGGTTAGGACCGCGACTCTGATTGAAGCTGCTGGGGCCACGGCTGAAACCGAGGCTGCTGGTGGCCGTGCTTCCTCGGCTGTTCATGTCGCTGCCGCGGCCTAGCACAACCGTAGCGTAAGTGTTCCTTTCCGACGAGAAACTGTGTCTGGTGTTCGTTGTGGAGATTGCCGACGACGCGCGCGTGCGGCCACGGGCGCGAACCCACAGCTCCTGGCGAGCGATCTCCAACGCGCTCTCGTCACTGACACTAGCGACGCACTTCTTGCAGAAATTAATGGACGACTGCGTGACCTGCGAGTTGAGTGTGTCGCTGCTGAGTTTGCGCACGATACGGCAGCGGTTGCAGATCTGCTCGCAGCACAATTGGCACAGCACCGTCTTCGAAAGCACCCCGGTCTTCCCGCGACAGACACCGCACTGGCGGCGGTGGGCGGTGGAGCTGTAGTTGCTGCGCTGGGAAACGGGCTCCATCGCCGTTGACTCCCGCACACTCGACTCGTTCACCGGTGTGAGTGCAGAGAGTCCGCCCCGAGTGGATCTAATAACGCTGGCGCCAAGTGCGTGGCCACCTCGAGACGACGTGATGCCGCCCATACCCATGGCTGACGGACGTTCGTTCTGCAAGCAGAACGCGAGCTTCTTGTTGTGCGCGCAGGACACGGACTTCCAGCAGTTGCTGAGCGCTGTGGCTGCCGACCGCACGGCCATGCGGTTGAAGACGTGGCCACTCGGATCGACGGAAGCTGTCATGAAAACCTGCACGCGGTTGTTGCGCGTCTCCTCGAAGATGTAGCAGCTCGAGACCTTCGCACGTAGAATGCGGTGCTCGTGCAGTTCCCGGCACGTCGGGATGTCGATCGAGTGCATGAGGTGGAAGCCGACACGTGAGTTGTCAGGGCGCATCATGATGCCGGAGAACTCGAGGACGACAAAGTCACGGGGCAGAACGATGCGCGCAGCCCCGCGGTGTTTGGCGCGGACGAACCACTTAATACCCAAGAAACGGAACGGATCAGCGGGCGATGGGCTCTTCATCTCACGCAGCACGGCGCAGTCGGCAATGTGCTCGCCGAGGTACGAGCTGCGAAGGCGAACGGACGACGCGTTGGGCGACACGACGCCGTACATGACGTCGTCTAGGGACCCTCGCAGGTTGCCAACGGCTAGGAGTCTCGGCAGGCCTGAGGTGGTGTCGTCGTCTAAATTGGCGTAGGCGCCCGTCGTGATGCGTGGCTCGGAGAGCAAACCGCCACTGCTGTAGCTGTCGTTGCCGGTCGTGTCCCGACTGTCCTCTGTGGGGTCTACATCCCTACTCTTCCTGGGAGACGGAGGTATGAAGCCGCGTCCGCTGTTGAGCGAGATGGTGGGGTGTCTGCCGTCCGAGAGATCGGAGGTCAGAGGGCCCGACCGGCGCGCGTTCTGGCTGGGTCGGCTGCTGGTTGTGGAGATGGCGCTCTGGTACAGTGCAAGGCTGGCCGGGGCCGGTGTACGCACGCCGTCCACGACGCGCTCGCGGTAGATGGAGACGCCGTCTCGTGTGCGTACAGTCTTCCACCGCCGGGCGTCCACGCGCTTGCGGTCGTGCATGACGAACTGGTCATATTCAGCGAGGGTGGCCTTGATGAGTGCGTTGGCGAGTTGTTCGTAGTTTTGCTCCTGGTTCTCGGACAGCTCCAGCGGTGGGAAAATGTTCTTGGGCAACGGGAATTTCATGGCGGCGCTGCCGGCCGTTTCCGCTATTGAAGTGCGTCCTGTAGTCCGTCGACACTTGTCACGCTTGACTAGCTAAGCAGCAGTAGAAATACTAGCGGAATTGGCTAGTGGCGGGCGAGCGCTTCGTGCCTGCGGTCGTTTGGCGAATGGCACGGCGGAAGAAGCGCGGCTGGGCTGGATTTACGCACACTGCTACCTGTCCGCTCTGTAACATCGCCCAGCAGATCTCCGAGCACTTTTACAACGCAACGACGGGCGCTACGTCGTCTGTCCACACCTATTATCGAGCAAGAACCTGCGTTTAGGACATATGCTAGAAGGTGATTAACATAGTACTTAACTTATTGTGATCCTTCCAAGAAGCATATGTCAACGCTGTTCTTTTCACGGGACCCCGTCGCCTACGTACGTGTCGTTGTGAGCTGGGCCTCAGCATTTTTGAGACTACATTATGGCACACACACAGGTGACTTACAGGAATAAGTACTCGCTCGTTTGCTGGCAGCAATTGCTGCATCGCTCGCGCCATTGCAGGGTATAACTGAGGACGGCAAATGCTCGACCTTATTTCCAATTGCTACGCAAAATATTGGCGCGATACCTGCTGGCAAGTTGACCAACCAGTCGCTGGTCCGCGTAGAAGAGCCCCGTGGCCTTGGTAGAAGAGAGCTCCTGGCCTAAAGCTGGGCTGGCTGCTTTTGGGAAGGGAAGCTATGAGGCAGTTTGTGGCTCGACGGCTTCTACTTTGAGAATTAAAACAGACTTCAATCTCCTACCTTCCCATTTAAATGGTGCTCGTTTCGTCTCGTTAAACGTCCTGTCTTGTTGCCACTTTCAGACGAAGCATAATGCTCTATTCAAATTGCGGCTTCACGTCCTCACGATTAAGGTGAGGTTGGTACCGCTGTCCGATCTTGCTTGTTGAAGGCGGCGTGAACTTGTGTAGCCAGCAGGATGAGTTGATTCGTTTCACACGTAGAACATGGCTCGGCCTTGGGCTCGTGACTAACACTGGTGAGTCGCAGCTCAAGCAGGCAAGATGTGTCCGCGTTTCAACAGAAAGTTTTTCCAGGCCAAAAGGTAATGGTGAAGGAATCCTGCGATGGGATCGTGACAACAGTACCGGTAATGCGCTCTACCGTAGAGTCTACGAGTTCTTGCACTCCCATTTCCAACGAGGGGAAGCTGTGGAAATTACGTCCAACCCGCATTCGCCTCGCAGCAGCAAACTTTCCGCTTCGGAATTGTGCCGGGCAGGGTGAAAGTAAACGCAACACTCATTAGATTTGCTTGTCATATTGAACGCTTTCACCTAACTGGTAGCGTTGTACAGACTGTGAATGTACGCAATTGCCTCGGCGCGGAACAAGTCCGGCTCAATGTACGCCACGTCGGTCACGTTGGCGTCGAACACGATGTTCTTCGGGTCGGCGAGGGAGTACTGCGGCCATTCAACGTCTGTCACGTTGTTGCTGTTGGGCGTCTGGTCCACGATGAAACTCGCCCACATGCGCGTCATCACGCGCGCGAGTTGCTTGAAGCTGTCGGGCGTGTTCAGGAACGGATCCACAGCCACGGACGTATTGTATCCGTTGCCCTCCAGATTGTAAAACACGAACGCAACTTCCTGGAAGTGCGTCGAGCCGAGATACTGTGAGATGCCGTTCACCAGCACGTTAAACCGGTAGCTGTACACAGGGATGCCGTCCTTCGCCCACATTTGGGACATAAAGCGGCGAGGACCGTGCTGGTTGTTGTCTCCGGCGTACGCCTCCACTCGCTTGTACATGTATCCGTACGTTGTGTCATTGCCTGGACGACCGTCAAGTGTAGCGGGGATGCCAATCTGCGGAATGTCCGGGTACATCAACAGCAAAACCTGGGCCTCCTCGTCGCTGTAGCCCATGGTTCCAACCAGGTACTCGTAGAATTCCTCCGTCGTGTCAATGCCGGTCTTACCGAACGCAGTGCCCTCGTCGAAGTTGGTGCCGTGCAGGATCGGCACGTGTACGAACTTGCCCTCACCGATGAGTTTCGGCCCGACATCCGTCAGGAAGTCCCCGTCAACTGACGGCGCGTACATGGCCGAAGTAGCGGCAGAACTGTTGAATACCGCAGAGAGCGTGTCAATCGGGACCTGGCGAAGACACTCGAGGGAGTCCTCAGCCGAGCTGCAGTTGGCGGCATCGATGATTTTGTTGTAGTTGACGTCCCACGCAGAGGCGTTCTTGAAGCTCTTGGGCCAGTACGCTGAAGCACCCGACTGCATCACGGCGCTACGGAACAGACCGTCGTCGCGGCCGTCGTACGCAATAAGCTGGTACCCGATACTGCGCGCACCGGCACTTTCACCCCAGACGGTGACCTTGCTCGCGTCACCGCCGAATGCTGCAATGTTCTCCTGTACCCAGTGCAATGCCAGACGCTGGTCCTTGAGCGCCAGATTCGCCACGCCAGCCTTGTGCACAGCAGTACCGGACATGAACCCGAAGGCCTGCAGACGGTAGTTCAAAGTGACTCCGATGAACGGCTTGCCGGCAGCCACCGCTTCTTGAATGATGTACGACAGATTGTAGCGAGGATCACTACCACTACCTTGGGTAAGGCCCCCGCCGTGGATCCACACGCCAACCGGCAGGTTATCTCCCTCGGAGACGTTGCTCGGGCGAACCACGCTGATCGTCAAGCAGTCCTCCGATACAACATTGCCCAGCACCCATGTATCGCTGCCGTAGCCGTAGCACATTGGGGAATACTCCGTCGCGTTCCTAACGTCGGTCCAGGTCGTGTTCAGCGGCACCGGGTTTCGAAAGCGAAGGCTGTTCACTGGTGGTTGTGCGTATGGCATTCCGAGGAAGAAGTCCTGGTCGTATGTGGACTGGTAGACACCGGAGTAGGAGCCATTCTTGACGGTGACTGTCGGGACGTCCGAGGCGGTGATCGGAACGGCCAACAGCGCAGCAGCCGCGACCAGGTTCAATACGGAGCGCATGGTATAGTAGAGAAAGATCGTCGTCCAAGCTTGTCGTCGACTATCGCGATAGCGAGGTAGATGGAGAGTGAGGCGGTGAGTCAATCGCCAGACTTCGTCGTCGCAAAGGATTGGTGGTCAAAGTTTGGACAACTGCAACTTGCTCGATCCTGTCGGATGTGTCCGAGGAATCAAGAGCAAAAACAGTATCGACAATCATGCTGACAACGCTCAATGCGCACCAGGGAGAGATTCTATCAGCGTCCGAGCAGTCTGTTCGCTGGGGGCAAAGGCTCTGGGCATTTCGCACAGTCAGTGTTTGTCGCGAATCACTGGTGCCAAGAATCCTGGCCCAAGACGACGAGAACAAGCGCGACCAGAGTTTGATAATCGACCGATTGAAAGACGTGTAAGATTTGTGGTTGAAGGAGGAAAGGCCCGAGTTGAAGCGATGACTGATAAGTGTGGTAACTACATGTAACATGGCTATCCATTTCAGAATGAAGCCCTTCAAAAACTGACAATTACAGCTGCACTTTTCCAGTGAAAACCGCCTCCTCCGCGTTCTTGCTGATGTACAAGCGACGTTCGCCCTTAGCCACCTCCCAGCTCGTCGAGTTCACGTTGTAGAAGCTCAGCTGCTTCTCACGGACGCCGATAGTCACGGTCGTACTCGCACCAGCCTCCAGCTCCACATTCGCGAAACCAACCAGAGTTGACGCAGCGAACTTCACGTCCGGGTAGGATGTCGCGGCGTCCGCCGGTGGGCCAATGTACACCTGCGGTACCTCAACGCCCTTGACGCTACCAGTGTTCGTAACCGTGAAGGACACACTGAAGACGGCGTCGGCATCATCCGGACTGCACGAGACTTCGTAGTTCAGGCCACTGCTGCTCTGCTGCTGCGCCGTGCTGGACGCTGCGAAGTTCGGGTTGCTGTACTCAAACGACGTGTAGCTGAGGCCATAGCCGAACGGGAACAACACGCTCGTGTTCGTGTGCGTGTACCAGCGGTAGCCGTTGTTCAGTCCCTCGCTGAATGTCGCGTTGCCGCTCTCCGTAGCCACCCGCTCCGGGTAGTCTGGGTTGCGGGTCATTGATGAGTCTAGACTAGCCGGATACGTCACCGGCAGGCGGCCTTGAGGCACGTTGTTGCCAAGCAGCAAATCGGCCGTGGCCCAACCGCCTTCCTGGTTCGGGTACAGCATCTCCAGCACAGCCGCCACATCGTCCAGCCACGGCATCAGCACGGGCTCCGCGTTGTTCAGAACCACCACGGTGTTCGGGTTCGCGGCAGCCACCTTCGTCACCAGCTCGTCTAGGCCGTCGTCCAGGGTCAGACCCGTCTGGGCGGGGCTGTTGGCAAACGCGAACACGATTGGCGTCTCGACCTCTTTGGCGATGTCAACTGCGGTCTGGATGTTGGCAGCGCGCTGAGCAGGGGTCACCCACGTTAAACGCACAGACGTCGGCTCGTTAAGAAGTCCCACAATGTATGCCTCGAGGTCGTGCCAGCCTTCCTCCAGGTACACGTACGACTTGATGTTATCCCAGTTGTCGCGTGTGGCGATGGAGTTACTCCAAGGCTTCACACCACCATCACCGTACAATCGGTAACCTTCACCGACTTCAGAGCCGTTGATACTGAACGTGCCAATGGCAAAGATCGATCCATAGTCTGGGTTCGTGTGGTTTTCCCACTTGGGGATCGCACGCGCGAACGAGAACGTGTAGTACCCGTCCGTCTCCGCGTAGACCTCCCCTTGCCACGTGTACGACGCGTTCTTCGGTAGAGCGGACGTGCCGGTGAAGTACACGATGTCGTCGTCCGAGTTTCCACCCAGACTGTCGTTGCGACTCAGTCCCGGGTTGCCCTTCAGGTTGCGCAGGTGGGTCGACGGAATGATGGTTCCCTCCTGGTCCACGCCGACGGCGTTCGCGACGTCCTCTCCGAGACGAGACTTGAGAGCCTCGAGAGTCGAGACCTGACGCTCCGGAATGCCGTACGCGCGTTCTGCGAAGTTCGTGCCGTGTGTGTACTGCACACCGTTGGGGCCGATCACCGCGATGGATGTGCCCGACTTGATCGGCAGCGTGTTGTTGTCGTTCTTGAGCAGGACGCCCGACTTGACAGCGATGTCGTACGAGATTTTGGCGTGGTCCTCCACCACGTCCGACGGTAGGGGCGACGATCCCTCGGTGGTTGTGCCCAGCAGGCCGAACTCGTCATACTTGGCCAGGATGTGGCCCACGGCACGATTCAGGTACGACTCGCTGAGGTTCTGCGAGACGTAGATGTACTCATACAGCGCGTCGTAGTATGAACCGGTGGGCATTTCCAGGTCCATACCAGCAATGAGACTCTCGGCCGTCGAGTGTGTAGCACCCCAGTCACTCATGACGATGGCAGAGCTGTTGTAGTCGTCGCGCATGGTGTTGAAAAGCGGCTCGTACTGACAAGCTGGGATGCCGTTGATTTGGGCGTACGAGCACATGAGTGTGGCAGCGTTACCCTCCTGCAGCAGAGTACCGGGAGCAACCCAATACAATTCCTGTAACGTCTGCAAGTCCACGACGCTATTGGTGTCACCGGCACTTGCACCCGTGGACGACGGGCCGATCTGCTTGGCGTTGGCCATGGATCCTTGGTCCTGCAGACCCTTGACGCCCTGGATGCCGAGACGGGCGTTCAGATACGGGTCCTCACTGTACGACTGCCAGAAGTTCCCCTCCACGGGGTCACGCAGGATGTTGACGCGCGGTGACAGCGCCACCGCCATGTTGAACAGCTTGGCCTCCTTGCCTGTGATCACACCGTGCTGGTACGCAGCGTTGAGCGACCAGGTAGCAGCGACATTCAGTTGTGTGGGTGGACCCGTGGCGTTCTGTACGATGTTGATACCAGCCTCACCGTCTGCGAGTCGGATGGCTGGGATGCCTTGTGACGTAATGGGGACGCTGTAGCCGGCCTGTTGCTGGTTGCCATCGGAATCGACGGCGCCGTGGACGAGACTGACCTTCTCTTCAGCGGAGAGAGCCTCGATGATGGCGTCGACCTTGTCGTTGCCTGTGCGCCAGGAGACGGTGGCGAGTGGGTCTCCTGCGCTTACGAGCTGCGTGCAGAGGGCTAAGGCGATCCCCCAGGTAACGGAAACCATGTTGATCGCAGCAGACACTCCGAGTGTGTTGGTGTGTGCAGTTAGAAGCAAATGTGCGAATGAATTGAAATGACGTCTGGTTTGTGCATGAACTTTATGTTCATGGAACCAACTTGGTGCTGCAGTCTGCAATTGAGACGAAGGCCAAGATCAGAGTGACCGCAATGACGTGATCTTTCAGCTCCGGGTTGAAGTTTGAGCAACAGCGTGGTCCATGTCGTGGCGCTCGCAGTGGACGTCATCATGGGAGCGACCGGTAAGGTGTCAACTTGATTTATTTTCTCCTGGTTGACGTGTTTTACATGTACATGTACTCTTTCAAAGAGTCTTTGGCTCGAACCGCTCAAACACAGAGGTAAATATGCTTACACCAAGTTGAAGTAAAACCATATGACATGCCGACTAGCGAGCTACAGTACACATGGTCCCGTCTCCAAGTCGCGTAAACGCGGGCGAAACAGCAGCAACCACGCATCAATTTCTGCTGCACGGACGTCCGAGAGCACACCGCTGTCGTGCTTCCTTCAGCGAAGCGCTACTGTACTGTGAACTGAGGCGGACCGGCAGTTGACCAACTCTGCGGCGGGCCATCCAGCTCAGCGCTGGCAGCGCAACATTGGCCATGAACCAGTCGGTCTGTCTAGCGCAATTGTTGTGACCGCCAATGAATCTGGAATACATGTACTTCGAGCTCGCTGCCCGATAGGGCTCTAGTACTGTTTGCTGTTTTCGACTTCATGCATACTTTAGCGGGTAATTTTGCTCGATACGGAACGTGTACAGCGCCGAACTCGACGCTTGATTCAGACGAGCAAAGACACTGCGGTGGGCCGAGGACTCCAACGCAGCAGCTCGTGAACTTCAAGTTCAGGTGCCAATGGGATCCGTTGGTCAGTGGCACTTTGGCGGGAAGTCTTTCGAGACCCGCGCTCCTGATCACGAACCTGATAGTCAACTTGACCGTCAAGACTTAACTCAAGTTGCGTTTGAAGCACGTCGCAATTCCCAAAGCCTGCTGCAACTACATTGTACTGCATAGCGACGCATTTCCACTGCATCCGTCCTTTTGCTGATGAGTTCGTACAATACAGTACAAATTGTACAATACTTCAGCCTAGAGGTGCACAACCAAGCAGAAGTCCACTCCTGCAGCCCACGCGTCGGCACCGGACACTTGCCCAGCTCCAAGCCCCAAAACGCCCAAACGCCTTTAGATAGGGATCACAATCCAAGGCATTTGGCGACTGTAAAAAACATGCATGAAGCTGTTAGTTTAGTGAAGTCAAGAGTGCACTTCAACCAGTGTGGTTGCAGTAGGAGTGGGCCCAGTCATCAGTAGCCAGAAACGATGATGCACTCCTGTATTTCTTTGCGCAAGATGGTCAATGCCAAGCACCAAGGTCAGGGCCCTGCTGCATTTATCACAACGCTCCACGACTTCGTACACAGTGGCGGTCAAGAACCTTGCCATCATTCTCCATTTTGGTCTCAAGTGTCGACGATATTCAATGAGACCGCTAGCATACACCCTCGCCATCGGGTCGTTCCTTGCCGCGTTGGCATCTGCCGCTGATATACCGACGGTGGCCATCAAGAATGGCTCGTACTACGGTGTCTACCAAGAAACTTACAACCAGGATCTATTTCTCGGGATGCCCTACGCTCAGCCACCAGTTGGAGACCTCCGTTTCCGTAATCCTGAGTCGCTGAACACCACTTGGACAGACCCCAAGAATGCTACTGCGTACTCTCCAGAGTGCTATGGCTATGGCAGCGACCAGTGGGTTCTGGGTAATGTTATCTCCGAGGACTGCCTGACGATCAATGTAGTTCGTCCGACTGGGGTCTCGGTGGGGGCTGAGCTTCCAGTTGCTGTGTGGATCCATGGCGGAGGCTTCACGGAGGGTGGTTCCCGTGATCCTCGTTACAACCAGTCATACATCATCAAGGAGGCCACCGACGCCGGGATGCCGTTCATTGGTGTGAGTATTAACTACCGTTTGCAAGCCTGGGGGTTCTTGTGGGGCAGTGCAGTTAAGGCCGCCGGTGTGTCGAACCTTGGTCTGAAGGACCAGCACTTGGCTCTTCACTGGGTTCAAGAAAATATCGCCGCGTTCGGTGGTGACCCTAACCAGGTCACGATCTGGGGTGAGAGTGCTGGTGCTATGAGCGTTGGCTACCAGCTTCTTGCGTACGGCGGCCGCGACGACGGCCTGTATCGCGCTGCAATTATGGAGTCAGGTGCCCCCGCTAAGGTGCCGTCGACGTACATGAACACGACCGAGTGGGACGTCTACTACAATAACATTACCACTGCGGCCAACTGCAGTTCCGCTGCAGACACGTTAGACTGTCTGCGCCAGGTGCCGACCGAAACACTTTCGTCCATCTTCAACAGTTCCGTGGCATCTTCGGCTTCGTACCGCCCGATCGTCGATGGTGATTTCCTCACCGACGTGGGCCCGGCACTTTTAACTGAGGGCAAATTCGTCCACGTTCCCATTCTCCACGGCGTGAACAACGACGAAGGCTCGGCCTTCGGTGCTGGTGGTGCAACGGTGAACACAACCGATGAGTTTGTGTCGTTCCTGATTGATACAATGGGCGAGACCGAAGAGACCGCCACGATCCTCAAAGAAGTATACCCGGATATTCCGGAGATCGGAATTCCCGGGACGCTGCACGGCCGTCCGGCAGCGGACTCTGGCTACGGCGCCATGTACAAACGCGCTGCTGCATACGGCGGTGATGTGATCATGCACGCCCCGCGCCGTTACCTGTCGGAGATTTGGGCTGCCAACGACCTGCCGAGCTACAGCTACATCTTCAACGTCCTGACTGCCGGCAACAATGAGTACATTGGGTCCACGCACTTCGTCGAGGTCGCGTTCGTGTTCTACAACCTGCTGGGCGATGGCTACAACAACTGTGGCGACAGATCCTTTCCTCGAGAAGCCTGAGAGTTACAAGCAACTCGCTCGCGTGATGACCCGCATGTGGGCGAGTTTTATCGTGCATGAGACCCCGAACAAGAACGGTGTGACGGCGCTGGAGTGGCCCGAATACACGTCCGAAAGCGCGCAGAACATCGTGTTCGACGCCAACGTAACGGAACTCGCCTACATTGCGCCGGATACGTACCGCGCCGAGGGGATTGCGTATCTGACGAGTCTGTATAACGTCACTGTCTAACGAGTTTACACGTAATCAGTTTTAGTTATCCTGGGAAATACATTTGACATAACTCATCGTTTGTGATTAGCTGCATTTAGGGGGCGAGACAGTTCACCGCTTCTGGTGATTCACGAAGCGCATGGCCAGCAGTGCAAACACACGGAAGACGACGAGGAACGCCAAGACGATGGCTGCATTCCGCCAGATCTGGCTGTGCTTCATCAGGAAGACATCGTCCAGGTACTCCTTGACGGTCAGGTCCAACGGGAGCGACGGCGGGACATTCGTCATGACTTGGCAGCCAACGTCGCTTCCACCGTCGCTGGGGCAGTCACCAAAAACAATGGCACACATCGCCGCCATAGTGTAGTGCTGCGGCGTGAGGTGGTAGAGCCACTTGTAGCCCGTCGGCAGGTCTCCGGCTGGGGGACTGAAACCCATGAACAGCATGAAGATCAACGCCAGGAGCATACCCAGGATCTTCACTTCCAATTTAGCCGAGCAGAGAGCAGAGCCCCTTCAGCCTAGTACGGGATTGGAGGATATCGTGTACGAGAAATCAGTTTCTGAGTTCATTTGAACTAAGTATTGAAACCCTACCCCGAAGGAATAGCGTCATGAGCTCCGGGGATCCGGGGGGAGGAAAGCCGCCAAGGATCGTGGCGGAGCGGAAGCCGCCGGACCCCGATGGGACCGGAGGCACGGATCGACAAGAAGTCAAGTCAAGGGAGGAGCTGGCAGCAGAAGGTTACGTGCCGGAAACACCACCAGAAATTTGGGATCTACCGGGAGGAGAGGATTGGGAAGATCCTAATGAAGAGAAAGCAAACGTACCGAGTGGCCAAGACATTCAGGACGAGATGATATCAAGTCCAAGTTTGGGGGACAGGGACAATGTGGCAGCTCGCAACGGAATCAAGGTCACTGTTGGAAGGAAGATTAACCAAGAGGAAGTTCACCCAAAGGAAATTTTTACAGCGTTATTGACTGAGGTGCGAGAAGCGGCCTCGGGTCCACCTCGAGAGACATGGAAGAAGACAACGGCTGAACTTTTTGCACTTACTCACGCCAGAGTTAAAATCAAGAAGGAATTGGTGTCCAAAGAAAAACAACGCTACCCGAAACTGAAGGAAGACGAAATGGGGCTTCTATACCAATTGTTTGAAGAAGCTTGTATAGCTGGGTTGAAACCGTACAAGGAGTGGGTCATTCTAGTAACCGACATCATTCAGGACCTGTACAACACTTCCTGGGCATTCAAGAACATTGTTCGCAGTAAGATCAGCAAAATTAAATGGGCGCGGGTGCCGGTACTGAATCAGTGGGCCGGAAAAATTAAACAAGGAACCAAGGATCAAGGAACTCCGGAGAGCGCTAAGGAATCAGGACCTCGTTATGAACAAGTCATGTTCAAGCCTGGAGTATACTCCAAAGACGAGGTGGCAAAGTTCAAGGACATCTGTGCAGCGCCTGCAGGAGCCAGAGCAGGACGACGGCTCCGTCAACCAACTGACGAAGAATGGAAGATCATGAGTGGCTTAGTACATGGCACTATTGTATGCCGTCATCTACCTGATTTTCTCAAGAGTGTACTGGGAGCTCAAGAAAGACTTCGGCTGTACAGAACTGTACAAAAACAAGTCGAAGGCGAATTGGTACTCAAACTAAGGTCCGGCATGGGAGTGAAAGCAAGCCGTCAAAATACCAGAGCACTAAAGGAGGACATGCTGCTTTCTGCAGAACACTGCAAGGTCAACCTCGCAGAGCTTCATCACCTTCTGAATTCGACTAAGACGATCAGCTACAATCACGCGCAACAATCCATTCACTTTTTCTTCTTTGACCGAACCACGCCCAAAAAATTCGAACTAGTGATGGTACCTTACAAAGGGCGAGTGTACAAGGTGAAGAACGTGCATGGCCCAGATACTGGGTCAGTATGGGACCGCCAACTCGATCGATATGGAGTCAGGACAGGAGACAGCTCGATATATGAGGTAAAACTCTACAACATCACGAGATTCATGGACATCGGACGGTTAGCAGCCTACTTCCAGGAACATATCAAGGCGGACGTTGAACTCGAAGATTTAGACGTATGCACGCCGAATTCCAGGTCATCAACAACATGGAGGCTTACTATCAAAGCCGCGGGATGTCCAGAGTTCCTGCGAGGAGTAGTAAGAATTATGTGGTTTGGATTACCAATAGTGCTGAAACATTCCAGTACAGGGCAGCGCGTACAGTGTCTTCGATGCGGAAACGTTGGTCATGTCTTGGCGAGATGTACGTACACAGCGGCAGAACTGTTCGGACCTGGCAGCAGAGTGGCAAAAGAAACAGACATCGCAGTGTTGGAGGATGTGGCCAAACCATTTGCTAATCTTGATGAAATGCGGGACAGTGCTGCTCAGCGGTTACACGTGCAAGAAACGGAGGACAAGCACTCGCAAGACGCAGTTACGCCATCAATCAACTCTAGTAAAGGGCGCCAATCGGAACCGAATCACAACCAGCAGGTTCCTGGGACGGAATCAGACCAGGAGAAACTGATGGCAAGTAGCTCAAGCATCTCTAACAAGAAGAAACACCCCGTATTAGTGGAGCCTAAACCCAAGGGAGAATGGGTAACGGTACCTTTGGCAGGAGGGAGGAAATTGTATGGGCATGAGAAGACGCTACTGCAGAAGAAGGCGAAGCTAGCCACGCGTTTCGATGAATTAGCAAGTGACTCTGAACCAGAGGATGAAGAGGAACTCAATGAGCACGAGGGAGAGTCTAAACCGGAAATATCTGTGATAGACTTACAGTCATCCCAAGAGGAAAAACCGAAACCAACCATCTCTGAAAAAGATAAGGCGAAGTTGCATCTTGTCGCGAGAAAACCACCAAAAACACCGTCGGTGCCAGTGCTTCTGACTTTCAAACAAAGGGAGAGAGGAGTGCTCGAGAAAACGCTATTACCTGTCTCAGAACACGCGGCTGGATACGCTGTCTTAGAACATGCAAGGGAGATCTCGACTGATGGATTCGATGAGATTGAGACCAATCTGGGCATTAAAGAAGTGAACACCCCGTCAACCGGAAACTGTATGGCAATGGCCCTGGCCCAGGCTGTTGCAAACCACGACCTGGCAGCCCACGACGACGTACTGGAAGGTGCGACAGCAAGTATTAAAAGAGGTATCAAATTGTCCGGGCAGATGAACATGGCGGAGCAATATGGACACTATGAACGGACCATGACCCTAATCAATGTCAACCGAGGCTGGACAGGGATGTCGCCACAGGACTCCAAAAAGCAATTTAAGTGGTTCTTGGAGGAATATGCAGCCACACCTTCCTCCAGGGAAGCATGGGTCGACAGACACAATTGGGGGAGCAGTGAATTAATGGCTATGGCTGCCAATTTCCTGCAACGGGGAATTTTCGTCATGGGTTATAATGCCGCTTGTGGAAGTGAATGGAATTGCATTTTCTATCGACCGAGCACAACAACTCACCACTCGAAGACTTATGAAACTGGCCAACAAATTATGCTAACAGTGCAAGAGTGCATTCAGCACATCAGAATGGAGAAGTGCAAGAAACAGAGACCGCCAATAGTACTTCGTTTTTGGGGAAACCATTATTCGGCATTTGTGCACAAAATGCAAGCGATGAGACCTCATGAAGGAAACGATCAAGTATCTGCAGAAACCACAGACGGCGAGAACATTCGAGAAGAGGGTTCTGACCAAGACATGGAAAACCAAGAGGACTCACTGTCGAGTGACGAAAACGGGAAGTCTCAGGATCCATGGAATCCGTCGTTGTGGTCTGGCGACATAACTGAATTGCATCAGCAGCTAGAAGGACTGACCATCCCTCATGACTTGAAAAAGGAAATTTATCATATCCTACACGAGGCGCCGGAAGGAAGGTATGCTGAATTACTAGCGTTTCTGGTGAACACAGCTTCGCAATTATCCAGGAACGAACGAGATCGCCTACTGGACTCGCAGCTAGATGATCCGTCCGACCCTGCAGTGATCGAGTTATTGCAGAAATACAATATACCGATGGTTGTATTGGAGCAGTGGAAGGCTATGGCGGCGTTGGAACGGCAGGATTCGCAACAAGGAGAGGTGGACCAACACGAGAACAACAACATGGCTTCAGAAGATGAATTTATCCCATCGAGTGCTCAGTCAGTGGACGAACAGGGTACTACTAGAGAGCTGACAATAAGGACAAGATCGATGTCGTCAAATCAAAAGCGGCAACACTCTACAACACCGACTGAAGCAGAACAAATTCGGCAGAGTGTACGTAGCCGTCTAGAAAATGAACAACACTCCAACATGTCTGAAGAAATGATTGTCGACACCAATCCTCCAATCAGAGGGTTCTCGCGTCCAGACTGGCCCCACATGTGGGTGTCATTAGCGACAGAATGGCCAACAGATTCCAGCAGACACTTTCCAAGACCTGGAACTAGTCAAGAAGAATGGGAAGCTACAGCTATTCAGGAGCCAGAGCGATTGATGGAATTGCTACAAAAATTTCCATTTCCACAGGAAATAATGATGATTCTCAGTGGCAAAGTATTAGTGGCGTGGACAGCAAAATGGAGAAGGGAGTGCTTATTCACGGGCCTACAAGGATATAAAGAGAGAACAACAGATTCGGGAGTCAAAGCGTGGTTAACAGAATGGCTAAGTCGTTTTCCACAATCAATCTCAACTACCCTGGCACCTTTAGTTGATATGAGAGACGACTGGACCAAACTCAAGGGATACAGCTATGGGAAAGATGTGGTGCTCAAGTTGTGTGATGTTGCCCACAGAGGTCGACTAGCGCAACATTTACTCTGTGCAATTCTATATTCTCAGGAGATCCGAGTGCTCCTTGACCACAACGAAGAGAACGAAGATGGAATAGCTGGAAATCTGCGACGTCATCTACAAGCGCTTCACAAAGACAAACGTTATTCCGAAGTCTACTATGCGTCGAAGCAGCAGTTGGATTGGATCGGTATTGCGCAGTTCTTCGCCTCCGTGTTCGAACAAGGGGAACAAAGCGTTGAGTATCAACAAACCAGGCAGTAGACTGCAAATCCGGTATTCAGATATATGTTACAAGTTGACTCAGACAATGATGCTTATGGGCGTCACATTTACATGAAACAAGCGTATCAGCCAGCAGTACCTCGGGAATCGCAGCGGAACGCAGCCAAGGTACAATTTTTTACCACGCAGAATGTCAGGGGATTTTCGGGGGATACCAAAGAATTATGGATGGAGAGTTGGAGAACCGTAAGGGTGAAGGATAGACCTATTGCATGGGCCATCCAGGAGACACATGTGAGCTCGAAAGAAGAAGCACAGAGATTAGAAGAACAATGGAAACGAATATGGGGAAACACCACGTATCCAGTCAGCAATCACTATCGTACTGGAGTGTTGCAGAAACTAAAACCGCAGGAGTAGGAATTCTACTCAACCCAGAAATAGCAGAGCAGGCCAAGCCGTGGATGCAGCACATGTGGACGAAGAGAGTTGTGATGATAACTATTGGGGATACCCTGTTGGTCAACGTATATGCATCGAACAGTCACGAAGAACGAGAAGTCATGTTTAAAAACATGAGAGAGTGGCCATGGAATTCGGACAGAATCATATTAGTAGGAGATTTCAACAGTGTACAAAGCCCACCGCTAGACAGACTTGGAGGAAAGAGATCAGGGAGACCGGAAAGTATAGCTTTGATGGAGTTATGCGAATTTTTACAGCTGGAGGACGCCAGAGTTTTACAAGATCACGCAGACGAAGAGCCAGCGGATGCAGAACCAACGGAGTATTTCACGTATTGGGGTCCAGACTCAGCTAGCCGGATAGACCGATTTTACGTGCCATATACATGGACAGCGGAGGTGCAGGCAGTTGAAGTGAGTGAACCCAGAGTCCCTTCCGATCATCAGCAAGTTAAGCTGGTGCTTCACCCAGTGCAGCTCGGCAAGAGGGGGAAGAAGTCCAGGCCTCGAACAGTTCAATATCCATTGCAAACACCACAACCAGACCGAATTGTGAACTTGTTACTGGAGGAAATGACAAAGAAGGAGATTGGTAAAGCCACAACAGCGTCAACGTGGGATAGGACAGTTCAACACTGCACACAAAGCATCAAAAAGGTGAGGATGAAAGAGAATCGCAGGAGAAAGAAGAAGGTCCAGAAAATGGAAGCTCAGCGCAGAGCACATCTACTGACGCGTAAGGATCTACTACAAGAAAGAGTGGAGACTATACGGATCGAACATGACATACGACTGGGTCAACGACTGGAGAGGACCACGGAGTTGTTACGCTGGAAATTCAAGCGCATCTCGAACTGGGAAAAGGAGCAAAAAGTGACAACAATAAACAACATTCATGGAGCCAGGTTCACGGGTGAAATGACGGTGGCGGATAAATTCGCATCAGAATGGAAACCTGTCCTGAGTGAAGTTCATAACAAGGTAGAGAACAAGCATCTGGAGCATGAGTTTGACAAATTCGTGAGTATACCGGAGGACAGAAAACTAAGTCAAGCAGACAATACAAGCCTGATGAAGGAGGTCACGCAGGAGGAAGTTATTCAGGCATTCAACGCGCTGAATAGACATAAAGCCGCAGGGCCAGATGGACTCAACAATGATTTCTTCAAGGATACCCAAGCTCTGTTAGTTCCGGCAATGGTGAATATAGTCAATGAATTGGTGCAAGGGGGGGAACCTCCTCCTTCGTTTCTGGAAGGCCTGATTATCCCGTTGCGTAAGAAAGGAGATTCGGTAGATGCCATGGACTACAGACCTATCGCCTTACTTCAAACGGGATACAAGGTATTCGCGAAAATAATAGCAACCCGAGTTCAAGCGATATTGGGAACACCGATAGGAGAATCGCAACAGGGGTTCGTACATGGTCGTCAGATGTTGAAGACAGCCATAATGATGGTGGCGCTACTGCAAACAGCAAAAGCGGAGCCGAATATTGAAGCTGCGGATAGCAGAGCAATTTTACTGCTGGATTTTCGAAAGGCATACGATACAGTTGCACGAGAGTTCATGCTCTTAGCACTTCGGAAGTTTAATTTCGCTAAGGAGTTTATCGCAATGGTGGAGAAATTACATCAAGGCACTACAGCGAAATTCCTGGTCAACACGGAACTATCTCAGCCAATATCAGTGGAGACCGGTATTCGTCAAGGGTGCCCTCTAGCACCCCTATTATTTATCCTATCTGTTGAAGTTCTCGCAGTAGCGATAAACGATGCTACAGAATTGCAAGGGATAGCAATACCTCAAGGCAATGGGAGAAGGCATAAATTCTCGGCATTTGTCGACGACTCGACAGTATTTGTCGATTCAGCAGATCAGATAGCAACGGTGATGGAAATACTTGACAGTTTTGGGAGTCTGTCCGGGTTACAGGTTCAACCAGCCAAGAGTAAAGTGATTTTCCTGAACACATCCATCGAAGCAAAAGCGTTTCTTGACATTCCAGTCCTGGCGCATGGAGACACGGTGCGATATCTTGGATATGGAGTTGGAACAGGTGACATGAATGTTACGAATTGGGCAGCCAGGATCCGAACAGTTCAACGGCGATTAGCAACTGCAGCACAGTTGGGAACCAGCATTGAGAACAGAATCACAATACTTAATGTGATAATGCTCCCATCGGTGTTGTTTACAGCAGCAGTTTTCGACATGCCGCAGTGGGTGGAAACAAAATTAAGGAATATTCAGAAGAATTTCCTTTGGAAGCACTCGACATCATCAGAAAGCACACGGCACAAGATCAATCCTGATTTGCTTTACTCCCCCAAGCAAGCAGGAGGGGCTGGGCTGGTATCGATAGCGGTAGCGTGCAAAGCCCAAAAAATGAAGCAAGCTATACTGTGGCTAACTCAGAGAAAAGATAAATATCTGACGGCATGGAAGACTTGGGTATTTCGACGAGATCAGCAGGACTGGAGGAATGGGATAACAGCAATCCCACGGCGGAAAAAGAGATCAGAGACAAGAGATACCATGTCGGCAGTTGATATGCAAGATTTGATCGGAGAATGGATAGGCCCAGATATATCATTGGATAAAGGCGGAACGGGGCAGGACGCAGAGCGAATTAACAGTGTGGCAAATGACGCGATTAGTTGGTCAACAGAAGAGGAATGGGTCCTGGAACTAGCGGAACCATTACGACAGCAAGCTCCTACGATGACAGCTGAAGAAATTGTTTTCTGGCCGACATATAATTGGTGTAACAATCCGTGGGTAGTGGGTGCGGACGGACGAGTCTTAGACAGGCGTAAGTATGGAAAAATACGACCGTGTGCACTGGAAGATCTTCACATTTGCAGAACCGGACGAACAACATATACTATGGAGATCCCGGCAGTAGGAGAAACTACATACACTCAGGCGAAACTTCGGCGTTGGGGGGTGTCTATACTTTGGAACTCACCACCTCTTGAAATTGGAGAAGAGTTAACTGTGCCTAAGGAGCTGCAACTACGTGGTCAGCAGGATATAGAGCTGGAGAAAGACTATACATGGTCATGTACAAGGTCGGGTTACGTAACAGGAACACCAACGGACCAGGTGCCAGCAGATGGGGAGGGGATTCTTTTACGGCAACAACCAAATGGAATTTACTGGAAAATAGACAACCTGATGAGTGAGCAGCGGAATATCGGCTTAGACAAGCAGAAGCTGTTCAATCATCAAGAGGAGGAGGGGCTGGTATTCTTAGCGCATCCTCGTATTCATGGTTTTCCATGGGCAGTAGCTGACACAGTCAGAAACAAAAACATACTCAAGGCACTCAAGAGGCAAGTAGTCCGGAAGTATAAAGGAGGGCGGAAAGGACTCACCAGATTGGTTGCAGATTGGAATACTAGAGCTGAGCGAAGTGACTGGATCAGGGCAGCGCTAAATCAAACTCCCTCGACTCTCTGGGCCCACCGAAATGAACTATCGGACTATCAGGTATGGGTCGCCTATAGAGTGGCTACGTGTCAGCTCAATCTATACCATGCAAACCGAAGTGAAGATAATTCCTGTCGGAGAACCCACAATTGCCAAGGAATGAAGGAGACAATCGAACATATATTTTGGGAGTGCCACTCGGCGCAAGTCTGCTGGAAGAAGCTTATCAGTTGGTGGACTGGAGAAACACACGATGCGGCAACCGTGGAGCAGTATCTGGCAAATTGCGCGACCAGACAAGCTCCAACCATTCCCAAGAAAAGGAAACAAACACTGTATGTATATGGACCGGACGAGGCGGCTGAAATGGAGGACATGTGGAACCGTGTCTGGCGCATTTTAAGCAGCATCTGTATAATGAGTCTATGGACTCAGCGAAATCGTGTTATATTCGAGAGTGAAGTTATATCGTCCGAACAAGCGGTGCAAGAATTCTGGAGGTCAAGCACACGCCAACTGCGAGCAATAGCTGAACGGGAAAGAAGATCACCGAAAACAAGGATCAATGGAACGCGGTTGCAATTGGGACTTGAACTCCTTCAGGCACAGCCTAGAGAGACTCCATCGAAAGTGGACACCAGGTCATTAAGGCAGGACAAACCAGCGTTAGTGACCAGGCTTCAGACATATCAGATGTCTTGCAAATTCTAAATTTAATAGACTAGTCTGTTCTCTCTCAGGAGCATACCCAGGATCTGTGCCACCTCTACGAAGGGCAGCAAAAAGACGAGGAACTCGCCGATGTAGGCTTGCAATAGCACGTGAAGGGATACCGTCAACCAGAACGTGAAAAAGGCACCAATGCCGGTGAAACCCACCATCGGGTAGAAGGTGGCCATGAAGAGCAGTACAGCCAGGAACGAGTATGGGATCTCCACCACACTAGAGGCGAAGAAGTACCAGAAGGCGTTGTATGTCTGCGCTGCCCGCTCACGATAGAACGGCGCCCGTTCCTTGGAAGCGACAGGTAAGGCACTGCTGAACGAGCAAATGCCGAGGAATCCGACGGCCAAGTACAACATACCCATTCCCGAGTTGATGCCCGAGTACGACGAGTACTCAGCTCCGACATACGTCACACCAAAGACGAGGCCCAGCACGAATGACACGAAGAAGCGCGTCAAGTTGAACGAGGCCGTGCGCCAGTACATGTTGAAGAAGCGCTGCAGCAGGAACTTTGCTTGCGTCATTTCAGTGGCAGCTCGCTTGTCTCCGTAAGTCAACTCAGGTAAGTCGGGGGACGGACGAGTCACGCCGTCGCGATCTAAGTTATCTTGCAAAAGCTGGTAATGCTTGCTCCCCTGGAAGACCTTCACGAAGTCCGTCTTGCCGCCGTTGCTGTTGCCGACACCTGCGCCGATCACCTCCAACATCCACGTAGCCGGGTTGTAGTTATCCTGCAACTTGTCCACGCCGTCAATCGATTCGAAGTACGCAATCATCTTGCTGGCGTTCTTGCCCAGCTCACCGGCGAACACTGTCTCTCCTCCACGCTTCAGCAGCAGTAGGCTGTCGAACACACCGAAGACCTCGGTCGACGGCTGGTGGATCGTGCACACCACCGTGCGACCCGTGTTGGCCACCTTGCGCACGCCGTCCATGATGAGCTTAGCGGAGCGCGCGTCCAGGCCGCTAGTCGGCTCGTCCAGGAACAGCACACTCGGTTGCGCAGCCAGCTCCACGCCAATGGTCAAACGCTTCATCTGCTCCACGGAACTGCCGCGGATGATCTGGTCGGCGATCGGGTGCAGGTCCAGCAGATCCAGACACTCGTTCACCGAGTCATACTTGTAGCTGTCGGGAACATCCGCTCCCTGGCGCAGGAACGCGCTGAACGTGAGCGCCTCACGGATGGTGGCCGACTCGGAGTGAATGTCCATCTGCTCGCAGTACCCTGTGGATCGGCGGATGGCGAGGTCGGTAGCGGGGTAGCCGTTGAGCAGGATCTGTCCGGTGATCTTGCCGCCAGTCTTCCGGCCAGCGATGACGTCCATGAGCGTGGTCTTGCCTGCGCCGGAAGATCCCATTAGGGCGGTGATAGTTCCCGGCAGAGCGTATCCACTGATACCCTTGAGCAGGTCGATGGTGTCCTTGGGGTTAGCTGGGTCGGGCACGGTGTACCAGAGGTCCTTGAAAGCGATGGTGACGGGGATGAAGTGTTTCTCCGAGGCAGGAACCACTGAGAGCACAGCGTCCGACGAGCAGCGAGGAGTCTGCATCAAATCGTATTGGTCCGAAACTCCATCCTTGTTTTCCGAGTCCAGCGTCACATTCTCGGGACTTTCGTACCGGTGGTACTCCAGAGCAAGGTACGAGAGGAACATGAAGAAGATGTAAGCAGCCGCCATGAAGACGATCCCATACCACAGCCAGAACTTCTCCGACGGAACCTCGAATGTGCTGAGCAAGTAGTCTCCGACCGTTTGGTTGAAGCTCTCGCAGAAGTTAACATCGCCGGATTCGCACTGATCGAATGCTGAGTCACTGTATTGGTTGACAGCCAGGGCACGCACGCACCACGCGATCGGATTCACCCAGTAGACCCAGATGAGGTAGTCGGGGATCTGATCCTTCGTGATGACGAAGCCGCCGAAGAGGATGAAGAAGAGGATGGAGACGCTGGAGATCGGGTTAGCCACGCTGTAATTCGGCGCGGCAGACGCCAAGAAGAAGAAGAAGGCCGAGAACGCGGCGCTCGTGATGCCCAGCATAAGGAGGAAGAGGAAAAACGCGCCGATGGTGTCCACGAAGCCACACATCCAATAGACGATGGAGCCGAACACGGCAGTTCCCAGAACAATGGAGGGCAGTTGGCTCGCAGAACTCGAGAGCACGTAGGACGCCGTCCGGAAGAAGTTGGCCCTGCGCTGTTTGTAGAACACTTCACGCGCAGCCATGACAGTAGGAATCTGAGCAGATTGACCCAGCGACAAGCATAAGACCGAGGCAAAAATGACGCCCATGACCAGTTGCGCGTTGGTCGGGTTGAACTGGTAGAAGACGCTCGAGTACAGCAACCCCATGATGGTGTTCATGACCAGGCGGCCGACGATTGCTGCCGAGTTGCGCAGTGTTACCTTCATCTGTCGCCTCACCAACAAGGCCGTGCTGTCCCAGAAGTTCTGGTGGAACTCGGGCTGGGCATCCATGTGCAACTGCTTGTCGTGAATGAGGCTGGGGTGGACCGGTTCTTCGAGGTCGGCACGCAGTTCATGGTAGAAGGACGAGCGCTGAAAGACGCCAGCAAAGTCACTCGCTGTACGAGGGATGGAAATACCTTGGGCGACTTCTACTTCGTACTGGACCTGTTTGGTCGTTCCAAGATCCAACAGAAAATCAGCCACGTCACGACGAGGAGGGCACTTGAAGCCCAAGCTTTCAAAGTAGCCCAGAGCCTCCGCGCGCGAACCATGGTACATCACTTGGCCCTCGTTCAAAATCACCACGTCGTCAAACAGCTCGAACACCTCGGGCGACGGCTGCAACAGCGAGATGACCACCGTCTTGCGGAACTTCTTGGCGATGCTGCGCTGCGTAGTGATGATGTCGAAGGTGGCGGCGCTGTCGAGACCCGTGCTGATCTCGTCCATCATCATGACGTACTTGTTGCCGAACTCCATCTCACCTGTGGTGACGCGCTTGCGCTCCCCACCAGACACACCACGGGTCATAGCGTCGCCGACGATGGTGTCCTGGCAGTTGTCAAGTCCAAGCTGCTGAATTACGATGCTAGGGTAGTGTTTGAACATGGCTCTGGCGGCCTCAAGTGCGGCCAGGTTCTCCTCAGGAGTGCCGTTGGTGAAGTGCTGCTCGTCGCGCTTCGAAAGGCCGCCACCGCAACAGGCGTGTGCAAACTCAAGTGTCTCCTTAACGGTGAGCAACGAGTAGTGTCTGTCCCGCTGGGTGACGTAAGATACGAACTGTGGGAGCTGCTTCTGCATCTCGTTCGCCGATGTGCCGTTGTAGGTGACCTGGCCTTCTAGCGAGATGTTCTTGCCGTTTGGGAAGCGACCGCTGAGCAGCTTCATGAGCGACGACTTGCCCGATCCAGGCTGACCGAGAATGAGCGTGATGGTGCCGGGCTTGAAGACGCCACTGACGTTCTTGAGGACTTGCTTCTTGACGACGTGCGTGCTGGACCGCATTTCTCGGAAACCGGTCTTGACGACGTTAACCAGAGTGGGGAGCTCCACCTGGACGTCGGTCTTGTCATTGACCATGATGTCGGCCGAGATAGAGACGTCCCGAAAGCGCACCTCCATCTGCGGGAGGTGCTTTCCCAGAGCCTTTTCCATGCGGGAGGCGACGTGGTCGTGGAGAGCCTGTGGTCCCTGTGCCATGAGCGTCTTGCCGTTATCGTACTCGATGGTGACAAGCATGGGCGTGTAGGTCGCGTTGGGAGTCATGTTGAACTGTCTGCGGGGTTGTAGCTCGGTGCTCCTGAGCTGGGGTCGCTGGTAGGACTCAAATTGCAAAGTGATTTTGATCCATCGGTGTAATTGATCGGGTAAACGCCACAAGTGGCTGAAGATCAACGGACGAAGCTTTTGGATTACGTCTGTGGGATTCGTCCAATCGCTCTTTCGATTATGGGACGGGGATCAAATTGATCTCAATGACCATCACTCTCTAATCAAATCTCGTTATGTTAGCTGAGTGACTGTACTACTGTAATACTTGCACACTTGCTCTACGTGTGCCTTTTGTTTTTTTGTAACGATAAAGATTCTATCTATCACAAGACTAAAATTATACCAGGAAGCTAATAAGTAAGGTTAAATAGACAAGGATTCTATCATTGAAAAAATCGAGATGCGTCACAGGCACAATGTCACCAATTTGACCTAAGGGACGAGACAGTTATTATTATATACGACTTGCCGTGACCAAATGATCAGTCAGGTTTGCCGTTATACGTTATAACTATAATAATAATATTATTACATAATATAAATGCGGGTCTCCCTGGACGACGGCATGGACGAGTTGGCGACGAAGGTGGCTGCCGCGAACCCGAACACCGTGGTGGTTCTGAACAACGCGGAGCCCGTGCTGATGCCGTGGCTGGACGATGTGGCTGCTGTGCTGGAGATGCTGTACCCGAACCAGGAAGGTGGTTGGGCCACGGCCGATTTGCTGCTTGGCAACAACGTGCCTCAAGGCCGCCTGCCGGTGACGTCTCTGGCCAGTTTAGACTCATCAATGACCCGCAACCCAGACTACCCGGAGCGGGTAGCTACGGAGAGCGGCAACGCGACTTTCAGCGAGGGACTGAACAACGGCTACCGCTGGTACACGCACACAAACACGAGCGTGTTGTTCCCGTTCGGATACGGCCTCAGCTACACGTCGTTTGAGTACAGCAACCCGAACTTCGCGGCGTCCAGCACGGCGCAGCAGCAGAGCAGCAGTGGCCTGAACTACGAAGTCTCGTGCAGTCCGGACGATGCCGACGCCGTCTTCAGTGTGTCCTTCATGGTTACGAACACTAGTAGCGTCAAGGGCGTTGAGGTGCCGCAGGTGTACATTGGACCACCGACAGACGCCGCGACATCCTACCCGGACGTGAAGTTCGCTGGTTGGTTTCGCGAATGTGGAGCTGGAGGCTGGTGCGAGTACGACCGTGACTATCGGCGTCCGTGAGAAGCAGCTGAGCTTCTACAACGTGAACTCGACGAGCTGGGAGGTGGCTAAGGGCGAACTCGCCTTGTACATCAGCAAGAACGCGGAGGCGGCGGTTTCACTGGAAAAGTGTGTCTGTAAGTATTGAGGCTCGTTGTACAGTATAAAGAGTGCGTTCAATGAATAATTCATCTTCAACCTAACAAACGTGCAGGCTGCTGCAGATTGAGGTCAATCCTGACCTGATGGCGTGGTTGAAGTGACATGATAAACGCGTTGGATCAGTCGATCTGGCTCATCTCCATAAAATGTGACGAGCCAAGTTGAAGCAAAAGGCAACAATCGGGAAGGAATCCGGTCGCCCTCCCCGCAGCGTACCGCAGTTGGGATCACATCAGCACTTGTGAAGAACTAAAGCTATAAACTATACCGGTACATGCGCACAGAGGCAGAACCATAATCTGTGGTCAAAACGGTTGCGGCAACGGGAATGGCCCAGTCCCCACTTCTACAACCTTTAACGCATCACACTTGGACAGATCTACAGTAACGGTGGGTGTGCTGTAGACCAAACAAGACGCCGCTCATACGTCCCATTCTCCAATTTCCAAGATCGTCCTCACTTCAATCGACTGGGCCAAGAGATTCAGATGAGTCCCCTGTCGACTTCTCTCACGGCTGTGGCCATTTTGTTCGCTTCAGCCTCAGCGACCGATCCGCCTACTGTCACCGTCAAGAATGGCTCCTACTACGGCGTCCACCAAGAAACCTACAACCAGGACTTGTTCCTTGGGATGCCCTACGCACAGCCTCCTGTTGGCGACCTCCGCTTCCGAATCCCTCAGTCTTTGAACTCGACCTGGTCCGAGGCGAGGAACGCGACGGAGTATTCTCCGGAATGCTACGGCTATGGTAGTGACCAGTGGGTTCTAGGCAATGTCATCTCGGAGGACTGCTTGACTATCAATGTGGTGCGTCCAAGCGGAATCTCCAGCGATGCAAAGCTTCCCGTGGGGTTCTGGATCCACGGTGGCGGTTTGTATCAGGGAGGCAACCGTGACCCTCGCTACAACTTCTCCAACATCATCGACCAGTCTACAAAGGCAGGTAAACCCTTTATTGGTGTCAGTATCAACTACCGTCTCCATGGATTTGGCTTCATGTACGGAAGCGCAATCAAAGAGGCTGGTGCGACCAATTTGGGCTTCCGTGACCAGCGTCTGGCACTGCACTGGGTGCAGGAGAACATTGGCGCTTTTGGCGGTGACCCCGAGAAGGTCACGATTTGGGGCGAAAGCGCCGGCGGCTGGAGCGTTGGCTACCAGCTTCTCGCCTACGGAGGCCGTGATGATGGCTTGTTCCGTGGCGCTATCATGCAGTCCGGTTCTCCGGCCTCTTCAAGCTACACGAACGCTTCGGCTTGGGACGTTTACTTCAACAACATCACCTCCGCCGCCAACTGCAGCTCGTCAGCCGACCCACTCGAGTGTCTACGCCAGGTGCCGATCGATACGCTGTCATCGATCTTTAACAGCTCCGTGACTGCTTCGGCCTCCTTCCGCCCTGTCATCGACGGTGACTACCTCCAAGACACTGGCGCGAACCTCCTGAGAGACGGGAAGTTCGTCCACGTGCCAATCCTCCACGGAGCCAACCACGACGAAGGCTCCGCTTTCGGAACGTACGGAATCAACTCGACGGACGAATTCCTCGAGTACCTCATGACCAGGGGCAACACTGCCGAAGAAGCCGAGATTCTTGCAGCTGTATACCCTGACATCCCTGAAATTGGCATCCCCGGGACACTGCACGGCCGTCCGCCGGTGGATTCCCCTGCTGGCTCGCAGTTCAAACGCGTGTGCGCGTACGCGGGAGATGCCTACATGCACGCCCCTCGTCGCTACGCAGCTGAAGCGTGGGCAGCGAACAATGTCACCAGCTACAGCTACGTCTTCAACGTGCTCGTGAATGGACTGAGTCAGTACGTTGGTGCCACGCACTTCCAGGAGATCGCCTTTGTCTTCTACAACCTTGAGGGCAATGGATATGAGAATGCCGTCTCCGTCAACCCGTTCCTGAACCAGCCGGAGACGTTCGCCCAGCTCGCGCTTGTTATCACGCGCATGTGGTCGAGCTTCATCGTGGACCAAACTCCTAACAACAACGGCGTGACGGCCCTGAAGTGGCCGGAATACACCGTCGATGAGCCACAGAACATCGTGTTCGACGTCAACGTGACGGAGTTGGCCTACATTGAGCACGATATCTACCGTGCTGAGGGTATCGCGTACTTGCACAGTCAGTACTTTAAGTAAGTCGAGACAAGTGTCGATGTGAACTGTTAAGCTTTTGGCAAATCTAATGAAAGTCTGTGCCATTTATGCTGTGACGATATCCTTACCACTTCAACCAGTTGTTGCAGCAACGCACGGCTATCCCCGACATGTCATCAGTGATGACTTCTGTTTCATCACTAAACTTGAAGAGACCCAGCGTTGCCAGCATAAAAGCCTCATCGTTTCTTGCGTGGTTGCAGTATGCGCACTACGGGCGTTGTAGCGTATTCAATCGCGTGAGAGACTTCAAGCCCAAGTGGTCCGAGCATTCCCCAACTTGGCACCAAGTTGACAGAGATGAGTGCGTTGAGGTTTTCAGTCGTAATCGGATCCCTTTTGGCTGTCACGGCTGCAACGGGCCCACCCACTGTCACCGTCAAGAATGGCTCCTACTACGGTGTCCACCAAGAAACCTACGACCAGGACTTGTTTCTCGGAATGCCCTACGCACAACCTCCTGTTGGTGACCTCCGCTTCCGCATCCCTCAGTCTTTGAACGTGACCTGGTCCGAGGCGAGGAACGCGACCGAGTACTCTCCGGAATGCTATGGCTATGGTAGTGACCAGTGGGTTCTGGGCAATGTCATCTCGGAGGACTGCTTGACGATCAACGTGGTGCGTCCGAGTGGCGTATCCGAAGGTGCCAATCTACCTGTCGGCGTCTGGATCCACGGCGGAGGCTTCTACCAAGGCGGATCGCGAGACCCTCGCTACAACTTGTCGTACATTGTGAACGAAGCTGCAGAAGCGGGAATGCCCTTCATCGGCGTGAGCTTCAACTATCGACTGCAAGCGTTCGGTTTCCTGTATGGAAGTGCTGTGCACGATGCTGGAGCGACAAACCTTGGATTCCGAGACCAGCGTTTGGCGCTCCACTGGGTGCAAGAGAACATCGCTGCTTTTGGTGGTGACACGAGCAAAGTGACGATCTGGGGCGAGAGTGCTGGCGGCCGGGGCGTCTCCTACCAACTCATCGCGTACGGAGGTCGCGACGACGGGCTGTTCCGGAGTGCGATCATGCAGTCGGGTTCACCTGTCAAGTACATCCCCACTCCGTACACGAACGCTTCGGCTTGGGATGTCTATTACAACAACATCACATCAGCGACCAACTGCAGCTCGGCGGTTGATACGCTCGACTGTCTCCGCCAAGTTCCAGTGGGAATTCTGTCAGATATCCTTAACAGCTCTGTGGCCTCTGCTGCGCCTTGGGGTCCGGTTGTCGATGGTGACTACATCCAGGACACAGGCCCCGCCCTGCTCAGTGCAGGGAAGTTCGTCCACGTGCCGATTCTGCTCGGAACCAACAACGACGAAGGCACCGCGTTCGGGAAAACGGGCGTTGACACGAGCGAAGAGTTCTTCGAGTATCTGGTAGGCAAGGGCTACAGTCAGAGCGAGGCGAACGTGCTGCTGGAATTATACCCCGATATCCCTGAAATCGGCATCCCCGGTACACTCCACGGCCGCCCAGGCAACGACACGCCTTACGGAAACATGTACAAACGGGTGTCTGCGTACGCTGGAGACAGCACCATGCACGCCCCGCGGCGCTTTATGTCGGAGGTTTGGGCCAACAACAACGTCACGAGCTACAGTTACCTCTTCAACGTGCTCACTGCCGGCGTCTCGCAGTACATTGGGTCCACGCACTTCGTCGAGGTCGCGTTCGTCTTCTACAATCTGCTGGGCGACGGATACAACAACTCGGTGGCGACGAACCCGTTCTTGGACAAGCCCGAGAGCTACAAGCAGCTTGCCCGACTGGTGACTCGAATGTGGGCAAGCTTCATCGTGAACCAGACCCCGAACCAGTCTGGAGGTAAGCTACTCTTTGACTTTGATAGGTATTGTACACCTTCTTGACTTGTCTCTCGTTTGTGTCTGCTGCAGTTACGACGCTCAAGTGGCCCGAGTACACGCTTGACGCCCCGCAGAACCTCGTGTTCGACGCTAACGTGACGGAAACCGCCTACATTGAACCCGACACGTTCCGAGCGGAGGCGATCGCGCACATGATCAACAACCCGTAGATGAGTGCAGGAAAGTCGACAAAGCTAAAACATATCGACCATCGATCTCGGTGTCTATCGGTTCAACTTGCATTAGTTCAAGGGTTGACTTTGACGCAGTAACTCGTCCAGACGACGAGCTCCAAGCACGAGAGACAAAAAGTGCGGGGGAAATGATAGCGCGGTAGTGTGGTGATCAAAGCGGATCCCTGTTACGGGCGGACCAACTCGTTCTCTACGCTCGTTCTCCACTGGATTTTCAAAGTTTTTGCGTGGTAACTCCACTCTCTTCCTGCAGCATTTCACCACTCGATCCCAAAGGTGGAAGTGCTGCATTAGCCAGCGTTACTTGCGTTGCAAGCGTCGAACATCCTCATCGAAATCAATACGGAGTGACAGGACAAACAAAACGAGAAGGTGAACCAAGAGCGAGAAGAGAAGGAGAAGCATCGAGCGAGAACCATCCAAAATACAGCAACACTTCGGTTTCATTCTCCTTCTGCCCGGACCAGTCGACTGCAAGTGCTGATCGACACGTGCAGACTACAGTAGGCTTTTGGCTGACAACAGCCAGTGCTAGCTAGGTCTCTGCTTCGTCCAGTTGTCAGGTCATACAAATCCCAAGTCGATTCCATTCGGGCTGTGTAGAGGCACCCCATTGCGACTTGAGCCGCGCTCATGACGAAGCTGGAGAAGCAGCGGTCGCTGTCTTCCGCGAGCGGCGGCGGCGTGGGGCGCGCCACGACCAACTCGCGCGGGTCGCTGCAAACGTCCACGGAGTACGTGGCCCGCGCGCAGCAGTTTGCAGACGCGCGCGTGCACGAGACGCTCCAGAAGTACCACAGCAACCGCGCGGCGGCCTCGTACACGGCCGGAGACTCGGCAGGCGTCGACCGATCACAATGGAAACTCGCCAAGGGCGGGGGCCGCCACAGCTCCATCGCGTGCTACAAGAAGGTGACGGCTAGAGGCCCCTTCGGCGGCTTGAGGATACCGCACAGGACGAAACAGGCACAGCACGCGGGCGGTGACAACATCCGCATGACCATGAGCGCCAATAAGAGCGCGCCGACCGTGGCCGTCTCGGACCAGGCCGAACTGCTGGCCATCGGCGTCGTGCCCGGTGCACTAGAGGACGTCCTGCACGGCACTGTGAACCTCACCCCGGAGGCGATGCAGATTGAGAGCGCGCACGCCCAGTGCGACCTGTTGGACAGCCGCCTGCTGGCTTCGCTCGTGGCGCCGTCGGCCAGCGCGCCGTTCCGGTCGCTCACGCTCAAGTGGGCGCTGCGCCATCATGAAGTGCTGTCTAGACACCGAGACTACGTGTATTTGGAGGCCACGGGCGTGCTGAGAGACCCGCAGGACAACGGCGCCAGAGTCGGGTACCACCTGGTGCACTCGGTGACGCTGCCGTCCGCCCCCGAGCTGGCGTCGGAGATGCAGATCGTGCGTGGTCACTTGTCCTACTGCTATCTGTACAGACAGCAAAGCGAGAACGAGGTGGAGCTCTTTTTCCATGGAGGAATGCTGCCACGCGGCGGCGCGAGAGACCGTTTGGCGTTCCAGTTGACAGCGGACACGGTGATGGCATCGCCCAGTACAATTGAGTGCGCGATGATGAAGAAACTGGCCTTTTCACTGCGCACCAAGCAGCCAGTAGCTCTTCGCCCGCCGTCGCCACCTCTGCATCACCCGGAAGAAGACATTCGACAGACGCAGGGAGGACGCAAGAGCCTGTTCAGTGGCAGTATGTTCCGCGCTTCGTCGGCGACATTTGACAGCAGCCGCAGCAGTATGTCCTTCGGTGGAGGCCTTGGCGTGAACCCGTGCCGCGTGTGTCATCGCCCGGTGCGAGGCTACTTCGGTGGGAAGGTGACGTGCTGCCAGCTCTGCGACGAACCTGTGTGCAACCGCTGCAAGGTGAGCAAGAAGGTGTTTGTGTTCGAAGGCGGTGTGTTTCACCCCCAGAAGATGGACTTTTGCTCCGAGTGCGTGGTAAATACGAACCGCCTGAATGCTGGATGGGTGGCGTCGCAGGAGCTCTCAGGCGCTGTGAACAGGGCGAGTGAGCGGAGTAGTTCGTCCTCCGAAGGGCTTGGACCCAAGTCTTCGGTTGGTCTGGGCTCGTCTTGGCATGGGGGGATGTCACGCATCGACGAAGGCCGCGCCACGATGTCTTCGGACGGTCCGATGGGCCATTCAGCGCCGCAGTCTGTTGTGTGGCTCCCCACGGACCACCTTCACCCTCGGCTCACGTCTATTGACCCGATGGATGTCGAGCTAGAAGAAGAGGAAGATCTGAGTGAGGAGGAAGGACCGGAACACGAGGGATATGGCCGGATTGAGGATGACAGCTTCATCGACACGGAAGCGTTTGTGACGCTCGATGATGATGACGACATCATCCCCATGATCGACATTCCATCAGAAGGTGAAGAGGACGAGCTCGAGAGCCGACGCACACTGTCAGTGGACCTCGTGCACGTCTCGGACGAGATCAAAGTCCGCTAACCCGACCAGCAACGATAGTCTTCGGAACGACACGAAGACAAAGCAAGATACGGTCAGTACGTCAGTAACTCTTATTTAAAAGTTGAGTCAATCCTCGCCATCGCTCAAGTCTTGCGCTTGCTGCGTTCTCGAAGTAGTTTCCTCATTCTGAAAGCGTATTCTTCCCATCGAGGCCAGGCAGAGGCGTGCAGAACTCGCGCAGCCTCCAGTTGCTCTTGCTCGCCCCTTGTTAGTTTGTTCTCGTTCCTTCTGCTTTGGCTCTTCATCAGTAAAAGCACCAGCTCAGACACCTGCGTCGTGGTCAGCTCTGACGTTATTGGTACCTCTGCTAACGTCACGGGTTTGTCGTGGTTCGCAGATATCTTTACGCTGACAGTCTCCGATAGCACCAACGTCTGTGCGTCACTGGCCTCAGCTGCGGCCCACAAGTTCTTGAGCTGATCCGCGTCAGTTGCTGTTGACGGCGCGATACGACCCACGACCAACAGTTTGCAAGTAGCTGGCGCACACTCCTAGTCAGGGACGGATTAGAGCTGGAAACGGAATGAATTGTAGCAAAGCCGAACCTGAGGATTCAGTTGCACCTGGAGGGACACGACGTCTCCCGAAGCCGAGAGGACGCCAAGTGCCGGACGCACTCGTAGCTTTCGCGGGGCCGTGCACTGTACTTTGAAGAGCGTGGGAACACTTGGTTGTGTCACATTACGCAGTGTCAAAGTGCGTTGTCGGCAATTGGCGGAGAGCTCTAGCGGTGCTCTGTCGACGTACGCTAGCTCCATTTACTGCCAGCTTCAACCCAATCTAGATTTAACATAATCTAGCCTATGCTCTAGCATGTCTAGCTTTAATCTGATAGGCTAGTATGTGTCGCAGACGCGTCCGTCTCATTGAAAACACGGAAAAACCGTTGCCCAAAAATCGGCTCTCCCCAAGCAGAGCTCCGTTTTTCGGAGCACTGCTTTTTAAAGAATGAAAAACAAAAAGCACTTTATTTAAAAGTAGATACAGGTACTCTTACTCCTCCTGCTGTGGGTGCCGCTGCACAGCCTGTACGAGTCCGCACATGAACTCACCGGGAGAGGACCTCGTAGGAAAAAACCACGACCTCCACATGTACTCATCGATGTAGCCATCCAGGTACTTCTTACTGCAGCCGCGCATCGCCTTGATGTGACGTTTGATATGCATTTCCCACAACCCCTCAATTGTCTTCGAGAACCAAGAGTTCACGAAGATGCTAAGCTGCTCTTGCTTCCCATCGGCGTGGCGGGTCTTCCTGCAGCACCGCCAGTATCGCTTCAGTGCGTTCAGCCGCATGGGCTGAGCGCACTGAGGGCAGAGCATCGACCGCTCCAGCAGCCCCACCTCCATGGCCCACGCGACGGCCTTGGACTCGTCGGTGGTCGCCTCCATGACGGCGCTGAAGTCGAAACGGTGGGGCTGCTGGAGGTTGTAGTTGTGGGCCATGGCTGGCAGATTCCTGAATGAGGGTAAACTGTATCTGAGAGTAGCCTAATAAACGGACTTGATAAATCTTTATATTAGAAGTTTGTATATGAAGCCCAACTTGTGGCGTGCGCAATGCGCGCGAAAACGGAGCTACCACGTACTCTAGGCGCGAACACAGAAGCAAAGTGTATCTTGGTGTACACCACGTTAAATACTGACAATATGTACTTTGAGCAAAAAAACACTTTTTGTTTTGCGTTTCTTGATAAAACGGAGCTTTGCTTTGGGAGAGCCCAAAAATCGGTTTCTCTATACTAAAAAATGACTCAATGTATTTTTGGGAACTTTGTAGCTCAACCTACATCCACATGTCACATAGACGCCCGGCTCATTACGGATACAGGTGCCCAAAAAATGACTCAATGTATTTTTGGGCACTTTGTAGCTTAACCTACGGCCACATGTCGCATTGACGCCCGGCTCATCATGAACACAGGTGCCTAATTAAACCAATTTAGGTATCTGTTCGTGATTGGTTAAAAATAGCCGATTGGTTAAAAGTGGCACTGATGGAGCCATTCGCTCAAGTCAAAATGCGCCGTGCGGGGTCTGCCGACGTGGCCAAGGCGCGCGGCGGCTCCAAGCTTCGCGCCAGCCGCGTGCGTCGCCAGCGGGACCGCGAGCGCAGTCTGGACGAGGACGAGCTGGAGCAGCGCTTCGGAAGCGCGAGTCTGTCTCTGTCGGCGCCTGTGTTCGTGCCGGCAGCTCAACGTGTCGCCCAGGCGGCTCCAGCACCCGCCAGCACCCCCAAACGCTCGATGGCCTTCGTGACGGACCGACGTGGCGCTTCTTCGTCTTCTGCAGCTCCCAGTGCCTCTTCTCGACGTCCTAAACGCTCCGCTACAGCAGCGGCAGCGGCGAAACTGCACAAGAACATTGAGGCGGCGTCCAAGAAGAACCAGACAAACAGCAAAGCTACAGGCCGCGCCGGCAATGACAGCGCTCCGAGCAAGCCCAGACGACAGCGGATGGGCTCGAAAGGACTCAGTAAACAGATGCAGCCGACAGCCAAGGCGACGGCCATGTCGATGCGGCGTAAACTCTCGCTCACGTCGACGGAGCTTCAAAGCCCCGAGCCGAACGGAGAGGAAAAGCAGGAGCCCTCGACGTCCACTGGACAGGACGCAGAGGACGTATACCCCGAGACAGCAGGAAGCGCCTTCCCCCAGCAGCTCACGCTCTTTAGCCAGCAGAAGCGTCTGCCGCAGCGTGTGGCCAGCCGCGACGACGTCATCGACACGATCTTCAAGGCACTCTTCGCTCGCACTGAAGAAAGACGAAATCGCCCACGACAAGCGCTCAGCGCCTTCGGAGATGACACAGGAACAGACACGGACGAACCCAACGAGGAGTTCGTCAAGAGAGGACTCGCTAATGCGCTTTTCAAGGACCAACTCAATCTGCACGCACCGTCGTCGCTTCCAACAGCTGCAACTCCTGCGGCAGCAGCGGACAGCCTTATCACGCCGACGTTTATGCATGCGCTGGTGAACGCCTTGCGCTTCGAGGACTTCCGCACTGCCAGCGCTCGCCTTGATATTCTACGCGCCATCCATAAAAGTTGCCCCACCAAGCGGTTGCACCTCGCGCGTGCGCTAGCAGACGCTACGGCGTTGCGTGTGGAGTACGTGAAAGCCGTCGCGGCGCGTGCACAGACGCTCGGCGTGGAGAAGACGTCGACTCAAGTGATCGCAGACCACGCGCACGACCATGGACACGGCTTTACGGAGCTTCTGCGCTACTTGATCGAGCATGTGGAGGAGAGTTTGGTGGAGATTCCGCCCGCAGAGGGCTCGGACGCAGCTCAGGAGCAGGAGGAGCAGCAGAAGGAGCTCGCGCGCAACTGCATGACCAGTCTTGTGTCCCTGTGGAGAGCGCATTGGGTCGATCCTGCTGGCTCTGACGACGAAGAGCTCATCAGCTGTGCTGGCCAGTTCGTAGCGTACATGCCTTCGGTGACAGGTCCATTGTTGAAGCGGTTGCTGAGTGCGTGGCCTACGCGTTATCCGAAGCAGGAGGTTGGTGCCATCCGCATGGTAGCGCGTGTCATCATGTCCGGCCCTCCGCTCCACCAAGTGGACCCAACGGAGATTCTTCAGCGTCGCGTCTTCACGCGTCTGGCGCGTGGCTTGCAAAGTCCCAACGTCGACGTGGCTAAGGAAGCTCTGGCCTTCACTGGCTGCCAGTTTTCGCTGGTTCATTTCTTGGGACGAGACGAAGCCATCTACGCAGCTATCACCGCAGCTCTGCACGCCAATATGGAGGGCCACTGGCATCATGGGGTCCGTAGCTCCTCCGAGACGAACTTTGACCGTGCATTGGACTATACACCCCACTAGAGAGCCAAAAAACACATAGAAAAGTAGATGAATAGATAGACTAAACCAACCTCTTTGCAAATAGCAGGCACTCGGCACAATAAGCCGACGAAAAACTTGCAACTTGTTGTACTCAACTCCATTCCTCGTCACGTTTACCAGAGCAGCCACTGAAGTCGAACCCACAAGCCATCGAAATGACGAGATAAATGACAAACAGCCCCACGAACACCAGCAGCAGCCACAGCTTGACGTTGCGTCTCCACATGGACTTGCGGAGGTTCGTGGACGAGCGCTCGAACTTGACCGATTGGCGGTTCAGTTTGTCTGTGCGGTCCACGAGCAGTTCGAACTTCTCTCCTCTGTCCAGGACCTTCTCGATGTTCTCCACCATAATGTCCTTGACGTCGTCAATCTGCTGCTTGACTCTCGAGAGCGAATCAGCGTCTGGATTCGCGTTGTAGTAGTCCAGCAGCCGGCGGATCTCGTGCTGGAACTGGTCGTTCATGGCGAAGGCGATGGCGGTCAGCGCACGCTCCCCGTACGTGGCCTGGAAGCGGTTCTTCATGTCTTCCAGGAAGAGGAAGGGAACGCGGCGCTTGAGGTCGTCGTCTGCCATGCACAGATACGTGACGCCGCCCTCGACGATATAGTGGAAGATATGGCGGTCATATACGTACGACATGCGGCCGTCAGCGGTCGGAATTTTGGCCAGCAGCACGCGTGTGACGGTTGGGAAGTTGCCGGATGTGGCTGTGTACTCGGCTAAGACCGTCTTCTCGCGCGACACGAGCGCGTACACGATCGGCATTTTTCTATAGCTTTTTACTACTGAGATAGAAGAAGAAAATGAGGTTGAAGAAGAAATAAAAAAAATAGTTTTGTCCAATCGGAGATGGGTACATCATGTGGACCCCACTTTATCAAAGATGGACACAAGGAGGACAATTTCTATGGATCACTGTTACTTCTAGTGTCGCGACTGCTACAACATCATCACGTGTGCCTCTATGACCTGCAGACAACAAATAGCAAAAAGGTCAGTGCAACTTCTCGTCTTTTTTCCTGCTTGCACGTACCATCATCAGTTCGGAGCGGTCGAAGCGGTGGCGATACGGATACGCCAACTTGTTGAGCATCAGCAGCTCGTCACGCAGTTTCTCAACTGACCAGTCCGCCGTCTTCGCCACCAGCTTCGTCAAGACCTTCGCCATTCGATTCTGCAGTCATTTTCTTCCATCAGATACACATGAAAAAAAAGAGACCAAAGCAATTGACGTACCTCATCATAAATAAACTCTGGAGACTCCGTCGGCTTCTCGTCTTCTGCGTCAGGCATCGTTTCGTCTGGGCACTCAGCTGGATCCTTCTCTTCCGTTGTATCGCCAGACGAAGACGCTTCTTCTACGGCTTCCACAGCCTCTCCATCACTGCTGTCGACACCAAGAGCCTCATCGGTCATCATGCGGTCCGAGTACCGATTGCCAAAACACTTGAGCGACAGCTCCGGGTCCGCTTGGATGTACGCAATCGCCTCTAACACGCTGGTCAACATCACCGGCTTGCCGTCGCGCTTCTCGCCTGGAAAGAACACGATGCGCTGTACGGCCAAGCCTGACTCTTTGTCTGATGCCTCAATGATCTCGTACTTGTCGTCACGTTTCCACCCTTCGTCCTTCAGCAGAGGCCACAACAGCTCGTCGAAATAGTCCGTCTCGTCCATTTTCTCTTCCGCCTGGATGAGGCGAACGGCACCCGTTGGGTCTGTCCCGTTGCCTCCTGCTGAACGCTGAATCTTGACCGACTCCATCACAGCATCGTCCGTCAAACGCTTAATGTACTTGACGCTCACGGACTTCTCTCCGCCGCCCAAAAAGTACTTGACATTGTACGTGCCGTCCCTGTTGCGACCCAGCACCACAGCAGCGCCTCCTTCTTTGTTAATCCCTGGGTGCGTGCGACTGCTCACGAAGACGCGGTCGCCCTCTTCAAACACTTCATCATTCTCCTCCATATCTTCGTCTGGTTTCTCATCTGTTTCATCATCAGACTTGGCATCACTCTCCTCATCGGGCTTCCCATCAGTTTTGGCAGAATCCTCGTCGTCACTTTTCTTCTCTTCTTCTCCTTCCTCCTCCTCCTGCTCTTCTTCGTCTTCTTCCTCTTCTTCTTCGGCAAACCACTGCACAGTAGACTGATCTTTGCCACCGTTTGCCACATCCTTACTGCTGCTCTCATCCTCAACTTCGGTCACAGGTTCCTCCTTCACAGCCACTCCGTTGCTTGTAGCCTTGTTGGCATTTGCCACCGCGTGCGAAACGACTGTCTCCAAGCTGATCTCGGGGGCCTTGACACCGCGGAGCCGTGCACTAGTGCGCACACCGGGCTTCTCCGGGGTGAGTACGTGGTTCCTGCGGCTGCTCTTGCTATTCCTCTTCGAAAAACGTAGACCGTACTCTCCGTACATCGCTGGATGTGCTCGAAGACGCTTTGTCACACCTCGGCACTTATCGAACAGGTCGTAGCCCTGACGGAGGCGGAACCGGTGCGCATACGACAGAATATTGTCCTTCATAGCCCCGGCCGCGTGTGCGATATGACGCGTTCTGCTGCGCTTGGGGTTGAAGATGTTGGCATTGCGCACGATGAGTTGGATATCGTCCATGAACTGCTCGAAGCACGTGTACTCCTCGTCGTTCAACTTGTCCCGCATTGTACTCAAGTCCATGGGCCTCTTCACAATCAGATAGTAGTTTGGCACTGCCTCGGGGTCCACCGGGACGTAGAACGGTGTATAGACCTTCTGAGAGTAGCAGTAGTCCAGTACTTGGCTTAGGAAGATGCGCAACTCACGCAGGAAATGGAAATCTCGCTCCCTTCGCTTCTTCTGCTCTTCCGGGCTCATTTCAATCTTAAGAGCAGGTGGAGGAGGGGCCAATGGTAGCACTTTGAGTCTTTCATCTTGGGCCCGTTTGGCTTTCGGAAGAGCTGGGGGTGTCGCAAATGAGCTAAAAACTTGCTCAAAGTGAGCCAGTCGAGCACTTGAACTCGGTGCATCCAGCTGCAGTACCACAGAAGTCAGAGAGATGCTCGGGTCCTCTTGAAACAGCGCCAACAGATCCTCCGGTAAACTCAATTCGTCACAAGAGGACGACGCGGTGCACGCCAGGAACAGGATAGGCAAGTTAGCCCGCACTTGCAGATTCATGAGCATCATCTTCAGCGTCACGTGCATGGATTCGCTCGTATTCTTCCACCACAGCTCGACTTGAGGGAGATAAAGCACACACGGGAGGCACTTCTGAGCCTCGCTTAGTCGCTGGATCAGAGCTTCCTCCGGGATATGCGAGTTGGAGTCGGCCACAAGGGAAGGATAGTCCAAAGAGAAGTGCGTAAGCCCTTCCAACAAGTGCAGCAGCGCCGGGCCAATGTACTGTTGCCCCATGCCAGCCTTACCTGTGACCAAAACGCGGGGGAAACCTGAGTGTCGAGGCAAATGGAGAGAAGCGATGGAGTGCACTTGCTTCTTCTGTCCGCGCTGTACTGTTCTTTGCCTTTCACCGGAGCTCTGACATTCAGGGCAAAACCACAGTTCTCCAACGCCTTCATCGGCAGATTCAGGAGCCGAGAGGCACGCACGATGAAACGCTCCAGGGCACGCATCACAGCACAGCAGCTCGCCTTCGTCTCCATGGCAAACGTCGCAGTCATCGTGGTTCGCAACGGCATATATATCTACATCATCTTCGTCCTCATCCTCGTCTTGAGCACTCACTTCTTCCTCGTTGTCGCCCGTAACAGCGTCGTCAATAGTAGTTTTGTCAAGGGGGAACAGTGGGAAGTGGTGGGCTACATCTCGCATCACCTTCCTCAACTGTCCCTCTAGCAGCCCCTTAACGGCACGTGGTAGCGGCGCTGCAAACGAACTGACCGCGCGATGAGAAGCAGGAGTGATTTTCTTCGCTGCCTTGGCAAAATCCCCTCGAGCTACGACTACCTTCTCCAGATTGATCAACAGCTTGTCCTGGCTTGCATACACCTGCGGGTACACACGTCGCAAAGAGCACAAGGCCGCCTCTGCGCAAAGAGCTTTAATATCAGCACCACAATAACCCACCGTCTGCTCTGCAAGCTCCGTCAGGAACCGATCCGACAGTGGAGGCTTCCAGTGGTTTGAGTGGATCGTCAGCATACTCTTCCGCTCGTTCACATTCGGTAACTTGAAGCCTAATTCGCGATCAAACCGACCAGGACGACGCAGCGCAGGATCAATCGCATCGAGGCGGTTGGTGGCTCCGATCACGACGACGCGGCCCCGCGAATCCATTCCGTCCATCAAAGCCAGCAATGTTGACACAATCGACGCGTGGATCTGATCTTGTTTGGCGCTTCGCACAGGTGCAAGGCCGTCAATTTCATCAAAGAAGATAATCGAGGGCTGGTTCCTCTTGGCCTCTTCAAACAACAGTCGAAGCTGACGCTCAGCTTCCCCCACCCACTTGCTCAAGCAATCTGCTCCCTTCCGCATGTAAAACGTCACGTGTTGCTTCGGCCTCTGCTTCTTTTTGTTGTGTGGAGAGCTTGCTGCTTCGTTAGAGCCACTGGACTGCTCGCCTTCACTGTAGAAGGAATTAGCCAGAGCTCTCGCCAGCAGCGTCTTGCCAGTGCCTGGTGGCCCATAAAACAGCACACCGGACGGAGGCGACACATTGTACTTTTCGTAAAATTCCGGGTACAGCAGCGGCAACATTACCATTTCCTTCAGTGCTTCGATGTGTGACTTCAAGCCACCCACGCTGTCCCACGTAATACTGCGATCGACTTCTACCGGGGTAATATCGGCTCGTGAACTTCCGCTTTTTCGGGCCTTCCCAGACCGCCACGGGCTGCTCGTTCGCATTCCTCCGTCCGAATCGTCGTCATCCATGAACGTGTCAGACGAAGACGAGCCCGAGGAGGATGACGAAAGAGATCGGCGGTGGCGATTCCGGTGTCCTCGGCGTCGACGGCGGCGCGGACGTGGAGACGAGTCCATATCGGACAGAAACAGCCGCCTATTGCTGCCAGAACCGTTCGTGGTGATTCTAGGCCTGGTAGCTCGACTGGTCTGCCGTTTCTGGAACTCTGCGTAGGCTGCAGTCTCTGGAGATGCAGCTGCATCTTCTTCGGCATCGGTCCGATGGGTTTTCGAGCGGTTACGAAGGGAATAGCGCCGCGACGCGTCTTCTTCGAATGCAGGTGCGGATTGAATCTTTGTTCGGCTTCGAGTAGCTACACCATTCTGGACAGAGGCCTGTCGACGCCGACGTAGATGGTAACGGGTCGAGCTGGCTGGTCCTTCGTCATCCTCGTCGTCGTGTTCATCCTCTGAGTTCGCATCGTCATTGTCGGACTGCGACTCGTTGTCTGCGTCGTGGGCTTCAGCTTGGTCTTCTTCCACACTCACCTCCAGTTGCGACCTCTTCGTTGTACGTTGTCTTCTTTCGGTCTGCGGTGGCGAAAAGGCGCTGGTCTCACTCGTCGTGAGACTTTCTCGCGATCGGAGAGAGTAGCGGGATGAGTGCGAGCGTCTCTCCAGCTCCCGCGCCTTCGCCCTCTCCTCTCGCTCTTGCGCTTTAATACGCCGGTTGATTTCCCGCATAGGCAGCTCCTCCTCGTTTTCTTCCTCCTGCTCATCTTCCTCCTGTTCCTCTTCGTCCGGACGCCGTCGTTGTCTTTTGGATCGGCGGTTGCGACTCGGACTGCGACGACGTCGGCGCTTCCTGTTGCTACTTTTGTTGACGACGGACTCTGGTGTGGACTCGGCGTATGGCGTGGGCCGTGAATTGCTGGTGAAGACCTCGTTGTACATGGACTCATCGAACCGCTTGGGCTTCGAGTGGCGCGTGCGTAGCGCGTAGCGTAAGGACGAGGACGGTGACGCGTCATCGTGGGTGGAGGGCGGCGGGCTGCTGATATTCAGCTCTGCTTGAAGACGACGCTGTTGGGGCACAGAAGTGGTGAGACCAACACTCATACACAGAGTGTAGCTACCATCTAGGAAACGCACCGAAGAGCGTCGCGTTCTTTTCTCCTTTAATTCTTCTTGTTGATCTTCATGTTGCTCTTCTTCTTCTAGCTCTTCTTCTTCCTGCTCCTCCTCCTTGTTCTCCTCTAATTCATCGGTGTCTTCATCCTCAGACTATAAAACAGTGACAGATTTAGTTGTCGTGACGGTTGGAATGAAGGAAAGTGACCAAACCTCCTCTTCCTTCGCCTCGACGGCCCGCGGAGGCTCCACGAGCTCCGGCGACGAGTCTACAGCAAGACACAAAAGTGAGGAAGACACTCAACGTCGCAGCTAGAGCTTCCTTACCGCTGCTACTTGGAGACGCTTCCAAGACGCTGGGGCCCATTTGTTTTAGAAAATATTTTTATTGCCAATTATGTATTTGCTAACCCTATTTTAACCAGTGAGACTTTCCGGCAAAAATACGGCCAGGGTTAATAAAACCTGTCTTAAAATTTAAGACAGGCTGTCATTTAATTATTACTGCGGCGGAGTGGTTAGCTCACAAACCAACACACCCTGAACAAACCAAACCATGTAATGTAACGTGCACGAAATTGGTTTGGTCGAAAATTACGCAGATTTGCGACCCAAAATTACGAAACGCATTGGTTTTTGGTAAGATATTCCCCGGATCTGAACCTTGGAATGGAGTTTCGGTCGTTATAGGTTTGAAGTTACTGGGACCTTTGAAGCCTGCACAGGAAGATTGCACCCCTCGTCATTTTAAGATACTTCACAGGCCTGAGCGCTCAGTTCCTTTTGCAGACCCTCAGACTTCAGTTCGCTCCCTTCTGCGCAGGTGCGCCGCTTCAGTACATAAAAATCAGCGGTAGGACCAATCCTTCACTCTAGTTCCTGGTCAGCATCAGTGTTTCATGTGCTTGTCATCCCGCCAACACAAACTCCCCGGATTTGACTTGGCTCAAGACCTGTACAATCAGACCTGAAGTGGCGATTTGCTCATCAAAAGGAACAAAATTGGTTAGTGCTAAAGGTTGTAGCCATATCCGAACCAGCTCCAACACTTGCGACGTAACGCCAGCGCCCGGGGTTAACAAGGGATGGATTATGGAGATAGTGATTTGACACCGGCGCAGGGAGAGCTGGGAGCTCAGTTAACAGGTCCGAGTACAGCGACATCAAGATCGGGTGTTGAGGCAGTGAGACGGGGAGAATTTATGGCAGCACCGGGCACTTCACCAAACACAAACATCGGTGTTGTGATCCCAGTGCCAGAGAACGTGAGTCAAGCAACACGAGGTTATGTACCTCTCGCTGGTGTGGTGAAGTGCTTTCCAAGAAAGGCACGGTTGCCGTAGATGGAATCCGATCTGAGCTGGTTGCCGTATGAGGAATCCGATCTGAGTCGGTTGCCGTACGAGGAATCCGATCTGAGTCGGTTGCAGGGTCAGATCTGAGTCGGCTGCCGTGCGCGGATTCCATATGGTTGAAGAAGGCCGATGTACACGGGACGGGACGAGACCAGTCTCGGTACGGTGATTATGGATCCCGAAGATCCGGATCAGGCTGGGACTATTATCCAAGATCCGAGATCCCGAGATCCAGATCCCCAAGATCCGAGATCCCGAGATCCGAGATCCCCAAGATCCAGATCTAGATCCCCAAGATCCAGATCCCCAAGATCCGAGATCCCGAGATCCGAGATCCCCAAGATCCAGATCTAGATCCCCAAGACCCGAGATCCCAAGATCCCAGATCCTCCAGATCCAGATCCCCAAGATCCGAGATCCCGAGATCCAAGATCCCCAAGATCCAGATCCCCAAGATCCGAGATCCCCAAGATCCAGATCCAGATCCCCAAGATCCGAGATCCCAAGATCCCAGATCCTCCAGATCCAGATCCAGATCCCCAAGATCCAGATCCCCAAGATCCGAGATCCCGAGGTCCAAGATCCCCAAGATCCGAGATCCCGAGATCCGAGATCCCCAAGATCCAGATCTAGATCCCCAAGATCCAGATCCCCAAGATCCGAGATCCCGAGATCCGAGATCCCCAAGCTCCAGATCTAGATCCCCAAGACCCGAGATCCCAAGATCCCAGATCCTCCAGATCCAGATCCCCAAGATCCGAGATCCCGAGATCCAAGATCCCCAAGATCCAGATCCAGACCCCCAAGATCCGAGATCCCGAGATCCCAGATCCCCATGATCCAAGATCCAGATTCCCAAGATCCGAGATCCCGAGATCCAAGATCCCCAAGATCCAGATCCAGACCCCCAAGATCCGAGATCCCGAGATCCCAGATCCCCAAGATCCGAGATCCCGAGATCCGAGATCCCCAAGATCCAGATCTAGATCCCCAAGATCCGAGATCCCGAGATCCGAGATCCCCAAGATCCAGATCTAGATCCCCAAGACCCGAGATCCCAAGATCCCAGATCCTCCAGATCCAGATCCCCAAGATCCGAGATCCCGAGATCCAAGATCTCCAAGATCCAGATCCCCAAGATCCGAGATCCCCAAGATCCAGATCCAGATCCCCAAGATCCGAGATCCCAAGATCCCAGATCCTCCAGATCCAGATCCAGATCCCCAAGATCCAGATCCCCAAGATCCGAGATCCCGAGGTCCAAGATCCCCAAGATCCGAGATCCCGAGATCCGAGATCCCAAGATCCCAGATCCTCCAGGTCCAGATCCAGATTCCCAAGATCCGAGATCCCGAGATCCCAGATCACCATGATCCAAGATCCAGATCTCCAAGATCCGAGATCCCAAGATCCCAGATCCTCCAGATCCGAGATCCCAAGATCCTCCTGATCTCCCAAGATCCCCAAGATCCAGATCCAGACCCCCAAGATCCGAGATCCCGAGATCCCAGATCCCCATGATCCAAGATCCAGATTCCCAAGATCCGAGATCCCGAGATCCAAGATCCCCAAGATCCAGATCCAGACCCCCAAGATCCGAGATCCCGAGATCCCAGATCCCCATGATCCAAGATCCAGATCTCCAAGATCCGAGATCCCAAGATCCCAGATCCTCCAGATCTAGATCCAAGACTTCATGGAGATCCGGATCCAGCTGAAGGCCAAGATCTAGGATCCCGGCTAGGATTCAAGTTACCAAGATCCAAGATCTAGGCGAGGACACAACATGTGATGACTATCGGTGTAAAAGGTGCAGGATCCAGATGTTGCATAGGGCGAGGATCCAGATGATAGGTCTTAGGATGGGATTGGTATAATTGTAAATCAGACTCGAATTTGCCTTGATCTACGCAAGTGCCTTAGCTACACCAGGAAACGGGAACGCATATTGGCCCTCAAAGGTGTTAGGAAGCTAAGTGTAGTTGATCTAGCTGTAAGGTATAAGACTGGATAATATATTGGCCAGCTTAGCCTACACTAGTGATCTACCTAAGTGCATATCGGATCTAAGGGACTTTATTGCTTGGCCCGAAGATCTATCGACTCTCAACTCTCAAGACCCCCGCTATCGGACGCGGCAAGCAACGGAAAGGACAAGGAACACCCCGCCACAAGGCAAACCTACCAGCCCGGATCCAGATCCGGCTGCTAGATCTGAGCTCGACCAAGTCGCTCTAGATCTAGATCTACTACCCGGCGGTAGAGCGAAGACTTCCGCGCTACCCCACGACCCCACGTCTCGCCAAGACAGTCACCCTTCACACCAAGACCTCTTCGAAGTTACCTGGAAGAGCAGATCCCGCCCACCGACGGGTACACAAGGTGAACACACTCAGCACAAGATCACGGATCATCGGAGCACCCCCTCCGTTAGTCGGTGTCTGGGCGCAAGTGGTATCAGGATCTGGCCTTAATCACATTTTGGCCGATCCCGCTACACCACAATGGTGCGCGTGCCCGGATCTTCTGGTGACTTCGGATATCACCGTGAGTCCCAAGAAGATGTCAAAGTGAAGGAAGAACCCGGGGAACAAGCGCCTTCGGACGTTGGATCGACGAAGACGCCGCTGAAAACAGCAAGATCCACAGATCAGCAGAGCTTTGGGAGGAACTCTGCTGAAAGACAGGAGGTGGACCCAGATCTAGATCTGGAAGAGAAACCTCAAATTCCTCCGGCGGTCCCTTCGGGGGCCAGTGCGGATCTCGATGAGAATCGAGATCCGCCGAGCGATAAGGCGAAGACGAAGCCTAAGCCTCAATCGCTCACAAAGTCCGCCGCGGTCCCAAAAGCCACGAAGAAGAAGAAGACCAAGACCACGCGGACAAAATTGAAAGCACCTGAGTCAGATGGGGATGATTTAGGCAAATCTAGATCTACCCAAACTAGGAGCACCCTGGAGCTGGCGTACCACCAGAAGGTGCTCAGCGAGATCCTGACCCAAGATCCGGTACTGGCGATCCTTCAAGTCCGCCAGATCGGAGATCTCAAGGGGCCGGTAACCAGCCCCCCGGTCGTGACCGACCGCCTGGGCGCCGTCCAAGCTTTGCTGGATCTGCTTCATGAAGCCGGACTTGTGGCCGGAGCCTTCGATGCAGGCACTCTGTTCGATCTGGGCCTGAGCGCGATCCAGGTAGTAACTCAGGATCTCTTCAAGACCCTGAGGATCTTGGTCGGGGAGCGGGATCGGCCGCGGGATCTCGATTATCAGACGGGATCCTCGCACTACGCGTCCGCTACCTCAGAACCCGACTCGGACAGCTCCCGCGGACCTCGACGGATGTCGTTAGGACCCGGTGGGGCTAGATACCTCAGATCTCGAGCCCCGACGCCGGATCCAGACCCGCAGCCTGAGCGTAGATCTAGATCTACGCCCAAGCGTCCTGTAGAACGAGATCCTGTGGCGAAGACTGCGACGGTCGCACCCGCGCCTACGGAGTCGACCAACAAACTGGAGGCGTACTTCCAAGCTGCCATGAACAGATTCTTGAAGGAACAACAGGTGACCGCAGTGCCCCAAGCCGTCAGCGCGGCGGCATATCGGGGATCCCAAGACGTGGATATGGAGTCTGTGGGAGAGCCGGACCGTCATTGGGAATATGATCCCGATGATCTGGAGATCCCGAGCTCCGGCAGAGCAATAGTAGCCACCGCTGCCGCTGGTCAAGGAGGAACATCGTTGATCCAGCGAGTACGGATCTCCGCAATCTCGGATCTGAAGGAGTTTTCAGGCAAGGACCTAGACGAGGATCGAGCGAGGTCCTGGATCAGCAAGGTGAAGTCAGCCTTCCAACGGGATCAGGCAACGGACGAAGAGAAGTGCCTCACCTTTGCGGATCTGCTTGTCGGACCTGCCAAAAATTGGCACCGACAGCTAGCCCGATCCACGCGAAACAAGTGGGATGACCTGCTTAAGAGCTTCCAGACGCAGTACTGTGGATTGGGAGTATCGGTTGCGTGGCAATATTACCACGCCCGAAAAAGGTCCGAAGAGTCGCCCCTGGAATATCTCTACCGGTTGAATGTAGCCGCTCTGCGAGCCAAGCTCAAGATCAAGGATGGAGATGCTAAGACTCGCCGGGAACATGTTGACCACTTCATCGAGACTCTAGGAGACCCAGAGCTAGCCGACCGACTGACGCTGCTACGGCTCATGGACAGTGAAGATCTGGAAGAGGTCCTCCGTGCTCAAGAACGCGCGAAGAGTCGACAGAAGCGATCCGCGTTCGGTTCGAAGTATCGCCAGAAGGCACCGGCGGCAGCCTCAGCAGCCCCGGCCAAACGAGCGGTACGGGCAGTTCAGGTCCAAGGTCACAGCTCGGAGTCTGAAGCGGGATCCGGATCAGACGGATCCGATTCGGAGGGAGATCTGCGTAAGATCTATCTCGCCTCATCGGAGGAGATCGCTAAGGGCGGCGACCCGAACAAACTCCGACACCAGACTCCAGATCAGGCGAGATCCAATCCGGACTCGCAGGATAGAGATCGGAACCCGGATCGCAGATCCACGAATCGCTATGACGATCAAGATCGTAGCCGATGCTCGCACTGCGGATCCCGGAAGCACACCGATCTCGGCTGCTGGAGGCGCCTGACTTGCGAGAAGTGTGGGAAGCGAGGCCATCCGGCTGATCGCTGCCTGTTTGTTTGTCGTGGGTGTGGAGAACTGCATGATGCGGGTGAATGTCCGATGGAGGAGTTCTACAACCAGATCCGGAAGTGGTACGACCCCACCCGACACGCAGGCATGCTCCCAGAAATCGCCGAGAAGATGTTAAACTAGGACGCTCGCCGGGTTGGAATCCGGTACGAGCCGAGCGTTCTAGGTATTGCATCTATGCATATGTGAACAACAAGTCGGTAGATCAAGATAGCAGAAGATCGGATCTACGCGGTAATACATGTGAATTGCATACATACACCGCTAAGATCTCGAGTCTTCCTAAGATCGACGAATACAGCAGATCCAGATCTGAAGTCGCGTTGGAACTCCGTCGCGGAGAATCCCGAGGCTACTGGAAGTATCACGCTCCAGGGAAATGGTTCCGTCAGGCCAAGATCTCGGGCAAGATCAACCACGAGAAAGCGATCTTGCTCCTAGACACCGGTGCCGAAGTGTCTATCCTGGACACTACCTTTGCTCGTAAGGTAGGGTGCCAGATCGACACAAGTCAAAGGCAAGAGTGTGTTGGGATCGGAGACAATGTATATACGACGGAGGGAAGGGCGAAGATCAAGATCACGTTGGCAGGATACTTGGTATATTTCTTCGAGATCTGGATCGGGGATCTATCGGGACAGGAGGCGATCCTCGGCATGGACTTCATGATCCCGGCCGGCGTCCGAATGGATCTGGCAGGAGGGTCGATGTGCTTGCCGAACGAGATCGGGATCCGGCTGCACGGCAGGAAGCGCCTGTATGGCGAGCGGGTCCGATCCGTCACCTTAGACGATGATCTGGAGGTGCCGATCGGTGAATCTGTTGAAGCCGAGCAGCGTTTGAAGATCTCCCACACCGAAAAGCTGTGGGTCACGCGGGGTGAGCGTTGGGTGCCAACGGTCGTCGATGGGCCGGGCAGGATCCGGTATCTGAAGATCACCAACCTCAGCGACAAGATCTTGAGGCTAAATCGGAGGTCCCAGATCGGCATGGTGTTGGAAGACGACAAGGTGCCCCGGATCCCCGGATATGTATCGGTAGGATCCCGGAGATACATGGAGTGGCAAAATCTCGCCCTGGAAGCCACGGTGGAGATCCAGTCGTCCGGCCCCGAGATCCTTGATGGCCCGGCCGAGCCGGCGGTAGATCGTCCGGAGTATGTCACCCCACGTGCGATCTTGAAAAGAGGCCAGAGTCGGCAGTGTGACGATCGACCGGAACCTGTCCAACCGGTGACTTTCGACGGGAGCACAGGCCTGAACTCCCGGCGCAGCTCGGAGCTTGGAGCCTGCCCTTCAACTGCATCGGAATCCGATTCGGATCGCCCTGATCCGGATCCCCAAGACCGAGATGGGAGGCATGTATCCACCCTATGTTTTTCAAGAACTGATATGGAAGATGGGCATGATGATGGGCACAACGATCGGCGGCACCAACACCACGAAGGCCGTGGAGACTCCTCACTCACCCAGTCGAGCGTTGCGCTTATAACGAATGCTGGGAACGCAATCGAGGAAGCCCCGAGCCTATCTACCGCGCAGCGGAGTGCGGCCGCTACGGATCAGGAGGTTCTGGCTTCGACCCAAGTGGACCCAACCCCGGATCAGACAACCCGGAACGGTGCCGAGGCATACGAGGTCAACCAGTCCGAGGCCCAAATCAGCGAGACCCAAGGCAAGGAGGTTGACGCCAGCGCGAGTGTAGCCACAGACGATCCCGCCATCAATGATGTGTGGACGGCCACAGACGATCCCGTCATCAATGATGTGTGGACGGAAGCCAGAATATCCAGTGCGACAGATGATGACGGCACAGGCGACACGGACGTAATCAGTGATGTGTGGCAAGGACTCAAGGTATCCAGTATAGCCAAGGGGGATGGGACATATGATCAGGATGCAAGGTGGGATGCGCACCACCCAGGCAGCCCGGATCACGATCTAAGATCCCCGGATCCAGACTCTCAGGATCCAGATCTGGCGGATCCCGATCTGCCGGATTCCGATCTAAGATCCCCGGATCCAGACTCTCAGGATCCAGATCTGGCGGATCCCGATCTGCCGGATCCCGATCTAAGATCCCCGGATCCAGACTCTCAGGATCCAGATCTGCCGGATCCCGATCTGCCGGGTCCCGATCTAAGATCCCCGGGTCCAGACTCTCAGGATCCAGATCTGGCAGATCCCGATCTGCCGGATCCCGATCTAAGATACCCGGATCCAGACTCTCAGGATCCAGATCTGCCGGATCCCGATCTAAGATCCCCGGATCCAGACTCTCAGGATCCAGATCTGGCGGATCCCGATCTGCCAGATCCCGATCTAAGATCCCCGGATCCAGACTCTCAGGATCCAGATCTGGCGGATCCCGATCTGCATCGCCTAGATCCCGATGGCGAAGATCCGGATCCGGCTGATTCTCCGGATGGTGATGGGATGCATCACGACATGACCAAGGATCGCGTTAACGGAGATGGGCTAAGTGACATCCGTGGTACCTTAAGCGACTTGTTACGTCAACATGATATGAGTAAAGGCGTGCGAAATTCAAATTCAACCGACCTGAAAGAGGAGAAGCCAGATCATGTATGGGAACTCCGGGATGGCGCTGATCTAGACAGCCACGGGTATCACCACACGAATGGGGATCTCGCGGCCGAAGATCTCGACGGCAACCTTGCAGTGGTGCCTGAGATCCAGATCTCAACGACCGACGAGGTGAAAATTGAAGATATCCAAGTCGGAGATCCGGGATCCACTACCCCGGAAGAGATCGATAGACTCCGGCAGATCATCTGGAAGAGGCGACATCTACTGATTGGTAAGGGTAACGCCCTACCGCCAGCAGCTCGAGGAGTCGTGTGTGATATCGATGTGGGGGATGCGAGGCCGATCGCGCAGCGCGTACGGAAGGTGGCCCCTCAATTCAGGGAGAAGGTGTCCGATCTGATCAAGGGACTGCTATCGGCCAAGATCATCAGGCATTCAACTTCCCCATGGGCCTCTCCGATCGTAGTGATCATTAAGAAAAACGGAGTAGACATTCGACTCTGTATTGATTACCGCCTAGTGAACGGGCTTACTCGCCTCATGATCTATCCGATGCCGCTGATCAACGATCTCCTCGAAGATCTAGACCGGGTTCTCTGGTATTGTTCGTTGGATATGGCTAGCGGATTTTGGGTTGTCTCCATGACGGATCGAGCTCGTGCGATATCGGCGTTTATCACCCCTTTCGGTCTGTTCGAGTGGAATCGTATGCCGTTTGGACTCAAGAACGCTCCCCAGATCTACCAACGCCTAATTGATAATGCATTGTATGGATTCCTGAAGATCTCGGGATCCAGCGGGCCCAAGGATCAGACGACCTCCGAAGATCCAGACGACGGGTCTGGAGGTTCTGCGGATCTATTCGAGACCGGGGACCCAGCGGATCCGGGCTCCCAATCGGTGTTGGGTCGCAGATCCTATATCGATGATATTCTGGTGACGGCCGGATCCTGGGATCAGTTATGTGACCGGGTTCAAGATCTATTGGACGTGTGCGACAAATGGAATTTGTCGATCAGTGTAGCAAAAAGCTTTTGGGGACTACGCAAGGTGGATTACTTAGGTCATCGGGTGTCTAATGACGGACTAGAGGCAAACCCCAAAGATCTGACTGCTCTGGCCGACCTGCCATTCCCGGGATCCCTAAGATCCATGCAGTCTTTCCTCGGAAGCTTGAATTATTATAGTCGATTTATCGAAGATTACGCGATCTACGCTGCTGTCTTATACGAACTACGGGAGGTCGAGTTTGCCGAGTTGAAGAAATGCCCGGATCTCCGTCGTGTGCTGGACCGACTCGATTTGGGTACCCGGGATCCAAAGGAGATCTGGGTCCCAGACCCACCAGATCTAGCCGAGTCGAATACGCTGAAGCCAAGCGAGGACAGTCCCGTAGACGAAAGGTGGATCCGGGCCCATCGAGCGTTCGCGCAGTTGAAGATGAAGATCAGCTCGACGCCGATCCTGCGCCACTTTGATCCCACCCGGTTGCCGGTTGTGATTGTCTATGCGAGCGAGTGGGCGATATCCGCTTCGTTGGTGCAAGACCACGATGGGATCTACCATCCAGTTGCTTTCGCTAGCAGGACGCTGAAGCCAAACGAGTTGAACTATAACGTGGTGGAGAAGGAAGTGTTGGCGTTGCTCCGGATCTTGGATCTTTATTATAATCTGCTAGTTGGGCGCAAGATCCAGATCCTGACGAGGCACTCCACCCTCGCGTGGCTGTTCAAGTCACCCGGTCTCCAAGGCCGCCTCGGACAGTGGGCTGCTCTCTTATCGCCTTGGGATTTGGAGATTGTCAAATGTACTCGCGGAGAAGACGAGATCCTGGGGGCGCTGGCAGCCAGCATTACGCCAAGATCTCAAGTAGACGAAGCCCTGATAGCGATTGCGCCTCGGAAGGAGCCCCGACGTCGGATCCAGACGCCTTTACCCACAGTACGCGAGGATGAAGAGCTATGGGTGGTGAGCTTTGACGGATCTGCACGAGTCAAGCGTGGCGGAGGCGCGTTCAGCGCGATTGTATGGAAGCTGCCAGGATGGAGAGTGATAAAAGCCAGATCCAGCTACGCAGAAGGCATGACTGTCAACGAAGCTGAGTATAATGGTTTGCTATTGGGGTTAGATCTGTTAGAGGGCTTAGATCCCGCCCGTGTCGTGATCTGTGGAGATTCGAATCTCGTGATCCGGCAGGTCAGAAGAGAAATCGACTGCAAAGCGCCGGGATTGACCCTATTGAAACAGAGGACGCTGGATCGCCTGCGGTCTTGGCCGGATCACGATCTGGTGCATGTGAAGCGTGACTGGAATGGAAGCGCGGACAGCCTGGCGAGTGCAGCACTCCAGAGACAAGGAGGCGTAGACGTGACAGTGGAATCGGATCTCCAGGATCTGGTCACTCTGAACCGCTTAGATGAGATCCTGGTGGCTGGATCCGAGGACGCGAAGATCCGGGTCGCTGCAGTGGCGACCAGATCGGGTGCCAGACGCAGATCTGACCCGGTCGTGATGCAGGAGGAAGTCGTCAGGGAGATGCGGGTCGATCGGATTCGCAAGGCCCAGGACGAGGAGGCGTGGATCGTTGGATTGAAGAAATATTTGGTCGGGCAAGTGGAGGATCTAGATCGAGAAGAGGCCAGATCTTAAAGTAAGATCGCGACGAATTACGAGACCGACGATCAAGATCTCCTCTTCTACTGCCCGCCATCTAAGGGATCCGAGGCGGATCGTGATCAACTGATGAGGCTAGTGATCCCCGAAGCCCTGCAGCAGGATGTCCTGCACCACTATCACAAGAGCTTGGAAGGAGGACATCAGGGGATCGGGCGCACGTATGATCGGATCCGGAGGCATTTCCACTGGAGAGGCATGTTCCGTAGTGTCCAGCGGTATGTTGGGGAATGCGTAGACTGCGAGACCGGTAAAGGGAGACCCACGATCCGAGGGGAGTCGCCCGGAAACATCCAAGCCACATATCCGTTCCAGATCATTGCGATGGACCACATACCGTCACTGCCGAAGTCCTACAAAGGGAATACGGAGCTGCTGATCTGGGTGGATCTCTTCACCGGATTCGTGATCGCGAAGGCGAGCGCGTCCAGAACCGCTCAGACGATTGCAGAATCCTACGAAGAATGTGTGTTCCGGCGATTCGGGGCCAGCGAAGTGATCCGCCATGATCGCGAACCAGGATTTATGTCGGACTTCTTTCGAGCCTTCAATAGGATCGTCGGACAACGACAATCGGCGACGATGGCATACAGACCGCAGGCTAACGGTACTGCAGAGCGGATGGTACAGACTTCCACCAGAGCATTGAAAATGTATGTGGAAGATCTGGATCAGCGAGACTGGGACGAGTATGCGGAGCGGCTAACCTTCGCGATCAACACGGCCCACGATAGGATCCGGGATGACACCCCTTTTTTCTGGGTACATGGCTGGGATCCGAGATCTACGCTGGAAGCAACGATCCCGATCGGTAGCACCCGACGTCAAGATCGCGATCCCCGTCGATGGAGGAATCAGATCCAGCGTTATTACCAGCAAGCCCGAGAGCAGGTGAACAATCGATTGCGAGAAGCGATCGCAGATCGTGCCGCGCGACATAACGAAGAGCTGCGTCCGCGTCAGATCGAACCCGGATCCCAAGTGTGGCTATACCTGGATCGAGTGAAAGAAGGGTACGCCCGTAAGCTGGCCCATCTGTGGCATGGTCCTTTCCGAGTGGCCGAGAAGATCAGCGAATATGCAGTGAGATTGGAGACAAATGGGACGGGCTATCGGTTGTTTCCGGTGGTGCACGTCTCTAAGCTGAAGCTGGTGAAGCACTTCCCCGATCGACCCCAGATCCAACTGGCCGATGCAGATCAGGAGCGCGTAGACTTCGAGGAAGAACTCCTCCCGGAAGATAGCTGGGTCCCCGATCTAGATCTGGATGAGTACGAAGTGGAAAGGATCTCGGACATGCGATCTGGCCGACGGACAAGATACGGACGGATCTTCCGAGAATTTCTAGTGCATTGGAAGGGATATGAAGATCCGACATGGGTTGACGAGTCAGATCTTAACTGCGGAGCGATACTACATGAATTCTTGCGGGATCATGTGGATCGCAACCGATTCCACGTGATGCAGTCCCACGAGGAGTAGGGAGCCCCGGGCCTGTCGTTGCGGATGAGCAATGTGACGGGAGGAACAGATCTACGAGAAGTCGTAGATCGGAAGAAAGAGATTGTATTCCTTTGCATATTTACATATCTACAAACAAGGCGGGGTGAAGATCCGGGTCGAAGAATCATCCCAATCCCAGATCTGTAGACCTGGGAAGAGCGGATCCAGATCTGAACGTGTCTGGATCTCGAATACCGAGATCTTAATCTGGAGAAGTGCGACTTGGGATCTACAACCAACCGATGAGGAATAAAGGTGGCAAGTGACGCATGAGGATATCAAGTGGAAAAGAATGGGTGGATTATGAGTGAGTTAAAAAACGAAAGTAGAAATGGATCCAACGCCTCCAGGCGCGATAGTCGGAGATCCAGATCACAAGACGACGGTTTGCTCCGACTTGGCCGATTTTCCGGAAGATCTCTCCTTCACGTGGGAAAATTTCTGGGACAAGCGCGAGATCTGATCGGCAGGGTGGTCGGAGATGGAGTCGCGAAAGTGATTGCGCCACGGATCGTCGGCGTTGCATTCGTCAAGAGCCTCCAATAGATCTGTGGGATCCGGACGATCCAGATTTGGATCCGCCAGTCGAGCCTTGCGAGCCTCTAGACCAGGATACCAGGCAACCTTGTCACCGCGTTTGGGGAAGTGGAGGAAGGGTAGATCCAGCAAGAGATCTAGATCGCACCATCCATTCAACATCAACGGGATCAACTGCATCAGGACCTGCTTCCAGCTGTTACCAGCGTGACTGCGTCTGTTGGCCCGCTGTTTCCGATAGGCTAGAAGTTCCAGGTCTTGAGAACCCTCGATGGGAAGGCTATGGGTGGCCTCCCAGTACGCCTGAAGGTGTCGGTTCTCATGCGCGAGATATAAATCCAGGAGGTGCCCCAGGCCCCCACCGATCTGGGGATTGAAGCTAAGCTGGGGAGTCCCGATCTCCAAGACTTCCCAAGGACGGGTGTCCAGCAACGCTTTGACGTTCTTGGCAGTCACGAGATCCCTACAATATTCCGAGGGATCCGGCGCCTTGCCGGAACAGGGGAACATCCATCCAGGCTGAGTCGGAAATATCGGGAATAGATCACCGATCACCAAGCTCGCGATGCTGACGTTGTTCATCTTAGTGACGATCCAGGGCTCCACCTCTGCTGCCCCAAGGGTACGAGGGCGAAAACGGCCCGGAATGAATCTGTCATCGGGCCCGAAAGGTGCGGCCGGGGGAGGGAGATCCAGCTGAGAATCGGAGGAAGATCCAGCCTTGGCTGCGGACCCTGACTTAGAAGAGGATCCTGACGATTTGGCAGATCCAGATCCAGACTTGGGATCTTTGGATCCCGTCTTGGACGAAGATCTGGTCTTGGCCGTGGATCCCGACTTGGAGGTAGATCCAGAGGGCTTCGCCGACCCGGACTCCGTCTTGGATCCAGACTTAGCCTTCGCCGAGGATCCCGACTTGGAGGCGGATCCGGCGGACGGTTTCGCAGATCCAGACCCCGACTTGGAGGCGGATCCGGCGGACGGTTTCGCAGATCCAGATCCCGACTTGGAGGCGGATCCGGATGGTTTCGCAGAGCCAGATCCCGACTTGGAGGCGGATCCGGATGGTTTCGCAGAGTCAGATCCCGACTTGGAGGCGGATCCGGCGGACGGTTTCGCAGATCCAGGCCCCGACTTGGAGGCGGTTCCAGACGACTTGGACGAAGATCCAGACCCCGCCTTGGACGAAGATCCAGCCTTGGCTGGGGATCCTGGCTTGGGGATGAGCCCAGACTTTGCCGATCCAGTTTTGGGGTCTTTGGATCCCGCCTCAGATCCAGGTCCAGACTTGGGATCCTTGGGTCCACCGGAGGGGTTGGACCGGCCAGATTGCGCCGAGGATCCAGAGGTGGGTTTGGCAACTTGGGGGACCACGGGCTTAGCAGGTGGAGGAGGTAACGGGACGGGGCCAGATCCAGCGGTTGATCCAGATCCGGCGGAAGTGGGAGAGACCCGCGTAGGCGAAGCATGGCGAAGACGTCTGTCCGCCGCTCGCGATAGTGACAAAGCCCGGAGGGTGTCCTGTTCTAGGGCATCGTCGTTAATCTCCGCGTCCTCAGGATCCTCACTCGACTCGTCCTCGCTAGGCGGATCCGATTTAGCGGAAGCGGAGTTAGATCCATCGGAGGACTCCTCTTCGCTGTCCGTAAGACCCGTTTGCCGCCGTGGGCGTCTTGGCCGAATCGGAGACCCATGGTCGGAGTCCGGACTAGGCGGGGGAGTGTCGCCGTGGCCAGACCCCGGACTTGGAGGAGGTGTACCGCCAGCGGGCTTGGCAGGAACCACGACGGGAGGATTTTGGCGGGGCCGCTTGGTGGCCGGATCCGACGGCGGATCGGGGTTTGGCGACGGATCCCGTGACCTTTTAGATCCCGACGCCGATGCAGCTGCAGATTCTGAAGTCAGATCCACCGTGTTGGCCGGAGTGGGCGTGGGGATCGGAGCCGGATTCGGAGTTGAGATCGGAACCGGTGGAAGCGGAGGCTTGGATCCCGCCACAGACCCTTGCATAGCGGCGGCGATGATCGCGAGCCGGCCGAGTGCACTGTCACGCTCTACGCGCACCTCGTCGCGGGCGCGCACAGTAGAGGCCAGATCGCGAACAAGGTCGTCCTGACGGCGGCTTAGATCCGAAGCCTGGTCCTGAAGACTAGTGACGGCACGCTCAGCGTCCCCTAGCTTGGCCCCTGTGGATACGACAGGTGTGAGGTCAGCCATCCGAAAACCTGACAACGGAGAACAATACGTACTGAGATCGCGGTTCTCAGTCTCAGCAAGAGTCAGACCCTGCGCGACGCGATCCAGATCTTCAATGGCGGTGTCCCGCTGGCGAAGAGTGGAGTCACGATCTGAGCAAGCAGCTGTAAGGTCCCGTAAGACCTTGGCGTGCTCCGCCCGAACCGCGTCCAGCTCGGATCTAAGCGCCGCCAGCTCGCGGGAAGACTTGTCCAGTGCTGCGCGTGCCTCGTCTCGCTCAGATCTAGCAGACTCCCGTTCCGCACGAACTTGATCCAGAAGACTGGTGTCGGGCTGAGGCTCAGTGGTGGCGGATCCAGAATGCCCAGGATCTACTGAACGCTGTGCGTACGCCAGACTGCCCTCGGTGAGACGGAGGGTATATTGCAGTTCCTCGATCTCGATCTTGGCCGAGCCGACTTCGACCTGCAAACGATCGACTTCGTCGTTGGCGGAAGAGATCTGGGCAGCCAGATCTTCACGCTCAGCGACCAGAATGCTGAGATCTCGACGCAAAACGTCCTCCGCGCGTGCCATATCCGCAATCTCCCTATCTCGACGCCCCACACGGTCTTGCAAGGCGGTGATTTGGGCCGCGTGGGCCTGCGTAGTCTCGGGATCCTGCAGGAGAGACGCAACTTCGCCCTGGAGCCGGCTACGCTCAGCCTGGAGCTCGCCCACCTGACGCTCTAGATCCCGCAGATCCCTGGTCAGGCGCCGCACGGTCTTGGCCAGGTCGTTCTGTCCGCGGGTGGCGACGTCACGTCCTCCCTCGGCGACATGCATGTTGGCGGTGGTCTGCGCAAGCTGACCCTCTAGGTCGCGGATGCGGCGCCGAAGGTCGTGGGCTGACCCGCCAGCCGAGCTCGTATCGCCCTGCGGAGATCGGGGAGAGGATCCCGGTAGAGATCCCGGTAGAGATCCGGCGAGGCTGTCCTGTCGTGAAGATCCAGTATGACTGGGAAGCATGGGGGCGAATGGGGCGGAAGTGATGAGGTAAAAAGGTTGTTGACTGTGCACGAAGTGATGCCGTTGGGCGGCAACAACTGCGTGCAGGAGGCGGCTGTGGTGAAGTGCTTTCCAAGAAAGGCACGGTTGCCGTAGATGGAATCCGATCTGAGCTGGTTGCCGTATGAGGAATCCGATCTGAGTCGGTTGCCGTACGAGGAATCCGATCTGAGTCGGTTGCAGGGTCAGATCTGAGTCGGCTGCCGTGCGCGGATTCCATATGGTTGAAGAAGGCCGATGTACACGGGACGGGACGAGACCAGTCTCGGTGCGGTGATTATGGATCCCGAAGATCCGGATCAGGCTGGGACTATTATCCAAGATCCGAGATCCCGAGATCCAGATCCCCAAGATCCGAGATCCCGAGATCCGAGATCCCCAAGATCCAGATCTAGATCCCCAAGATCCAGATCCCCAAGATCCGAGATCCCGAGATCCGAGATCCCCAAGATCCAGATCTAGATCCCCAAGACCCGAGATCCCAAGATCCCAGATCCTCCAGATCCAGATCCCCAAGATCCGAGATCCCGAGATCCAAGATCCCCAAGATCCAGATCCCCAAGATCCGAGATCCCCAAGATCCAGATCCAGATCCCCAAGATCCGAGATCCCGAGGTCCAAGATCCCCAAGATCCGAGATCCCGAGATCCGAGATCCCCAAGATCCAGATCTAGATCCCCAAGATCCAGATCCCCAAGATCCGAGATCCCGAGATCCGAGATCCCCAAGATCCAGATCTAGATCCCCAAGACCCGAGATCCCAAGATCCCAGATCCTCCAGATCCAGATCCCCAAGATCCGAGATCCCGAGATCCAAGATCCCCAAGATCCAGATCCCCAAGATCCGAGATCCCCAAGATCCAGATCCAGATCCCCAAGATCCGAGATCCCAAGATCCCAGATCCTCCAGATCCAGATCCAGATCCCCAAGATCCAGATCCCCAAGATCCGAGATCCCGAGGTCCAAGATCCCCAAGATCCGAGATCCCGAGATCCGAGATCCCAAGATCCCAGATCCTCCAGGTCCAGATCCAGATTCCCAAGATCCGAGATCCCGAGATCCAAGATCCCCAAGATCCAGATCCAGACCCCCAAGATCCGAGATCCCGAGATCCCAGATCCCCATGATCCAAGATCCAGATTCCCAAGATCCGAGATCCCGAGATCCAAGATCCCCAAGATCCAGATCCAGACCCCCAAGATCGGAGATCCCGAGATCCCAGATCCCCATGATCCAAGATCCAGATCTCCAAGATCCGAGATCCCAAGATCCCAGATCCTCCAGATCTAGATCCAAGACTTCATGGAGATCCGGATCCAGCTGAAGGCCAAGATCTAGGATCCCGGCTAGGATTCAAGTTACCAAGATCCAAGATCTAGGCGAGGACACAACATGTGATGACTATCGGTGTAAAAGGTGCAGGATCCAGATGTTGCATAGGGCGAGGATCCAGATGATAGGTCTTAGGATGGGATTGGTATAATTGTAAATCAGACTCGAATTTGCCTTGATCTACGCAAGTGCCTTAGCTACACCAGGAAACGGGAACGCATATTGGCCCTCAAAGGTGTTAGGAAGCTAAGTGTAGTTGATCTAGCTGTAAGGTATAAGACTGGATAATATATTGGCCAGCTTAGCCTACACTAGTGATCTACCTAAGTGCATATCGGATCTAAGGGACTTTATTGCTTGGCCCGAAGATCTATCGACTCTCAACTCTCAAGACCCCCGCTATCGGACGCGGCAAGCAACGGAAAGGACAAGGAACACCCCGCCACAAGGCAAACCTACCAGCCCGGATCCAGATCCGGCTGCTAGATCTGAGCTCGACCAAGTCGCTCTAGATCTAGATCTACTACCCGGCGGTAGAGCGAAGACTTCCGCGCTACCCCACGACCCCACGTCTCGCCAAGACAGTCACCCTTCACACCAAGACCTCTTCGAAGTTACCTGGAAGAGCAGATCCCGCCCACCGACGGGTACACAAGGTGAACACTCAGCACAAGATCACGGATCATCGGAGCACCCCCTCCGTTAGTCGGTGTCTGGGCGCAAGTGGTATCAGGATCTGGCCTTAATCACATTTTGGCCGATCCCGCTACACCACACTGGTTTCACTGTCGTTCCAAAACGCCGGGGGGAGCGCTCAATTATTCTTGATTGGGGTGTTCGCATTTCCTCAACAATTGATGGTAATGTCGAGGAAACTCGACACGAGGGGCACTCACACACTTGGCGTCCGGACTCCCGACTGACGGAGGGGGTACTCCGCTTGCCGTGGGGGGCTCTGAAGACTTGCTCACCTTGTGTACCCGTCGGGTTGGACGATTACGCTCTTCTTGATGACTCGGAAGAGATGTCGGGCTTGATCTGGGTTGAGTGGGTGTGGACGGCACTTGGGTTTCGGCTTGACGGCTTGTGGAAACTCTTCACTCGCTGTCAGTTAGGGTGTAGATCTCGGGGTAGCGTAGATCCACGGGGGTCCTAGGGTGTGTTCGCCAAAGGCCAATGATACCAATACGATGCTTGACTGCCTCCTTCTGGCAGGGATCTTGAGGGGGTTGAGAAGGGAACGTGGGCGACCTGGGCAAGCTATCCAGGCGTTCTTGCGCTTCTTCTGTAGATCGCAGCAGTCCTTGGTCGTCAGAGGGGGCCAATATACTTCCCAGCTCTGGAATATGTAGGACGCTTGATATAAGAAGAACCCCCTCTCTTGTTGTTGAGTGTTAACTCTCTTGTTCACTAGAAGGCAAATTAGACACTGATATGCAATTCCCTAAACCCCTCGACGCCTCTCTGCCACACGTTGCCAAACTGGCTCCACAATCGTACTTAGCCTTAACGGTACCGCGATCACCACACACTGCGATCACCACAGCATGTACCATGATTATGGAACCTTGGTCTTCCCTGGGGATCACGCTTGGTGTACTCGAATGACTGCACCATTCCCTGGGGATCACCGCGATCTCGACCTGGAGATCACCTTGGAGTATCGAAATGATTGTACCGGACCTTGATGATCGCGCTTGACTTGTGATGGAATGATTGGGCCGCGATCATGTTCGTGATCTCATCGGACTGTACCATGTAAATGGTACCATGGCCTTGACATACCACATTGCGATCACAGAGACGATGTACCATCAAGGTGGTATAGTGATTCCGAGCCGGTCCTTTCCGTCAAACAAGATTCTCACTTCACCACAATCGTCCCCCGCACGGAGTACGACTCGTACAGCGATCGGGACACGTGCGTCGCCATCGCTTCTGGAATCGCCTGCTCATGTACGACTCTCCCGCCGCGGTGCCTTTCCTGCCCCTGATGGCTCTCCGATCTCGCCCACAGTGACGAATAATACCGCTGGTACGTGTTAACCATGCGATTCTTCTAGCACGTCTCTCCTCATCACGTGTCGTCATTCATATTCATTCAGTTATCCACGATAGACACCTGACCGAGCTGCACACCCGAGGCTAAGCGTTGCTGTTCACCCTCTTGACGGTACGCCCCCTGTTCCTCATACTCAGGTCCATTTGATGACAAACTTCTTGGTGGTCTTCATCCAGATTTTCAGCCGTCACGGTTATATGATTTTCCTTGCAGCTCCTGTTCCGCCCACGGTACACCGACTTCCTGCTAAAATTACGTGATTTAGAAGCCCACGGGTATCACGGGTATGACGAAGATGACGAAGACCGCTAAGACGGCGAAGTTCACGATGAACACGATAGTCACGGTAATCTCGGAGTCTACAAGTGAGAGCAGCAAAGGTCACGAAGATCCCAAAGACGCGGAGACTGCGAAGTACTGTGAAGTACGCGAAGACTACGAAAACTGCGAAGATCACGAGGGCTGCGATGTACACGGAGACTGCGAAGTACGCGATGACTGCGAAGGCCCCGATGTACACGAAGACTGCGAAGACGCCGAAGTACACGAAGACCGCGAAGTACGTGAAGACTGCGAAGACGCCGAAGTACGTGAAGCACGCGAAGACTACGAAGATCACGAACACTGCGAAGTACACGTAGACGGCGAAGTAGTCGAAGGTCTCGATGCACGCGAAGACTGTGAAGCACGCGAAGACTACGAAGGCTGCGAAAATCACGATATTCGTAAAGAACACGAAGGTCCACTAGGCTTTCCCCTCGATGTCAGAGTCTGTACCGAGGACACAAACGATCTTCCGGACAACGAGCGTCCTGCAATCGCTTCCAGCAATAGCCTTCGGCGATCACAGAGACGGCTTCGGCAGTGGTGGCGGTCCAGTTACCAACGGCTACCTCAGCAGCAGCGGTGGCGATGAGAATGCTAGCTCAGGAAGCTCCATGACTGGCAGGAGTACTAAGCCCTTCAGGCTTAGGTATCTTGAGCCAGCAACGGGTTCCTGGCTACCACCGCCCAATCTTGTAGTCTGGTTGCCTCCACGAAAGCTACGCACCTCTGCCTCAACCGATCTGACTTGATGCAACCGGTGTCTCGAGGACAATGTTGATCTTCTGAGATTCCACCTTGTGTCTCTCGACTGCAAGTGCTTCAATACACCTGGTAACAGCTAAGCAGCGGTGCTAACCCTTGTAACGCGTTGCTCCTCGACTTGAGTTCGGGGATTCGTTTTGAGATGTGTCCCTTCTTATACTCACATAAACAAATATCCCCTCCTTCCATTCGTGTGGCCCTTCCACACGAATCACTCCCCCTTTCGCACTTAGTGCGACGGGGTTCCTCCCACTTCCTCTTCGTGAGACTGCATGACGCCAAAACGACTGCGGCTGACCTGACTTCTTTCAAACTCGCGAAGCAGCGCTCCGCAATTCAAGTCCATTTCGTCCACCCAAGTCGGCTCGTCATACCCCTTCCAGTGCACCAAGAACTCACGACGGTTTCGTCCATATCGCGTCTTCCGAGATGATCGTACGTCCGCAATCTTCTCCACCTCGTATTCGTCTTCGTCTAACTCTCGTTCCCAACTGTCTTCTGGTAGGAATGCTTCGTCGAAGTCTACACGATTTTCCTCGGCGATCACGATCTCGGTCTTCGGGCGATCAGGGAAACGCTTCACAAGCTTGAGCTTCGACACGTGCACGATCGGGAAGATCCGGTATTCCGTCCCCGCAATCTCCAGCTTCGCTGCGTGTTGATCGATCATCTCCGCAACGCGGAACGGCCCGTGCCACAGGTGTGCGAGCTTCCGAGCGTAACCAACCTTGACGCGATCCAAATACAGCCAGACCTGATCTCCGACGTCAATGCTATGTGGTCGAAGGTCTTCGTTGTGGCGATCAGCGCGATTCTGGATAGCTTCCCGTAAGCGTTCGTTCACCTCTTCGCGCGCTCGCTGATAGTGGCCTTGCACCCGATTACGCCATCTCCTGGGATCGCGATCACGGCTACGCGTGTTTCCCACAGGCAGCGATGCTTCCAGCGTTGACCGGGGGTCCCAGCCATGGACGAGGAAAAACGGCGTGTCTCCGCGAACGCGATCCTGAGCTGTGTTCAATGCGAACGTCAACCTCTCGGGATACTCGTCCCAATCCTTCTGGTTCATGTCGGTGACATACATCTTGATCGATCGCGTCAGCGTCTGCACCATGCGTTCCGCCGTCCCATTGGCCTGAGGCCTGTATGCCATTGTGGGGCTCTGCCGTTGGCCCACTATTCGATTGAACGCCCGGAACACATCTACCATAAACCCCGGTTCGCGATCATGCCTGATGACCTCGCTTGCACCGAAACGGCGGAAGACACTCTCCTCGTAGTTCTCAGCAATCTGCTGAGCGGTTCGGGAGCTGCTCGCCTTAGCGATCACGTACCCGGTGAACAAATCGACCCAGACTAGGAGTTCCGTGTTCCCCTTATACGACTTCGGAAGCGAAGGGATGTGATCCATGGCGATGATCTGGAACGGGTAGGTGGCCTGCACATTTCCGGGCGATCTCCCTTGAACGGTAGGTCTTCCTTTTCCAGTCTCGCAGTCGGTACACTCACTCACGTAACGCTGAACGTCCCTGAACAGGCCCCTCCAGTGGAAGTGCTGCTTGATCTTCGCGTAGGTCCTTCCCACTCCCTGGTGACCACCTTCCAAGCTCGCGTGATAGTGATGCAGGAAGTCCTGACGAAGTCGCTCAGGGATCACCAGCTTGGTGATCGTATCTCGCTCTTCATCAACGTTGTTCATAGAAGGCGGGCAGTACCAGAGGAGATGATCCCCGTCGACCTCATACGAGTCGGCGATCTTCGCGCACGTCCGGGCGTCCTTCGCCGTCAGGTCGGCCACGTCCCCAGTCAGGTACGTCCTTAGGTCGGCGATCCATTTCTCTTCGCCCTGTGCCTTAGCAATGCGTTCTAACCTCATGCTCTGGACCACAGGTTCCTGCAGGCATTCTGGTGGGGATCGTCGGCGCACGGACGACCGAGTCACGGCCGCTACTTGGACGGTCTCGTTCTCGTTCTTCGGCTTTAGGATCTCTCCCAACCGGTTGAGCGTGATCAAGTCCTCAATGACTTCCGCGGACGTGACGACTGTGCCGGCCTCGTTCTTCAGGGCCTCGCTAGCGAGTCGATCGGCGCTGCTGTTCCACTCGCGTTTCACGTGCACGAACTCGTGCTGGGGCCAGGACGCGAGCTTCCCCATTGCCTTCTCGCGCAGCAGCAGCAAAGCTGGAGCCTTGCATGCGATCTCGCCGCGCATTTGCCGGATCACCAAGTTGGAGTCTCCGCAGATCACCAAGCGTCCCCTGTCTAGAGGTGCAAGGAGATCCAGGCACAAGAGCAATCCATGATATTCGGCTTCGTATACCGTCATCTCCACAGCGTACGAGGATGCCGCAGTGATGATCGACCACTCGGGCAACTTCCAGACCACAGCGCTGTACGCTCCACCGCCGCGTTTGACTCGGGCAGATCCGTCGAAACTCACGACGATCAGCTCTTCATCAAGTTCGACAGTCGGCGTGAGCGCGACGATCAGCTGGCGGAGCTGCTTCTTGGGCGCGACAGCGATGAGGGCCTCGTCGACTTCTTCTCGTGGGGTGATGCTCGCGGCGAGCGTCCCCAGGATTTCGTCTTCGCCTCTCGTGCATCGCACAATCTCCAACGTCCACTGAGACAGGAGAGCGGCCCATGATCCCAGCCGGCCTTGCAAGCCTGAGGACTTAAGGAGCCAAGCCAACGTCGAGTGTCGAGTCAGCACCTTGATCGCTCGGCCGACAAGCGCCGTGTGGCAGACGTCCAAGATCCTCAGCAGGGCCAAAACCTCCTTCTCGACGTCCCGTAATTGAGCTCGTTCGCCTTGAGGATGCGGCTGGTGAAGATCACTGGCCAATACACGCCATCATGATCCTGCATGAGAGCTGCCGAGATCGCCCACTTGTTCGCATAGATGACGATCACTGGTGGGCGATCGGGATCGAAGTGCTTCAAGATTGGAGTCGACATGATCTTGGCCTTCAGCATGGTGAACGCTACCGTGGCTCTCGTCCAACGATCGTTCTCGGCCTTCTCACGATCCACGTCCCCTGCATACGCCGAATACTCCGGGATCACCGTTCGGCAGCGCAGCTCGAAGAAGTCCGACTCGCGAAGCTCGTACAAGATCGCGGCGTACACGGCGAAGTCCTCGATGAAGCGGCTGTAGTAATTCAGGCTGCCGAGGAACGACTGCATCGCGCGCAAGGTCTGCTGGAAGGGCAAGTCGCACAAGGATTCAAGATCCTTCGGGTGCGCTTCGAGCCCTTCAATCGAGACTCGGTGGCCGAGATAGGCGACCCTTCGCTTGCCCCAGGAGCTCTTCGCCACGCTGATCGACAAGTTCCAGCGATCGCAGGCGTCCAGCAGCCGCTCCACTTTCTTGCAGAGATTGTCCCACGAGTCAGCCGTGACCAAGATGTCGTCGATGTACGATCGTCGACCGAGGACAGAAGGTTGGTGATCCAGCTCGGGTTCACCAGACTCGAAGACGTCGGCTTCTCCTTCAGCATCATCGCTATTCCCAATTCTGAGGAATCCATAGAGGGCGTTGTCAAGCAACCGCTGATAGATCTGCGGCGCGTTCTTCAGGCCGAACGGCATGCGAGTCCACTCGAACAAGCCAAAAGGTGTAATGAACGCCGAGATCTTCATTATCAAGAAGAACGGGGTAGACATCCGGCTCTGCATCGATTACCGGCTTGACCCGATTGATGGTGTATCCGATGCCCTTGATCAACGACCTCTTGGAGGATCTCGACAAGGTCCTCTGGTACTGTTCCTTGGACATGACAAGCGGATTCTGGGTGGTGCAGATGACGGAACGCGCTTGGATCACGATCGGGGACGCCCACGGAGATGTGACGGAACGATGATCTTCGCAGCCAGCAAACCCTTGATCAAGTCGGAGAGCTTCTCGCGATACTGCGGCGCAACTCGGCGAACACGTTGAGCGATCGGAGCTGCTCCTCCCACGTCGATGTCACAGACTACTCCGACTGCTGCGGGTGGGTGGCAAGGCATTCCCCTTTCCGATCAGAAGGTGCTTCCGCTTCCAGATGATACGCTTCCGTCGGTCAATCTCCTCCGGCGTGTTCAACTCAGGATCTCCTGCTTGGATGTCTTCGATCTTCACTTCTTCGGTGGCACTCGCGATCTCTGGCAAGACGGCCATCTGATCTTCAAGGTCTTCCGCGAACAGGTTCCCGCCGTCATGGTAGTATCCTCCGGCGTCTTCCTGGATCTCTGCCGGTTCTTCCGCGACATCAGGCTCCTTCGTTTCAGCTTCCAAGGTGAGGGCAGCTTCCTGTTCCAGCCTGTGTTCTTCGGAGTCCAGCTGAATCTCCGCCGGTTCCTCCGCGACATCAGGCTCCTTCGTGTCAGCTTCCAAAGTGAGGGCAGCTTCCAGTTCCGACCTGTGTTCTTCAGAGTCCGGCTTGGCTTCCGTCGTCTCCGGCTTATTCACGAGTGGTTCGGCCCAGCGGACCTTCGTCGCAGCCACCGTTGGACGAGGAGCCGTTTCGCCCCTTCGCAAGAGCTGGGTTGGGTGGCGTACTCCGGCCGTTCCACTAACGGTCCGGACGTCTCAGCGGGAAGGTCTTCGTCGTCCTGGCGATCAGTCGTCGCTTCGAATGCGAGAGTTTGCCACTCTGCGTACCGGCGCGATCCAACTGACACGTGTCCAGGCACTCGAGGCACAAGAACTTCGGCGAGCCACATCCCCAGTTCAATGCTTCGTCCCAGGTGCAGCTCGCAATCACCAACGTTGGTGATCTTTAGGTGTCGCCTGCGGCCAAGCCCCTTTGACACGGTAGGTACCCACTTCTCTCCACGCATGATCCACAACTTCTCTCGTTCTAACGCGCGTGGTGGCTTCAGGGGAACTTCGACAGATCCTCCGACGGGGATAACGACGTCGTCTTCCAGTAGCAGCGAGTGTCTGCTTCGGCCGTACGGTGAACGCCGTCCTGACAACTGGACTCGGACTTCGTCAGCCAGGCACATCGTGCCGTCCGCGAGATCAAGGCGGATCCCGGCGGGGATCATGAAGTCTATGCCCAAGATCACATCTTGGCCCGACAACGGGCCTACCCAGGCGTCGAAGAAGTACTCCAGATACCCGGCTAGCGTGACCTTGATGGTGGTACGTCCCAACGTCGTGTACGCGTTCTCTCCAATTCCCACACACTCTTGTTTCTGACTTTCGTCTATGATACAGCCAACCTTACGAGCAAAGGTGGTGTCCACAATTGAGACTTCTGCGCCAGAGTCCAAGAGCATGGTCGCCTTCGAGTTGTTGATCTTCCCGGTGATCTTCGCCTGCTTGAACCACTTGCCGGGCGAGTAGTACTTCCAGTACCCTCGCGATTCCCCGGGTCGGAGCTCCCACCCAATATCTGGCGGGGGTCTCGTCAGCGAGTTCACGGCCTTGAGTTCGCCGGACTCTGTATCCGGGGCATGATCTCTCCAGTATCCACGGGTCTTTCCATCAGCCAAGTCCAGTTCCATCACAACATCCGATCGCGCATATTCATCTCTTCGCAAGCTCGCGATCGTCGCGGTACGTTTCTCATGAATTCCACGTGTATTGTTGATAGGATCCTTCAGGGAACTGACCTTCGACTGTGCTTGCCTGTCAAAGTATGCAAATATGCAGAACTTAGAACGCTCGGCTCGTACCAGATTCCAACCTGGCGAGCGTCCTACTTTAACATCTTCTCCGCCTTCGAGGGAAACATCCCAGCATGGCGCGTGGGATCATACCACTGACGGATCAAGTTATAGAACTCCTCCATCGGGCATTCTCCGGCTTCATGCACCTCGCCGAACGCTCGACAGACGTACAGGCAGTGATCACCAGGGTGTCCTCTTCTTCAGCACTTCTGACAAGTCAACCGCTTCCAACATCCAAGGTCCGTGTGCCGCGTGGACCCGCAGTGGGAGCATCTCTCTACGCGATCGTCGTTCCGAGGGCGATGAGGTTGCTCCGGGTTGTTTGCTGGTCCTTGAGCGTCACGGCGTGGCTGAGGCTGATCTTCCGACTTGCGCTGATCAGCGACGGCAGCGATATAGATCTGGGATCTACTTCGTTCGAGGTCCGATCCTCCGTAGTCCGAGTCCGATCCCGAGCTCTCGCTGTCATGGGCCATGTGAATGACGCGAATCGCTTGGGCATGTTTGGTGGACGCTTGTGGAGGTGTTTGACGATGCCGACTTCTGGCGGTACTTCGAAGATCCCATGGACGCCTTTCCTTGCCGGGATTTGGCACGCTGGCGTAGGCGTAATACATCTGCCAGTGCGTCCCCATCTCCAAGGCGCAGTAGCGTCAGCTGGTCCGCGAGATCGCGATCGTTCAAGGTCTCGATGAAGTGTTCCACGTGTTCTCGGAGTGCAGACGACGGACCGGTCTTGTTCGGCAACTTCGCACGGAGTCCTAACACGGTCAGGCGATGAAGATACTCGAGTGGCGACTCGTCAGACCTCTTCCTGGCATGGTAATATTGCCTCGCAAGAGACACGCCCAGACCGCAGTATTCGGTCCTGAAGCCATCCAGCAGGTCTTTCCACTTGCCACGCGTCGTTCTTCCCAACTGCTGGTACCAGTTCCGCGCCGGACCAGTTAACAAGTTCCCGAAGACGATACACTTCTCGCTATCAGGGGCTTGATCACGGACGAACGCAGACTTCACCTTGCCCAGCCAGCTGCGGGCACGATCCTCGTCAGTGTCTTTGCCGGAGAACTCCTTCAGCTCGGAGATTGCCGACATCCTGACTCGCGGGATCGCGGCAGCATGTTCGGCCGAGGCGGCCGCTTCTGCTGAGGCAACGATTGCTCGGCGGGGAACGTCAATGCTGAAGTCGTCGGGATCATACTCATCCGGGGATGCGTGGACCGATCCCACCGATTCCATGTCGACGTCGGACGCCTCACGTGCTCTAGGCTCGCCGCGGTTCTTCTCTTCGGCTTGCTCCTTCAAGAAACGTTCCATGGCCGAGTCGAAGAACGACTGCATGCGATCCGGGTTGTGGGCGTTGGTCGACGCTCTGGCTACGGGCACAGGGTTAACAGGCGTCTTCTCTTCCTTGATCTTCCTCGCCTGGATCATAGCAGCTTCCGATGGACCAAGAGTCATTCTCGTTGGCCCGGTGGGGCTATCTGACCCGATGTCTGACGACACAGACGCCTTCGCGGATGCGAACCCAGAGTGTGAGGAAGCTGAGGTCGGGTATTCCTCCGTAGGCCCGAGGCTGGAAGATGACGCGGACACGCCTACCAGCGGCTTCAGCAGCTTGAGCAGACGTTTGGCCGACTCATCAACGGTGGTTAGGCTGAGCTCGAACACAGCTTCAGCGTCGAAGGCTCCGGCGACAATCCCCGCTTCTTCCAACAGGTTCATCAGGTTGGTGATCGCCACCATGAGGTCAGACGCCTTGGCAAAGGGGGTCACAGGGCCTTGGAGGTCTCCAATCAGCTTCGGCTTCATCACGATCATCACGGGATCTTCTAACAAGAACGCGTTGAGCTGCTTCCTGTAGAAGATCTTCTGCAGCTGATCCGGAGTCCAAGGCCTGACGTCTCCACTCTCCTCCTCGTCCGGTGCTCTCTACTTCGGCTTACCAAGCTTCGACGTCGACTTCTTCGCGGAGATGTGAGGTGTAGGGGGAGTGGTTTTGGGTGAAGATCCTTCCGTTTTCACGGTTGGATCTTCATCCGGCGGATCACGATTCGCATCGCGATCCGCAGGGGGCCCCGAAGGGCCCAAGGGAGGAAGGTGAGGCTTCTCTTCGAGATCCATTGCTGGACCTGCCTCCTGTTCCTCGCCAGAGTTCCTCCCAGTGCTCTGGCGGTCGGTGAATCCTTGATCTTGTGCTGAGTGTGTTCACCTTGTGTACCCGTCGGTGGGCGGGATCTGCTCTTCCAGGTAACTTCGAAGAGGTCTTGGTGTGAAGGGTGACTGTCTTGGCGAGACGTGGGGTCGTGGGGTAGCGCGGAAGTCTTCGCTCTACCGCCGGGTAGTAGATCTAGATCTAGAGCGACTAAGTCTAGCTCAGATCTAGCAGCCGGATCTGGATCCGGACTGGTAGGTTTGCCTAGTGGCGGGGTGTTCCTTGTCCTTTCCGTTGCTTGCCGCGTCCGATAGCGGGGGTCTTGAGAGTTGAGAGTCGATAGATCTTCGGGCCAAGCAATAAAGTCCCTTAGATCCGATATGCACTTACGGTAAATCACTAGTGTAGGCTAAGCTGGCCAATATATTATCCAGTCTTATACATTACAGCTAGATCAACTACGCTTAGCTTCATAACACCTTTGAGGGCCAATATGTGTTCCCGTTTCCTGGTGTAGCTAAGGCACTTGCGTAGATCAAGACAAATTTGAGTCTGAATTACAATTATATCAACCCCATCCTAAGACTTAGCATCCGGATCCTCACCCTATATAACATCTGGATCCCTGCACCTTTTACACCGATGGTCATCACCTGTCGTGTCCTTACCTAGGTCTTGGATCTCGGATCTGGGATTTTGAATCTTCATCGGGATCTTGGATCTGGGTCTTGTGGGTTCCGGATATGGGATCTGGGATCTTAAATCTTGTGGGTACCGGGTCTGGGGTCTCGGATCTGGGATCTTGGGTCTTGCGGGTTCCAGATCTGGAATTTTGAATTTTCATCGGGATCTTGGATCTTGGATCTGGGATCTTTATCAGAATCTTGGATCTGGGATCTTGGATCTTGGATTTTGCGGGTCTCGGATCTGGGATCTGGGATCCTGGATCTTACGAGTCCCGGATCAGGGACTCTGGATCCTAGCCTTCGGCTGGATCCGGATCTCTATGAGGATCCCGGGGATCCTGGATCTTCACCTTCTGCTGGATCCGGATTCACGACGGATCTTAGCTTCCAGCTGGATCCGGATCTTCCTGGGGTCCCGGATCTTGGCCTTCAGCCAGATCCAGATCTTCGGGATCTGCGGTCACCTATACCAATCCCGTCCTGTCCCGTGTCCACCGGCCCACTTCAACCATATGGTATCCACCCACGGCAACCGACTCAGATCGGATTCCTCGTACGGCAACCGGCTCAGATCGGATTCCATCTACGGCAACCGCGCCTTTCTTGGAAAGCACTTGACCACACACGCGCATTGTTTCCAGTAGTAATGTCATTCTTCTGCTGTCGTCGCGATTCACAACCTTGCTCCGGATACGCTCAAGCTGCTCCGTTCGACTTCGTTTTCTGCCATTCTCTGCTGTCACTTTCGCTGCGGTTAGCAAATGCTCATCGCCGAGGTGTTTTGTGGCTTTCGATGTGTTACCATATAGCTGAATAATCGTGTTCTTACGACGGCATTCATGGCTTCCTTGACAAATCCAACCTACGTATTCTTTACCATCATTTGTTGCGGAAATGCGAACACCCCAATCAAGAATAATTGAGCGCTCCCCCCGGCGTTTAGGAACGAAAGTGAAACCAGCGAGAAGTGGGTTGCTTGACTCACGTTGTCTGGCACTGGTGTGGTGAAGCGCAGAACGATCAAGGTGATAGCTGCCATTGATTGATCAAGGGAGATCATGAAAGATGTTATGAGATCAGACCAGATCTGAGCCGATTGTGGTGAAGTGAGAATCTTGATTGACGGAAAGGACCGGCTCGGAATCACTATACCACCTTGATGGTACATCGTCTCTGTGATCGCAATGTGGTATGTCAAGGCCATGGTACCATTTACATGGTACAGTCCGATGAGATCACGAACATGATCGCGGCCCAATCATTCCATCACAAGTCAAGCGCGATCATCAAGGTCCGGTACAATCATTTCGATACTCCAAGGTGATCTCCAGGTCGAGATCGCGGTGACCTCAAGGTCGAGATCGCGGTGATCCCCAGGGAATGGTGCAGTCATTCGAGTACACCAAGCGTGATCCCCAGGGAAGACCAAGGTTCCATGGTACATGCTGTGGTGATCGCAGTGTGTGGTGATCGCGGTACCGTTAAGGCTAAGTACGATTGTGGAGCCAGTTTGGCAACGTGTGGCAGAGAGGCGTCGAGGGGTTTAGGGAATTGCATATCAGTGTCTAATTTGCCTTCTAGTGAACAAGAGAGTTAACACTCAACAACAAGAGAGGGGGTTCTTCTTATATCAAGCGTCCTACATATTCCAGAGCTGGGAAGTATATTGGCCCCCTCTGACGACCATGGACTGCTGCGATCTACAGAAGAAGCGCAAGAACGCCTGGATAGCTTGCCCAGGTCGCCCACGTTCCCTTCTCAACCCCCTCAAGATCCCTGCCAGAAGGAGGCAGTCAAGCATCGTATTGGTATCATTGGCCTTTGGTGAACACACCCTAGGACCCCCCGTGGATCTACGCTACCCCGAGATCTACACCCTAACTGACAGCGAGTGAAGAGTTTCCACAAGCCGTCAAGCCGAAACCCAAGTGCCGTCCACACCCACTCAACCCAGATCAAGCCCGACATCTCTTCCGAGTCATCAAGAAGAGCGTAATCGTCCAACCCGACGGGTACACAAGGTGAGCAAGTCTTCAGAGCCCCCCACGGCAAGCGGAGTACCCCCTCCGTCAGTCGGGAGTCCGGACGCCAAGTGTGTGAGTGCCCCTCGCGTCGAGTTTCCTCGCGAGCCACTACGCCACAATGGTGCGCGTGCCCGGATCTTCTGGTGACTCCGGATATCACCGTGAGTCCGACCAGGAAGATGTAAAGATCAAAGTTGAGCCAGGAATCGGCGCGTCGACGGAAGGTGAATTGCCGTCGTCGCATCTGAAGAGTGAGGGCCTGGCGTACACGCTCAATCTTCCGAAGAAGATGCGTACGCACCCGGTGTTTTACGTGGGCTTGCATAAGCCATACCGGGATCCTGCTCGTGTGAGCTCTGAGGCGCTGGCGCCGGGTCGGACCAGGGCTGCGAGGCAGCAGGAGGCTGCGAGCCAGCAGGAGGCTGAGAGCCAACAGGGTGCTGAGGCCCAGCACCAGAGTCCGAGGGCGCAAGATACTGCGGGTAGCAGGACGCTGCAGAGCAGCAGGCGGTAGAGCCATCGGCGGTGGCATTGCCACGGGACGAGAGCCGTACGGCTGCATCCGAACCAAGAGGTCGAGTTGACCCTGCAGCTGAGCAATCTGACGCTCAAGGTCTACGACCCGCTGCTGCATCGCCTGAGGCGACTCCAGCCAGTCGAGGCGACGCTCGACCTCCTCGAGGCCATTCGCTAGGCGATGCGAGGAGCGGTCCACGTCGGCGACGTAGTCGCTCACCGAGCGGACGCGGCTCTGTAGGGAGAGGAAGTCCCCGAAGCTCGCAGCGCGAGAGTCCAGCGGCCGCTCGGCCCCCCCCCCTGCTCTGCTCGATGAGCATGGGAATCTCCACTATCATGTGGAGCGCCTGATGGCGCGGCGCAGGCGCCAGGGTCATAACCAGTATCTGGTAAAGTGGCGAGGTTACCCTCATTCCCAGAACTCATGGGAGTTCGAGGTGCCACTGCGGCAAGATTGCCCTGACGTCGTGGACGCTTACGATCGGCGTCACCCGGTGACGGAGCGCCCGCAGGGCGCGCGACGGAGTCGCCGGGCGCGCCGCGCTTCCCACTACTAGAGTGGGGTGACGACAGGTCAAGAGCTGAGCTCAGGCTCTGACCAGTGGCTGTGCCAGCCGACCCATGGCTATGGGTAGGGCTGCTCACAGCGGGAGCAGGAGGCCGGGGTGCCTCGTAGCGTGAGGGACGTTGTCCCGGTACACGCCGTCTTGCTTGTCGCTTCGCGAAGTCGAGGCGTAAGCGCCGCTCTAAGCGGATATCAGTTTCCGAGAAACTAGCTCGGAGAGCATCATAGGAGTGGAGCCGTCGGGCTAGCTCCACCCAGTTCTGAAACTGCGCTTCGTAAGCGGCCATCGTTTCACCCTCTGAGAGGACCACCGGCACTGTCCGCATGGCCGGCACGGCCTCATCGTTGAGCTGCTGACACAGGCGCTCACGGTACTCCGAAGGAGTTGTGACTTGCGGAGTCAAGAAGCGCTCGCGGAGCGAATGTCGCTGGGCGACTTCATCAGTCGTCTCGGGCGCGCGCCCACACGTGTACGTGTCAAAGAGCTGCGAAGCAGCGCGTCGAATGACCTCTGCAGGAGAGAGACGGTCATAACCGTAGTCGCGACGCGACGTGCCCACTATGGGGCGGGCCACAGGTCTGTTAGACCGTGCGCGAGAGGCAGCCTCGAGCTGTCGGCTTTGAGCCCCGTCCAGGTCGTTGGAGACCACACCTGGCTCAGGGAGCTCGTCCTCATACCTCGAGGAGAGAGGAGGCGCATTGCGCAGGGCGTTCGCGGAACCATCACGGTTCGGGAACGGATTAGGCGTCCGCAGCTCGCGAGAGCGCGGCGCCGGGCTTGAAGGCCTCGGAGAGGCAGCCTCCTGGCGCGTAGGAGTCCACTCGTCGTCGTCAGGGACGATCTCGCCCTGTTCAAGCTCGTCGAGCCAGGCGTTTTGACGCGTACGCGGTGTTGATGGCTCAGGGGAGCGTGGAGTGTCGCTCCCAACTGGATGTTGGCTCGCGGAGCCGGAGCCATGACGTCGTCGGTGCTCATTGTGGTACTGTCGTACACTGAGCCGCTGCGAGCAGCCTCCCTGTCGGAGCGATGGCCTGTGGCCTGTGGCGATCGGGGGCTGTCGCGCCCCGACATGTGGCCACTAGACGAAGGTGAAGAAGGGTCAGATGACCGTGGCGAAAGGTGTAGCATTTGGAATGCAGTTTCGATAATGGGCTCTGGGAGCCGAAGTTCTTTGAACTTGTGATGAGGTAAAGTGACCTCTAACGTCTTGAGAAGACTAGCGTCTTGAGAAGAAAAGACCTCACTGAGAAAGTGTCGTGGAGACGGGTGTCCACATCTTGGTGGGGGGTGGTGTAACGGGGTTACACGGGTTTACACCTGGTGTGTTCCACACATGGATACACTTTGTGTAAGGTATATATTTGATGTACGGACACTCGAGGGAGTGTGTGTGGCTGAGAGCCACACGTTATGCATTTGAAGCAGGATTTTACTTGGTTTTACTATGTTAGATAGTTAAACACATACAATTACCCCCTAGGCGGCTAGCCGCAATAAAAGATAAATAAACAGTTTGGATTTGGAACACTAAGAGTAAAGTCCTTTTATTAAGGTCGTAGTTAATAGGTGCCTTTGGTAATAAAGGTCTATTAACCCTTAATAAGGTGAGTGTTAATCTTTAACTCGTTGAGTTAACCGTCTTCCTCTGACGCTAAGCTACGGCAGCCCCGCTGCAGTCGATGAAGATGCGGAATGGCAGGACTTGATGTGGGCCCGGCTTTGGGAGTCTCTCCTATGACGCTCTTGGTCGAAGGGATGGGCCATGTTGGCTAATCGAGTCATTCGGTTCGTTCGTGGAAGCATGTCTGTCCACCAGACGCGACTGTGGTTGTTCTTCCGGGTTCGGCTCGGATGAAGGTCTGCTGGTAAGGCATCAGCTCCGACTTGGTTTGGAATCTAGCAGCATGCTTGGTCGATGAAGATGCGGAATGGCAGGACTTGATGTGGGCCCGGCTTTGGGAGTCTCACCTATGACGCCCTTGGTCGAAGGGATGGGCCATGTTGGCTAATCGAGTCATTCGGTTCGTTCCTGGAAGCATGTCTGTCCACCAGACGCGAATGTGGCTGCTCTTCCGGGTTCGGCTCGGATGAAGGTCTGCTGGTAAGGCATCAGCTCCGACTTGGTTTGGAATCTAGCAGCATGCTTGGTCGATGAAGATGCGGAATGGCAGGACTTGATGTGGGCCCGGCTTTGGGAGTCTCACCTATGACGCCCTTGGTCGAAGGGATGGGCCATGTTGGCTAATCGAGTCATTCGGTTCGTTCCTGGAAGCATGTCTGTCCACCAGACGCGAATGTGGCTGCTCTTCCGGGTTCGGCTCGGATGAAGGTCTGCTGGTAAGGCATCAGCTCCGACTTGGTTTGGAATCTAGCAGCATGCTTGGTCGATGAAGATGCGGAATGGCAGGACTTGATGTGGGCCCGGCTTTGGGAGTCTCTCCTATGACGCCCTTGGTCGAAGGGATGGGCCATGTTGGCTAATCGAGTCATTTTTTCGGTTAGTTCCTGGAAGCATGTCAGTCCACCAGACGCGGCTGTGGCTGCTCTTTCGGGTTCGGCTCGGATGAAGGTCTGCTGGTAAGGCATCAGCTCCGACTTGGTTTGGAATCTAGCAGCATGCTTGGTCGATGAAGATGCGGAATGGCAGGACTTGATGTGGGCCCGGCTTTGGGAGTCTCTCCTATGACGCCCTTGGTCGAAGGGATGGGCCATGTTGGCTAATCGAGTCATTCGGTTAGTTCCTGGAAGCATGTCAGTCCACCAGACGCGGCTGTGGCTGCTCTTTCGGGTTCGGCTCGGATGAAGGTCTGCTGGTAAGGCATCAGCTCCGACTTGGTTTGGAATCTAGCAGCATGCTTGGTCGATGAAGATGCGGAATGGCAGGACTTGATGTGGGCCCGGCTTTGGGAGTCTCTCCTATGACGCCCTTGGTCGAAGGGATGGGCCATGTTGGCTAATCGAGTCATTCGGTTAGTTCCTGGAAGCATGTCAGTCCACCAGACGCGGCTGTGGCTGCTCTTTCGGGTTCGGCTCGGATGAAGGTCTGCTGGTAAGGCATCAGCTCCGACTTGGTTTGGAATCTAGCAGCATGCTTGGTCGATGAAGATGCGGAATGGCAGGACTTGATGTGGGCCCGGCTTTGGGAGTCTCTCCTATGACGCCCTTGGTCGAAGGGATGGGCCATGTTGGCTAATCGAGTCATTCGGTTAGTTCCTGGAAGCATGTCAGTCCACCAGACGCGGCTGTGGCTGCTCTTTCGGGTTCGGCTCGGATGAAGGTCTGCTGGTAAGGCATCAGCTCCGACTTGGTTTGGAATCTAGCAGCATGCTTGGTCGATGAAGATGCGGAATGGCAGGACTTGATGTGGGCCCGGCTTTGGGAGTCTCTCCTATGACGCCCTTGGTCGAAGGGATGGGCCATGTTGGCTAATCGAGTCATTCGGTTAGTTCCTGGAAGCATGTCAGTCCACCAGACGCGGCTGTGGCTGCTCTTTCGGGTTCGGCTCGGATGAAGGTCTGCTGGTAAGGCATCAGCTCCGACTTGGTTTGGAATCTAGCAGCATGCTTGGTCGATGAAGATGCGGAATGGCAGGACTTGATGTGGGCCCGGCTTTGGGAGTCTCTCCTATGACGCCCTTGGTCGAAGGGATGGGCCATGTTGGCTAATCGAGTCATTCGGTTAGTTCCTGGAAGCATGTCAGTCCACCAGACGCGGCTGTGGCTGCTCTTTCGGGTTCGGCTCGGATGAAGGTCTGCTGGTAAGGCATCAGCTCCGACTTGGTTTGGAATCTAGCAGCATGCTTGGTCGATGAAGATGCGGAATGGCAGGACTTGATGTGGGCCCGGCTTTGGGAGTCTCTCCTATGACGCCCTTGGTCGAAGGGATGGGCCATGTTGGCTAATCGAGTCATTCGGTTAGTTCCTGGAAGCATGTCAGTCCACCAGACGCGGCTGTGGCTGCTCTTTCGGGTTCGGCTCGGATGAAGGTCTGCTGGTAAGGCATCAGCTCCGACTTGGTTTGGAATCTAGCAGCATGCTTGGTCGATGAAGATGCGGAATGGCAGGACTTGATGTGGGCCCGGCTTTGGGAGTCTCTCCTATGACGCCCTTGGTCGAAGGGATGGGCCATGTTGGCTAATCGAGTCATTCGGTTAGTTCCTGGAAGCATGTCAGTCCACCAGACGCGGCTGTGGCTGCTCTTTCGGGTTCGGCTCGGATGAAGGTCTGCTGGTAAGGCATCAGCTCCGACTTGGTTTGGAATCTAGCAGCATGCTTGGTCGATGAAGATGCGGAATGGCAGGACTTGATGTGGGCCCGGCTTTGGGAGTCTCTCCTATGACGCCCTTGGTCGAAGGGATGGGCCATGTTGGCTAATCGAGTCATTCGGTTAGTTCCTGGAAGCATGTCAGTCCACCAGACGCGGCTGTGGCTGCTCTTTCGGGTTCGGCTCGGATGAAGGTCTGCTGGTAAGGCATCAGCTCCGACTTGGTTTGGAATCTAGCAGCATGCTTGGTCGATGAAGATGCGGAATGGCAGGACTTGATGTGGGCCCGGCTTTGGGAGTCTCTCCTATGACGCCCTTGGTCGAAGGGATGGGCCATGTTGGCTAATCGAGTCATTCGGTTAGTTCCTGGAAGCATGTCAGTCCACCAGACGCGGCTGTGGCTGCTCTTTCGGGTTCGGCTCGGATGAAGGTCTGCTGGTAAGGCATCAGCTCCGACTTGGTTTGGAATCTAGCAGCATGCTTGGTCGATGAAGATGCGGAATGGCAGGACTTGATGTGGGCCCGGCTTTGGGAGTCTCTCCTATGACGCCCTTGGTCGAAGGGATGGGCCATGTTGGCTAATCGAGTCATTCGGTTAGTTCCTGGAAGCATGTCAGTCCACCAGACGCGGCTGTGGCTGCTCTTTCGGGTTCGGCTCGGATGAAGGTCTGCTGGTAAGGCATCAGCTCCGACTTGGTTTGGAATCTAGCAGCATGCTTGGTCGATGAAGATGCGGAATGGCAGGACTTGATGTGGGCCCGGCTTTGGGAGTCTCTCCTATGACGCCCTTGGTCGAAGGGATGGGCCATGTTGGCTAATCGAGTCATTCGGTTAGTTCCTGGAAGCATGTCAGTCCACCAGACGCGGCTGTGGCTGCTCTTTCGGGTTCGGCTCGGATGAAGGTCTGCTGGTAAGGCATCAGCTCCGACTTGGTTTGGAATCTAGCAGCATGCTTGGTCGATGAAGATGCGGAATGGCAGGACTTGATGTGGGCCCGGCTTTGGGAGTCTCTCCTATGACGCCCTTGGTCGAAGGGATGGGCCATGTTGGCTAATCGAGTCATTCGGTTAGTTCCTGGAAGCATGTCAGTCCACCAGACGCGGCTGTGGCTGCTCTTTCGGGTTCGGCTCGGATGAAGGTCTGCTGGTAAGGCATCAGCTCCGACTTGGTTTGGAATCTAGCAGCATGCTTGGTCGATGAAGATGCGGAATGGCAGGACTTGATGTGGGCCCGGCTTTGGGAGTCTCTCCTATGACGCCCTTGGTCGAAGGGATGGGCCATGTTGGCTAATCGAGTCATTCGGTTAGTTCCTGGAAGCATGTCAGTCCACCAGACGCGGCTGTGGCTGCTCTTTCGGGTTCGGCTCGGATGAAGGTCTGCTGGTAAGGCATCAGCTCCGACTTGGTTTGGAATCTAGCAGCATGCTTGGTCGATGAAGATGCGGAATGGCAGGACTTGATGTGGGCTCGGCTTTGGGAGTCTCTCCTATGACGCCCTTGGTCGAAGGGATGGGCCATGTTGGCTAATCGAGTCATTCGGTTAGTTCCTGGAAGCATGTCTGTCCACCAGACGCGGCTGTGGCTGCTCTTTCGGGTTCGGCTCGGATGAAGGTCTGCTGGTAAGGCATCAGCTCCGACTTGGTTTGGAATCTAGCAGCATGCTTGGTCGATGAAGATGCGGAATGGCAGGACTTGATGTGGGCTCGGCTTTGGGAGTCTCTCCTATGACGCCCTTGGTCGAAGGGATGGGCCATGTTGGCTAATCGAGTCATTCGGTTAGTTCCTGGAAGCATGTCTGTCCACCAGACGCGACTGTGGTTGTTCTTCCGGGTTCGGCTCGGATGAAGGTCTGATGGTAAGGCATCAGCTCCGACTTGGTTTGGAATCTAGCAACATGCTTGGTCGATGAAGATGCGGAATGGCAGGACTTGATGTGGGCCCGGCTTTGGGAGTCTCTCCTATGACGCCCTTGGTCGAAGGGATGGGCCATGTTGGCTAATCGAGTCATTTTTTCGGTTAGTTCCTGGAAGCATGTCAGTCCACCAGACGCGAATGTGGCTGCTCTTCCGGGTTCGGCTCGGATGAAGGTCTGCTGGTAAGGCATCAGCTCCGACTTGGTTTGGAATCTAGCAGCATGCTTGGTCGATGAAGATGCGGAATGGCAGGACTTGATGTGGGCTCGGCTTTGGGAGTCTCTCCTATGACGCCCTTGGTCGAAGGGATGGGCCATGTTGGCTAATCGAGTCATTCGGTTCGTTCCTGGAAGCATGTCAGTCCACCAGACGCGACTGTGGTTGCTCTTCCGGGTTCGGCTCGGATGAAGGTCTGATGGTAAGGCATCAGCTCCGACTTGGTTTGGAATCTAGCAGCATGCTTGGTCGATGAAGACGCGGAATGGCAGGACTTTGATCCCCCGTCTCGAATAGATCCGCGGAGCCTCTGGATCCGTTGGTTCCTGGATCGGGTACTCGGAATCGGTTAGTGTGGGCCCGCTGGATCCTGAAATCTTCAGGAATCCATACAACGCGTTATGAATTAGGCGTTGGTAGGTCTGTGGAGCATTAATGAGTCCAAACGGCATGCGATTCCACTCGAACAGACCGAAAAGGGTGGTGAACGCCCATATCGCACGAGCTCGGTCCGTCATGGAGACAACCCAAAATCCGCTGGCCATATCCAGCGAGCAATACAAGAGGACTCGATCTAGATCTTCGAGGATGTCGTTGATCAGCGGCATCGGGTAGATCATGAGGTGCGTAAGGCCGTTCACTAGGCGGTAGTCAATACAGAGACGGATGTCCACTCCGTTTTTCTTGATGATCACCACGATCGGTGGGGCCCATGGGGAAGTTGAATGCTTGATGATCTTGGCCGATAGCAGTCCTTTGATCAGATCTGACACCTTCTGGGGCCACCTTCTGTACGCGCTGGGCGATCGGCTTCGCATCCCCCACATCGATATCGCAGACAACACGTCGGGCCGCTGGCGGTAGAGCATTACCCTTACCGATCAGCAGGTACCGCCTCTACCAGATAATCCGTCGGAGTCTATCGATCTCCTCCGGGGTAGTAGATCCCGGATCTCCGACTTGGATGTCTTCAATTTTTACCTCATCAGTAGTTGAGATCGGAATTTCAGGCACCACTGCGAGGTTGCCGTCGAGATCTTCCGCCGCGAGATCCCCATTCACGTGGTGATACTTGTGGCCGTCCGGATCGGCGCCATCTCGAAGTTCCCACGCATGATCTGGCTTCTCCTCATTCAGCTCGGTTGGATTTCGCATGTCTCTGTCCATATCATGTTTACGCAACATATCACTTGAGGTACCACGGATACTTAGTCCATCTCCTTTTACGCAATCTTTGGTCACGTCGTGATGCATCCGGAGAAGTAGCCGGATCCGAGGGATCCACCAAATCTGGATCCGGAGGTCCTAGATCGGGTTCCGCCAGGTCGGGATCCGGGGGTGTTAGATCGGGATCCGCCAAATCTGGATCCGGAGGTCCTAGATCGGGGTCCGCCAGATCGAGATCCGGGGGTGTTAGATCGGGATCCGCCAGATCGGGATCCGGCAGATTGGGATCCGGGCATCTCAGATCGCGATCCGCCAGATCGGGATCCGAGTCTTCGCGATCCGGGGATCTTGGATCAGGCTCTGGGCCTTCGAGATCGTCGGGGTAGTGCACATCCCACCTTGCATCCCGATCAGATGTCCCATCCCCCTTGACCATACTGGATATCATTGATTACATCCGGATCACCTGTACCGTCATCGTATGTCGCACCGGATATTCCGGCTTCCTTCCACTCATCATTGATGACGGGATCGTATGCGGCTACACTCCCGCTGGCGTCGATCTCCCTGCTTTGGGTCTCACTGCTTTGGGTCTCCAACACCGTCCCGGATTATCCGATCCGGGGCTGGAGCTGCTTGATCCGAGGCGGAGACCACCTGATCCGTAGCTGCTGTACTCCGCTGCGCAGGGTAGAGGCCCGGGGCTTGCGCGATCTCGTCCTCAGCATTGGTTATAAAGACTGTGGGGGTATGGATCGTAACGCTTGTCTGAATGAATGAGGGATCTCTATGGCTTTTGGGGTGTTGGTGCCGTGCCCATCACCCGGCCCATCTTCCATATCAGTTCTTAAAAAACATATGGTGGATACATGCCTTCTATTCCAATCGCTGGAGTCCGGATTGGGGCGATCCGAGTCGGATTTCGATACAGTTGAGGCTGGGGAGGCCTTAGCGCCGGGGCAAGCTCCAAGACCTAGGCTGTGCCGGGAGTTTAGGCTTGCGTCCTTGTTGAAAGTCGCCGGCTTGGCGGATTCCGGTCGATCGCCATACTGCCGACTCGGATCTCTTTGCAGGATCACACGTGGGGTGACATACGTCGGGCGATCTACTGCCGAGCCGGCTGGACCTTCAGGGATCTCTGGGATGGAAGGCTGGACCTCCACCGTGGCCTCCAGGGCGAGATTTTGCCACTCCATATATCTCCGGGATCCCACCTGTACATACCCGGGGATCCGGGGCACCTTGTCGTCTTCCAGCACCATGCCGATCTGGGATCTCCGATTTAGCCTCAAGATCTTGTCACTGAGGTTGGTGATCCTCAGATATCGGATCCTGCCCGGTCCATCTATGGCCGTGGGCACCCAACGCTCACCCCGAGTGATCCACATCTTTAAGCGTGGGAGATTTTCAATCGCTGCTCGGCCTCAGCGGATCCGCCGATCGGCACCTCCAGATCGTCATCTAGCGTGACGGATCGGACCCTCTCGACATACAGGCGCTTCCGGCCATGCAGCCGGATCCCGATCTCGTTCGGCAAGCACATCGACCCTCCTGCCAGATTCATTCGGACGCCAGCCGGGATCATGAAGTCCATGCCGAGGATTAACTCCTGTCCCGATAGATCTCCGATCCAGATCTCGAAGAAATATACCAAGTATCCTGCCAACGTGATCTTGATCTTCGCTCTTCTCTCCGTCGTATATACATTGTCTCCGATCCACACACACTCTTGCCTTTGACTTGTGTCGATCTGGCACCCTACCTAACGAGCAAAGGTAGTGTCCAGGATAGACACTTCGGCACCAGTGTCTAGGAGCAAGATCGCTTTCTCGTGATTGATCTTGCCCGAGATCTTGGCCTGACGGAACCATTTCCCTGGAGCGTTATACTTCCAGTAGCCTCGGGATTCTCCGCGACGGAGTTCCAACGCGACTTCACCTTGTGGCGATGATATCCTCGGTTCGAATCCCATTGTGGTGTAGCGGGATCGGCGAAATGTGATTAAGGCCAGACCCTGATACCACTTGCGCCCAGACACCGACTAACGTAGGGGGTGCTCCGATGATCCGTTCTTGGCCACGACCTTGAACGGTCCAATGAACCTAGGTCTCAAATTGGTCTTAAAGACCGCAGACACTGCATGTGTAGGTAGGTTTTTAGCGTTTAATAAAACAAGATCCCCGATCTCAAACCTTTCCATGTTACTTCTGCCTTTGGCATCTGCATACTCCTTTTGGAGATCCTGGCTTTCAGCCATCGCGTCGCGCACCTGGCGCATGACGCTCAGTCTCAAAGAGACAAAGTCATCGACTTGCTTGCGAACCGCAACTGGGCTGACATCAGCAAGCCGATCGGCTAACCCTCCCCCATCAAGCCCAGAGCCACACCGTGGCGGCGTTAGAGGGACGCGAGGGTCGACCAAACTGTTCACATAGAACGGGGTGAAGCCTGTCGAGGCATGCACCGCATTGTTCATTGCGAACTCAACAAGGGGGAGCATCTCGCTCCAGCGTCGTGGCGCTTCAGCGCAGACGCTTCGGAGGATATCCTCCACAACGCGATTCACGCGGATAGGGACCCTCGCTTTACAGCGAAGTTCTGGACGTCCTTGTTCAGGGTGCTGGGCACCAAGTTGGACATGCCCACGGCGGATCATCCGCAGACCGATGGTCAAACTGAAAGAGACAATTGCCTCAGGCAAGCCATGATGGCGAAAGACTCTGTCTAAGAACAGCTTCGCTGTATCCTCACCGTCAACGGTGTCCGGCACCGCCGAAAGATGAGCCATCTTGCTCAGTCGGTCAACAAAGACCACGACACCCGTGTTGCCCGCCTTATCCTTGGGAAGGCCAAACACAAAGTCCATACTAATGGACTGCCAACATCCCGAAGGGACTGGCAAACTCGCCAACGGCGCAGCCGCATGCGGCGCGGACTTGGTCCGTTGACATGTCTCGCATGTACGCACATAGATGCTGCTGTACTCCGCTGCGCAGGGTAGAGGCCCGGGGCTTGCGCGATCTCGTCCTCAGCATTGGTTATAAAGACTGTGGGGGTATGGATCGTAACGCTTGTCTGAATGAATGAGGGATCTCTATGGCTTTTGGGGTGTTGGTGCCGTGCCCATCACCCGGCCCATCTTCCATATCAGTTCTTAAAAAACATATGGTGGATACATGCCTTCTATTCCAATCGCTGGAGTCCGGATTGGGGCGATCCGAGTCGGATTTCGATACAGTTGAGGCTGGGGAGGCCTTAGCGCCGGGGCAAGCTCCAAGATCTAGGCTGTGCCGGGAGTTTAGGCTTGCGTCCTTGTTGAAAGTCGCCGGCTTGGCGGATTCCGGTCGATCGCCATACTGCCGACTCGGATCTCTTTGCAGGATCACACGTGGGGTGACATACGTCGGGCGATCTACTGCCGAGCCGGCTGGACCTTCAGGGATCTCTGGGATGGAAGGCTGGACCTCCACCGTGGCCTCCAGGGCGAGATTTTGCCACTCCATATATCTCCGGGATCCCACCTGTACATACCCGGGGATCCGGGGCACCTTGTCGTCTTCCAGCACCATGCCGATCTGGGATCTCTGATTTAGCCTCAAGATCTTGTCACTGAGGTTGGTGATCCTCAGATATCGGATCCTGCCCGGTCCATCTATGGCCGTGGGCACCCAACGCTCACCCCGAGTGATCCACATCTTTAAGCGTGGGAGATTTTCAATCGCTGCTCGGCCTCAGCGGATCCGCCGATCGGCACCTCCAGATCGTCATCTAGCGTGACGGATCGGACCCTCTCGACATACAGGCGCTTCCGGCCATGCAGCCGGATCCCGATCTCGTTCGGCAAGCACATCGACCCTCCTGCCAGATTCATTCGGACGCCAGCCGGGATCATGAAGTCCATGCCGAGGATTAACTCCTGTCCCGATAGATCTCCGATCCAGATCTCGAAGAAATATACCAAGTATCCTGCCAACGTGATCTTGATCTTCGCTCTTCTCTCCGTCGTATATACATTGTCTCCGATCCACACACACTCTTGCCTTTGACTTGTGTCGATCTGGCACCCTACCTAACGAGCAAAGGTAGTGTCCAGGATAGACACTTCGGCACCAGTGTCTAGGAGCAAGATCGCTTTCTCGTGATTGATCTTGCCCGAGATCTTGGCCTGACGGAACCATTTCCCTGGAGCGTTATACTTCCAGTAGCCTCGGGATTCTCCGCGACGGAGTTCCAACGCGACTTCACCTTGTGGCGATGATATCCTCGGTTCGAATCCCATTGTGGTGTAGCGGGATCGGCGAAATGTGATTAAGGCCAGACCCTGATACCACTTGCGCCCAGACACCGACTAACGTAGGGGGTGCTCCGATGATCCGTTCTTGGCCACGACCTTGAACGGTCCAATGAACCTAGGTCTCAAATTGGTCTTAAAGACCGCAGACACTGCATGTGTAGGTAGGTTTTTAGCGTTTAATAAAACAAGATCCCCGATCTCAAACCTTTCCATGTTACTTCTGCCTTTGGCATCTGCATACTCCTTTTGGAGATCCTGGCTTTCAGCCATCGCGTCGCGCACCTGGCGCATGACGCTCAGTCTCAAAGAGACAAAGTCATCGACTTGCTTGCGAACCGCAACTGGGCTGACATCAGCAAGCCGATCGGCTAACCCTCCCCCATCAAGCCCAGAGCCACACCGTGGCGGCGTTAGAGGGACGCGAGGGTCGACCAAACTGTTCACATAGAACGGGGTGTAGCCTGTCGAGGCATGCACCGCATTGTTCATTGCGAACTCAACAAGGGGGAGCATCTCGCTCCAGCGTCGTGGCGCTTCAGCGCAGACGCTTCGGAGGATATCCTCCACAACGCGATTCACGCGTTCAGTTTGACCATCGGTCTGCGGATGATCCGCCGTGGGCATGTCCAACTTGGTGCCCAGCACCCTGAACAAGGACGTCCAGAACTTCGCTGTAAAGCGAGGGTCTCTATCAGAGACAATTGCCTCAGGCAAGCCATGATGGCGAAAGACTCTGTCTAAGAACAGCTTCGCTGTATCCTCACCGTCAACGGTGTCCGGCACCGCCGAAAGATGAGCCATCTTGCTCAGTCGGTCAACAAAGACCACGACACCCGTGTTGCCCGCCTTATCCTTGGGAAGGCCAAACACAAAGTCCATACTAATGGACTGCCAACATCCCGAAGGGACTGGCAAACTCGCCAACGGCGCAGCCGCATGCGGCGCGGACTTGGTCCGTTGACATGTCTCGCATGTACGCACATAGATGCTTGCCCACTTGTACATCTTGGGCCACCAGTACATCTTGCTCACCGAGCCATAGGTCTTCTCACGACCAAGATGTCCACCGACAGGCGTATCATGCACCTCATAGAGGATGCGATACTTAAGATCCTCATCATGAGGGACGACCACTCGAGGAGTGTCCTCAGGGTCAGTGCTGTAATACAGCAGGCCATGATCAAGCGTATAACGCTGCAGCCTCGCGCGTAAGCGCGGTGACAATTCCTTGTCCGATTCTTTAAACCCTTCGCTCCCAAGAGCACGTAGCAAAGCTACACACGTGTCGTCTTGGGCGTATGCCCTGCGTATAAGGTCGGGGACCGACGACGTCACTGTAGTGACATGAGTCAGCTCGTAGTCCGGCCTGCGCGATAGCGCATCGGCCACTACGTTTAGCCGTCCCGGCTTATACTTCACCTCGAAGTTGTATTCGGCAAAGAATGACAACCATCTTGCCATCCTCTGTGAGAGGTGAGGCGACTGAGTCGCAGTGCGTAAAGACGCATGATCTGTATAGATCACAAAGGGCTTAGAGCCGAGTAAATGTACTCTAAATTTGACTAGAGCATACTTCATTGCAAGTAGCTCTTTGTCGTGAACTGGATAGTTCTTCTCAGCAGCTTTAAGCTGGCGAGATTCAAACGCGATAACGCGCTCACGCCCTTCGGCGTCTGCTTGTAATAAAGCACAACCGATTGCAAAATCGGAGGCGTCGCAGACGACGCTAAACGGACGATCCGGGTCCGGAAGCGCCAAGATGGGCGCATGAAGGAGACTCTCCTTAACAGCCTTGAAGGCTTCGTCGTGAACGACGTCCCAGCACCAAGGTGCATCCTTCTTAAGGAGATTGGACAATGGCCGAGCCATATCAGCGTAATTCTCGCTGTACTTGTGCAAGTAATTGGCTAAGCCAAGCCACTTACGCAAGTCCTTCGGGTTCGATGGAACCGGCCAGTCCACAATGGCCTTAACCTTGGCAGGATCTGCCCTAAGGCCCCGCTTCCCAATGAAGCATCCGAGGAAGGGAATTTCCTCCGCGCCAAAGACGCATTTATCCAAGTTGGCATACAACTTATTCGTGCGCATGCACTCGAGCACCGCTCGCAAATGGTCAAGGTGGTTCTCCACATCAGACCTCCCGTGCTCCGCACGACTATGGACGAAGATGTCGTCGAAGTACGTCTGTGCGTACGCCCGATGGGGCCTGAACAACTGAACAACTGCGTCACTAGACGATTGAACGTCGCAGGCGCGTTCGACAGCCCTTGGGGCATCACCAACCACTCCCAGAGCATACCGCTCGGAGTACTCACAGCCGTGAGGGGTATATCGCTAGCTCTCATGAGCAACTGATAATACCCGTCGACCAAGTCGAGTGCGCTGTACAACGTACATCCCACCATGTTGTTCTGTAGAACATCCTTTCTAGGAATCGGCGTCTGTGCCGGAATGGTGGCTGCATTCAGCTTATTGAAAGCATGTACTATGCGCCACTTGCCATTAGGCTTTCTGACACAGAACGTGGGTGTCGAGTGCGGAGACTTGCTCTCACGCACCAAGCCGGCTTCGTGCTTTGCACGGAAGAACGCGTCGATGACGTCACATTGCTCCCTTGGCAAGGGCCACTGCCGTGTTACGCAGTATTTGGTTCCAGGAACCAAGTCAATCTCATGACGTACGCCTCGATCCGGAGGCAACCCTGACGGCGGGTCCTTCAACACCACATCGTGGTATTCCTTGATCAAAGGATAAAACGGATCCGAGGGATCCTTGAGGATCGAAGATCCACTCCTAGCGCTTAGCGCTCGCTTCGTGTCCTCAAGGACAGCTTCGTCCACGACGGACGAGGAGTTCAACTCCTCCTCGGGTCGTATCATGACCACCTCGGTAAGCTCGCCGGCCTTTAAGGCCTCGCCAAACTCGGCGTCGGACATCTCGTCCAGCTCTAACAGAGCATCAACCGACGTGAGTCGCTCGAGACTTATGTCTCCGTCGACATCCCCTGTCACTCCATTCACGAGTGTGTATAGCTGCTCACTGCAGTCGCGTGGAGCATCACCGCTCAACACGCTGGACACCTCGTCCGACGTCATAGACGTCACAGACGCTCTGCGTCTCTTCCTCCTCTCCCTCCTCACCCGAGCACGGCCGGATGAGGGCTGCAGGGCGACATCACCGTCGCGCTGCCTAGGTGCCAACGCAATATGATTCCTCGGAGAGGGAACAGTGTCATTCGAGACACTCAGCGGCGGGTTAGCGACCCTACGAGCACCGCTCAACGGAGTACGTGCCGTTCCACAATTGTCCTTAGGACACAGCGACGGGTCAGCGACCCTACAAACACCGCTCGGCGGATAACGCGCCACCCCGCGCACGCCCTGTGAGTCACACTCACGGCAAACAGCAACCTCGTTGCTCACTAACTCTGACATACCAATGTTCAGCACCATGACCGACTCGGTCTCGTGCTCGCGCCAATAGCGCTTCTGTCTCCGGGCAGAGGTGGGTTCATGACTCGCCAATGCTCCACTAGGAGACGGGCGCGTAGCGCCCAACGTCTTCGACTTCCAGTCGATCCATGGCTCGTGGCTCTCGAGCCACGCCATGCCAAGGATGAGGCCATACCTCTCATCCAGGTCTAAGACCAAGCAGCGTTCCACGCTATCGAAGTCGAAGAACTTCACGTTCAGGTCAATAGAGACCTTCGACACTGTCACTAGTGTCCCCGTCGCAAGACGGACAGAGATCTTATCTCTTCGAGGCTCCTTCAGAGCCTCCGCATATGGTTTAAAACCATCAACAGTGGAGCGCCGGACATAGTTGCCGGACGCTCCCGAGTCTATCAAGACTCTCCACGGCTTGTCGAAGTCCTTCACGTTCGCTTGAACGACTAACAAGCCGGGCTTGCACTCACTACGTGAGTTAGAGAGCTTAGCTCTCTGCGGGGCTGAGTTCCATTCTCTCCTGCCTCCCAGAGGCCCAACAGAACTCAGTTCCTCCCCAGTAGGGCGCCCCGCGCCTACTGGGTTCCGTCGTTCCCCCGCGATGACCCTGGTTGAGGGTTCGAAGCGGTGCTTCGGCTCGATGGAGCCTGGGCCTTGTTGCGCAACGGGCAACTAGGCCTCAAGTGGCGGGTGCTCCCGCACGTGTAGCATCGACGGATGCTGAAGCGCTGCTCAGCAGCATAGATGTCAGCCTCGTCTTCAGCGTGGCTGAGGTCCATCGGTTCAGGACCGCTCGAAGAGCTCGCGCTACCAGCGCTTGAACCATGTCTCGCAGACTGGAAGTTATAGTCGGCATTCAATGCCACGTTCACGGCCTCCTCAAATGAGGCAGGGTGAACACGGAAAACTTCCGTTCGGGCAGCGCCCGTGCGCAGGCCCTCCATAAACACAGTCACTGCGACCGCCTCGGGGAGAGGGCTCGATGCCATTCCGGCGATCAGAGTTCTCAACTCTTGGACATAGTCCAGCAACTCCTTTTTACCCTGGCGGGTAGCAAGGAACTTCGACCGTATACGGTACGCCTGGTTAGGCGGCGCGAATACGCGCACTAGTTGCTGTTTCAGCTGATCCCAGGTCGGGAAAGCAGCGTCCACAGACGTGCCGCACGTTAGTGCCCATTCTTGAGCTCGGCCACCGAGCTTCGAGATCGCCAGCGCTACGCGCTGTTGCTCAGTCTGGAGCAGGGCCGATCCCATGGCCATCTCGACCTGTCGGGTCCAGAGAAGGAGGCTCTCCCCTTCCTTCCCCTCGAAGGTCTTCACGCTCACCATGAGCGGTTTCGGTCTATTAGACCACTCGTGCGTCGACGACGCGGCCGCGGATGATGCGGCGGACGCCGTTGCGCTCACGCGCTCTTGTACATGCTCTAAGAGCGCCTTCTCGTAGCTTGCAAAAGCCTCCAGTCTGGCGGACACCGCCTCTGGCCCTTGCGAAGCAAGCTGAGCAATGCCCTCGGGGCCCAACAGAGACATAAGCTTTTTAAGCGTCTCTTGCTGGCCAGGCGGCAAGCTCGCGAACACAGCGTGTTCCATCCTCTCAGAGGGATCGGTCAAAAGACTCAGTCGCAGGATTGACTACAAGTGCTACCAAGTGCAGCGGGGGCTGCCGTAGCTTAGCGTCAGAGGAAGACGGTTAACTCAACGAGTTAAAGATTAACACTCGCCTTATTAAGGGTTAATAGACCTTTATTACCAAAGGCACCTACTAACTACGACCTTAATAAAAGGACTTTACTCTTAGTGTTCCAAATCCAAACTGTTTATTTATCTTTTATTGCGGCTAGCCGCCTAGGGGGTAAATGTATGTGTTTAACTATCTAACATAGTAAAACCAAGTAAAATCCTACTTCAAACGCATAACGTGTGGCTCTCAGCCACACACACTCCCTCGAGTGTCCGTACATCAAATATGTACCTTACACAAAGTGTATCCATCTGTGGAACACACCAGGTGTAAACCCGTGTAACCCCGTTACATCGACCAAGCATGCTGCTAGATTCCAAACCAAGTCGGAGCTGATGCCTTACCAGCAGACCTCCATCCGAGCCGAACCCGGAAGAGCAGCCACAGTCGTGTCTGGTGGACCGACATGCTTCCAGGAACGAACCGAATGACTCGATTAGCCAACATGGCCCATCCCTTCGACCAAGGGCGTCATACGAGAGACTCCTAAAGGCGAGCCCACATCAAGTCCTGCCATTCCGCATCTCCATCGACCAAGCCTGCTGCTAGAACCCGATGCAAGTCGGTGCCTATGCCATACCAGCAGACCTCCATCCGAGCCGAACCCGGAAGAGCAGCCACAGTCGTGTCTGGTGGACCGACATGTTTCCAGGAACGAACCGAATGACTCGATTAGCCAACATGGCCCATCCCTTCGACCAAGGGCGTCATAGGAGAGACTCCCAAATGCGAGCCCACATCAAGTCCTGCCATTCCGCATCTCCATCGACCAAGCCTGCTGCTAGATACCGATGCAAGTCGGTGCCTATGCCATACCAGCAGACCTCCATCCGAGCCGAACCCGGAAGAGCAGCCACAGTCGTGTCTGGTGGACCGACATGCTTCCAGGAACGAACCGAATGACTCGATTAGCCAACATGGCCCATCCCTTCGACCAAGGGCGTCATACGAGAGACTCCCAAATGCGAGCCCACATCAAGTCCTGCCATTCCGCATCTCCATCGACCAAGCATGCTGCTAGATTCCAAACCAAGTCGGAGCTGATGCCTTACCAGCAGACCTCCATCCGAGCCGAACCCGGAAGAGCAGCCACAGTCGTGTCTGGTGGACCGACATGCTTCCAGGAACGAACCGAATGACTCGATTAGCCAACATGGCCCATCCCTTCGACCAAGGGCGTCATACGAGAGACTCCTAAAGGCGAGCCCACATCAAGTCCTGCCATTCCGCATCTCCATCGACCAAGCCTGCTGCTAGAACCCGATGCAAGTCGGTGCCTATGCCATACCAGCAGACCTCCATCCGAGCCGAACCCGGAAGAGCAGCCACAGTCGTGTCTGGTGGACCGACATGTTTCCAGGAACGAACCGAATGACTCGATTAGCCAACATGGCCCATCCCTTCGACCAAGGGCGTCATAGGAGAGACTCCCAAATGCGAGCCCACATCAAGTCCTGCCATTCCGCATCTCCATCGACCAAGCCTGCTGCTAGATACCGATGCAAGTCGGTGCCTATGCCATACCAGCAGACCTCCATCCGAGCCGAACCCGGAAGAGCAGCCACAGTCGTGTCTGGTGGACCGACATGCTTCCAGGAACGAACCGAATGACTCGATTAGCCAACATGGCCCATCCCTTCGACCAAGGGCGTCATACGAGAGACTCCCAAATGCGAGCCCACATCAAGTCCTGCCATTCCGCATCTCCATCGACCAAGCCTGCTGCTAGATACCGATGCAAGTCGGTGCCTATGCCATACCAGCAGACCTCCATCCGAGCCGAACCCGGAAGAGCAGCCACAGTCGTGTCTGGTGGACCGACATGCTTCCAGGAACGAACCGAATGACTCGATTAGCCAACATGGCCCATCACTTCGACCAAGGGCGTCATAGGAGAGACTCCCAAATGCGAGCCCACATCAAGTCCTGCCATTCCGCATCTCCATCGACCAAGCCTGCTGCTAGATCCCGATGCAAGTCGGTGCCTATGCCATACCAGCAGACCTCCATCCGAGCCGAACCCGGAAGAGCAGCCACAGTCGTGTCTGGTGGACCGACATGCTTCCAGGAACGAACCGAATGACACGATTAGCCAACATGGCCCATCCCTTCGACCAAGGGCGTCATACGAGAGACTCCCAAATGCGAGCCCACATCAAGTCCTGCCATTCCGCATCTCCATCGACCAAGCCTGCTGCTAGATACCGATGCAAGTCGGTGCCTATGCCATACCAGCAGACCTCCATCCGAGCCGAACCCGGAAGAGCAGCCACAGTCGTGTCTGGTGGACCGACATGCTTCCAGGAACGAACCGAATGACTCGATTAGCCAACATGGCCCATCACTTCGACCAAGGGCGTCATAGGAGAGACTCCCAAATGCGAGCCCACATCAAGTCCTGCCATTCCGCATCTCCATCGACCAAGCCTGCTGCTAGATACCGATGCAAGTCGGTGCCTATGCCATACCAGCAGACCTCCATCCGAGCCGAACCCGGAAGAGCAGCCACAGTCGTGTCTGGTGGACCGACATGCTTCCAGGAACGAACCGAATGACACGATTAGCCAACATGGCCCATCCCTTCGACCAAGGGCGTCCTACGAGAGACTCCCAAAGGCGAGCCCACATCAAGTCCTGCCATTCCGCATCTCCATCGACCAAGCCTGCTGCTAGATCCCGATGCAAGTCGGTGCCTATGCCATACCAACAGACCTCCATCCGAGCCGAACCCGGAAGAGCAGCCACAGTCGTGTCTGGTGGACCGACATGCTTCCAGGAACGAACCGAATGACTCGATTAGCCAACATGGCCCATCACTTCGACCAAGGGCGTCATAGGAGAGACTCCCAAATGCGAGCCCACATCAAGTCCTGCCATTCCGCATCTCCATCGACCAAGCCTGCTGCTAGATACCGATGCAAGTCGGTGCCTATGCCATACCAGCAGACCTCCATCCGAGCCGAACCCGGAAGAGCAGCCACAGTCGTGTCTGGTGGACCGACAAGCTTCCAGGAACGAACCGAATGACACGATTAGCCAACATGGCCCATCCCTTCGACCAAGGGCGTCATAGGAGAGACCCCCAATTCCGAGCCCACATCAAGTCCTGCCATTCCGCATCTCCATCGACCAAGCCTGCTGCTAGATCCCGATGCAAGTCGGTGCCTATGCCATACCAACAGACCTCCATCCGAGCCGAACCCGGAAGAGCAGCCACAGTCGTGTCTGGTGGACCGACATGCTTCCAGGAACGAACCGAATGACTCGATTAGCCAACATGGCCCATCCCTTCGACCAAGGGCGTCATAGGAGAGACCCCCAAATCCGAGCCCACATCAAGTCCTGCCATTCCGCATCTCCATCGACCAAGCCTGCTGCTAGATCCCGATGCAAGTCGGTGCCTATGCCATACCAGCAGACCTCCATCCGAGCCGAACCCGAAAGAGCAGCCACAGTCGTGTCTGGTGGACCGACATGCTTCCAGGAACGAACCGAATGACTCGATTAGCCAACATGGCCCATCCCTTCGACCAAGGGCGTCATACGAGAGACCCCCAAATCCGAGCCCACATCAAGTCCTGCCATTCCGCATCTCCATCGACCAAGCCTGCTGCTAGATACCGATGCAAGTCGGTGCCTATGCCATACCAGCAGACCTCCATCCGAGCCGAACCCGAAAGAGCAGCCACAGTCGTGTCTGGTGGACCGACATGCGTCCAGGAACGAACCGAATGACTCGATTAGCCAACATGGCCCATCCCTTCGACCAAGGGCGTCATACGAGAGACCCCCAAATCCGAGCCCACATCAAGTCCTCCCATTCCGCATCTCCATCGACCAAGCCTGCTGCTAGATCCCGATGCAAGTCGGTGCCTATGCCATACCAGCAGACCTCCATCCGAGCCGAACCCGAAAGAGCAGCCACAGTCGTGTCTGGTGGACCGACATGCTTCCAGGAACGAACCGAATGACTCGATTAGCCAACATGGCCCATCCCTTCGACCAAGGGCGTCATACGAGAGACCCCCAAATCCGAGCCCACATCAAGTCCTGCCATTCCGCATCTCCATCGACCAAGCCTGCTGCTAGATCCCGATGCAAGTCGGTGCCTATGCCATACCAGCAGACCTCCATCCGAGCCGAACCCGGAAGAGCAGCCACAGTCGTGTCTGGTGGACCGACATGCTTCCAGGAACGAACCGAATGACTCGATTAGCCAACATGGCCCATCACTTCGACCAAGGGCGTCATAGGAGAGACTCCCAAAGGCGAGCCCACATCAAGTCCTGCCATTCCGCATCTCCATCGACCAAGCCTGCTGCTAGATCCCGATGCAAGTCGGTGCCTATGCCATACCAACAGACCTCCATCCGAGCCGAACCCGGAAGAGCAGCCACAGTCGTGTCTGGTGGACCGACATGCTTCCAGGAACGAACCGAATGACTCAATTAGCCAACATGGCCCATCCCTTCGACCAAGGGCGTCATAGGAGAGACCCCCAAATCCGAGCCCACATCAAGTCCTGCCATTCCGCATCTCCATCGACCAAGCCTGCTGCTAGATCCCGATGCAAGTCGGTGCCTATGCCATACCAGCAGACCTCCATCCGAGCCGAACCCGGAAGAGCAGCCACAGTCGTGTCTGGTGGACCGACATGCTTCCAGGAACGAACCGAATGACTCGATTAGCCAACATGGCCCATCCCTTCGACCAAGGGCGTCATAGGAGAGACCCCCAAAGGCGAGCCCACATCAAGTCCTGCCATTCCGCATCTCCATCGACCAAGCCTGCTGCTAGATCCCGATGCAAGTCGGTGCCTATGCCATACCAGCAGACCTCCATCCGAGCCGAACCCGAAAGAGCAGCCACAGTCGTGTCTGGTGGACCGACATGCTTCCAGGAACGAACCGAATGACTCGATTAGCCAACATGGCCCATCCCTTCGACCAAGGGCGTCATAGGAGAGACCCCCAATTCCGAGCCCACATCAAGTCCTGCCATTCCGCATCTCCATCGACCAAGCCTGCTGCTAGATCCCGATGCAAGTCGGTGCCTATGCCATACCAACAGACCTCCATCCGAGCCGAACCCGGAAGAGCAGCCACAGTCGTGTCTGGTGGACCGACATGCTTCCAGGAACGAACCGAATGACTCAATTAGCCAACATGGCCCATCCCTTCGACCAAGGGCGTCATAGGAGAGACCCCCAAATCCGAGCCCACATCAAGTCCTGCCATTCCGCATCTCCATCGACCAAGCCTGCTGCTAGATACCGATGCAAGTCGGTGCCTATGCCATACCAGCAGACCTCCATCCGAGCCGAACCCGGAAGAGCAGCCACAGTCGTGTCTGGTGGACCGACATGCTTCCAGGAACGAACCGAATGACTCGATTAGCCAACATGGCCCGTCCCTTCGACCAAGGGCGTCATACGAGAGACTCCCAAAGGCGAGCCCACATCAAGTCCTGCCATTCCGCATCTCCATCGACCAAGCCTGCTGCTAGATCCCGATGCAAGTCGGTGCCTATGCCATACCAGCAGACCTCCATCCGAGCCGAACCCGGAAGAGCAGCCACAGTCGTGTCTGGTGGACCGACATGCTTCCAGGAACGAACCGAATGACTCGATTAGCCAACATGGCCCATCCCTTCGACCAAGGGCGTCATAGGAGAGACTCCCAAAGGCGGCCCCACGTCAAGTCCTGCCATTCCGCATCTCCATCGACCAAGCCTGCTGCTAGATCCCGATGCAAGTCGGTGCCTATGCCATACCAGCAGACCTCCATCCGAGCCGAACCCGGAAGAGCAGCCACAGTCGTGTCTGGTGGACCGACATGCTTCCAGGAACGAACCGAATGACTCAATTAGCCAACATGGCCCATCCCTTCGACCAAGGGCGTCATACGAGAGACTCCCAAAGGCGAGCCCACATCAAGTCCTGCCATTCCGCATCTCCATCGACCAAGCCTGCTGCTAGATCCCGATGCAAGTCGGTGCCTATGCCATACCAGCAGACCTCCATCCGAGCCGAACCCGGAAGAGCAGCCACAGTCGTGTCTGGTGGACCGACATGCTTCCAGGAACAAACCGAATGACTCAATTAGCCAACATGGCCCATCCCTTCGACCAAGGGCGTCATAGGAGAGACTCCCAAAGGCGAGCCCACATCAAGTCCTGCCATTCCGCATCTCCATCGACCAAGCCTGCTGCTAGATCCCGATGCAAGTCGGTGCCTATGCCATACCAGCAGACCTCCATCCGAGCCGAACCCGGAAGAGCAGCCACAGTCGTGTCTGGTGGACCGACATGCTTCCAGGAACGAACCGAATGACTCGATTAGCCAACATGGCCCATCCCTTCGACCAAGGGCGTCATAGGAGAGACTCCCAAAGGCGAGCCCACATCAAGTCCTGCCATTCCGCATCTCCATCGACCAAGCCTGCTGCTAGATCCCGATGTAAGTCGGTGCCTATGCCATACCAACAGACCTCCATCCGAGCCGAACCCGGAAGAGCAGCCACAGTCGTGTCTGGTGGACCGACATGCTTCCAGGAACGAACCGAATGACTCGATTAGCCAACATGGCCCATCCCTTCGACCAAGGGCGTCATACGAGAGACTCCCAAATGCGAGCCCACATCAAGTCCTGCCATTCCGCATCTCCATCGACCAAGCCTGCTGCTAGATCCTGACGCAAGTCGGTGCCTATGCCATACCAACAGACCTCCATCCGAGCCGAACCCGGAAGAGCAGCCACAGACGTGTCTGGTGGACCGACATGCTTCCAGGAACGAACCGAATGACTCGATTAGCCAACATGGCCCATCCCTTCGACCAAGGGCGTCATACGAGAGACTCCCAAATGCGAGCCCACATCAAGTCCTGCCATTCCGCATCTCCATCGACCAAGCCTGCTGCTAGATACCGATGCAAGTCGGTGCCTATGCCATACCAGCAGACCTCCATCCGAGCCGAACCCGGAAGAGCAGCCACAGACGTGTCTGGTGGACCGACAATGCTTCCAGGAACGAACCGAATGACTCGATTAGCCAACATGGCCCATCCCTTCGACACCAAGGGCGTCATACGAGAGACTCCCAAAGGCGAGCCCACATCAAGTCCTGCCATTCCGCATCTCCATCGACCAAGCCTGCTGCTAGATCCTGATGCAAGTCGGTGCCTATGCCATACCAACAGACCTCCATCCGAGCCGAACCCGGAAGAGCAGCCACAGACGTGTCTGGTGGACCGACAATGCTTCCAGGAACGAACCGAATGACTCGATTAGCCAACATGGCCCATCCCTTCGACCAAGGGCGTCATAGGAGAGACCCCCAAAGGCGAGCCCACATCAAGTCCTGCCATTCCGCATCTCCATCGACCAAGCCTGCTGCTAGATCCCGATGCAAGTCGGTGCCTATGCCATACCAGCAGACCTCCATCCGAGTCGAACCCGGAAGAGCAGCCACAGTCGTGTCTGGTGGACCGACATGCGTCCAGGAACGAACCGAATGACTCGATTAGCCAACATGGCCCATCCCTTCGACCAAGGGCGTCATACGAGAGACTCCCAAAGGCGAGCCCACATCAAGTCCTGCCATTCCGCATCTCCATCGACCAAGCCTGCTGCTAGATCCCGATGCAAGTCGGTGCCTATGCCATACCAACAGACCTCCATCCGATCCGAACCCGGAAGAGCAGCCACAGACGTGTCTGGTGGACCGACATGCTTCCAGGAACGAACCGAATGACTCGATTAGCCAACATGGCCCATCCCTTCGACCAAGGGCGTCATACGAGAGACTCCCAAATGCGAGCCCACATCAAGTCCTGCCATTCCGCATCTCCATCGACCAAGCCTGCTGCTAGATACCGATGCAAGTCGGTGCCTATGCCATACCAGCAGACCTCCATCCGAGCCGAACCCGGAAGAGCAGCCACAGTCGTGTCTGGTGGACCGACATGCTTCCAGGAACGAACCGAATGACTCGATTAGCCAACATGGCCCATCCCTTCGACCAAGGGCGTCATACGAGAGACTCCCAAAGGCGAGCCCACATCAAGTCCTGCCATTCCGCATCTCCATCGACCAAGCCTGCTGCTAGATCCTGATGCAAGTCGGTGCCTATGCCATACCAACAGACCTCCATCCGAGCCGAACCCGGAAGAGCAGCCACAGTCGTGTCTGGTGGACCGACATGCTTCCAGGAACGAACCGAATGACTCAATTAGCCAACATGGCCCATCCCTTCGACCAAGGGCGTCATTGGAGAGACTCCCAAATGCGAGCCCACATCAAGTCCTGCCATTCCGCATCTCCATCGACCAAGCCTGCTGCTAGATACCGATGCAAGTCGGTGCCTATGCCATACCAGCAGACCTCCATCCGAGCCGAACCCGGAAGAGCAGCCACAGTCGTGTCTGGTGGACCGACATGCTTCCAGGAACGAACCGAATGACTCGATTAGCCAACATGGCCCATCCCTTCGACCAAGGGCGTCATACGAGATACTCCCAAAGGCGAGCCCACATCAAGTCCTGCCATTCCGCATCTCCATCGACCAAGCCTGCTGCTAGATCCCGATGCAAGTCGGTGCCTATGCCATACCAACAGACCTCCATCCGAGCCGAACCCGGAAGAGCAGCCACAGTCGTGTCTGGTGGACCGACATGCGTCCAGGAACGAACCGAATGACTCGATTAGCCAACATGGCCCATCCCTTCGACCAAGGGCGTCATAGGAGAGACTCCCAAATGCGAGCCCACATCAAGTCCTGCCATTCCGCATCTCCATCGACCAAGCCTGCTGCTAGATCCCGATGCAAGTCGGTGCCTATGCCATACCAACAGACCTCCATCCGAGTCTAACCCGGAAGAGCAGCCACAGTCGTGTCTGGTGAACCGACATGCTTCCAGGAACGAACCGAATGACTCGATTAGCCAACATGGCCCATCCCTTCGACCAAGGGCGTCATAGGAGAGACTCCCAAAGGCGAGCCCACATCAAGTCCTGTCATTCCGCATCTCCATCGACCAAGCCTGCTGCTAGATCCCGATGCAAGTCGGTGCCTATGCCATACCAGCAGACCTCCATCCGAGCCGAACCCGGAAGAGCAGCCACAGTCGTGTCTGGTGGACCGACATGCTTCCAGGAACGAACCGAATGACTCGATTAGCCAACATGGCCCATCCCTTCGACCAAGGGCGTCTTACGAGAGACTCCCAAAGGCGAGCCCACATCAAGTCCTGCCATTCCGCATCTCCATCGACCAAGCCTGCTGCTAGAACCCGATGCAAGTCGGTGCCTATGCCATACCAACAGACCTCCATCCGAGCCGAACCCGGAAGAGCAGCCACAGTCGTGTCTGGTGGACCGACATGCTTCCAGGAACGAACCAAATGACTCGATTAGCCAACATGGCCCATCCCTTCGACCAAGGGCGTCATACGAGAGACTCCCAAATGCGAGCCCACATCAAGTCCTGCCATTCCGCATCTCCATCGACCAAGCCTGCTGCTCGATCCCGATGCAAGTCGGTGCCTATGCCATACCAACAGACCTCCATCCGAGCCGAACCCGGAAGAGCAGCCACAGTGGCGTCTGGTGGACCGACATGCTTCCAGGAACGAACCGAAACGACTCGATTAGCCATCATGGCCCATCCCTTCGACCAAGGGCGTCATAGGAGAGACTCCCAAAGCCAAGTCCACATCAAGTCATGCCATTCCGCATCTCCATCGACCAAGCCTGCTGCTATATTCCGATCCAAGTCGGAGCTTATGCCATACCAGCACACCTCCATCCGAGCCGAACCCGGAACAGCAGCCACAGTGGCGTCTGGTGGACCGACATGCTTCCAGGAACGAACCGAAACGACTCGATTAGCCATCATGGCCCATCCCTTCGACCAAGGGCGTCATAGGAGAGACTCCCAAAGCCAAGTCCACATCAAGTCATGCCATTCCGCATCTCCATCGACCAAGCCTGCTGCTATATTCCGATCCAAGTCGGAGCTTATGCCATACCAGCACACCTCCATCCGAGCCGAACCCGGAACAGCAGCCACAGTGGCGTCTAGTGGACCGACATGCTTCCAGGAACGAACCGAAATGACTCGATTAGCCATCATGGCCCATCCCTTCGACCAAGGGCGTCATAGGAGAGACTCCCAAAGCCAAGTCCACATCAAGTCATGCCATTCCGCATCTCCATCGACCAAGCCTGCTGCTATATTCCGATCCAAGTCGGAGCTTATGCCATACCAGCACACCTCCATCCGAGCCGAACCCGGAACAGCAGCCACAGTGGCGTCTGGTGGACCGACATGCTTCCAGGAACGAACCGAAACGACTCGATTAGCCATCATGGCCCATCCCTTCGACCAAGGGCGTCATAGGAGAGACTCCCAAAGCCAAGTCCACATCAAGTCATGCCATTCCGCATCTCCATCGACCAAGCCTGCTGCTATATTCCGATCCAAGTCGGAGCTTATGCCATACCAGCACACCTCCATCCGAGCCGAACCCGGAACAGCAGCCACAGTGGCGTCTGGTGGACCGACATGCTTCCAGGAACGAACCGAAACGACTCGATTAGCCATCATGGCCCATCCCTTCGACCAAGGGCGTCATAGGAGAGACTCCCAAAGCCAAGTCCACATCAAGTCATGCCATTCCGCATCTCCATCGACCAAGCCTGCTGCTATATTCCGATCCAAGTCGGAGCTTATGCCATACCAGCACACCTCCATCCGAGCCGAACCTGGAACAGCAGCCACAGTGGCGTCTAGTGGACCGACATGCTTCCAGGAACGAACCGAAATGACTCGATTAGCCATCATGGCCCATCCCTTCGACCAAGGGCGTCATAGGAGAGACTCCCAAAGCCAAGTCCACATCAAGTCATGCCATTCCGCATCTCCAACGACCAAGCCTGCTGCTAGATCCTGATGCAAGTCGGTGCCTATGCCATACCAACAGGCCTCCATCCGAGCCGAACCCGGAAGAGCAGCCACAGACGTGTCTGGTGGACCGACATGCTTCCAGGAACGAACCGAAATGACTCGATTAGCCATCATGGCCCATCCCTTCGACCAAGGGCGTCATAGGAGAGACTCCCAAAGCCAAGTCCACATCAAGTCCTGCCATTCCGCATCTCCATCGACCAAGCCTGCTGCTAGATCCCGATGCAAGTCGGTACCTATGCCATACCAGCAGACCTCCATCCGAGTCGAACCCGGAAGAGCAGCCACAGTCGTGTCTGGTGGACCGACATGCTTCCAGGAACGAACCGAAATGACTCGATTAGCCATCATGGCCCATCCCTTCGACCAAGGGCGTCATAGGAGAGACTCCCAAAGCCAAGTCCACATCAAGTCATGCCATTCCGCATCTCCATCGACCAAGCCTGCTGCTAGATCCCGATGCAACTCGGTGCCTATGCCATACCAACAGACCTCCATCCGAGCCGAACCCGGAAGAGCAGCCACAGTCGTGTCTGGTGGACCGACATGCTTCCAGGAACGAACCGAAATGACTCGATTAGCCATCATGGCCCATCCCTTCGACCAAGGGCGTCATAGGAGAGACTCCCAAAGGCGAGCCCACATCAAGTCCTGCCATTCCGCATCTCCATCGACCAAGCCTGCTGCTAGATCCCGATGCAAGTCGGTGCCTATGCCATACCAGCAGACCTCCATCCGAGCCGAACCCGGAAGAGCAGCCACAGTCGTGTCTGGTGGACCGACATGCTTCCGGGAACGAACCGAATGACTCGATTAGCCAACATGGCCCATCCCTTCGACCAAGGGCGTCATACGAGAGACTCCCAAAGGCGAGCCCACATCAAGTCCTGCCATTCCGCATCTCCATCGACCAAGCCTGCTGCTACATCCCGATGCAAGTCGGTGCCTATGCCATACCAGCAGACCTCCATCCGAGCCGAACCCGGAAGAGCAGCCACAGTCGTGTCTGGTGGACCGACATGCTTCCAGGAACGAACCAAATGACTCGATTAGCCAACATGGCCCATCCCTTCGACCAAGGGCGTCATAGGAGAGACTCCCAAAGGCGAGCCCACATCAAGTCCTGCCATTCCGCATCTCCATCGACCAAGCCTGCTGCTAGATCCCGATGCAAGTCGGTGCCTATGCCATACCAGCAGACCTCCATCCGAGCCGAACCCGGAAGAGCAGCCACAGTCGTGTCTGGTGGACCGACATGCTTCCAGGAACGAACCGAATGACTCGATTAGCCAACATGGCCCATCCCTTCGACCAAGGGCGTCATAGGAGAGACTCCCAAATGCGAGCCCACATCAAGTCCTGCCATTCCGCATCTCCATCGACCAAGCCTGCTGCTACATCCCGATGCAACTCGGTGCCTATGCCATACCAACAGACCTCCATCCGAGCCGAACCCGGAAGAGCAGCCACAGTCGTGTCTGGTGGACCGACATGCTTCCAGGAACGAACCGAATGACTCGATTAGCCAACATGGCCCATCCCTTTGACCAAGGGCGTCATACGAGAGACTCCCAAATGCGAGCCCACATCAAGTCCTGCCATTCCGCATCTCCATCGACCAAGCCTGCTGCTAGATCCCGATGCAAGTCGGTGCCTATGCCATACCAGCAGACCTCCATCCGAGCCGAACCCGGAAGAGCAGCCACAGTCGTGTCTGGTGGACCGACATGCTTCCAGGAACGAACCGAAATGACTCGATTAGCCAACATGGCCCATCCCTTCGACCAAGGGCGTCATAGGAGAGACTCCCAAAGGCGAGCCCACATCAAGTCCTGCCATTCCGCATCTCCATCGACCAAGCCTGCTGCTAGATCCCGATGCAAGTCGGTGCCTATGCCATACCAGCAGACCTCCATCCGAGCCGAACCCGGAAGAGCAGCCACAGTCGTGTCTGGTGGACCGACATGCTTCCAGGAACGAACCGAATGACTCGATTAGCCAACATGGCCCATCCCTTCGACCAAGGGCGTCATAGGAGAGACTCCCAAATGCGAGCCCACATCAAGTCCTGCCATTCCGCATCTCCATCGACCAAGCCTGCTGCTAGATACCGATGCAAGTCGGTGCCTATGCCATACCAGCAGACCTCCATCCGAGCCGAACCCGGAAGAGCAGCCACAGTCGTGTCTGGTGGACCGACATGCTTCCAGGAACGAACCGAAATGACTCGATTAGCCAACATGGCCCATCCCTTCGACCAAGGGCGTCATACGAGAGACTCCCAAAGGCGAGCCCACATCAAGTCCTGCCATTCCGCATCTCCATCGACCAAGCCTGCTGCTAGATACCGATGCAAGTCGGTGCCTATGCCATACCAGCAGACCTCCATCCGAGCCGAACCCGGAAGAGCAGCCACAGTCGTGTCTGGTGGACCGACATGCTTCCAGGAACGAACCGAAATGACTCGATTAGCCAACATGGCCCATCCCTTCGACCAAGGGCGTCATAGGAGAGACCCCCAAAGGCGAGCCCACATCAAGTCCTGCCATTCCGCATCTCCATCGACCAAGCCTGCTGCTAGATCCCGATGCAAGTCGGTGCCTATGCCATACCAGCAGACCTCCATCCGAGCCGAACCCGGAAGAGCAGCCACAGTCGTGTCTGGTGGACCGACATGCTTCCAGGAACGAACCGAATGACTCGATTAGCCAACATGGCCCATCCCTTCGACCAAGGGCGTCATAGGAGAGACTCCCAAATGCGAGCCCACATCAAGTCCTGCCATTCCGCATCTCCATCGACCAAGCCTGCTGCTAGATACCGATGCAAGTCGGTGCCTATGCCATACCAGCAGACCTCCATCCGAGCCGAACCCGGAAGAGCAGCCACAGTCGTGTCTGGTGGACCGACATGCTTCCAGGAACGAACCGAAATGACTCGATTAGCCAACATGGCCCATCCCTTCGACCAAGGGCGTCATACGAGAGACTCCCAAAGGCGAGCCCACATCAAGTCCTGCCATTCCGCATCTCCATCGACCAAGCCTGCTGCTAGATACCGATGCAAGTCGGTGCCTATGCCATACCAGCAGACCTCCATCCGAGCCGAACCCGGAAGAGCAGCCACAGTCGTGTCTGGTGGACCGACATGCTTCCAGGAACGAACCGAAATGACTCGATTAGCCAACATGGCCCATCCCTTCGACCAAGGGCGTCATACGAGAGACTCCCAAAGGCGAGCCCACATCAAGTCCTGCCATTCCGCATCTCCATCGACCAAGCCTGCTGCTAGATCCCGATGCAAGTCGGTGCCTATGCCATACCAGCAGACCTCCATCCGAGCCGAACCCGGAAGAGCAGCCACAGTCGTGTCTGGTGGACCGACATGCTTCCAGGAACGAACCAAATGACTCGATTAGCCAACATGGCCCACCCCTTCGACCAAGGGCGTCATAGGAGAGACTTCCAAAGGCGAGCCCACATCAAGTCCTGCCATTCCGCATCTCCATCGACCAAGCCTGCTGCTAGATCCCGATGCAAGTCGGTGCCTATGCCATACCAGCAGACCTCCATCCGAGCCGAACCCGGAAGAGCAGCCACAGTCGTGTCTGGTGGACCGACATGCTTCCAGGAACGAACCGAATGACTCGATTAGCCAACATGGCCCACCCCTTCGACCAAGGGCGTCATAGGAGAGACTCCCAAAGGCGAGCCCACATCAAGTCCTGCCATTCCGCATCTCCATCGACCAAGCCTGCTGCTAGATCCCGATGCAAGTCGGTGCCTATGCCATACCAGCAGACCTCCATCCGAGCCGAACCCGGAAGAGCAGCCACAGTCGTGTCTGGTGGACCGACATGCTTCCAGGAACGAACCGAATGACTCGATTAGCCAACATGGCCCACCCCTTCGACCAAGGGCGTCATAGGAGAGACTTCCAAAGGCGAGCCCACATCAAGTCCTGCCATTCCGCATCTCCATCGACCAAGCCTGCTGCTAGATCCCGATGCAAGTCGGTGCCTATGCCATACCAGCAGACCTCCATCCGAGCCGAACCCGGAAGAGCAGCCACAGTCGTGTCTGGTGGACCGACATGCTTCCAGGAACGAACCGAATGACTCGATTAGCCAACATGGCCCACCCCTTCGACCAAGGGCGTCATAGGAGAGACTCCCAAAGGCGAGCCCACATCAAGTCCTGCCATTCCGCATCTCCATCGACCAAGCCTGCTGCTAGATACCGATGCAAGTCGGTGCCTATGCCATACCAGCAGACCTCCATCCGAGCCGAACCCGGAAGAGCAGCCACAGTCGTGTCTGGTGGACCGACATGCTTCCAGGAACGAACCGAATGACTCGATTAGCCAACATGGTCCACCCCTTCGACCAAGGGCGTCATAGGAGAGACTCCCAAAGGCGAGCCCACATCAAGTCCTGCCATTCCGCATCTCCATCGACCAAGCCTGCTGCTAGATCCCGATGCAAGTCGGTGCCTATGCCATACCAGCAGACCTCCATCCGAGCCGAACCCGGAAGAGCAGCCACAGTCGTGTCTGGTGGACCGACATGCTTCCAGGAACGAACCGAATGACTCGATTAGCCAACATGGCCCATCCCTTCGACCAAGGGCGTCATAGGAGAGACTCCCAAAGGCGAGCCCACATCAAGTCCTGCCATTCCGCATCTCCATCGACCAAGCCTGCTGCTAGATCCCGATGCAAGTCGGTGCCTATGCCATACCAGCAGACCTCCATCCGAGCCGAACCCGGAAGAGCAGCCACAGTCGTGTCTGGTGGACCGACATGCTTCCAGGAACGAACCGAATGACTCGATTAGCCAACATGGCCCATCCCTTCGATCAAGGGCGTCATAGGAGAGACTCCCAAAGGCGAGCCCACATCAAGTCCTGCCATTCCGCATCTCCATCGACCAAGCCTGCTGCTAGATCCCGATGCAAGTCGGTGCCTATGCCATACCAGCAGACCTCCATCCGAGCCGAACCCGGAAGAGCAGCCACAGTCGTGTCTGGTGGACCGACATGCTTCCAGGAACGAACCGAATGACTCGATTAGCCAACATGGCCCATCCCTTCGACCAAGGGCGTCATACGAGAGACTCCCAAATGCGAGCCCACATCAAGTCCTGCCATTCCGCATCTCCATCGACCAAGCCTGCTGCTAGATTCCGATGCAAGTCGGTGCCTATGCCATACCAGCAGACCTCCATCCGAGCCGAACCCGGAAGAGCAGCCACAGTCGTGTCTGGTGGACCGACATGCTTCCAGGAACGAACCGAATGACTCGATTAGCCAACATGGCCCATCCCTTCGACCAAGGGCGTCATACGAGAGACTCCCAAATGCGAGCCCACATCAAGTCCTGCCATTCCGCATCTCCATCGACCAAGTTTGCTGCTAGATTCCGATGCAAGTCGGTGCCTATGCCATACCAGCAGACCTCCATCCGAGCCGAACCCGGAAGAGCAGCCACAGTCGTGTCTGGTGGACCGACATGCTTCCAGGAACGAACCGAATGACTCGATTAGCCAACATGGCCCATCCCTTCGACCAAGGGCGTCATACGAGAGACTCCCAAATGCGAGCCCACATCAAGTCCTGCCATTCCGCATCTCCATCGACCAAGTCTGCTGCTAGATCCCGATGCAAGTCGGTGCCTATGCCATACCAACAGACCTCCATCCGAGCCGAACCCGGAAGAGCAGCCACAGTCGTGTCTGGTGGACCGACATGCTTCCAGGAACGAACCAAATGACTCGATTAGCCAACATGGCCCATCCCTTCGACCAAGGGCGTCATACGAGAGACTCCCAAATGCGAGCCCACATCAAGTCCTGCCATTCCGCATCTCCATCGACCAAGTCTGCTGCTAGATCCCGATGCAAGTCGGTGCCTATGCCATACCAGCAGACCTCCATCCGAGCCGAACCCGGAAGAGCAGCCACAGTCGTGTCTGGTGGACCGACATGCTTCCAGGAACGAACCGAATGACTCGATTAGCCAACATGGCCCATCCCTTCGACCAAGGGCGTCATACGAGATACTCCCAAAGGCGAGCCCACATCAAGTCCTGCCATTCCGCATCTCCATCGACCAAGCCTGCTGCTAGATCCCGATGCAAGTCGGTGCCTATGCCATACCAACAGACCTCCATCCGAGCCGAACCCGGAAGAGCAGCCACAGTCGTGTCTGGTGGACCGACATGCTTCCAGGAACGAACCAAATGACTCGATTAGCCAACATGGCCCATCCCTTCGACCAAGGGCGTCATACGAGAGACTCCCAAATGCGAGCCCACATCAAGTCCTGCCATTCCGCATCTCCATCGACCAAGTCTGCTGCTAGATCCCGATGCAAGTCGGTGCCTATGCCATACCAACAGACCTCCATCCGAGCCGAACCCGGAAGAGCAGCCACAGTCGTGTCTGGTGGACCGACATGCTTCCAGGAACGAACCAAATGACTCGATTAGCCAACATGGCCCACCCCTTCGACCAAGGGCGTCATAGGAGAGACTCCCAAATGCGAGCCCACATCAAGTCCTGCCATTCCGCATCTCCATCGACCAAGCCTGCTGCTAGATCCCGATGCAAGTCGGTGCCTATGCCATACCAGCAGACCTCCATCCGAGCCGAACCCGGAAGAGCAGCCACAGTCGTGTCTGGTGGACCGACATGCTTCCAGGAACGAACCGAATGACTCGATTAGCCAACATGGCCCATCCCTTCGACCAAGGGCGTCATACGAGAGACTCCCAAATGCGAGCCCACATCAAGTCCTGCCATTCCGCATCTCCATCGACCAAGTCTGCTGCTAGATCCCGATGCAAGTCGGTGCCTATGCCATACCAACAGGCCTCCATCCGAGCCGAACCCGGAAGAGCAGCCACAGACGTGTCTGGTGGACCGACAATGCTTCCAGGAACGAACCGAATGACTCGATTAGCCAACATGGCCCATCCCTTCGATCAAGGGCGTCATAGGAGAGACTCCCAAAGGCGAGCCCACATCAAGTCCTGCCATTCCGCATCTCCATCGACCAAGCCTGCTGCTAGATCCCGATGCAAGTCGGTGCCTATGCCATACCAGCAGACCTCCATCCGAGCCGAACCCGGAAGAGCAGCCACAGTCGTGTCTGGTGGACCGACATGCTTCCAGGAACGAACCAAATGACTCGATTAGCCAACATGGCCCATCCCTTCGACCAAGGGCGTCATAGGAGAGACTCCCAAAGGCGAGCCCACATCAAGTCCTGCCATTCCGCATCTCCATCGACCAAGCCTGCTGCTAGATCCCGATGCAAGTCGGTGCCTATGCCATACCAGCAGACCTCCATCCGAGCCGAACCCGGAAGAGCAGCCACAGTCGTGTCTGGTGGACCGACATGCTTCCAGGAACGAACCGAATGACTCGATTAGCCAACATGGCCCATCCCTTCGACCAAGGGCGTCATACGAGAGACTCCCAAATGCGAGCCCACATCAAGTCCTGCCATTCCGCATCTCCATCGACCAAGCCTGCTGCTAGATACCGATGCAAGTCGGTGCCTATGCCATACCAACAGACCTCCATCCGAGCCGAACCCGGAAGAGCAGCCACAGTCGTGTCTGGTGGACCGACATGCTTCCAGGAACGAACCGAATGACTCGATTAGCCAACATGGCCCATCCCTTCGACCAAGGGCGTCATACGAGAGACTCCCAAATGCGAGCCCACATCAAGTCCTGCCATTCCGCATCTCCATCGACCAAGTTTGCTGCTAGATCCCGATGCAAGTCGGTGCCTATGCCATACCAACAGACCTCCATCCGAGCCGAACCCGGAAGAGCAGCCACAGTCGTGTCTGGTGGACCGACATGCTTCCAGGAACGAACCGAATGACTCGATTAGCCAACATGGTCCACCCCTTCGACCAAGGGCGTCACAGGAGAGACTCCCAAATGCGAGCCCACATCAAGTCCTGCCATTCCGCATCTCCATCGACCAAGCCTGCTGCTAGATCCCGATGCAAGTCGGTGCCTATGCCATACCAGCAGACCTCCATCCGAGCCGAACCCGGAAGAGCAGCCACAGTCGTGTCTGGTGGACCGACATGCTTCCAGGAACGAACCAAATGACTCGATTAGCCAACATGGCCCATCCCGTCGACCAAGGGCGTCATACGAGAGACTCCCAAATGCGAGCCCACATCAAGTCCTGCCATTCCGCATCTCCATCGACCAAGCCTGCTGCTAGATCCCGATGCAAGTCGGTGCCTATGCCATACCAGCAGACCTCCATCCGAGCCGAACCCGGAAGAGCAGCCACAGTCGTGTCTGGTGGACCGACATGCTTCCAGGAACGAACCAAATGACTCGATTAGCCAACATGGCCCACCCCTTCGACCAAGGGCGTCATAGGAGAGACTCCCAAATGCGAGCCCACATCAAGTCCTGCCATTCCGCATCTCCATCGACCAAGTCTGCTGCTAGATCCCGATGCAAGTCGGTGCCTATGCCATACCAGCAGACCTCCATCCGAGCCGAACCCGGAAGAGCAGCCACAGTCGTGTCTGGTGGACCGACATGCTTCCAGGAACGAACCGAATGACTCGATTAGCCAACATGGCCCATCCCTTCGACCAAGGGCGTCATACGAGAGACTCCCAAATGCGAGCCCACATCAAGTCCTGCCATTCCGCATCTCCATCGACCAAGCCTGCTGCTAGATACCGATGCAAGTCGGTGCCTATGCCATACCAACAGACCTCCATCCGAGCCGTACCCGGAAGAGCAGCCACAGTCGTGTCTGGTGGACCGACATGCTTCCAGGAACGAACCGAATGACTCGATTAGCCAACATGGCCCATCCCTTTGACCAAGGGCGTCATACGAGAGACTCCCAAATGCGAGCCCACATCAAGTCCTGCCATTCCGCATCTCCATCGACCAAGTTTGCTGCTAGATCCCGTTGCAAGTCGGTGCCTATGCCATACCAACAGACCTCCATCCGAGCCGAACCCGGAAGAGCAGCCACAGTCGTGTCTGGTGGACCGACATGCTTCCAGGAACGAACCGAATGACTCGATTAGCCAACATGGCCCACCCCTTCGACCAAGGGCGTCACAGGAGAGACTCCCAAATGCGAGCCCACATCAAGTCCTGCCATTCCGCATCTCCATCGACCAAGCCTGCTGCTAGATCCCGATGCAAGTCGGTGCCTATGCCATACCAGCAGACCTCCATCCGAGCCGAACCCGGAAGAGCAGCCACAGTCGTGTCTGGTGGACCGACATGCTTCCAGGAACGAACCGAATGACTCGATTAGCCAACATGGCCCACCCCTTCGACCAAGGGCGTCATACGAGAGACTCCCAAATGCGAGCCCACATCAAGTCCTGCCATTCCGCATCTCCATCGACCAAGCCTGCTGCTAGATACCGATGCAAGTCGGTGCCTATGCCATACCAACAGACCTCCATCCGAGCCGTACCCGGAAGAGCAGCCACAGTCGTGTCTGGTGGACCGACATGCTTCCAGGAACGAACCGAATGACTCGATTAGCCAACATGGCCCATCCCTTCGACCAAGGGCGTCATAGGAGAGACTCCCAAATGCGAGCCCACATCAAGTCCTGCCATTCCGCATCTCCATCGACCAAGTTTGCTGCTAGATCCCGTTGCAAGTCGGTGCCTATGCCATACCAACAGACCTCCATCCGAGCCGAACCCGGAAGAGCAGCCACAGTCGTGTCTGGTGGACCGACATGCTTCCAGGAACGAACCGAATGACTCGATTAGCCAACATGGCCCACCCCTTCGACCAAGGGCGTCATACGAGAGACTCCCAAATGCGAGCCCACATCAAGTCCTGCCATTCCGCATCTCCATCGACCAAGCCTGCTGCTAGATCCCGATGCAAGTCGGTGCCTATGCCATACCAACAGACCTCCATCCGAGCCGAACCCGGAAGAGCAGCCACAGTCGTGTCTGGTGGACCGACATGCTTCCAGGAACGAACCAAATGACTCGATTAGCCAACATGGTCCACCCCTTCGACCAAGGGCGTCATAGGAGAGACTCCCAAATGCGAGCCCACATCAAGTCCTGCCATTCCGCATCTCCATCGACCAAGCCTGCTGCTAGATCCCGATGCAAGTCGGTGCCTATGCCATACCAGCACCTCCATCCGAGCCGAACCCGGAAGAGCAGCCACAGTCGTGTCTGGTGGACCGACATGCTTCCAGGAACGAACCAAATGACTCGATTAGCCAACATGGTCCACCCCTTCGACCAAGGGCGTCATAGGAGAGACTCCCAAATGCGAGCCCACATCAAGTCCTGCCATTCCGCATCTCCATCGACCAAGCCTGCTGCTAGATCCCGATGCAAGTCGGTGCCTATGCCATACCAGCACCTCCATCCGAGCCGAACCCGGAAGAGCAGCCACAGTCGTGTCTGGTGGACCGACATGCTTCCAGGAACGAACCGAATGACTCGATTAGCCAACATGGTCCACCCCTTCGACCAAGGGCGTCACAGGAGAGACTCCCAAATGCGAGCCCACATCAAGTCCTGCCATTCCGCATCTCCATCGACCAAGCCTGCTGCTAGATCCCGATGCAAGTCGGTGCCTATGCCATACCAGCAGACCTCCATCCGAGCCGAACCCGGAAGAGCAGCCACAGTCGTGTCTGGTGGACCGACATGCTTCCAGGAACGAACCGAATGACTCGATTAGCCAACATGGTCCACCCCTTCGACCAAGGGCGTCATAGGAGAGACTCCCAAATGCGAGCCCACATCAAGTCCTGCCATTCCGCATCTCCATCGACCAAGCCTGCTGCTAGATCCCGATGCCAGTCGGTGCCTATGCCATACCAGCAGACCTCCATCCGAGCCGAACCCGGAAGAGCAGCCACAGTCGTGTCTGGTGGACCGACATGCTTCCAGGAACGAACCGAATGACTCGATTAGCCAACATGGTCCACCCCTTCGACCAAGGGCGTCATAGGAGAGACTCCCAAAGGCGAGCCCACATCAAGTCCTGCCATTCCGCATCTCCATCGACCAAGCCTGCTGCTAGATCCCGATGCAAGTCGGTGCCTATGCCATACCAGCAGACCTCCATCCGAGCCGAACCCGGAAGAGCAGCCACAGTCGTGTCTGGTGGACCGACATGCTTCCAGGAACGAACCAAATGACTCGATTAGCCAACATGGCCCATCCCTTCGACCAAGGGCGTCATAGGAGAGACTCCCAAATGCGAGCCCACATCAAGTCCTGCCATTCCGCATCTCCATCGACCAAGCCTGCTGCTAGATCCCGATGCAAGTCGGTGCCTATGCCATACCAGCAGACCTCCATCCGAGCCGAACCCGGAAGAGCAGCCACAGTCGTGTCTGGTGGACCGACATGCTTCCAGGAACGAACCGAATGACTCGATTAGCCAACATGGTCCACCCCTTCGACCAAGGGCGTCACAGGAGAGACTCCCAAATGCGAGCCCACATCAAGTCCTGCCATTCCGCATCTCCATCGACCAAGCCTGCTGCTAGATCCCGATGCAAGTCGGTGCCTATGCCATACCAGCAGACCTCCATCCGAGCCGAACCCGGAAGAGCAGCCACAGTCGTGTCTGGTGGACCGACATGCTTCCAGGAACGAACCGAATGACTCGATTAGCCAACATGGTCCACCCCTTCGACCAAGGGCGTCATACGAGAGACTCCCAAATGCGAGCCCACATCAAGTCCTGCCATTCCGCATCTCCATCGACCAAGCCTGCTGCTAGATCCCGATGCAAGTCGGTGCCTATGCCATACCAGCAGACCTCCATCCGAGCCGAACCCGGAAGAGCAGCCACAGTCGTGTCTGGTGGACCGACATGCTTCCAGGAACGAACCGAATGACTCGATTAGCCAACATGGTCCACCCCTTCGACCAAGGGCGTCACAGGAGAGACTCCCAAATGCGAGCCCACATCAAGTCCTGCCATTCCGCATCTCCATCGACCAAGCCTGCTGCTAGATCCCGATGCAAGTCGGTGCCTATGCCATACCAGCACCTCCATCCGAGCCGAACCCGGAAGAGCAGCCACAGTCGTGTCTGGTGGACCGACATGCTTCCAGGAACGAACCGAATGACTCGATTAGCCAACATGGTCCACCCCTTCGACCAAGGGCGTCATAGGAGAGACTCCCAAATGCGAGCCCACATCAAGTCCTGCCATTCCGCATCTCCATCGACCAAGCCTGCTGCTAGATCCCGATGCCAGTCGGTGCCTATGCCATACCAGCAGACCTCCATCCGAGCCGAACCCGGAAGAGCAGCCACAGTCGTGTCTGGTGGACCGACATGCTTCCAGGAACGAACCGAATGACTCGATTAGCCAACATGGTCCACCCCTTCGACCAAGGGCGTCATAGGAGAGACTCCCAAAGGCGAGCCCACATCAAGTCCTGCCATTCCGCATCTCCATCGACCAAGCCTGCTGCTAGATCCCGATGCAAGTCGGTGCCTATGCCATACCAGCAGACCTCCATCCGAGTCGAACACGGAAGAGCAGCCACAGTCGTGTCTGGTGGACCGACATGCTTCCAGGAACGAACCGAATGACTCGATTAGCCAACATGGCCCACCCCTTCGACCAAGGGCGTCATACGAGAGACTCCCAAATGCGAGCCCACATCAAGTCCTGCCATTCCGCATCTCCATCGACCAAGCCTGCTGCTAGATCCCGATGCAAGTCGGTGCCTATGCCATACCAGCAGACCTCCATCCGAGCCGAACCCGGAAGAGCAGCCACAGTCGTGTCTGGCGGACCGACATGCTTCCAGGAACGAACCAAATGACTCGATTAGCCAACATGGTCCACCCCTTCGACCAAGGGCGTCATAGGAGAGACTCCCAAATGCGAGCCCACATCAAGTCCTGCCATTCCGCATCTCCATCGACCAAGCCTGCTGCTAGATCCCGATGCAAGTCGGTGCCTATGCCATACCAGCACCTCCATCCGAGCCGAACCCGGAAGAGCAGCCACAGTCGTGTCTGGTGGACCGACATGCTTCCAGGAACGAACCGAATGACTCGATTAGCCAACATGGTCCACCCCTTCGACCAAGGGCGTCACAGGAGAGACTCCCAAATGCGAGCCCACATCAAGTCCTGCCATTCCGCATCTCCATCGACCAAGCCTGCTGCTAGATCCCGATGCAAGTCGGTGCCTATGCCATACCAGCACCTCCATCCGAGCCGAACCCGGAAGAGCAGCCACAGTCGTGTCTGGTGGACCGACATGCTTCCAGGAACGAACCGAATGACTCGATTAGCCAACATGGTCCACCCCTTCGACCAAGGGCGTCATAGGAGAGACTCCCAAAGGCGAGCCCACATCAAGTCCTGCCATTCCGCATCTCCATCGACCAAGCCTGCTGCTAGATCCCGATGCCAGTCGGTGCCTATGCCATACCAGCAGACCTCCATCCGAGCCGAACCCGGAAGAGCAGCCACAGTCGTGTCTGGTGGACCGACATGCTTCCAGGAACGAACCAAATGACTCGATTAGCCAACATGGACCACCCCTTCGACCAAGGGCGTCATAGGAGAGACTCCCAAATGCGAGCCCACATCAAGTCCTGCCATTCCGCATCTCCATCGACCAAGCCTGCTGCTAGATCCCGATGCAAGTCGGTGCCTATGCCATACCAGCACCTCCATCCGAGCCGAACCCGGAAGAGCAGCCACAGTCGTGTCTGGTGGACCGACATGCTTCCAGGAACGAACCGAATGACTCGATTAGCCAACATGGTCCACCCCTTCGACCAAGGGCGTCATAGGAGAGACTCCCAAAGGCGAGCCCACATCAAGTCCTGCCATTCCGCATCTCCATCGACCAAGCCTGCTGCTAGATCCCGATGCCAGTCGGTGCCTATGCCATACCAGCAGACCTCCATCCGAGCCGAACCCGGAAGAGCAGCCACAGTCGTGTCTGGTGGACCGACATGCTTCCAGGAACGAACCGAATGACTCGATTAGCCAACATGGTCCACCCCTTCGACCAAGGGCGTCATAGGAGAGACTCCCAAAGGCGAGCCCACATCAAGTCCTGCCATTCCGCATCTCCATCGACCAAGTATGCTGCTAGATCCCGATGCAAGTCGGTGCCTATGCCATACCAGCAGACCTCCATCCGAGCCGAACCCGGAAGAGCAGCCACAGTCGTGTCTGGTGGACCGACATGCTTCCAGGAACGAACCAAATGACTCGATTAGCCAACATGGACCACCCCTTCGACCAAGGGCGTCATAGGAGAGACTCCCAAATGCGAGCCCACATCAAGTCCTGCCATTCCGCATCTCCATCGACCAAGCCTGCTGCTAGATCCCGATGCAAGTCGGTGCCTATGCCATACCAGCAGACCTCCATCCGAGCCGAACCCGGAAGAGCAGCCACAGTCGTGTCTGGTGGACCGACATGCTTCCAGGAACGAACCGAATGACTCGATTAGCCAACATGGCCCACCCCTTCGACCAAGGGCGTCATAGGAGAGACTCCCAAAGGCGAGCCCACATCAAGTCCTGCCATTCCGCATCTCCATCGACCAAGCCTGCTGCTAGATCCCGATGCAAGTCGGTGCCTATGCCATACCAGCAGACCTCCATCCGAGCCGAACCCGGAAGAGCAGCCACAGTCGTGTCTGGTGGACCGACATGCTTCCAGGAACGAACCGAATGACTCGATTAGCCAACATGGCCCATCCCTTCGACCAAGGGCGTCATAGGAGAGACTCCCAAAGGCGAGCCCACATCAAGTCCTGCCATTCCGCATCTCCATCGACCAAGCCTGCTGCTAGATACCGATGCAAGTCGGTGCCTATGCCATACCAGCAGACCTCCATCCGAGCCGAACCCGGAAGAGCAGCCACAGTCGTGTCTGGTGGACCGACATGCTTCCAGGAACGAACCGAATGACTCGATTAGCCAACATGGCCCATCCCTTCGACCAAGGGCGTCATACGAGAGACTCCCAAATGCGAGCCCACATCAAGTCCTGCCATTCCGCATCTCCATCGACCAAGCCTGCTGCTACATCCCGATGCAAGTCGGTGCCTATGCCATACCAGCAGACCTCCATCCGAGCCGAACCCGGAAGAGCAGCCACAGTCGTGTCTGGCGGACCGACATGCTTCCAGGAACGAACCAAATGACTCGATTAGCCAACATGGCCCATCCCTTCGACCAAGGGCGTCATACGAGAGACTCCCAAATGCGAGCCCACATCAAGTCCTGCCATTCCGCATCTCCATCGACCAAGCCTGCTGCTAGATCCCGATGCAAGTCGGTGCCTATGCCATACCAACAGACCTCCATCCGAGCCGAACCCGGAAGAGCAGCCACAGTCGTGTCTGGTGGACCGACATGCTTCCAGGAACGAACCAAATGACTCGATTAGCCAACATGGCCCATCCCTTCGACCAAGGGCGTCATACGAGAGACTCCCAAATGCGAGCCCACATCAAGTCCTGCCATTCCGCATCTCCATCGACCAAGCCTGCTGCTAGATCCCGATGCAAGTCGGTGCCTATGCCATACCAGCAGACCTCCATCCGAGCCGAACCCGGAAGAGCAGCCACAGTCGTGTCTGGTGGACCGACATGCTTCCAGGAACGAACCGAATGACTCGATTAGCCAACATGGCCCATCCCTTCGACCAAGGGCGTCATAGGAGAGACTCCCAAATGCGAGCCCACATCAAGTCCTGCCATTCCGCATCTCCATCGACCAAGCCTGCTGCTAGATCCCGATGCAAGTCGGTGCCTATGCCATACCAGCAGACCTCCATCCGAGTCGAACCCGGAAGAGCAGCCACAGTCGTGTCTGGTGGACCGACATGCTTCCAGGAACGAACCGAATGACTCGATTAGCCAACATGGCCCATCCCTTCGACCAAGGGCGTCATACGAGAGACTCCCAAATGCGAGCCCACATCAAGTCCTGCCATTCCGCATCTCCATCGACCAAGCCTGCTGCTACATCCCGATGCAAGTCGGTGCCTATGCCATACCAGCAGACCTCCATCCGAGCCGAACCCGGAAGAGCAGCCACAGTCGTGTCTGGTGGACCGACATGCTTCCAGGAACGAACCGAATGACTCGATTAGCCAACATGGCCCATCCCTTCGACCAAGGGCGTCATAGGAGAGACTCCCAAAGGCGAGCCCACATCAAGTCCTGCCATTCCGCATCTCCATCGACCAAGCCTGCTGCTAGATACCGATGCAAGTCGGTGCCTATGCCATACCAGCAGACCTCCATCCGAGCCGAACCCGGAAGAGCAGCCACAGTCGTGTCTGGTGGACCGACATGCTTCCAGGAACGAACCGAATGATTCGATTAGCCAACATGGCCCACCCCTTCGACCAAGGGCGTCATAGGAGAGACTCCCAAATGCGAGCCCACATCAAGTCCTGCCATTCCGCATCTCCATCGACCAAGCCTGCTGCTAGATCCCGATGCAAGTCGGTGCCTATGCCATACCAGCAGACCTCCATCCGAGCCGAACCCGGAAGAGCAGCCACAGTCGTGTCTGGTGGACCGACATGCTTCCAGGAACGAACCGAATGACTCGATTAGCCAACATGGCCCATCCCTTCGACCAAGGGCGTCATACGAGAGACTCCCAAATGCGAGCCCACATCAAGTCCTGCCATTCCGCATCTCCATCGACCAAGCCTGCTGCTACATCCCGATGCAAGTCGGTGCCTATGCCATACCAGCAGACCTCCATCCGAGCCGAACCCGGAAGAGCAGCCACAGTCGTGTCTGGCGGACCGACATGCTTCCAGGAACGAACCAAATGACTCGATTAGCCAACATGGCCCATCCCTTCGACCAAGGGCGTCATACGAGAGACTCCCAAATGCGAGCCCACATCAAGTCCTGCCATTCCGCATCTCCATCGACCAAGCCTGCTGCTAGATCCCGATGCAAGTCGGTGCCTATGCCATACCAACAGACCTCCATCCGAGCCGAACCCGGAAGAGCAGCCACAGTCGTGTCTGGTGGACCGACATGCTTCCAGGAACGAACCAAATGACTCGATTAGCCAACATGGCCCATCCCTTCGACCAAGGGCGTCATACGAGAGACTCCCAAATGCGAGCCCACATCAAGTCCTGCCATTCCGCATCTCCATCGACCAAGCCTGCTGCTAGATCCCGATGCAAGTCGGTGCCTATGCCATACCAGCAGACCTCCATCCGAGCCGAACCCGGAAGAGCAGCCACAGTCGTGTCTGGTGGACCGACATGCTTCCAGGAACGAACCGAATGACTCGATTAGCCAACATGGCCCATCCCTTCGACCAAGGGCGTCATAGGAGAGACTCCCAAATGCGAGCCCACATCAAGTCCTGCCATTCCGCATCTCCATCGACCAAGCCTGCTGCTAGATCCCGATGCAAGTCGGTGCCTATGCCATACCAGCAGACCTCCATCCGAGTCGAACACGGAAGAGCAGCCACAGTCGTGTCTGGTGGACCGACATGCTTCCAGGAACGAACCGAATGACTCGATTAGCCAACATGGCCCATCCCTTCGACCAAGGGCGTCATACGAGAGACTCCCAAATGCGAGCCCACATCAAGTCCTGCCATTCCGCATCTCCATCGACCAAGCCTGCTGCTACATCCCGATGCAAGTCGGTGCCTATGCCATACCAGCAGACCTCCATCCGAGCCGAACCCGGAAGAGCAGCCACAGTCGTGTCTGGCGGACCGACATGCTTCCAGGAACGAACCAAATGACTCGATTAGCCAACATGGCCCATCCCTTCGACCAAGGGCGTCATACGAGAGACTCCCAAATGCGAGCCCACATCAAGTCCTGCCATTCCGCATCTCCATCGACCAAGCCTGCTGCTACATCCCGATGCAAGTCGGTGCCTATGCCATACCAACAGACCTCCATCCGAGCCGAACCCGGAAGAGCAGCCACAGTCGTGTCTGGTGGACCGACATGCTTCCAGGAACGAACCGAATGACTCGATTAGCCAACATGGCCCATCCCTTCGACCAAGGGCGTCATACGAGAGACTCCCAAATGCGAGCCCACATCAAGTCCTGCCATTCCGCATCTCCATCGACCAAGCCTGCTGCTAGATCCCGATGCAAGTCGGTGCCTATGCCATACCAGCAGACCTCCATCCGAGCCGAACCCGGAAGAGCAGCCACAGTCGTGTCTGGTGGACCGACATGCTTCCAGGAACGAACCGAATGACTCGATTAGCCAACATGGCCCATCCCTTCGACCAAGGGCGTCATAGGAGAGACTCCCAAATGCGAGCCCACATCAAGTCCTGCCATTCCGCATCTCCATCGACCAAGCCTGCTGCTAGATCCCGATGCAAGTCGGTGCCTATGCCATACCAACAGACCTCCATCCGAGCCGAACCCGGAAGAGCAGCCACAGTCGTGTCTGGTGGACCGACATGCTTCCAGGAACGAACCGAATGACTCGATTAGCCAACATGGCCCATCCCTTCGACCAAGGGCGTCATAGGAGAGACTCCCAAATGCGAGCCCACATCAAGTCCTGCCATTCCGCATCTCCATCGACCAAGCCTGCTGCTAGATCCCGATGCAAGTCGGTGCCTATGCCATACCAGCAGACCTCCATCCGAGTCGAACACGGAAGAGCAGCCACAGTCGTGTCTGGTGGACCGACATGCTTCCAGGAACGAACCGAATGACTCGATTAGCCAACATGGCCCATCCCTTCGACCAAGGGCGTCATACGAGAGACTCCCAAATGCGAGCCCACATCAAGTCCTGCCATTCCGCATCTCCATCGACCAAGCCTGCTGCTACATCCCGATGCAAGTCGGTGCCTATGCCATACCAGCAGACCTCCATCCGAGCCGAACCCGGAAGAGCAGCCACAGTCGTGTCTGGCGGACCGACATGCTTCCAGGAACGAACCAAATGACTCGATTAGCCAACATGGCCCATCCCTTCGACCAAGGGCGTCATACGAGAGACTCCCAAATGCGAGCCCACATCAAGTCCTGCCATTCCGCATCTCCATCGACCAAGCCTGCTGCTACATCCCGATGCAAGTCGGTGCCTATGCCATACCAACAGACCTCCATCCGAGCCGAACCCGGAAGAGCAGCCACAGTCGTGTCTGGTGGACCGACATGCTTCCAGGAACGAACCAAATGACTCGATTAGCCAACATGGCCCATCCCTTCGACCAAGGGCGTCATACGAGAGACTCCCAAATGCGAGCCCACATCAAGTCCTGCCATTCCGCATCTCCATCGACCAAGCCTGCTGCTAGATCCCGATGCAAGTCGGTGCCTATGCCATACCAGCAGACCTCCATCCGAGCCGAACCCGGAAGAGCAGCCACAGTCGTGTCTGGTGGACCGACATGCTTCCAGGAACGAACCGAATGACTCGATTAGCCAACATGGCCCATCCCTTCGACCAAGGGCGTCATAGGAGAGACTCCCAAATGCGAGCCCACATCAAGTCCTGCCATTCCGCATCTCCATCGACCAAGCCTGCTGCTAGATCCCGATGCAAGTCGGTGCCTATGCCATACCAACAGACCTCCATCCGAGCCGAACCCGGAAGAGCAGCCACAGTCGTGTCTGGTGGACCGACATGCTTCCAGGAACGAACCGAATGACTCGATTAGCCAACATGGCCCACCCCTTCGACCAAGGGCGTCACAGGAGAGACTCCCAAATGCGAGCCCACATCAAGTCCTGCCATTCCGCATCTCCATCGACCAAGCCTGCTGCTAGATCCCGATGCAAGTCGGTGCCTATGCCATACCAGCAGACCTTCATCCGAGCCGAACCCGGAAGAGCAGCCACAGTCGTGTCTGGTGGACCGACATGCTTCCAGGAACGAACCAAATGACTCGATTAGCCAACATGGCCCATCCCTTCGACCAAGGGCGTCATACGAGAGACTCCCAAATGCGAGCCCACATCAAGTCCTGCCATTCCGCATCTCCATCGACCAAGCCTGCTGCTAGATCCCGATGCAAGTCGGTGCCTATGCCATACCAGCAGACCTCCATCCGAGCCGAACCCGGAAGAGCAGCCACAGTCGTGTCTGGTGGACCGACATGCTTCCAGGAACGAACCAAATGACTCGATTAGCCAACATGGCCCATCCCTTCGACCAAGGGCGTCATACGAGAGACTCCCAAAGGCGAGCCCACATCAAGTCCTGCCATTCCGCATCTCCATCGACCAAGCCTGCTGCTAGATCCCGATGCAAGTCGGTGCCTATGCCATACCAGCAGACCTCCATCCGAGTCGAACCCGGAAGAGCAGCCACAGTCGTGTCTGGTGGACCGACATGCTTCCAGGAACGAACCAAATGACTCGATTAGCCAACATGGCCCATCCCTTCGACCAAGGGCGTCATAGGAGAGACTCCCAAATGCGAGCCCACATCAAGTCCTGCCATTCCGCATCTCCATCGACCAAGCCTGCTGCTAGATCCCGATGCAAGTCGGTGCCTATGCCATACCAGCAGACCTCCATCCGAGCCGAACCCGGAAGAGCAGCCACAGTCGTGTCTGGTGGACCGACATGCTTCCAGGAACGAACCGAATGACTCGATTAGCCAACATGGCCCATCCCTTCGACCAAGGGCGTCATAGGAGAGACTCCCAAATGCGAGCCCACATCAAGTCCTGCCATTCCGCATCTCCATCGACCAAGCCTGCTGCTAGATCCCGATGCAAGTCGGTGCCTATGCCATACCAACAGACCTCCATCCGAGCCGAACCCGGAAGAGCAGCCACAGTCGTGTCTGGTGGACCGACATGCTTCCAGGAACGAACCGAATGACTCGATTAGCCAACATGGCCCATCCCTTCGACCAAGGGCGTCACAGGAGAGACTCCCAAATGCGAGCCCACATCAAGTCCTGCCATTCCGCATCTCCATCGACCAAGCCTGCTGCTAGATCCCGATGCAAGTCGGTGCCTATGCCATACCAGCAGACCTCCATCCGAGTCGAACCCGGAAGAGCAGCCACAGTCGTGTCTGGTGGACCGACATGCTTCCAGGAACGAACCAAATGACTCGATTAGCCAACATGGCCCATCCCTTCGACCAAGGGCGTCATACGAGAGACTCCCAAATGCGAGCCCACATCAAGTCCTGCCATTCCGCATCTCCATCGACCAAGCCTGCTGCTAGATCCCGATGCAAGTCGGTGCCTATGCCATACCAGCAGACCTCCATCCGAGCCGAACCCGGAAGAGCAGCCACAGTCGTGTCTGGTGGACCGACATGCTTCCAGGAACGAACCAAATGACTCGATTAGCCAACATGGCCCATCCCTTCGACCAAGGGCGTCATACGAGAGACTCCCAAATGCGAGCCCACATCAAGTCCTGCCATTCCGCATCTCCATCGACCAAGCCTGCTGCTAGATCCCGATGCAAGTCGGTGCCTATGCCATACCAGCAGACCTCCATCCGAGCCGAACCCGGAAGAGCAGCCACAGTCGTGTCTGGTGGACCGACATGCTTCCAGGAACGAACCAAATGACTCGATTAGCCAACATGGCCCATCCCTTCGACCAAGGGCGTCATACGAGAGACTCCCAAAGGCGAGCCCACATCAAGTCCTGCCATTCCGCATCTCCATCGACCAAGCCTGCTGCTAGATCCCGATGCAAGTCGGTGCCTATGCCATACCAGCAGACCTCCATCCGAGCCGAACCCGGAAGAGCAGCCACAGTCGTGTCTGGTGGACCGACATGCTTCCAGGAACGAACCGAATGACTCGATTAGCCAACATGGCCCATCCCTTCGACCAAGGGCGTCATAGGAGAGACTCCCAAATGCGAGCCCACATCAAGTCCTGCCATTCCGCATCTCCATCGACCAAGCCTGCTGCTAGATACCGATGCAAGTCGGTGCCTATGTCATACCAGCAGACCTCCATCCGAGCCGAACCCGGAAGAGCAGCCACAGTCGTGTCTGGTGGACCGACATGCTTCCAGGAACGAACCGAATGACTCGATTAGCCAACATGGCCCATCCCTTCGACCAAGGGCGTCATAGGAGAGACTCCCAAAGGCGAGCCCACATCAAGTCCTGCCATTCCGCATCTCCATCGACCAAGCCTGCTGCTAGATCCCGATGCAAGTCGGTGCCTATGCCATACCAGCAGACCTCCATCCGAGCCGAACCCGGAAGAGCAGCCACAGTCGTGTCTGGTGGACCGACATGCTTCCAGGAACGAACCAAATGACTCGATTAGCCAACATGGCCCATCCCTTCGACCAAGGGCGTCATAGGAGAGACTCCCAAAGGCGAGCCCACATCAAGTCCTGCCATTCCGCATCTCCATCGACCAAGCCTGCTGCTAGATCCCGATGCAAGTCGGTGCCTATGCCATACCAGCAGACCTCCATCCGAGCCGAACCCGGAAGAGCAGCCACAGTCGTGTCTGGTGGACCGACATGCTTCCAGGAACGAACCAAATGACTCGATTAGCCAACATGGCCCATCCCTTCGACCAAGGGCGTCATAGGAGAGACTCCCAAAGGCGAGCCCACATCAAGTCCTGCCATTCCGCATCTCCATCGACCAAGCCTGCTGCTAGATCCCGATGCAAGTCGGTGCCTATGCCATACCAACAGACCTCCATCCGAGCCGAACCCGGAAGAGCAGCCACAGTCGTGTCTGGTGGACCGACATGCTTCCAGGAACGAACCAAATGACTCGATTAGCCAACATGGCCCATCCCTTCGACCAAGGGCGTCATACGAGAGACTCCCAAATGCGAGCCCACATCAAGTCCTGCCATTCCGCATCTCCATCGACCAAGCCTGCTGCTAGATCCCGATGCAAGTCGGTGCCTATGCCATACCAGCAGACCTCCATCCGAGCCGAACCCGGAAGAGCAGCCACAGTCGTGTCTGGTGGACCGACATGCTTCCAGGAACGAACCGAATGACTCGATTAGCCAACATGGCCCATCCCGTCGACCAAGGGCGTCATACGAGAGACTCCCAAAGGCGAGCCCACATCAAGTCCTGCCATTCCGCATCTCCATCGACCAAGCCTGCTGCTAGATCCCGATGCAAGTCGGTGCCTATGCCATACCAGCAGACCTCCATCCGAGCCGAACCCGGAAGAGCAGCCACAGTCGTGTCTGGTGGACCGACATGCTTCCAGGAACGAACCAAATGACTCGATTAGCCAACATGGCCCATCCCTTCGACCAAGGGCGTCATAGGAGAGACTCCCAAATGCGAGCCCACATCAAGTCCTGCCATTCCGCATCTCCATCGACCAAGTCTGCTGCTAGATCCCGATGCAAGTCGGTGCCTATGCCATACCAGCAGACCTCCATCCGAGCCGAACCCGGAAGAGCAGCCACAGTCGTGTCTGGTGGACCGACATGCTTCCAGGAACGAACCGAATGACTCGATTAGCCAACATGGTCCACCCCTTCGACCAAGGGCGTCATAGGAGAGACTCCCAAATGCGAGCCCACATCAAGTCCTGCCATTCCGCATCTCCATCGACCAAGCCTGCTGCTAGATCCCGATGCAAGTCGGTGCCTATGCCATACCAGCAGACCTCCATCCGAGCCGAACCCGGAAGAGCAGCCACAGTCGTGTCTGGTGGACCGACATGCTTCCAGGAACGAACCGAATGACTCGATTAGCCAACATGGCCCATCCCTTCGACCAAGGGCGTCATACGAGAGACTCCCAAATGCGAGCCCACATCAAGTCCTGCCATTCCGCATCTCCATCGACCAAGCCTGCTGCTAGATCCCGATGCAAGTCGGTGCCTATGCCATACCAGCAGACCTCCATCCGAGCCGAACCCGGAAGAGCAGCCACAGTCGCGTCTGGTGGACCGACATGCTTCCAGGAACGAACCGAATGACTCGATTAGCCAACATGGCCCATCCCTTCGACCAAGGGCGTCATAGGAGAGACTCCCAAATGCGAGCCCACATCAAGTCCTGCCATTCCGCATCTCCATCGACCAAGCCTGCTGCTAGATCCCGATGCAAGTCGGTGCCTATGCCATACCAGCAGACCTCCATCCGAGCCGAACCCGGAAGAGCAGCCACAGTCGCGTCTGGTGGACCGACATGCTTCCAGGAACGAACCGAATGACTCGATTAGCCAACATGGCCCATCCCTTCGACCAAGGGCGTCATAGGAGAGACTCCCAAATGCGAGCCCACATCAAGTCCTGCCATTCCGCATCTCCATCGACCAAGCCTGCTGCTAGATCCCGATGCAAGTCGGTGCCTATGCCATACCAGCAGACCTCCATCCGAGCCGAACCCGGAAGAGCAGCCACAGTCGTGTCTGGTGGACCGACATGCTTCCAGGAACGAACCAAATGACTCGATTAGCCAACATGGCCCATCCCTTCGACCAAGGGCGTCATAGGAGAGACTCCCAAAGGCGAGCCCACATCAAGTCCTGCCATTCCGCATCTCCATCGACCAAGCCTGCTGCTAGATCCCGATGCAAGTCGGTGCCTATGCCATACCAGCAGACCTCCATCCGAGCCGAACCCGGAAGAGCAGCCACAGTCGTGTCTGGTGGACCGACATGCTTCCAGGAACGAACCGAATGACTCGATTAGTCAACATGGCCCATCCCTTCGACCAAGGGCGTCATAGGAGAGACTCCCAAAGGCGAGCCCACATCAAGTCCTGCCATTCCGCATCTCCATCGACCAAGCCTGCTGCTAGATCCCGATGCAAGTCGGTGCCTATGCCATACCAGCAGACCTCCATCCGAGCCGAACCCGGAAGAGCAGCCACAGTCGTGTCTGGTGGACCGACATGCTTCCAGGAACGAACCAAATGACTCGATTAGCCAACATGGCCCATCCCTTCGACCAAGGGCGTCATAGGAGAGACTCCCAAAGGCGAGCCCACATCAAGTCCTGCCATTCCGCATCTCCATCGACCAAGCCTGCTGCTAGATCCCGATGCAAGTCGGTGCCTATGCCATACCAGCAGACCTCCATCCGAGCCGAACCCGGAAGAGCAGCCACAGTCGTGTCTGGTGGACCGACATGCTTCCAGGAACGAACCGAATGACTCGATTAGTCAACATGGCCCATCCCTTCGACCAAGGGCGTCATAGGAGAGACTCCCAAAGGCGAGCCCACATCAAGTCCTGCCATTCCGCATCTCCATCGACCAAGCCTGCTGCTAGATCCCGATGCAAGTCGGTGCCTATGCCATACCAGCAGACCTCCATCCGAGCCGAACCCGGAAGAGCAGCCACAGTCGTGTCTGGTGGACCGACATGCTTCCAGGAACGAACCAAATGACTCGATTAGCCAACATGGCCCATCCCTTCGACCAAGGGCGTCATAGGAGAGACTCCCAAAGGCGAGCCCACATCAAGTCCTGCCATTCCGCATCTCCATCGACCAAGCCTGCTGCTAGATCCCGATGCAAGTCGGTGCCTATGCCATACCAGCAGACCTCCATCCGAGCCGAACCCGGAAGAGCAGCCACAGTCGTGTCTGGTGGACCGACATGCTTCCAGGAACGAACCGAATGACTCGATTAGCCAACATGGCCCATCCCGTCGACCAAGGGCGTCATACGAGAGACTCCCAAAGGCGAGCCCACATCAAGTCCTGCCATTCCGCATCTCCATCGACCAAGCCTGCTGCTAGATCCCGATGCAAGTCGGTGCCTATGCCATACCAGCAGACCTCCATCCGAGCCGAACCCGGAAGAGCAGCCACAGTCGTGTCTGGTGGACCGACATGCTTCCAGGAACGAACCAAATGACTCGATTAGCCAACATGGCCCATCCCTTCGACCAAGGGCGTCATAGGAGAGACTCCCAAATGCGAGCCCACATCAAGTCCTGCCATTCCGCATCTCCATCGACCAAGTCTGCTGCTAGATCCCGATGCAAGTCGGTGCCTATGCCATACCAGCAGACCTCCATCCGAGCCGAACCCGGAAGAGCAGCCACAGTCGTGTCTGGTGGACCGACATGCTTCCAGGAACGAACCAAATGACTCGATTAGCCAACATGGTCCACCCCTTCGACCAAGGGCGTCATAGGAGAGACTCCCAAATGCGAGCCCACATCAAGTCCTGCCATTCCGCATCTCCATCGACCAAGCCTGCTGCTACATCCCGATGCAAGTCGGTGCCTATGACATACCAGCAGACCTCCATCCGAGCCGAACCCGGAAGAGCAGCCACAGTCGTGTCTGGTGGACCGACATGCTTCCAGGAACGAACCGAATGACTCGATTAGCCAACATGGCCCATCCCTTCGACCAAGGGCGTCATACGAGAGACTCCCAAATGCGAGCCCACATCAAGTCCTGCCATTCCGCATCTCCATCGACCAAGCCTGCTGCTAGATCCCGATGCAAGTCGGTGTCTATGCCATACCAGCAGACCTCCATCCGAGCCGAACCCGGAAGAGCAGCCACAGTCGTGTCTGGTGGACCGACATGCTTCCAGGAACGAACCGAATGACTCGATTAGCCAACATGGCCCACCCCTTCGACCAAGGGCGTCATACGAGAGACTCCCAAATGCGAGCCCACATCAAGTCCTGCCATTCCGCATCTCCATCGACCAAGCCTGCTGCTAGATCCCGATGCAAGTCGGTGCCTATGCCATACCAGCAGACCTCCATCCGAGCCGAACCCGGAAGAGCAGCCACAGTCGTGTCTGGTGGACCGACATGCTTCCAGGAACGAACCGAATGACTCGATTAGCCAACATGGCCCATCCCTTCGACCAAGGGCGTCATAGGAGAGACTCCCAAATGCGAGCCCACATCAAGTCCTGCCATTCCGCATCTCCATCGACCAAGCCTGCTGCTAGATCCCGATGCAAGTCGGTGCCTATGCCATACCAGCAGACCTCCATCCGAGTCGAACACGGAAGAGCAGCCACAGTCGTGTCTGGTGGACCGACATGCTTCCAGGAACGAACCGAATGACTCGATTAGCCAACATGGCCCATCCCTTCGACCAAGGGCGTCATAGGAGAGACTCCCAAAGGCGAGCCCACATCAAGTCCTGCCATTCCGCATCTCCATCGACCAAGCCTGCTGCTAGATCCCGATGCAAGTCGGTGCCTATGCCATACCAGCAGACCTCCATCCGAGCCGAACCCGGAAGAGCAGCCACAGTCGTGTCTGGTGGACCGACATGCTTCCAGGAACGAACCGAATGACTCGATTAGCCAACATGGCCCATCCCTTCGACCAAGGGTGTCATAGGAGAGACTCCCAAATGCGAGCCCACATCAAGTCCTGCCATTCCGCATCTCCATCGACCAAGCCTGCTGCTAGATCCCGATGCAAGTCGGTGCCTATGCCATACCAGCAGACCTCCATCCGAGTCGAACACGGAAGAGCAGCCACAGTCGTGTCTGGTGGACCGACATGCTTCCAGGAACGAACCGAATGACTCGATTAGCCAACATGGCCCACCCCTTCGACCAAGGGCGTCATACGAGAGACTCCCAAATGCGAGCCCACATCAAGTCCTGCCATTCCGCATCTCCATCGACCAAGCCTGCTGCTAGATCCCGATGCAAGTCGGTGCCTATGCCATACCAGCAGACCTCCATCCGAGCCGAACCCGGAAGAGCAGCCACAGTCGTGTCTGGTGGACCGACATGCTTCCAGGAACGAACCGAATGACTCGATTAGCCAACATGGCCCATCCCTTCGACCAAGGGCGTCATACGAGAGACTCCCAAATGCGAGCCCACATCAAGTCCTGCCATTCCGCATCTCCATCGACCAAGCCTGCTGCTAGATCCCGATGCAAGTCGGTGCCTATGCCATACCAACAGACCTCCATCCGAGCCGAACCCGGAAGAGCAGCCACAGTCGTGTCTGGTGGACCGACATGCTTCCAGGAACGAACCAAATGACTCGATTAGCCAACATGGCCCATCCCTTCGACCAAGGGCGTCATAGGAGAGACTCCCAAATGCGAGCCCACATCAAGTCCTGCCATTCCGCATCTCCATCGACCAAGCCTGCTGCTAGATCCCGATGCAAGTCGGTGCCTATGCCATACCAACAGACCTCCATCCGAGCCGAACCCGTAAGAGCAGCCACAGTCGTGTCTGGTGGACCGACATGTGTGGTGTAGCGGGATCAGCCAAAATGTGATTAAGGCCAGATCCTGATACCACTTGCGCCCAGACACCGACTAACGGAGGGGGTGCTCCGATGATCCGTGATCTTGTGCTGAGTGTGTTCACCTTGTGTACCCGTCGGTGGGCGGGATCTGCTCTTCCAGGTAACTTCGAAGAGGTCTTGGTGTGAAGGGTGACTGTCTTGGCGAGACGTGGGGTTGTGGGGTAGCGTGGAAGTCTTCACTCTACCGCCGGGTAGTAGATCTAGATCTAGAGCGACTAGGTCGAGCTCAGATCTAGCAGCCGGATCTGGATCCGGGCTGGTAGGTTTGCCTAGTGGCGGGGTGTTCCTTGTCCTTTCCGTTGCTTGCCGCGTCCGATAGCGGAGGTCTTGAGAGTTGAGAGTCGATAGATCTTCGGGACAAGCAATAAAGTCCCTTAGATCCGATATGCACTACGGTAGATCACTAGTGTAGGCTAAGCTGGCCAATATATTATCCAGTCTTATACCTTACAGCTAGATCAACTACACTTAGCTTCCTAACACCTTTGAGGGCCAATATACGTTCCCGTTTCCTGGTGTAGCTAAGGCACTTGCGTAGATCAAGGCAAATTCGAGTCTGATTTACAATTATACCAATCCCATCCTAAGACGTATCATCCGGATCCTCACCCTATGCAACATCTGGATCCTGCACCTTTTATACCGATAGTCATCACATGTTGTGTCTTCATCCAGACCTTGGATCTTGGTAACTTGGATCCTAGTCGGGATCCCGGATCTTGGCCTTCAGCTGGACCCGGATCTTCATGGAGTCTTGGATCTGGAGGATCTGGATCTGGGATCTTGGATCTGGGGATCTTGAGATCTTGGGATCCTGGATCTTGGGATCTCGGGTCTGGATCTGGAGGATCTGGGATCTTGGGATCTCGGATCTGGGGATCTTGAGATCTTGGGATCCTGGATCTTGGGATCTTGGATCTGGATCTGGCGGATCTTGGATCTGGCGGGTCTTGGATCTGGAGGCTCTGGATCTGGAGGATCTGGATCTGGGGATCTTGGATCTTGAGGATCTTGGATCTGGAGGATCTGGATCTGGGGATCTTGGATCTGGGGATCTTGGATCTGGGGATCTTGGATCTGGGGATCTTGGAGGATCTGGATCTGGAGGATCTTGGATCTTTACAGGGATCTTAGATCTTGAGGATCTTGGATCTGTAGGATCTGGATCTGGGGATCTTGGACCTTGAGGATCTTGGATCCGAGCCCTGGGATCCGAGCCCTGAAGATCCTGGATCTTGGAGATCTGGATCTGGCGGATCTTGGCTCTCTAAGATCTCAGCTCATAGTTCCAGCCTGATCCGGGTCTTCGGCCTCAGCCCGATCCGGATCTTCAGGATCCATAATCACCGAGGTTGATCCCATCCCGTCCAGCGTTCGTCGGCCTTCTTCAACCATATGGTATCCGCCTACGACAGCTGACTCAGATCGGATTCCTCGTACGGCAACCGATTCAGATCTGAGTCCTCGTACGGCAACTGGCTCAGATCGGATTCCATCTACGGCAACCGCGTCTTTCTTGGAAAGCACTTCACCACAGCCGCCTCCTGCACGCAGTTGTTGCCGCCCAACGGCATCACTTCGTGCAAAGTTGGTAACTTATTCATCCACTTCTTCGCACCACTCGGCTCCATGCTTCCCGGTCACACTGGACCTTCGCGACAGGGCGGCCTCGCCGGATCTCCGCCCGGATCTTCACCGCGATCTCCGCAGGGCGATGAGGGCTTGGCAGGAGGGTCGGCCCACGACCTTCGGCGCCGCATCCACGACCTCGAGGGTCAGCTTACGCAGACTACCGCCAACATGCACGTCGCCGAGGGTGGACGTGACGTCGCCACTCGCGGACAAAATGACTTGGCCAAGACCGTGCGGCGCTTAACCAGGGATCTGCGGGATCTGGAGCGTCAGGTCGGCGAGCTCCAGGCTGAGCGCAACCGGCTCCAGGCCGAAGTTGCGTCTCTCTTGCAAGATCCTGAGACTACGCAGGCCCACGTGGCGGAAATCGCCGCCTTGCAAGACCGTGTGGGGCGCCGAGATATGGAGATCGCTGATATGGCGCGTGTGGAAGACATTTTGCGCCGAGATCTCGGCATCCTGGTCGCCGAGCGTGAAGATCTGGCTGCCCAGATCGCTACCGCCAATGACGAAGTCGATCGCCTGCAGGCCGAGGTCGGCGCGGCTAAGATCGAGATCGAGGAGCTGCAATATACTCTCCGTCTCACCGAGGGCAGCTTGGCGTACGCGCAGCGCTCAGTGGATCCCGGGCATTCTGGATCCGCCACCGCTGGATCTCAGCCCGACACCAGGCCTCTGGATCAAGTTCGTGCGGAACGGGAGTCTGCTCGATCTGAGCGTGACGAGGCACGTGCAGCATTGGACAAGTCTTCCCACGAGCTGGCTGCGCTAAGATCGGAGTTGGACGCAGTTCGGGCGGAGCACGCTAAGGTCTTACAGGAACTCACAGCTGCTCGCTCAGATCATGACTCCACCCGTCGCCAGCGGGACACCGCCATTGAAGATCTGGATCGCGTCGCGCAGGGCCTGACTCTCGCTGAGACCGAGAACTGCGATCTCCGTACGTATTGTTCTCCGTTGTCAAGTGCTTGGACGGCTGATCTTACGCCTGTCGTTTTCGCAGGGGCTAAGCTAGGAGACGCTGAGCGTGCCATCGCCAGTCTTCAAGACCAAGCTTCGGATCTAAGTCGCCGCCAGGACGACCTAGTTCGCGATCTGGCCTCCACCGTGCGTACTCGCGACGAGGTACGCGCAGAGCGTGACGATGCGCTTGGTCGACTGGCGATCATCGCCACCGCCATGCAAGGATCAGCGGCGGGATCCAAGCTTCCACTTCCACCGGCTCCGATCCCCACGCCCACTCCGGCTAACACGGTGGATCTGACTTCAGAATCCACCGCTGCATCAGCGTCGGGGCCTAAAAGATCGCGGGATCCGTCGCCAAACCCTGATCCGCCATCGGATTCGGTCAACAAGCGGCCCCGCCCAAATTCTCCTGTCGTGGTCCCTGCCAAACCTGCTGGTGGCACACCGCCTCCAAGTAAACCTGCGGGTGGCACACCGCCTCCAAGCCCGGGATCCGGCCACGGCGACACTCCTCCGCCCAGTCCCGGCTCCGACCATGGATCTCCGATCCGGCCACAGCGCCCACGGCGTCCAACGGGTCTTACGGACAGCGAGGAGGAGTCTTCCAATGGATCAGACTCCGACTCGGTCAAATCGGATCTGCTCAGCGAGGACGAGTCGAGTGAAGATCCTGAAGACGCGGAGGTCAATGACGACGCCTTGGAGCAAGATACTCTCCGGGCTTTATCCATGTCACGAGCGGCTGATCGGCGTCTCCGCCACGCATCGCCCACACGGGTTCCCGCGGCCTCCGTCGGATCTGGATCGACTGCCGGATCTGGCTCCGGTCCGGCACCTCCTTCTCCTGCCAAGCCCGCGACTCCCCAGACCGCCAAGCCCAAATCTGGATCTTCGACTCACTCCGGCGGTTCCAAGTCCGGTGGACCGAAGGGTCCCAAATCTGGGTCCGGATCTGTATCTAAGGCAAGATCTAAAGATTCCACATCGAAGCCTGGATCTGCGAAGCTGTCTGGATCCGCTTCCCAGTCGGGATCCACGGCAAAGACGGGATCCTCATCCAAGGCGGGATCTGGATCTGGGAAGAAAGATTCCACATCGAAGCCTGGATCTGGGAAGCCGTCCGCTGGATCCGCATCCAAGTCGGGATCTTCGGCTAAGGCTGGATCTGGATCCAAGACGGGATCCGGGGACTCCAAATCTGGATCTGGATCTGGGAAGGCGTCTACTGGATCCGCCTCCAAGTCGGGATCTTCGGCTAAGGCTGGATCTGGATCCAAGACGGGATCCGGGGACTCCAAATCGGGATCTGGAGCTGCAAAGCCCTCCGGCAAGGCGGGATCTGGATCTGGGAAGGCGTCTACTGGATCCGCCTCCAAGTCGGGATCTTCGGCTAAGGCTGGATCTGGATCCAAGACGGGATCCGGGGACTCCAAATCTGGATCTGGAACTGCAAAGTCCTCCGGGTCGTCCTCCAAATCAGGGTCTGCGGTCCCAACTGGATCCTCTTCTGATCCTCAGCAAGATCCCCTTCCCCCGGCCGCGCCTTTTGGGCCCGACGACAGCTTTATTCCGGGCCGTTTTCGCATCCGTACTCTCAGACCGGCAGAGGTGGAGCCCTGGATCGTTGCGAAGATGAATAACGTCAGCATCGCGAGCCTGGTGATCGGGGATCTCTTCCCGATCTTCCCGACTCAGCCCGGATGGATGTTCCCTTGCTCCGGCAAGGCGCCGGATCCCTCGGAATATTGTAGGGATCTCATGACCGCCAAGAACGTCCAAGCATTATTGGACACCCGTCCCTGGGAGGTCCTGGAGATCGGGACTCCCCAGCTCAGCTTCGATCCCCAGATCGGCGGGGGTCTTGGATACTTCCTGGATCTATACCTCGCGCACGAGAACAGACACCTTCAGGCGTACTGGGAGGCTACCCACAGCCTTCCCATCGAGGGTTCTCAGGATCTGGAGCTCTTAGCTTACAGGAAACAGCGGGCCAACCGGCGTAGCCATGCTGGTAACAGCTGGAAGCAAGTTCTAATGGCGCTGATCCCTGAGATGTTAAACGGATGGTGTGATCTGGATCTCCTGCTGGATCTGCCCTTCCTTCATTTCCCCAAGCGGAGCGATAAAGTCGCCTGGTACCCTGGCTTCGAGGCTCGCAAGGCTCGGCGGGCAGATCCCAATCTGGATCGGCCGGATCCCACGGATCTACTGGAAGCCCTCGACGAGTGCAACGCCGACGATCCGTGGCGCAACCACTTCCGCGACTCCATCTCTGACCACCCTGCCTACCAGATCTCACGCTTGTCCCAGAAGTTTGTCCACGTGAAGGAGAGATCTTCCGGAAAATCGGCCAAGTCGGAGCAAACTGTCGTCCTGTGATCTGGATCTCCGATTATTGTGCCTGTAGGCGTTGGATCCATTCCCCATTTTTCACTTTGATTCTCTCGTAATCCATCCATCCTTTTCCCACTTGATATCCTCATGAGTTTCCTTGTCACCTTTATTCCACATCTGTCGGCTGTAGATCCCAAGTCGCACTTCTCCAGATCAAGATCTTCACTCCTAGGATCTGGGCGCCCCCGTCCAGGCCCCGATATTCAAGATCCAGACACTTCTAGATCGGGATCCATTCTTCTCAAGTCCACAGGCCTGGGATCGGGATGATCTTTCGACCCGGATCTTCGCCTCGCCTGGTTTGTAGATATGTAAATATGCAGAGGAATACAATCTCTTTCTTCCGATCTACGACTTCTCGTAGATCTGTTCCTCCTGTCATATTGCTCGTCCGCAACGACAGGCTCGTGGTCCCCCTACTCTTCGTGGGACTGCATCACGTTGAATCGGTTGCGATCCACATGATTTCGCAAGAACTCATGTAGTATCGCTCCGCAGTTCAGATCTGACTCGTCAACCCATGTCGGATCTTCGTATCCCTTCCAATGTACCAGAAATTCTCGGAAGATCCGCCCATATCTTGTCCGTCGGCCAGACCGCATGTCCGAGATCTTCTCCACCTCGTACTCGTCCAGATCTAGATCGGGGATCCAGCTATCTTCTGGGAGGAGCTCTTCGTCAAAGTCTATCCGATCCTGATCTGGGTCAGCCAGTTGGATCTGAGGCCGATCGGGGAAGCTTTTCACCAGTTTAAGCTTGGACACATGTACCACCGGGAATAACCGATAGCTCGTCCCTGCCGTCTCTAACCTCACCGCGTATTCGCTGATCTTCTCGGCTACTCGGAAAGGACCGTGCCACAAGTGAGCTAGCTTGCGAGCGTAACCCTCTTTCACACGATCCAAGTACAGCCACACTCGGGATCCAGGCTCGATCTGATGGGGGCGTAGCTCTTCGTTATGCCGCGCGGCCCGATCCGAGATCGCCTCTCGCAACCGATTGTTTACCTGTTCTCGGGCCTGCTGGTAATAGCGCTGGATCCGGTTCCTCCATCGGCGCGGGTCGCGATCTTGGCGTCGGGTGCAACCGATCGGGATCATTGCTTCCAGCGTAGATCTTGGATCCCAGCCATGCACTAAGAAGAAGGGCGTATCGTCCCTGATTCTGTCGTGGGCCGTGTTGATCGCAAATGTCAGTCGTTCTGCGTACTCATCCCAATCGCGTTGATCCAGATCTTCCACATACATCTTCAGCGCTCTGGTGGAAGTCTGGACCATCCGCTCGGCCGTACCGTTAGCTTGCGGTCTGTACGCCATCGTCGCCGACTGTCGTTGTCCGATGATCCGGTTAAAGGCTCGGAAGAAGTCCGACATAAATCCTGGTTCGCGATCGTGGCGGATCACTTCACTGGCTCCGAATCTCCGGAACACGCACTCTTCATAGGACTCCGCAATCGTCTGAGCGGTTCTGGACGCGCTCGCCTTCGCGATCACGAACCCGGTGAAGAGATCCACCCAGATCAGCAGCTCCGTATTCCCTTTGTAGGACTTCGGCAGTGACGGTATGTGGTCCATCGCGATGATCTGGAACGGATATGTGGCCTGGATGTTCCCGGGCGACTCCCCTCGGATCGTGGGCCTCCCTTTACCAGTCTCGCAGTCTTCACATTCTCCAACATATCGCTGGACACTACGGAACATGCCTCTCCAATGGAAATGCCTCCGGATCCGATCATACGTACGACCGATCCCCTGATGTCCTCCTTCCAGGCTCTTGTGATAGTGGTGCAGGACATCCTGCTGCAGAGCTTCGGGGATCACTAGCCTCATCAGTTGATCGCGATCCGCCTCAGATCCCTTAGACGGCGGGCAGTAGAAGAGGAGATCTTGATCGTCGGTCTCGTAATTCATCGCGATCTTACCATAGGATCTGGCCTCTTCTCGATCTAGATCCTCCACTTGCCCGACCAAATATTTCTTCAATCCAACGATCCACGCCTCCTCGTCCTGGGCCTTGCGAATCCGGTCGACCCGCATCTCCCTGACGACTTCCTCCTGCATCACGGCCGGGTCAGATCTGCGTCTGGCACCTGATCTGGTCGCCACTGCAGCGACCCGGATCTTCGCGTCTTCGGATCCAGCCACCAAGATCTCGTCTAAGCGGTTCAGAGTGACCAGATCCTGGAGATCCGATTCCGCTGTCACGTCCACGCCTCCTTGCCTCTGAAGCGCTGCACTTGCCAGGCTGTCCGCGCTTCCATTCCAGTCACGCTTCACATGCACCAGATCGTGATCCGGCCAAGATCGCAGGCGATCTAGAGTCCTCTGTTTCAACAAGGTTAAACCTGGTGCCTTGCAGTCGTTCTCTCCTCTAACTTGCCGGATAACAAGATTTGAATCTCCGCAGATCACGATGCGTCCGGGATCTAGGCCCTCTAACAGATCTAACCCCAATAGCAGACCATTATACTCGGCTTCATTGACAGTCATGCCTTCTGCGTAGCTGGATCTGGCTTTTATCACCCTCCATCCCGGCAGCTTCCATACGATCGCACTGAACGCGCCTCCTCCACGCTTGACTCGTGCAGATCCGTCGAAGCTCACTACCCATAGATCTTCATCCTCGCGTACTGTGGGTATCGGCGTCTGGATCTGACGCCGGGGCTCTTTTCGAGGCGCGATCGCTATCAGGGCTTCGTCTACTTGAGATCTTGGCGTAATGCTGGCCGCCAGCGCACCCAGGATCTCGTCTTCTCCGCGAGTACACTTGACAATCTCCAGATCCCAAGGCGACAAGAGAGCAGCCCACTGTCCGAGGCGGCCTTGAAGACCGGGTGACTTGAACAGCCACGCGAGGGTGGAGTGCCCCGTCAGGATCTGGATCTTGCGCCCAACTAGCAGATTATAATAAAGATCCAGGATCCGGAGCAATGCCAACACTTCCTTCTCCACCACGTTGTAGTTCAACTCGTTCGGCTTCAGCGTCCTGCTGGCGAAAGCAACTGGATGGTAGATCCCATCGTGGTCTTGCACCAACGAGGCGGATATCGCCCACTCGCTTGCATAGACAATCACCACCGGCAACCGGGTGGGATCAAAGTGGCGAAGGATCGGCGTCGAGCTGATCTTGATCTTCAACTGCGTGAACGCTCGATGGGCCCGGATCCACCTTTCGTCTACGGGACCGTCCTCGTTCGGCTTCAGCGTATTTAACTCGGCTAGATCTGGCGGATCTGGGGTCTGGATCTCCTCTGGATCCCGGGTACCCAGATCGAGTCGGTCCAGCACACGACGAAGATCTGTGCTTTTCTTCAACTCGGCAAACTCGACCTCCCGTAGTTCGTATAAGACGGCAGCGTAGATCGCATAGTCTTCGATAAATCGACTATAATAATTCAAGCTTCCAAGGAATGACTGCATGGATCTTAGGGATCCCGGGAACGGCAGGTCGGCCAGAGCAGTCAGATCCTTGGGATTCGCCTCCAGTCCGTCGTTCGACACTCGATGGCCCAAATAATCCACCTTGCGTAGTCCCCAGAAGCTCTTCGCAACACTGATCGACAAGTTCCATTCGTCACACACGTCCAGCAGATCTTCGACTCGGACGCATAGCTGATCCCACGATCCTGCTGTCACCAGGATGTCGTCAATGTAGGATCTCCGACCTAGCACCGATGGGGAGCCTGGATCCGCCGGATCTCCGGTCTCGAATAGATCCGCGGGGCTTCTGGATCCGCTGGATCCCGGATCGAGATCTTCGGAACCAGCCAGATCTCTGTGCTCGTCGGATCCTGAGATCTTCAGGAATCCATACAGCGCATTATCGATCAGGCGCTGGTAGATCTGGGGAGCATTCTTGAGTCCAAACGGCATACGGTTCCACTCGAACAAACCGAAAGGGGTAATGAACGCCGATATCGCACGAGCTCGGTCCGTCATAGAGACAACCCAAAATCCACTAGCCATGTCTAGCGAGCAATACCAGAGGACTCGATCCAGATCTTCAAGGAGATCGTTGATCAGCGGCATCGGGTAGATCATGAGGCGAGTAAGTCCGTTCACTAGGCGATAATCAATACAAAGTCGGATGTCAACTCCGTTCTTCTTGATGATCACCACGATCGGCGAGGCCCATGGTGAAGTTGAGTGCCTGATGATCTTGGCTGATAGTAACCCTTTGATTAGATCCGACACCTTCTCCCGGAACTGGGGAGCCACCTTCCTTACACGCTGAGCGATCGGCTTCGCATCCCCCACATCGATATCGCAAACGACGCCTCGGGCTGCTGGTGGTAGAGCGTTACCTTTACCAATCAGCAGGTGCCGTCTCTTCCAGATGATCCGCCGGAGTCTATCGATCTCTTCCGGCGTAGTGGATCCTGGATCCCCGACCAGAATGTCTTCAATCTTAACTTCGTCAGTAGTGGAGATCGGGATCTCAGGTACCACCGCGAGGTTGCCGTCCAGATCCTCCGCCGCGAGATCACCGTTCGCGTGGTGATACTTGTGGCCATCCAGATCTGTGCCACCTCGAAGTTCCCACGCATGGCCTTGCTTCTCATTCAGCTCGGTTGAATTTCGTATGTCTCTGCCCATATCATGTTTACGTAACATGTCGCTTGAGGTACCACGGGTGTCACTCAACTCATCTCCTTTTACGCAATCCTTGGTCATGTCGCGATGCATCCCATCACCATCCGGAGAATCAGCCGGATCCGGATCTTCGCCATCGGGATCTAGGCGACGCGGATCGGGATCCGCTAGATGAGGATCCGGGGATCTTAGATCGGGATCCGCCAGATCTGGATCCTGAGAGTCTGGATCTGGGGATCTTAGATCGGGATCCGCCAGATCTGGATCCTGAGAGTCTGGATCTGGGGATCTTAGATCGGGATCCGCCAGATCTGGATCCTGAGAGTCTGGATCCGGAGATCTTAGATCGGGATCCGGCAGATCGGGATCCGCCAGATCTGGATCCTGAGAGTCTGGGTCCGGGGATCTTAGATCGGGATCCGGCAGATCGGGATCCGCCAGATCTGGATCCTGAGAGTCTGGATCCGGAGATCTTAGATCGGGATCCGGCAGATCGGGATCCGCCAGATCTGGATCCTGAGAGTCTGGGTCCGGGGATCTTAGATCGGGATCCGGCAGATCGGGATCCGCCAGATCTGGATCCTGAGAGTCTGGATCCGGAGATCTTAGATCGGGATCCGCCAGATCGGGATCCGCCAGATCTGGATCCGAGTCTTTGGAATCGCCGGGGTAGTGCACATCCCACTTTGCATCCTGATCAGATGCCTCATCCTCCTTGGCTATACTGGATATTTTCTACACATCATTGATTACGTCCGGATCACCCGTACCGTCGTCATATGTCGCACTGGATACTCCGGCTTCCGTACACACATCATTGATGACGGGATCGTCTGCGATCACATTCACGCTGGTGTCGACTCCCTTGCCTTGGATATCACTGTCTTGGATCTCGAGCCGGTTGGCCTCGTGCGCCCTGATACCGTTCTGGGTTGTCCGATCCGGGACTGGGGTCGCTCGGACCGAGGCGGAGGCCACCTGATCTGTAGCTGCTGCACTCCGTTGCACAACAGAGGGGCTCGGGGCTTCTTCGATCGTGCCCCCAGCATTCGTTATAGGCGCAACGCTTGACTGAGTGAATGAGGAGTCTCCACGACTCTCAAGATGTTGGTGCTGCCGATCGCCATGTCCATCACCCTGCCCATCTTCCATATCAGTTCTTGGAAAACATATGGTGGATACATGCCTTCTCTCTCGATCTTGGGGATCCGGATCGGACCGATCCGCATCGGGTTCCGATACAGTGGAGGTTGGGGAGGCCTTCGCGCTGGAGCAGGCCTCACGATCCGGGCTGTGCCGGGAGTTTAGGCCTGTGTCGGACACAGTGTCCCCGTCGAAAATCGCCAGCTTGGCAAGTTCCGGCCGATCGTCGTGCTGCCGACTCGGATCTCTCTGCAGGATCGCGCGTGGGGTGACATACGCCGGGCGATCTACCGCCGGCTCGGCCGGGCCTTCTGGGATCTCAGGGCTGGACGACTGGATCTCCACTGTGGCTTCCAGGGCAAGGTTTTGCCACTCCATATATCTCCGGGATCCCACTGATACATATCCAGGGATCCGGGGCACCTTGTCGTCTTCCAGCACCATACCGATCTGGAATCTCCGGTTTAGCCTCAAGATCTTGTCGCTGAGGTTGGTGATCCTCATATAGCGGATCCTGCCCGGCCCATCAACAACCGTGGGCACCCAACGCTCACCTCGCGTGACCCACAGCTTCTCAGTGTGGGAGATCTTCAAGCGCTGCTCGGCCTCGGCGGATCCGGCGATTGGCACCTCCAGATCGTCCTCTAACGTGACAGATCGGACCCGCTCGCCATACAGGCGCTTCCGGCCATGCAGCCGGATCCCGATCTCGTTCGGCAAGCACATTGATCCTCCTGCCAGATCCATTCGGACGCCGGCCGGGATCATGAAGTCCATGCCGAGGATCGCCTCCTGTCCCGATAGATCTCCGATCCAGATCTCGAAGAAATATACCAAGTATCCTGCCAACGTGATCTTGATCTTCGCTCTTCCCTCCGTCGTATACACACTGTCTCCGATCCCAACACACTCTTGCCTTTGACTTGTGTCGATCTGGCACCCTACCTTACGAGCAAAGGTAGTGTCCAGGATAGACACTTCGGCACCGGTGTCTAGGAGCAAGATCGCTTTCTCGTGGTTGATCTTGCCCGAGATCTTGGCCTGACGGAACCATTTCCCTGGAGCGTGATACTTCCAGTAGCCTCGGGATTCTCCGCGACGGAGTTCCAACGCGACTTCAGATCTGGATCTGCTGTATTCGTCGATCTTGGGAAGACTCGAGATCTTAGCGGTGTATGGATGCAATTCACATGTATTACCGCGTAGATCCGATCTTCTGCTATCTTGATCTACCGACTTGTTGTTCACATATGCATAGATGCAATACCTAGAACGCTCGGCTCGTACCGGATTCCAACCCGGCGAGCGTCCTAGTTTAACATCTTCTCGGCGATCTCTGGGAGCATACCTGCGTGTCGGGTGGAGTCATACCACTTCCGGATCTGGTTGTAGAACTCCTCCATCGGACATTCACCAGCATCGTGCAGTTCCCCACACCCACGACAAACAAACAGGCAGCGATCAGCCGGGTGGCCTCGCTTCCCACACTTCTCGCAAGTCAGGCGCCTCCAGCAGCCGAGATCGGTGTGCTTCCGGGATCCGCAGTGCGAGCATCGGCTACGATCTTGATCGTCATAGCGATTCGTGGATCTGCGATCCGGGTTCCGATCCCTATCCTGCGAGTCCGGATTGGATCTCGCCTGATCTGGAGTCTGGTGTCGGAGTTTGTTCGGGTCGCCACCCTTAGAGGTCTCCTCTGATGAGGCGAGATAGATCTTACGCAAATCTCCCTCCGAATCGGATCCGTCTGATCCGGATCCCGCTTCAGACTCCGAGCTATGATCTTGGACCTGAATCGCCCGCACTGCCCGTTTGGTCGGAGCCGCTGGGGCCGCCGCAGGCGCCTTCTGGCGATACTTCGAGCCGAACGCGGATCTCTTCTGCCGACTCTTCGCGCGTTCTTGAGCACGGAGGACCTCTTCCAGATCTTCACTATCCATGAGCCGCAGTAGCGTCAGTCGGTGGGCTAGCTCCGGGTCTCCAAGAGTCTCGATGTAGTGATCAACATGTTCTCGACGAGTCTTAGCATCTCCATCCTTGATCTTGAGCTTGGCCCGCAGAGCGGCCACATTCAACCGGTAGAGATATTCCAAGGGCGACTCTTCAGACCTTTTTCGGGCGTGATAATATTGCCACGCAACCGATACTCCCAGGCCACAGTATTGCGTCTGGAAGCTTTTGAGCAGGTCATCCCACTTGCTTCGCGTGGATCGGGCTAGCTGTCGGTGCCAGTTTTTGGCAGGTCCGACAAGCAGATCCGCAAAGGTGAGGCACTTCTCTTCGTCCGTCGCTTGATCTCGCTGGAAGGCTGACTTTACCTTGCTGATCCAGGATCTCGCTCGACCTTCATCTAGATCCTTTCCAGAAAACTCCTTCAGATCTGAGATTGCGGAGATTCGTACTCGCTGGATCAGCGATGATCCTCCCTGACCAGCAGCAGCAGTGGCTACGACTGCTCGACCGGAGCTCGGGATCTCCAGATCATCAGGGTCGTACTCCCAATGACGATCCGGGTGTCCCACCGATTCCATATCCACGTCTTGGGATCCTCGATATGCCGCCGTGCTGATGGCTTGGGGCGTTGCGGTCACCTGTTGTTCCTTCAAGAACCTGTTCATGGCCGCTTGGAAGTATGTCTCCAGTTTGTTGGTCGACTCCTTTGGGGAGGGAGCAACCGTCGCAGTCTTCTTCACGGGATCTCGTTCGGCAGAACGCTTGGGCAACGATCTGGCTCTACGCTCCGGCTGTGGGTCTGGATCCGGGATCTTCACTTGAGATCTAAGGTATTTAGCCCCGCCGGGACCTAGCGACATCCGTCGAGGTCCGCGGGAGCTGTCCGAATCGGGTTCCGAAGTAGCGGACGCGTAGTGTGAGGATCCTGTCTGATAATCAAGATCCCGCGGCCGATCCCGCTCTCCAACCAAGATTCTCAGGGTCTTGAAGAGATCCTGAGTCACTGCCTGGATCGCGCTCAGGCCCAGATCGAACAGAGTGCCTGCATCGAACGCTCCGGCAACGAGTCCAGCTTCGTGAAGCAGATCCAGCAGAGCCTGTACGGCGTCCAGGCGGTCGGTCATGACCGGGGGGCTGGTTACCGGCCCCTTCAGATCTCCGATCTGCCGGACCTGGAGGATCGCCAGTACCGGATCTTGGGTCAGGATCTCGCTGAGCACCTTCTGGTGGTACGCCAGCTCAAGGGTGCTCCTAGTCAGGGTAGATCTAGCTTTGCCTAAATCTTCCCCATCTGACTCAGGTGCTTTCAGTTTTGTCCTCGTGGTCTTGGTCTTCTTCTTCTTCGTGGATTTTGGGACCGCGGCGGACTTTGTGAGCGATTGAGGCTTAGGCTTCGCCTTCGCCTTATCGCTCGGCGGATCTCGATTCTGATCGAGATCCGCACTGGTCCCCGAAGGGACCGCCGGAGGAATTTGAGGCTTCTCTTCCAGATCTAGATCTGGGTCCACCTCCCGTCTTTCAGCAGAGTTCCTCCCGAGGCTCTGCTGATCTGTGGATCTTGCTGTATTCAGCGGCGTCTTCGTCGATCCAACATCCGAAGGCGCTTGTTCCCCGGGTTTTTCCTTCACTTTGACATCTTCTTGGGACTCACGGTGATATCCGAAGTCACCAGAAGATCCGGGCACGCGCACCATTGTGGTGTAGCGGGATCAGCCAAAATGTGATTAAGGCCAGATCCTGATACCACTTGCGCCCAGACACCGACTAACGGAGGGGGTGCTCCGATGATCCGTGATCTTGTGCTGAGTGTGTTCACCTTGTGTACCCGTCGGTGGGCGGGATCTGCTCTTCCAGGTAACTTCGAAGAGGTCTTGGTGTGAAGGGTGACTGTCTTGGCGAGACGTGGGGTTGTGGGGTAGCGTGGAAGTCTTCACTCTACCGCCGGGTAGTAGATCTAGATCTAGAGCGACTAGGTCGAGCTCAGATCTAGCAGCCGGATCTGGATCCGGGCTGGTAGGTTTGCCTAGTGGCGGGGTGTTCCTTGTCCTTTCCGTTGCTTGCCGCGTCCGATAGCGGAGGTCTTGAGAGTTGAGAGTCGATAGATCTTCGGGCCAAGCAATAAAGTCCCTTAGATCCGATATGCACTACGGTAGATCACTAGTGTAGGCTAAGCTGGCCAATATATTATCCAGTCTTATACCTTACAGCTAGATCAACTACACTTAGCTTCCTAACACCTTTGAGGGCCAATATACGTTCCCGTTTCCTGGTGTAGCTAAGGCACTTGCGTAGATCAAGGCAAATTCGAGTCTGATTTACAATTATACCAATCCCATCCTAAGACGTATCATCCGGATCCTCACCCTATGCAACATCTGGATCCTGCACCTTTTATACCGATAGTCATCACATGTTGTGTCTTCATCCAGACCTTGGATCTTGGTAACTTGGATCCTAGTCAGGATCCCGGATCTTGGCCTTCAGCTGGACCCGGATCTTCATGGAGTCTTGGATCTGGAGGATCTGGATCTGGGATCTTGGATCTGGGGATCTTGAGATCTTGGGATCCTGGATCTTGGGATCTCGGGTCTGGATCTGGAGGATCTGGGATCTTGGGATCTCGGATCTGGGGATCTTGAGATCTTGGGATCCTGGATCTTGGGATCTTGGATCTGGATCTGGCGGATCTTGGATCTGGCGGGTTGGATCTGGGGGCTCTGGATCTGGAGGATCTGGATCTGGGGATCTTGGATCTTGAGGATCTTGGATCTGGAGGATCTGGATCTGGGGATCTTGGATCTGGGGATCTTGGATCTGGGGATCTTGGAGGATCTGGATCTGGAGGATCTTGGATCTTTACAGGGATCTTAGATCTTGAGGATCTTGGATCTGTAGGATCTGGATCTGGGGATCTTGGACCTTGAGGATCTTGGATCCGAGCCCTGAAGATCCTGGATCTTGGAGATCTGGATCTGGCGGATCTTGGCTCTCTAAGATCTCAGCTCATAGTTCCAGCCTGATCCGAGTCTTCGGCCTCAGCCCGATCCGGATCTTCAGGATCCATAATCACCGAGGTTGATCCCATCCCGTCCAGCGTTCGTCGGCCTTCTTCAACCATATGGTATCCGCCTACGACAGCTGACTCAGATCGGATTCCTCGTACGGCAACCGATTCAGATCTGAGTCCTCGTACGGCAACTGGCTCAGATCGGATTCCATCTACGGCAACCGCGTCTTTCTTGGAAAGCACTTCACCACACATGCTTCCAGGAACGAACCAAATGACTCGATTAGCCAACATGGCCCACCCCTTCGACCAAGGGCGTCATAGGAGAGACTCCCAAATGCGAGCCCACATCAAGTCCTGCCATTCCGCATCTCCATCGACCAAGCCTGCTGCTAGATCCCGATGCAAGTCGGTGCCTATGCCATACCAGCAGACCTCCATCCGAGCCGAACCCGGAAGAGCAGCCACAGTCGTGTCTGGCGGACCGACATGCTTCCAGGAACGAACCAAATGACTCGATTAGCCAACATGGCCCATCCCTTCGACCAAGGGCGTCATACGAGAGACTCCCAAATGCGAGCCCACATCAAGTCCTGCCATTCCGCATCTCCATCGACCAAGCCTGCTGCTAGATCCCGATGCAAGTCGGTGCCTATGCCATACCAGCAGACCTCCATCCGAGCCGAACCCGGAAGAGCAGCCACAGTCGTGTCTGGCGGACCGACATGCTTCCAGGAACGAACCAAATGACTCGATTAGCCAACATGGCCCATCCCTTCGACCAAGGGCGTCATAGGAGAGACTCCCAAATGCGAGCCCACATCAAGTCCTGCCATTCCGCATCTCCATCGACCAAGCCTGCTGCTAGATCCCGATGCAAGTCGGTGCCTATGCCATACCAGCAGACCTCCATCCGAGCCGAACCCGGAAGAGCAGCCACAGTCGTGTCTGGTGGACCGACATGCTTCCAGGAACGAACCGAATGACTCGATTAGCCAACATGGCCCATCCCTTCGACCAAGGGCGTCATACGAGAGACTCCCAAATGCGAGCCCACATCAAGTCCTGCCATTCCGCATCTCCATCGACCAAGCCTGCTGCTAGATCCCGATGCAAGTCGGTGCCTATGCCATACCAACAGACCTCCATCCGAGCCGAACCCGGAAGAGCAGCCACAGTCGTGTCTGGTGGACCGACATGCTTCCAGGAACGAACCAAATGACTCGATTAGCCAACATGGCCCATCCCTTCGACCAAGGGCGTCATACGAGAGACTCCCAAATGCGAGCCCACATCAAGTCCTGCCATTCCGCATCTCCATCGACCAAGCCTGCTGCTAGATCCCGATGCAAGTCGGTGCCTATGCCATACCAGCAGACCTCCATCCGAGCCGAACCCGGAAGAGCAGCCACAGTCGTGTCTGGTGGACCGACATGCTTCCAGGAACGAACCAAATGACTCGATTAGCCAACATGGCCCATCCCTTCGACCAAGGGCGTCATAGGAGAGACTCCCAAATGCGAGCCCACATCAAGTCCTGCCATTCCGCATCTCCATCGACCAAGCCTGCTGCTAGATCCCGATGCAAGTCGGTGCCTATGCCATACCAGCAGACCTCCATCCGAGCCGAACCCGGAAGAGCAGCCACAGTCGTGTCTGGTGGACCGACATGCTTCCAGGAACGAACCAAATGACTCGATTAGCCAACATGGCCCATCCCTTCGACCAAGGGCGTCATAGGAGAGACTCCCAAATGCGAGCCCACATCAAGTCCTGCCATTCCGCATCTCCATCGACCAAGTCTGCTGCTAGATACCGATGCAAGTCGGTGCCTATGCCATACCAGCAGACCTCCATCCGAGCCGAACCCGGAAGAGCAGCCACAGTCGTGTCTGGTGGACCGACATGCTTCCAGGAACGAACCAAATGACTCGATTAGCCAACATGGCCCATCCCTTCGACCAAGGGCGTCATAGGAGAGACTCCCAAAGGCGAGCCCACATCAAGTCCTGCCATTCCGCATCTCCATCGACCAAGCCTGCTGCTAGATCCCGATGCAAGTCGGTGCCTATGCCATACCAGCAGACCTCCATCCGAGCCGAACCCGGAAGAGCAGCCACAGTCGTGTCTGGTGGACCGACATGCTTCCAGGAACGAACCAAATGACTCGATTAGCCAACATGGCCCATCCCTTCGACCAAGGGCGTCATACGAGAGACTCCCAAATGCGAGCCCACATCAAGTCCTGCCATTCCGCATCTCCATCGACCAAGTCTGCTGCTTGATCCCGATGCAAGTCGGTGCCTATGCCATACCAACAGACCTCCATCCGAGCCGAACCCGGAAGAGCAGCCACAGTCGTGTCTGGTGGACCGACATGCTTCCAGGAACGAACCAAATGACTCGATTAGCCAACATGGCCCATCCCTTCGACCAAGGGCGTCATAGGAGAGACTCCCAAATGCGAGCCCACATCAAGTCCTGCCATTCCGCATCTCCATCGACCAAGCCTGCTGCTAGATCCCGATGCAAGTCGGTGCCTATGCCATACCAGCAGACCTCCATCCGAGCCGAACCCGGAAGAGCAGCCACAGTCGTGTCTGGTGGACCGACATGCTTCCAGGAACGAACCAAATGACTCGATTAGCCAACATGGCCCATCCCTTCGACCAAGGGCGTCATAGGAGAGACTCCCAAATGCGAGCCCACATCAAGTCCTGCCATTCCGCATCTCCATCGACCAAGCCTGCTGCTAGATCCCGATGCAAGTCGGTGCCTATGCCATACCAGCAGACCTCCATCCGAGCCGAACCCGGAAGAGCAGCCACAGTCGTGTCTGGTGGACCGACATGCTTCCAGGAACGAACCAAATGACTCGATTAGCCAACATGGCCCATCCCTTCGACCAAGGGCGTCATACGAGAGACTCCCAAATGCGAGCCCACATCAAGTCCTGCCATTCCGCATCTCCATCGACCAAGCCTGCTGCTAGATCCCGATGCAAGTCGGTGCCTATGCCATACCAACAGACCTCCATCCGAGCCGAACCCGGAAGAGCAGCCACAGTCGTGTCTGGTGGACCGACATGCTTCCAGGAACGAACCAAATGACTCGATTAGCCAACATGGCCCATCCCTTCGACCAAGGGCGTCATAGGAGAGACTCCCAAATGCGAGCCCACATCAAGTCCTGCCATTCCGCATCTCCATCGACCAAGCCTGCTGCTAGATCCCGATGCAAGTCGGTGCCTATGCCATACCAACAGACCTCCATCCGAGCCGAACCCGGAAGAGCAGCCACAGTCGTGTCTGGTGGACCGACATGCTTCCAGGAACGAACCAAATGACTCGATTAGCCAACATGGCCCACCCCTTCGACCAAGGGCGTCATAGGAGAGACTCCCAAATGCGAGCCCACATCAAGTCCTGCCATTCCGCATCTCCATCGACCAAGCCTGCTGCTAGATCCCGATGCAAGTCGGTGCCTATGCCATACCAACAGACCTCCATCCGAGCCGAACCCGGAAGAGCAGCCACAGTCGTGTCTGGTGGACCGACATGCTTCCAGGAACGAACCAAATGACTCGATTAGCCAACATGGCCCATCCCTTCGACCAAGGGCGTCATAGGAGAGACTCCCAAATGCGAGCCCACATCAAGTCCTGCCATTCCGCATCTCCATCGACCAAGCCTGCTGCTAGATCTCGATGCAAGTCGGTGCCTATGCCATACCAGCAGACCTCCATCCGAGCCGAACCCGGAAAAGCAGCCACAGTCGTGTCTGGTGGACCGACATGCTTCCAGGAACGAACCAAATGACTCGATTAGCCAACATGGCCCACCCCTTCGACCAAGGGCGTCATAGGAGAGACTCCCAAATGCGAGCCCACATCAAGTCCTGCCATTCCGCATCTCCATCGACCAAGCCTGCTGCTAGATCCCGATGCAAGTCGGTGCCTATGCCATACCAGCAGACCTCCATCCGAGCCGAACCCGGAAGAGCAGCCACAGTCGTGTCTGGTGGACCGACATGCTTCCAGGAACGAACCAAATGACTCGATTAGCCAACATGGCCCATCCCTTCGACCAAGGGCGTCATAGGAGAGACTCCCAAATGCGAGCCCACATCAAGTCCTGCCATTCCGCATCTCCATCGACCAAGCCTGCTGCTAGATCCCGATGCAAGTCGGTGCCTATGCCATACCAGCAGACCTCCATCCGAGCCGAACCCGGAAGAGCAGCCACAGTCGTGTCTGGTGGACCGACATGCTTCCAGGAACGAACCAAATGACTCGATTAGCCAACATGGCCCATCCCTTCGACCAAGGGCGTCATAGGAGAGACTCCCAAATGCGAGCCCACATCAAGTCCTGCCATTCCGCATCTCCATCGACCAAGCCTGCTGCTAGATCTCGATGCAAGTCGGTGCCTATGCCATACCAGCAGACCTCCATCCGAGCCGAACCCGGAAAAGCAGCCACAGTCGTGTCTGGTGGACCGACATGCTTCCAGGAACGAACCAAATGACTCGATTAGCCAACATGGCCCACCCCTTCGACCAAGGGCGTCATAGGAGAGACTCCCAAATGCGAGCCCACATCAAGTCCTGCCATTCCGCATCTCCATCGACCAAGCCTGCTGCTAGATCCCGATGCAAGTCGGTGCCTATGCCATACCAGCAGACCTCCATCCGAGCCGAACCCGGAAGAGCAGCCACAGTCGTGTCTGGTGGACCGACATGCTTCCAGGAACGAACCAAATGACTCGATTAGCCAACATGGCCCACCCCTTCGACCAAGGGCGTCATAGGAGAGACTCCCAAATGCGAGCCCACATCAAGTCCTGCCATTCCGCATCTCCATCGACCAAGCCTGCTGCTAGATCCCGATGCAAGTCGGTGCCTATGCCATACCAGCAGACCTCCATCCGAGCCGAACCCGGAAGAGCAGCCACAGTCGTGTCTGGTGGACCGACATGCTTCCAGGAACGAACCAAATGACTCGATTAGCCAACATGGCCCATCCCTTCGACCAAGGGCGTCATAGGAGAGACTCCCAAATGCGAGCCCACATCAAGTCCTGCCATTCCGCATCTCCATCGACCAAGCCTGCTGCTAGATCTCGATGCAAGTCGGTGCCTATGCCATACCAGCAGACCTCCATCCGAGCCGAACCCGGAAGAGCAGCCACAGTCGTGTCTGGTGGACCGACATGCTTCCAGGAACGAACCAAATGACTCGATTAGCCAACATGGCCCACCCCTTCGACCAAGGGCGTCATAGGAGAGACTCCCAAATGCGAGCCCACATCAAGTCCTGCCATTCCGCATCTCCATCGACCAAGCCTGCTGCTAGATCCCGATGCAAGTCGGTGCCTATGCCATACCAGCAGACCTCCATCCGAGCCGAACCCGGAAGAGCAGCCACAGTCGTGTCTGGTGGACCGACATGCTTCCAGGAACGAACCAAATGACTCGATTAGCCAACATGGCCCATCCCTTCGACCAAGGGCGTCATAGGAGAGACTCCCAAATGCGAGCCCACATCAAGTCCTGCCATTCCGCATCTCCATCGACCAAGCCTGCTGCTAGATCCCGATGCAAGTCGGTGCCTATGCCATACCAGCAGACCTCCATCCGAGCCGAACCCGGAAGAGCAGCCACAGTCGTGTCTGGTGGACCGACATGCTTCCAGGAACGAACCAAATGACTCGATTAGCCAACATGGCCCATCCCTTCGACCAAGGGCGTCATAGGAGAGACTCCCAAATGCGAGCCCACATCAAGTCCTGCCATTCCGCATCTCCATCGACCAAGCCTGCTGCTAGATCCCGATGCAAGTCGGTGCCTATGCCATACCAGCAGACCTCCATCCGAGCCGAACCCGGAAGAGCAGCCACAGTCGTGTCTGGTGGACCGACATGCTTCCAGGAACGAACCGAATGACTCGATTAGCCAACATGGCCCATCCCTTCGACCAAGGGCGTCATAGGAGAGACTCCCAAAGGCGAGCCCACATCAAGTCCTGCCATTCCGCATCTCCATCGACCAAGCCTGCTGCTAGATCCCGATGCAAGTCGGTGCCTATGCCATACCAACAGACCTCCATCCGAGCCGAACCCGGAAGAGCAGCCACAGTCGTGTCTGGTGGACCGACATGCTTCCAGGAACGAACCGAATGACTCGATTAGCCAACATGGCCCATCCCTTCGACCAAGGGCGTCATAGGAGAGACTCCCAAATGCGAGCCCACATCAAGTCCTGCCATTCCGCATCTCCATCGACCAAGCCTGCTGCTAGATCCCGATGCAAGTCGGTGCCTATGCCATACCAACAGACCTCCATCCGAGCCGAACCCGGAAGAGCAGCCACAGTCGTGTCTGGTGGACCGACATGCTTCCAGGAACGAACCGAATGACTCGATTAGCCAACATGGCCCATCCCTTCGACCAAGGGCGTCATAGGAGAGACTCCCAAATGGGAGCCCACATCAAGTCCTGCCATTCCGCATCTCCATCGACCAAGTCTGCTGCTAGATCCCGATGCAAGTCGGTGCCTATGCCATACCAACAGACCTCCATCCGAGCCGAACCCGGAAGAGCAGCCACAGTCGTGTCTGGTGGACCGACATGCTTCCAGGAACGAACCGAATGACTCGATTAGCCAACATGGCCCATCCCTTCGACCAAGGGCGTCATAGGAGAGACTCCCAAATGCGAGCCCACATCAAGTCCTGCCATTCCGCATCTCCATCGACCAAGCCTGCTGCTAGATCCCGATGCAAGTCGGTGCCTATGCCATACCAACAGACCTCCACCCGAGCCGAACCCGGAAGAGCAGCCACAGTCGTGTCTGGTGGACCGACATGCTTCCAGGAACGAACCGAATGACTCGATTAGCCAACATGGCCCACCCCTTCGACCAAGGGCGTCATAGGAGAGACTCCCAAATGCGAGCCCACATCAAGTCCTGCCATTCCGCATCTCCATCGACCAAGCCTGCTGCTAGATCCCGATGCAAGTCGGTGCCTATGCCATACCAACAGACCTCCATCCGAGCCGAACCCGGAAGAGCAGCCACAGTCGTGTCTGGTGGACCGACATGCTTCCAGGAACGAACCGAATGACTCGATTAGCCAACATGGCCCACCCCTTCGACCAAGGGCGTCATAGGAGAGACTCCCAAATGCGAGCCCACATCAAGTCCTGCCATTCCGCATCTCCATCGACCAAGCCTGCTGCTAGATCCCGATGCAAGTCGGTGCCTATGCCATACCAGCAGACCTCCATCCGAGCCGAACCCGGAAGAGCAGCCACAGTCGTGTCTGGTGGACCGACATGCTTCCAGGAACGAACCGAATGACTCGATTAGCCAACATGGCCCATCCCTTCGACCAAGGGCGTCATAGGAGAGACTCCCAAATGCGAGCCCACATCAAGTCCTGCCATTCCGCATCTCCATCGACCAAGCCTGCTGCTAGATCCCGATGCAAGTCGGTGCCTATGCCATACCAGCAGACCTCCATCCGAGCCGAACCCGGAAGAGCAGCCACAGTCGTGTCTGGTGGACCGACATGCTTCCAGGAACGAACCGAATGACTCGATTAGCCAACATGGCCAACCCCTTCGACCAAGGGCGTCATAGGAGAGACTCCCAAATGCGAGCCCACATCAAGTCCTGCCATTCCGCATCTCCATCGACCAAGCCTGCTGCTAGATCCCGATGCAAGTCGGTGCCTATGCCATACCAACAGACCTCCATCCGAGCCGAACCCGGAAGAGCAGCCACAGTCGTGTCTGGTGGACCGACATGCTTCCAGGAACGAACCGAATGACTCGATTAGCCAACATGGCCCACCCCTTCGACCAAGGGCGTCATAGGAGAGACTCCCAAATGCGAGCCCACATCAAGTCCTGCCATTCCGCATCTCCATCGACCAAGCCTGCTGCTAGATCCCGATGCAAGTCGGTGCCTATGCCATACCAGCAGACCTCCATCCGAGCCGAACCCGGAAGAGCAGCCACAGTCGTGTCTGGTGGACCGACATGCTTCCAGGAACGAACCGAATGACTCGATTAGCCAACATGGCCCATCCCTTCGACCAAGGGCGTCATAGGAGAGACTCCCAAATGCGAGCCCACATCAAGTCCTGCCATTCCGCATCTCCATCGACCAAGCCTGCTGCTAGATCCCGATGCAAGTCGGTGCCTATGCCATACCAGCAGACCTCCATCCGAGCCGAACCCGGAAGAGCAGCCACAGTCGTGTCTGGTGGACCGACATGCTTCCAGGAACGAACCGAATGACTCGATTAGCCAACATGGCCCACCCCTTCGACCAAGGGCGTCATACGAGAGACTCCCAAATGCGAGCCCACATCAAGTCCTGCCATTCCGCATCTCCATCGACCAAGTCTGCTGCTAGATCCCGATGCAAGTCGGTGCCTATGCCATACCAACAGACCTCCATCCGAGCCGAACCCGGAAGAGCAGCCACAGTCGTGTCTGGTGGACCGACATGCTTCCAGGAACGAACCAAATGACTCGATTAGCCAACATGGCCCACCCCTTCGACCAAGGGCGTCATAGGAGAGACTCCCAAATGCGAGCCCACATCAAGTCCTGCCATTCCGCATCTCCATCGACCAAGTCTGCTGCTAGATCCCGATGCAAGTCGGTGCCTATGCCATACCAACAGACCTCCATCCGAGCCGAACCCGGAAGAGCAGCCACAGTCGTGTCTGGTGGACCGACATGCTTCCAGGAACGAACCAAATGACTCGATTAGCCAACATGGCCCATCCCTTCGACCAAGGGCGTCATACGAGAGACTCCCAAATGCGAGCCCACATCAAGTCCTGCCATTCCGCATCTCCATCGACCAAGCCTGCTGCTAGATCCCGATGCAAGTCGGTGCCTATGCCATACCAGCAGACCTCCATCCGAGCCGAACCCGGAAGAGCAGCCACAGTCGTGTCTGGTGGACCGACATGCTTCCAGGAACGAACCAAATGACTCGATTAGCCAACATGGCCCATCCCTTCGACCAAGGGCGTCATACGAGAGACTCCCAAATGCGAGCCCACATCAAGTCCTGCCATTCCGCATCTCCATCGACCAAGTCTGCTGCTAGATCCCGATGCAAGTCGGTGCCTATGCCATACCAGCAGACCTCCATCCGAGCCGAACCCGGAAGAGCAGCCACAGTCGTGTCTGGTGGACCGACATGCTTCCAGGAACGAACCAAATGACTCGATTAGCCAACATGGCCCATCCCTTCGACCAAGGGCGTCATAGGAGAGACTCCCAAATGCGAGCCCACATCAAGTCCTGCCATTCCGCATCTCCATCGACCAAGTCTGCTGCTAGATCCCGATGCAAGTCGGTGCCTATGCCATACCAGCAGACCTCCATCCGAGCCGAACCCGGAAGAGCAGCCACAGTCGTGTCTGGTGGACCGACATGCTTCCAGGAACGAACCGAATGACTCGATTAGCCAACATGGCCCACCCCTTCGACCAAGGGCGTCATACGAGAGACTCCCAAATGCGAGCCCACATCAAGTCCTGCCATTCCGCATCTCCATCGACCAAGTCTGCTGCTAGATCCCGATGCAAGTCGGTGCCTATGCCATACCAGCAGACCTCCATCCGAGCCGAACCCGGAAGAGCAGCCACAGTCGTGTCTGGTGGACCGACATGCTTCCAGGAACGAACCGAATGACTCGATTAGCCAACATGGCCCATCCCTTCGACCAAGGGCGTCATAGGAGAGACTCCCAAATGCGAGCCCACATCAAGTCCTGCCATTCCGCATCTCCATCGACCAAGTCTGCTGCTAGATCCCGATGCAAGTCGGTGCCTATGCCATACCAGCAGACCTCCATCCGAGCCGAACCCGGAAGAGCAGCCACAGTCGTGTCTGGTGGACCGACATGCTTCCAGGAACGAACCGAATGACTCGATTAGCCAACATGGCCCATCCCTTCGACCAAGGGCGTCATACGAGAGACTCCCAAATGCGAGCCCACATCAAGTCCTGCCATTCCGCATCTCCATCGACCAAGTCTGCTGCTAGATCCCGATGCAAGTCGGTGCCTATGCCATACCAGCAGACCTCCATCCGAGCCGAACCCGGAAGAGCAGCCACAGTCGTGTCTGGTGGACCGACATGCTTCCAGGAACGAACCGAATGACTCGATTAGCCAACATGGCCCACCCCTTCGACCAAGGGCGTCATACGAGAGACTCCCAAATGCGAGCCCACATCAAGTCCTGCCATTCCGCATCTCCATCGACCAAGTCTGCTGCTAGATCCCGATGCAAGTCGGTGCCTATGCCATACCAGCAGACCTCCATCCGAGCCGAACCCGGAAGAGCAGCCACAGTCGTGTCTGGTGGACCGACATGCTTCCAGGAACGAACCGAATGACTCGATTAGCCAACATGGCCCATCCCTTCGACCAAGGGCGTCATAGGAGAGACTCCCAAATGCGAGCCCACATCAAGTCCTGCCATTCCGCATCTCCATCGACCAAGTCTGCTGCTAGATCCCGATGCAAGTCGGTGCCTATGCCATACCAACAGACCTCCATCCGAGCCGAACCCGGAAGAGCAGCCACAGTCGTGTCTGGTGGACCGACATGCTTCCAGGAACGAACCGAATGACTCGATTAGCCAACATGGCCCATCCCTTCGACCAAGGGCGTCATAGGAGAGACTCCCAAATGCGAGCCCACATCAAGTCCTGCCATTCCGCATCTCCATCGACCAAGCCTGCTGCTAGATCCCGATGCAAGTCGGTGCCTATGCCATACCAGCAGACCTCCATCCGAGCCGAACCCGGAAGAGCAGCCACAGTCGTGTCTGGTGGACCGACATGCTTCCAGGAACGAACCGAATGACTCGATTAGCCAACATGGCCCATCCCTTCGACCAAGGGCGTCATACGAGAGACTCCCAAATGCGAGCCCACATCAAGTCCTGCCATTCCGCATCTCCATCGACCAAGCCTGCTGCTAGATCCCGATGCAAGTCGGTGCCTATGCCATACCAGCAGACCTCCATCCGAGCCGAACCCGGAAGAGCAGCCACAGTCGTGTCTGGTGGACCGACATGCTTCCAGGAACGAACCGAATGACTCGATTAGCCAACATGGCCCACCCCTTCGACCAAGGGCGTCATAGGAGAGACTCCCAAATGCGAGCCCACATCAAGTCCTGCCATTCCGCATCTCCATCGACCAAGCCTGCTGCTAGATCCCGATGCAAGTCGGTGCCTATGCCATACCAACAGACCTCCATCCGAGCCGAACCCGGAAGAGCAGCCACAGTCGTGTCTGGTGGACCGACATGCTTCCAGGAACGAACCGAATGACTCGATTAGCCAACATGGCCCACCCCTTCGACCAAGGGCGTCATAGGAGAGACTCCCAAATGCGAGCCCACATCAAGTCCTGCCATTCCGCATCTCCATCGACCAAGCCTGCTGCTAGATCCCGATGCAAGTCGGTGCCTATGCCATACCAGCAGACCTCCATCCGAGCCGAACCCGGAAGAGCAGCCACAGTCGTGTCTGGTGGACCGACATGCTTCCAGGAACGAACCGAATGACTCGATTAGCCAACATGGCCCATCCCTTCGACCAAGGGCGTCATACGAGAGACTCCCAAATGCGAGCCCACATCAAGTCCTGCCATTCCGCATCTCCATCGACCAAGCCTGCTGCTAGATCCCGATGCAAGTCGGTGCCTATGCCATACCAGCAGACCTCCATCCGAGCCGAACCCGGAAGAGCAGCCACAGTCGTGTCTGGTGGACCGACATGCTTCCAGGAACGAACCGAATGACTCGATTAGCCAACATGGCCCACCCCTTCGACCAAGGGCGTCATACGAGAGACTCCCAAATGCGAGCCCACATCAAGTCCTGCCATTCCGCATCTCCATCGACCAAGCCTGCTGCTAGATCCCGATGCAAGTCGGTGCCTATGCCATACCAGCAGACCTCCATCCGAGCCGAACCCGGAAGAGCAGCCACAGTCGTGTCTGGTGGACCGACATGCTTCCAGGAACGAACCGAATGACTCGATTAGCCAACATGGCCCACCCCTTCGACCAAGGGCGTCATAGGAGAGACTCCCAAATGCGAGCCCACATCAAGTCCTGCCATTCCGCATCTCCATCGACCAAGCCTGCTGCTAGATTCCGATGCAAGTCGGTGCCTATGCCATACCAGCAGACCTCCATCCGAGCCGAACCCGGAAGAGCAGCCACAGTCGTGTCTGGTGGACCGACATGCTTCCAGGAACGAACCGAATGACTCGATTAGCCAACATGGCCCATCCCTTCGACCAAGGGCGTCATAGGAGAGACTCCCAAATGCGAGCCCACATCAAGTCCTGCCATTCCGCATCTCCATCGACCAAGCCTGCTGCTAGATCCCGATGCAAGTCGGTGCCTATGCCATACCAGCAGACCTCCATCCGAGCCGAACCCGGAAGAGCAGCCACAGTCGTGTCTGGTGGACCGACATGCTTCCAGGAACGAACCGAATGACTCGATTAGCCAACATGGCCCACCCCTTCGACCAAGGGCGTCATAGGAGAGACTCCCAAATGCGAGCCCACATCAAGTCCTGCCATTCCGCATCTCCATCGACCAAGCCTGCTGCTAGATCCCGATGCAAGTCGGTGCCTATGCCATACCAGCAGACCTCCATCCGAGCCGAACCCGGAAGAGCAGCCACAGTCGTGTCTGGTGGACCGACATGCTTCCAGGAACGAACCAAATGACTCGATTAGCCAACATGGCCCATCCCTTCGACCAAGGGCGTCATAGGAGAGACTCCCAAATGCGAGCCCACATCAAGTCCTGCCATTCCGCATCTCCATCGACCAAGCCTGCTGCTAGATCCCGATGCAAGTCGGTGCCTATGCCATACCAGCAGACCTCCATCCGAGCCGAACCCGGAAGAGCAGCCACAGTCGTGTCTGGTGGACCGACATGCTTCCAGGAACGAACCGAATGACTCGATTAGCCAACATGGCCCACCCCTTCGACCAAGGGCGTCATAGGAGAGACTCCCAAATGCGAGCCCACATCAAGTCCTGCCATTCCGCATCTCCATCGACCAAGCCTGCTGCTAGATCCCGATGCAAGTCGGTGCCTATGCCATACCAGCAGACCTCCATCCGAGCCGAACCCGGAAGAGCAGCCACAGTCGTGTCTGGTGGACCGACATGCTTCCAGGAACGAACCGAATGACTCGATTAGCCAACATGGCCCACCCCTTCGACCAAGGGCGTCATAGGAGAGACTCCCAAATGCGAGCCCACATCAAGTCCTGCCATTCCGCATCTCCATCGACCAAGCCTGCTGCTAGATCCCGATGCAAGTCGGTGCCTATGCCATACCAACAGACCTCCATCCGAGCCGAACCCGGAAGAGCAGCCACAGTCGTGTCTGGTGGACCGACATGCTTCCAGGAACGAACCGAATGACTCGATTAGCCAACATGGCCCACCCCTTCGACCAAGGGCGTCATAGGAGAGACTCCCAAATGCGAGCCCACATCAAGTCCTGCCATTCCGCATCTCCATCGACCAAGCCTGCTGCTAGATCCCGATGCAAGTCGGTGCCTATGCCATACCAGCAGACCTCCATCCGAGCCGAACCCGGAAGAGCAGCCACAGTCGTGTCTGGTGGACCGACATGCTTCCAGGAACGAACCAAATGACTCGATTAGCCAACATGGCCCATCCCTTCGACCAAGGGCGTCATACGAGAGACTCCCAAATGCGAGCCCACATCAAGTCCTGCCATTCCGCATCTCCATCGACCAAGTCTGCTGCTAGATCCCGATGCAAGTCGGTGCCTATGCCATACCAACAGACCTCCATCCGAGCCGAACCCGGAAGAGCAGCCACAGTCGTGTCTGGTGGACCGACATGCTTCCAGGAACGAACCGAATGACTCGATTAGCCAACATGGCCCACCCCTTCGACCAAGGGCGTCATACGAGAGACTCCCAAATGCGAGCCCACATCAAGTCCTGCCATTCCGCATCTCCATCGACCAAGCCTGCTGCTAGATTCCGATGCAAGTCGGTGCCTATGCCATACCAGCAGACCTCCATCCGAGCCGAACCCGGAAGAGCAGCCACAGTCGTGTCTGGTGGACCGACATGCTTCCAGGAACGAACCGAATGACTCGATTAGCCAACATGGCCCACCCCTTCGACCAAGGGCGTCATACGAGAGACTCCCAAATGCGAGCCCACATCAAGTCCTGCCATTCCGCATCTCCATCGACCAAGCCTGCTGCTAGATTCCGATGCAAGTCGGTGCCTATGCCATACCAGCAGACCTCCATCCGAGCCGAACCCGGAAGAGCAGCCACAGTCGTGTCTGGTGGACCGACATGCTTCCAGGAACGAACCGAATGACTCGATTAGCCAACATGGCCCACCCCTTCGACCAAGGGCGTCATAGGAGAGACTCCCAAATGCGAGCCCACATCAAGTCCTGCCATTCCGCATCTCCATCGACCAAGCCTGCTGCTAGATCCCGATGCAAGTCGGTGCCTATGCCATACCAACAGACCTCCATCCGAGCCGAACCCGGAAGAGCAGCCACAGTCGTGTCTGGTGGACCGACATGCTTCCAGGAACGAACCGAATGACTCGATTAGCCAACATGGCCCACCCCTTCGACCAAGGGCGTCATAGGAGAGACTCCCAAATGCGAGCCCACATCAAGTCCTGCCATTCCGCATCTCCATCGACCAAGCCTGCTGCTAGATCCCGATGCAAGTCGGTGCCTATGCCATACCAGCAGACCTCCATCCGAGCCGAACCCGGAAGAGCAGCCACAGTCGTGTCTGGTGGACCGACATGCTTCCAGGAACGAACCGAATGACTCGATTAGCCAACATGGCCCACCCCTTCGACCAAGGGCGTCATAGGAGAGACTCCCAAATGCGAGCCCACATCAAGTCCTGCCATTCCGCATCTCCATCGACCAAGCCTGCTGCTAGATCCCGATGCAAGTCGGTGCCTATGCCATACCAACAGACCTCCATCCGAGCCGAACCCGGAAGAGCAGCCACAGTCGTGTCTGGTGGACCGACATGCTTCCAGGAACGAACCGAATGACTCGATTAGCCAACATGGCCCACCCCTTCGACCAAGGGCGTCATACGAGAGACTCCCAAATGCGAGCCCACATCAAGTCCTGCCATTCCGCATCTCCATCGACCAAGCCTGCTGCTAGATCCCGATGCAAGTCGGTGCCTATGCCATACCAGCAGACCTCCATCCGAGCCGAACCCGGAAGAGCAGCCACAGTCGTGTCTGGTGGACCGACATGCTTCCAGGAACGAACCAAATGACTCGATTAGCCAACATGGCCCATCCCTTCGACCAAGGGCGTCATACGAGAGACTCCCAAATGCGAGCCCACATCAAGTCCTGCCATTCCGCATCTCCATCGACCAAGCCTGCTGCTAGATCCCGATGCAAGTCGGTGCCTATGCCATACCAACAGACCTCCATCCGAGCCGAACCCGGAAGAGCAGCCACAGTCGTGTCTGGTGGACCGACATGCTTCCAGGAACGAACCGAATGACTCGATTAGCCAACATGGCCCACCCCTTCGACCAAGGGCGTCATACGAGAGACTCCCAAATGCGAGCCCACATCAAGTCCTGCCATTCCGCATCTCCATCGACCAAGCCTGCTGCTAGATTCCGATGCAAGTCGGTGCCTATGCCATACCAGCAGACCTCCATCCGAGCCGAACCCGGAAGAGCAGCCACAGTCGTGTCTGGTGGACCGACATGCTTCCAGGAACGAACCGAATGACTCGATTAGCCAACATGGCCCACCCCTTCGACCAAGGGCGTCATAGGAGAGACTCCCAAATGCGAGCCCACATCAAGTCCTGCCATTCCGCATCTCCATCGACCAAGCCTGCTGCTAGATCCCGATGCAAGTCGGTGCCTATGCCATACCAGCAGACCTCCATCCGAGCCGAACCCGGAAGAGCAGCCACAGTCGTGTCTGGTGGACCGACATGCTTCCAGGAACGAACCAAATGACTCGATTAGCCAACATGGCCCATCCCTTCGACCAAGGGCGTCATACGAGAGACTCCCAAATGCGAGCCCACATCAAGTCCTGCCATTCCGCATCTCCATCGACCAAGCCTGCTGCTAGATCCCGATGCAAGTCGGTGCCTATGCCATACCAACAGACCTCCATCCGAGCCGAACCCGGAAGAGCAGCCACAGTCGTGTCTGGTGGACCGACATGCTTCCAGGAACGAACCGAATGACTCGATTAGCCAACATGGCCCATCCCTTCGACCAAGGGCGTCATAGGAGAGACTCCCAAATGCGAGCCCACATCAAGTCCTGCCATTCCGCATCTCCATCGACCAAGCCTGCTGCTAGATCCCGATGCAAGTCGGTGCCTATGCCATACCAGCAGACCTCCATCCGAGCCGAACCCGGAAGAGCAGCCACAGTCGTGTCTGGTGGACCGACATGCTTCCAGGAACGAACCGAATGACTCGATTAGCCAACATGGCCCATCCCTTCGACCAAGGGCGTCATAGGAGAGACTCCCAAATGCGAGCCCACATCAAGTCCTGCCATTCCGCATCTCCATCGACCAAGCCTGCTGCTAGATCCCGATGCAAGTCGGTGCCTATGCCATACCAACAGACCTCCATCCGAGCCGAACCCGGAAGAGCAGCCACAGTCGTGTCTGGTGGACCGACATGCTTCCAGGAACGAACCGAATGACTCGATTAGCCAACATGGCCCACCCCTTCGACCAAGGGCGTCATAGGAGAGACTCCCAAATGCGAGCCCACATCAAGTCCTGCCATTCCGCATCTCCATCGACCAAGCCTGCTGCTAGATTCCGATGCAAGTCGGTGCCTATGCCATACCAGCAGACCTCCATCCGAGCCGAACCCGGAAGAGCAGCCACAGTCGTGTCTGGTGGACCGACATGCTTCCAGGAACGAACCGAATGACTCGATTAGCCAACATGGCCCATCCCTTCGACCAAGGGCGTCATAGGAGAGACTCCCAAATGCGAGCCCACATCAAGTCCTGCCATTCCGCATCTCCATCGACCAAGCCTGCTGCTAGATCCCGATGCAAGTCGGTGCCTATGCCATACCAACAGACCTCCATCCGAGCCGAACCCGGAAGAGCAGCCACAGTCGTGTCTGGTGGACCGACATGCTTCCAGGAACGAACCGAATGACTCGATTAGCCAACATGGCCCACCCCTTCGACCAAGGGCGTCATAGGAGAGACTCCCAAATGCGAGCCCACATCAAGTCCTGCCATTCCGCATCTCCATCGACCAAGCCTGCTGCTAGATTCCGATGCAAGTCGGTGCCTATGCCATACCAGCAGACCTCCATCCGAGCCGAACCCGGAAGAGCAGCCACAGTCGTGTCTGGTGGACCGACATGCTTCCAGGAACGAACCGAATGACTCGATTAGCCAACATGGCCCATCCCTTCGACCAAGGGCGTCATACGAGAGACTCCCAAATGCGAGCCCACATCAAGTCCTGCCATTCCGCATCTCCATCGACCAAGCCTGCTGCTAGATCCCGATGCAAGTCGGTGCCTATGCCATACCAGCAGACCTCCATCCGAGCCGAACCCGGAAGAGCAGCCACAGTCGTGTCTGGTGGACCGACATGCTTCCAGGAACGAACCGAATGACTCGATTAGCCAACATGGCCCATCCCTTCGACCAAGGGCGTCATACGAGAGACTCCCAAATGCGAGCCCACATCAAGTCCTGCCATTCCGCATCTCCATCGACCAAGCCTGCTGCTAGATCCCGATGCAAGTCGGTGCCTATGCCATACCAGCAGACCTCCATCCGAGCCGAACCCGGAAGAGCAGCCACAGTCGTGTCTGGTGGACCGACATGCTTCCAGGAACGAACCAAATGACTCGATTAGCCAACATGGCCCATCCCTTCGACCAAGGGCGTCATACGAGAGACTCCCAAATGCGAGCCCACATCAAGTCCTGCCATTCCGCATCTCCATCGACCAAGCCTGCTGCTAGATCCCGATGCAAGTCGGTGCCTATGCCATACCAACAGACCTCCATCCGAGCCGAACCCGGAAGAGCAGCCACAGTCGTGTCTGGTGGACCGACATGCTTCCAGGAACGAACCGAATGACTCGATTAGCCAACATGGCCCATCCCTTCGACCAAGGGCGTCATACGAGAGACTCCCAAATGCGAGCCCACATCAAGTCCTGCCATTCCGCATCTCCATCGACCAAGCCTGCTGCTAGATTCCGATGCAAGTCGGTGCCTATGCCATACCAGCAGACCTCCATCCGAGCCGAACCCGGAAGAGCAGCCACAGTCGTGTCTGGTGGACCGACATGCTTCCAGGAACGAACCGAATGACTCGATTAGCCAACATGGCCCATCCCTTCGACCAAGGGCGTCATACGAGAGACTCCCAAATGCGAGCCCACATCAAGTCCTGCCATTCCGCATCTCCATCGACCAAGCCTGCTGCTAGATCCCGATGCAAGTCGGTGCCTATGCCATACCAGCAGACCTCCATCCGAGCCGAACCCGGAAGAGCAGCCACAGTCGTGTCTGGTGGACCGACATGCTTCCAGGAACGAACCGAATGACTCGATTAGCCAACATGGCCCATCCCTTCGACCAAGGGCGTCATACGAGAGACTCCCAAATGCGAGCCCACATCAAGTCCTGCCATTCCGCATCTCCATCGACCAAGCCTGCTGCTAGATTCCGATGCAAGTCGGTGCCTATGCCATACCAGCAGACCTCCATCCGAGCCGAACCCGGAAGAGCAGCCACAGTCGTGTCTGGTGGACCGACATGCTTCCAGGAACGAACCGAATGACTCGATTAGCCAACATGGCCCATCCCTTCGACCAAGGGCGTCATACGAGAGACTCCCAAATGCGAGCCCACATCAAGTCCTGCCATTCCGCATCTCCATCGACCAAGCCTGCTGCTAGATTCCGATGCAAGTCGGTGCCTATGCCATACCAGCAGACCTCCATCCGAGCCGAACCCGGAAGAGCAGCCACAGTCGTGTCTGGTGGACCGACATGCTTCCAGGAACGAACCGAATGACTCGATTAGCCAACATGGCCCATCCCTTCGACCAAGGGCGTCATACGAGAGACTCCCAAATGCGAGCCCACATCAAGTCCTGCCATTCCGCATCTCCATCGACCAAGCCTGCTGCTAGATCCCGATGCAAGTCGGTGCCTATGCCATACCAACAGACCTCCATCCGAGCCGAACCCGGAAGAGCAGCCACAGTCGTGTCTGGTGGACCGACATGCTTCCAGGAACGAACCGAATGACTCGATTAGCCAACATGGCCCATCCCTTCGACCAAGGGCGTCATACGAGAGACTCCCAAATGCGAGCCCACATCAAGTCCTGCCATTCCGCATCTCCATCGACCAAGCCTGCTGCTAGATCCCGATGCAAGTCGGTGCCTATGCCATACCAGCAGACCTCCATCCGAGCCGAACCCGGAAGAGCAGCCACAGTCGTGTCTGGTGGACCGACATGCTTCCAGGAACGAACCGAATGACTCGATTAGCCAACATGGCCCATCCCTTCGACCAAGGGCGTCATACGAGAGACTCCCAAATGCGAGCCCACATCAAGTCCTGCCATTCCGCATCTCCATCGACCAAGCCTGCTGCTAGATCCCGATGCAAGTCGGTGCCTATGCCATACCAACAGACCTCCATCCGAGCCGAACCCGGAAGAGCAGCCACAGTCGTGTCTGGTGGACCGACATGCTTCCAGGAACGAACCGAATGACTCGATTAGCCAACATGGCCCACCCCTTCGACCAAGGGCGTCATAGGAGAGACTCCCAAATGCGAGCCCACATCAAGTCCTGCCATTCCGCATCTCCATCGACCAAGCCTGCTGCTAGATCCCGATGCAAGTCGGTGCCTATGCCATACCAGCAGACCTCCATCCGAGCCGAACCCGGAAGAGCAGCCACAGTCGTGTCTGGTGGACCGACATGCTTCCAGGAACGAACCGAATGACTCGATTAGCCAACATGGCCCATCCCTTCGACCAAGGGCGTCATACGAGAGACTCCCAAATGCGAGCCCACATCAAGTCCTGCCATTCCGCATCTCCATCGACCAAGCCTGCTGCTAGATCCCGATGCAAGTCGGTGCCTATGCCATACCAACAGACCTCCATCCGAGCCGAACCCGGAAGAGCAGCCACAGTCGTGTCTGGTGGACCGACATGCTTCCAGGAACGAACCGAATGACTCGATTAGCCAACATGGCCCACCCCTTCGACCAAGGGCGTCATAGGAGAGACTCCCAAATGCGAGCCCACATCAAGTCCTGCCATTCCGCATCTCCATCGACCAAGCCTGCTGCTAGATCCCGATGCAAGTCGGTGCCTATGCCATACCAGCAGACCTCCATCCGAGCCGAACCCGGAAGAGCAGCCACAGTCGTGTCTGGTGGACCGACATGCTTCCAGGAACGAACCGAATGACTCGATTAGCCAACATGGCCCATCCCTTCGACCAAGGGCGTCATAGGAGAGACTCCCAAATGCGAGCCCACATCAAGTCCTGCCATTCCGCATCTCCATCGACCAAGCCTGCTGCTAGATTCCGATGCAAGTCGGTGCCTATGCCATACCAGCAGACCTCCATCCGAGCCGAACCCGGAAGAGCAGCCACAGTCGTGTCTGGTGGACCGACATGCTTCCAGGAACGAACCGAATGACTCGATTAGCCAACATGGCCCACCCCTTCGACCAAGGGCGTCATAGGAGAGACTCCCAAATGCGAGCCCACATCAAGTCCTGCCATTCCGCATCTCCATCGACCAAGCCTGCTGCTAGATTCCGATGCAAGTCGGTGCCTATGCCATACCAGCAGACCTCCATCCGAGCCGAACCCGGAAGAGCAGCCACAGTCGTGTCTGGTGGACCGACATGCTTCCAGGAACGAACCGAATGACTCGATTAGCCAACATGGCCCATCCCTTCGACCAAGGGCGTCATACGAGAGACTCCCAAATGCGAGCCCACATCAAGTCCTGCCATTCCGCATCTCCATCGACCAAGCCTGCTGCTAGATCCCGATGCAAGTCGGTGCCTATGCCATACCAGCAGACCTCCATCCGAGCCGAACCCGGAAGAGCAGCCACAGTCGTGTCTGGTGGACCGACATGCTTCCAGGAACGAACCGAATGACTCGATTAGCCAACATGGCCCATCCCTTCGACCAAGGGCGTCATAGGAGAGACTCCCAAATGCGAGCCCACATCAAGTCCTGCCATTCCGCATCTCCATCGACCAAGCCTGCTGCTAGATCCCGATGCAAGTCGGTGCCTATGCCATACCAGCAGACCTCCATCCGAGCCGAACCCGGAAGAGCAGCCACAGTCGTGTCTGGTGGACCGACATGCTTCCAGGAACGAACCGAATGACTCGATTAGCCAACATGGCCCACCCCTTCGACCAAGGGCGTCATAGGAGAGACTCCCAAATGCGAGCCCACATCAAGTCCTGCCATTCCGCATCTCCATCGACCAAGCCTGCTGCTAGATCCCGATGCAAGTCGGTGCCTATGCCATACCAGCAGACCTCCATCCGAGCCGAACCCGGAAGAGCAGCCACAGTCGTGTCTGGTGGACCGACATGCTTCCAGGAACGAACCGAATGACTCGATTAGCCAACATGGCCCATCCCTTCGACCAAGGGCGTCATAGGAGAGACTCCCAAATGCGAGCCCACATCAAGTCCTGCCATTCCGCATCTCCATCGACCAAGCCTGCTGCTAGATTCCGATGCAAGTCGGTGCCTATGCCATACCAGCAGACCTCCATCCGAGCCGAACCCGGAAGAGCAGCCACAGTCGTGTCTGGTGGACCGACATGCTTCCAGGAACGAACCGAATGACTCGATTAGCCAACATGGCCCACCCCTTCGACCAAGGGCGTCATAGGAGAGACTCCCAAATGCGAGCCCACATCAAGTCCTGCCATTCCGCATCTCCATCGACCAAGCCTGCTGCTAGATTCCGATGCAAGTCGGTGCCTATGCCATACCAGCAGACCTCCATCCGAGCCGAACCCGGAAGAGCAGCCACAGTCGTGTCTGGTGGACCGACATGCTTCCAGGAACGAACCGAATGACTCGATTAGCCAACATGGCCCATCCCTTCGACCAAGGGCGTCATACGAGAGACTCCCAAATGCGAGCCCACATCAAGTCCTGCCATTCCGCATCTCCATCGACCAAGCCTGCTGCTAGATCCCGATGCAAGTCGGTGCCTATGCCATACCAACAGACCTCCATCCGAGCCGAACCCGGAAGAGCAGCCACAGTCGTGTCTGGTGGACCGACATGCTTCCAGGAACGAACCGAATGACTCGATTAGCCAACATGGCCCACCCCTTCGACCAAGGGCGTCATAGGAGAGACTCCCAAATGCGAGCCCACATCAAGTCCTGCCATTCCGCATCTCCATCGACCAAGCCTGCTGCTAGATCCCGATGCAAGTCGGTGCCTATGCCATACCAGCAGACCTCCATCCGAGCCGAACCCGGAAGAGCAGCCACAGTCGTGTCTGGTGGACCGACATGCTTCCAGGAACGAACCGAATGACTCGATTAGCCAACATGGCCCATCCCTTCGACCAAGGGCGTCATAGGAGAGACTCCCAAATGCGAGCCCACATCAAGTCCTGCCATTCCGCATCTCCATCGACCAAGCCTGCTGCTAGATTCCGATGCAAGTCGGTGCCTATGCCATACCAGCAGACCTCCATCCGAGCCGAACCCGGAAGAGCAGCCACAGTCGTGTCTGGTGGACCGACATGCTTCCAGGAACGAACCGAATGACTCGATTAGCCAACATGGCCCATCCCTTCGACCAAGGGCGTCATACGAGAGACTCCCAAATGCGAGCCCACATCAAGTCCTGCCATTCCGCATCTCCATCGACCAAGTCTGCTGCTAGATCCCGATGCAAGTCGGTGCCTATGCCATACCAGCAGACCTCCATCCGAGCCGAACCCGGAAGAGCAGCCACAGTCGTGTCTGGTGGACCGACATGCTTCCAGGAACGAACCAAATGACTCGATTAGCCAACATGGCCCATCCCTTCGACCAAGGGCGTCATACGAGAGACTCCCAAATGCGAGCCCACATCAAGTCCTGCCATTCCGCATCTCCATCGACCAAGCCTGCTGCTAGATTCCGATGCAAGTCGGTGCCTATGCCATACCAGCAGACCTCCATCCGAGCCGAACCCGGAAGAGCAGCCACAGTCGTGTCTGGTGGACCGACATGCTTCCAGGAACGAACCGAATGACTCGATTAGCCAACATGGCCCATCCCTTCGACCAAGGGCGTCATACGAGAGACTCCCAAATGCGAGCCCACATCAAGTCCTGCCATTCCGCATCTCCATCGACCAAGCCTGCTGCTAGATCCCGATGCAAGTCGGTGCCTATGCCATACCAGCAGACCTCCATCCGAGCCGAACCCGGAAGAGCAGCCACAGTCGTGTCTGGTGGACCGACATGCTTCCAGGAACGAACCAAATGACTCGATTAGCCAACATGGCCCATCCCTTCGACCAAGGGCGTCATACGAGAGACTCCCAAATGCGAGCCCACATCAAGTCCTGCCATTCCGCATCTCCATCGACCAAGCCTGCTGCTAGATTCCGATGCAAGTCGGTGCCTATGCCATACCAGCAGACCTCCATCCGAGCCGAACCCGGAAGAGCAGCCACAGTCGTGTCTGGTGGACCGACATGCTTCCAGGAACGAACCGAATGACTCGATTAGCCAACATGGCCCATCCCTTCGACCAAGGGCGTCATACGAGAGACTCCCAAATGCGAGCCCACATCAAGTCCTGCCATTCCGCATCTCCATCGACCAAGCCTGCTGCTAGATTCCGATGCAAGTCGGTGCCTATGCCATACCAGCAGACCTCCATCCGAGCCGAACCCGGAAGAGCAGCCACAGTCGTGTCTGGTGGACCGACATGCTTCCAGGAACGAACCGAATGACTCGATTAGCCAACATGGCCCATCCCTTCGACCAAGGGCGTCATACGAGAGACTCCCAAATGCGAGCCCACATCAAGTCCTGCCATTCCGCATCTCCATCGACCAAGCCTGCTGCTAGATCCCGATGCAAGTCGGTGCCTATGCCATACCAACAGACCTCCATCCGAGCCGAACCCGGAAGAGCAGCCACAGTCGTGTCTGGTGGACCGACATGCTTCCAGGAACGAACCGAATGACTCGATTAGCCAACATGGCCCATCCCTTCGACCAAGGGCGTCATACGAGAGACTCCCAAATGCGAGCCCACATCAAGTCCTGCCATTCCGCATCTCCATCGACCAAGCCTGCTGCTAGATCCCGATGCAAGTCGGTGCCTATGCCATACCAGCAGACCTCCATCCGAGCCGAACCCGGAAGAGCAGCCACAGTCGTGTCTGGTGGACCGACATGCTTCCAGGAACGAACCAAATGACTCGATTAGCCAACATGGCCCATCCCTTCGACCAAGGGCGTCATACGAGAGACTCCCAAATGCGAGCCCACATCAAGTCCTGCCATTCCGCATCTCCATCGACCAAGCCTGCTGCTAGATCCCGATGCAAGTCGGTGCCTATGCCATACCAGCAGACCTCCATCCGAGCCGAACCCGGAAGAGCAGCCACAGTCGTGTCTGGTGGACCGACATGCTTCCAGGAACGAACCGAATGACTCGATTAGCCAACATGGCCCATCCCTTCGACCAAGGGCGTCATACGAGAGACTCCCAAATGCGAGCCCACATCAAGTCCTGCCATTCCGCATCTCCATCGACCAAGCCTGCTGCTAGATCCCGATGCAAGTCGGTGCCTATGCCATACCAGCAGACCTCCATCCGAGCCGAACCCGGAAGAGCAGCCACAGTCGTGTCTGGTGGACCGACATGCTTCCAGGAACGAACCAAATGACTCGATTAGCCAACATGGCCCATCCCTTCGACCAAGGGCGTCATAGGAGAGACTCCCAAATGCGAGCCCACATCAAGTCCTGCCATTCCGCATCTCCATCGACCAAGCCTGCTGCTAGATTCCGATGCAAGTCGGTGCCTATGCCATACCAGCAGACCTCCATCCGAGCCGAACCCGGAAGAGCAGCCACAGTCGTGTCTGGTGGACCGACATGCTTCCAGGAACGAACCGAATGACTCGATTAGCCAACATGGCCCATCCCTTCGACCAAGGGCGTCATAGGAGAGACTCCCAAATGCGAGCCCACATCAAGTCCTGCCATTCCGCATCTCCATCGACCAAGCCTGCTGCTAGATTCCGATGCAAGTCGGTGCCTATGCCATACCAGCAGACCTCCATCCGAGCCGAACCCGGAAGAGCAGCCACAGTCGTGTCTGGTGGACCGACATGCTTCCAGGAACGAACCGAATGACTCGATTAGCCAACATGGCCCATCCCTTCGACCAAGGGCGTCATACGAGAGACTCCCAAATGCGAGCCCACATCAAGTCCTGCCATTCCGCATCTCCATCGACCAAGCCTGCTGCTAGATCCCGATGCAAGTCGGTGCCTATGCCATACCAGCAGACCTCCATCCGAGCCGAACCCGGAAGAGCAGCCACAGTCGTGTCTGGTGGACCGACATGCTTCCAGGAACGAACCGAATGACTCGATTAGCCAACATGGCCCATCCCTTCGACCAAGGGCGTCATACGAGAGACTCCCAAATGCGAGCCCACATCAAGTCCTGCCATTCCGCATCTCCATCGACCAAGCCTGCTGCTAGATCCCGATGCAAGTCGGTGCCTATGCCATACCAGCAGACCTCCATCCGAGCCGAACCCGGAAGAGCAGCCACAGTCGTGTCTGGTGGACCGACATGCTTCCAGGAACGAACCGAATGACTCGATTAGCCAACATGGCCCATCCCTTCGACCAAGGGCGTCATAGGAGAGACTCCCAAATGCGAGCCCACATCAAGTCCTGCCATTCCGCATCTCCATCGACCAAGCCTGCTGCTAGATCCCGATGCAAGTCGGTGCCTATGCCATACCAGCAGACCTCCATCCGAGCCGAACCCGGAAGAGCAGCCACAGTCGTGTCTGGTGGACCGACATGCTTCCAGGAACGAACCGAATGACTCGATTAGCCAACATGGCCCATCCCTTCGACCAAGGGCGTCATAGGAGAGACTCCCAAATGCGAGCCCACATCAAGTCCTGCCATTCCGCATCTCCATCGACCAAGCCTGCTGCTAGATTCCGATGCAAGTCGGTGCCTATGCCATACCAGCAGACCTCCATCCGAGCCGAACCCGGAAGAGCAGCCACAGTCGTGTCTGGTGGACCGACATGCTTCCAGGAACGAACCGAATGACTCGATTAGCCAACATGGCCCATCCCTTCGACCAAGGGCGTCATAGGAGAGACTCCCAAATGCGAGCCCACATCAAGTCCTGCCATTCCGCATCTCCATCGACCAAGCCTGCTGCTAGATCCCGATGCAAGTCGGTGCCTATGCCATACCAGCAGACCTCCATCCGAGCCGAACCCGGAAGAGCAGCCACAGTCGTGTCTGGTGGACCGACATGCTTCCAGGAACGAACCGAATGACTCGATTAGCCAACATGGCCCATCCCTTCGACCAAGGGCGTCATACGAGAGACTCCCAAATGCGAGCCCACATCAAGTCCTGCCATTCCGCATCTCCATCGACCAAGCCTGCTGCTAGATCCCGATGCAAGTCGGTGCCTATGCCATACCAGCAGACCTCCATCCGAGCCGAACCCGGAAGAGCAGCCACAGTCGTGTCTGGTGGACCGACATGCTTCCAGGAACGAACCGAATGACTCGATTAGCCAACATGGCCCACCCCTTCGACCAAGGGCGTCATAGGAGAGACTCCCAAATGCGAGCCCACATCAAGTCCTGCCATTCCGCATCTCCATCGACCAAGCCTGCTGCTAGATCCCGATGCAAGTCGGTGCCTATGCCATACCAGCAGACCTCCATCCGAGCCGAACCCGGAAGAGCAGCCACAGTCGTGTCTGGTGGACCGACATGCTTCCAGGAACGAACCAAATGACTCGATTAGCCAACATGGCCCATCCCTTCGACCAAGGGCGTCATACGAGAGACTCCCAAATGCGAGCCCACATCAAGTCCTGCCATTCCGCATCTCCATCGACCAAGCCTGCTGCTAGATTCCGATGCAAGTCGGTGCCTATGCCATA